>JAQISU010000021.1:746250-1492500 GCA_029339505.1 Unio delphinus | reverse complement strand
GTATTATTTGACTACATGTGTTTCCTACTTATTAGTGTGAGAGTGTAATACATTTTCATTGTCACTCACATACGTGTTTGTTATTTCTAGAAACTCTGCCCAGTCTCGAAGGGTGTCAACTCGATTACATTACACCTAGAGCCTCGGACCACTGCTGAGGTAATTCCCTCTGGTCCCTAAAACTTCCTCCTAACTTCTCTTTTGTCTCTCAGAGAGTCGGACCACAGCACTTAATACTTCCCTCTGGTCCCTTAAAACTTCTGTTTCGAAGCTTCCTTATTATTCCCAGAATAATAATCCCGCCATTACGAATGGTCTCGAAGTAGTTTTATTTGCCTTTTCCCGCCAAATAATTTTAATACTACCAACGTTTTGGTTCCCAAGATTATATATTTAAAGTTCAGATTCTAATGTCTGATGAAATTGGCCACATATCTTCCGTAATAACCGGCCAATCCCAGGAATAATCTCACCTTAGTTTTCGTGGTGGGTCGTGCGGCATTTTGCAGCTGCTCCACCTTTGACTTCTCGGGGGACAGCGTGTCATGACTAAGGGTATGTCCCAAATAGTCCAAGGTTCGAAACTCCATGTGACATTTTGAAGGGCGATCCTTCAATCCCTCCTGACGTAGCCGCTACAAAACGGTAGCTAGCAGAGTAAGGTGTTCATCCCACGTCTCTGTAGCTAGCAAGAGATCATCCATGACGTTGTGGACATCCTTATCGCGCAAGGGCTTTAACAACTGCCGCATCATTCTAGTGAAGATGCTGAGCGCATTCTGGACTCCGAATGGCATGACCAACCATTGGTAGGTTCCATCAAGAGTAGCAAAAGCGAGCTTTACCATATCCTCCTGTCTCATAGGGATTTGCCAATATCGCTTGGACAAATCCAACTTTGAGAAGCATTTCGCCTTCCAGACAGAAGCGAAAATATGTTCTGGGCTAGGTAGCATCTCAATTTGAAATTCAGTCACCTGATTCAGCTTCCGGTAGTCGACGCAAACCCGATGTGTGCCATCCTTCTTCTGCACAAGGACTACCGGAGAACTGTACGGAGAGTCATCGGGCTCGATTACTCCTAGAGCAATCATCTGCTCAATCTCTTCCCTTACAACTTGTCGTTTTGCGTGGGGCAAGGTGTGGGGTTTTTGCTGAACTGGCCGGTCGGCCACAAGCTTTAACCGAAACTCGACAAGTGACGTTCTCCCGGATACTTCCGTAAGTACCTCGGAATACTCGGGCAGCAACGTGTCCATCTCTTCCCGCTGTACCGTGGTCAACATGGGGTCTCACTCCACGTTCGAGGGTGTCTCAGCCCTTGTTCACGGACTTCTCGGGACAGTATTCGCCCCTTCCGTGTTGCCTTCGGCGTCCTCGACGACGACAAAATCGCTAACGTTCTCCCTTTCCCGGATTGGCGTGGTATAGTTTCTCCTTAGTCGGTAGTCGTATCTGATAGGTTTGACCTCCGATTCTACCAGTTACGGCGTACGGCCCCCCCCCCTCCAAGAAACTTGCAACTTGTTGTTTTCTTGGGTAATATCAAAATGGTTCATCGATAAGGGGTGTAATCCCCAAGGGGACGTGTTGATGATCCGTTTTCTGTGCCATTCTCTGACACTTTTCACAGGAGAGACAGAATCGCTTGACATCTCCCTGGACCCCTGGTCAGTAAAATTCTTTGACAAGACGGTCACGCGTTTTGGCAATTAGAAAATTCATGAGAAAAGCATTTCATGTCGGGTATTTTGTGGGGTAAACTATACAGCTATAATGCCTAAAATAGAATTAAGCCAAGGAAAAACAATTTTCATTCTCTGTTGATGATCGGTGTAATTTTGATAACAAATGAAGTCTTAAAACTGCATGGAATAATTTTTCACAATACCCGGCATGATTCTGAAAACTGCCAGGTGAAAAATGTAAATTTTCCTCAATTGATAAAGAAGTGGTTGAGCTGTGGAATAGTGTTTTCGTTAAGTTATTGTTGCTCAATCTTAACATCCCCTTGGTAGTAACTAACGTTGTTATAGGTTTTAATGTCATTTTTCAGCACAAGATATGCTAAACAAGACGGCCATCATTAATGGTGGAGAAAGAACGCGGGGTAACCCCGGAAAGAACAACCGACCAGCGAGAAGTTACTGGCAAGCTTTCTCACATACCCACACTGGCCGAATCCCAAAAAATGAAATACATAACACAGCACTCCATCATCATAATGATGTATATGTGTGCCCTAGATCAGCACATTATAGTGAGACTGCCTTATATGATGACATTATTCCATCATTTTCTGTGTTGTCAATGGTGACCCAGATGAAACCGTCTTACAGTGAGACTTCCGTATAATGAAATACATGATACAGTATTCCACCATTATAGTGATGTCCATTGGGGTCCAGAGTATAATGTCTTGTAATGAGACTGCCTTGTCATGAACTGTATGTCTGTGTGCTATTAGGAGTTTTAAAACAATGACTAGTATGTAGATGTAACTAGCAGCAAGTAACTCGTACTAAAATGAGTTCATTGGTACCTCATTTTCATGCTTGAATTACTGTTATCAGATATGTATGCCCCTCAAGAAGAAGGATTATGACATGCCAAAACTGCGTTGCGAGCACGTTTTAATGTATGTCCATTCCTTAGGCTCTAAAAATGTTGGATCCCATTTCACTTTCATTAACGTTGGTACATGTTATTGAATACATCTTGAATTTGTAAAATTTTTGTGTGCATGTGTGTGATTTGGATGTTTAATGTAGGTTTAAACATTTCATAAATTATGTAATTACTTTGTAAATTATAATAATAACGTATAATACAGTCATGAATGGTAAATGCAATTTCACACTCAGTGCCTTTTAATAGAACTTGGACAATTCATATACCACGATTCGTCCCAAAATGGACGAATAATTGTTTATTACATACCAGAATGTATCGAATTCCCCGGAAAGAACCACCGCGTCACTAGAAGCTACTGGCAAGCTTTTTCACATGCCCACATCGGCCGAATCCAAGACTCTACCCGACGCAGACAGAGGTGAAATGTTAGTGATCCTTAACGGACAGCGCTTTAGAACATTCGGCCACTCGGTGCCCTTGAATACTTTGTTAACAACTCATAAGACATACAATGGCATGAAGAGTTGTTAAAATGACATAAAAGATGCTCTGAAACGTATAAAGAGGTAAATAAATTACATACGTGTTTATAACATGTATACAGTATGACAGCAAAGAATTAGATAAAAAAAATAACCCCATTATATCTTGGTATTAAGCAATATTATTTTCTCACTAATGGTGGCAATAATAAAATACGAAGCAGATGACCACAAATCGTCAGTAAATAGACCCAGGCTGCTTGGGCTTGGGAACGGTTAACTCTTTATACTATCAAGCATATTCAGCATCACATATGCTGTCATAGTGTGGTCATGTTAGTGTAACGAAACTATGGTAACAACAGAAATTAACCGACCATATGACCACCCTTTTCTCTATTTTTCTTGTAGTCTTCAGTGGAGCCTAGGAGGACAAAGACAGCCCGTGTGTTATGGATATACAATTCTGACCTGATACAATAATATCACAGGCTTCTGACAAGTGAATGCAATTTACTAATTGCCAAAATGTCACACGGGACACAACAGACAGTATTATATACATAAGTTGAAGGGTGTCATCTCAGTTATACATATTGTAGCTTAAATTTCAAGTCACTAAATGGTTGGTTTTAAAGCCATGAACAGCGTTTGAAGCACATCCAGTGTATCCTCTAGGGGTGCAAGATTGATATCACAAGTGTCCTTGGTGTGAAGGATCAGTTTAAAAATTTGGGGGTCTCGGAAGAACAAATGAGGATAAATGAAAACACTGAGATCGTGATTCATATAGTAGTGATAAATCATGGCTTCTATCACTGTCTTAAAGTTTTTGACGGTAATATGTTTTGTTGATTTTCTTCACAGTATGGGTCTAAGGCGGCAGTGAGTGGTAAAGGGACCGTCTTTACATATTACTGATGTCTCGATTATATCTATGTGGACTCGATTGTCAACTCGGCTAAATTGGTTATGTGAGAGCGCTTGATATTGGCTCCTATAGGTCGGTGTTTCTTCTCGGGGTTTTCATGTGTTCTTATTCCACCAGATATACTGGCCGCCATCTATAAATGTATACCATATGCTCAAAAACGTTGTTAAAATCAGAAATATCCTATGCAGAGCAGAATGTCTTGAGTATGATTCAACATTGTTCATTGTATTGTATGTCTTGTATCGACACAAATACACCGCAAAATCCATATTCCTTTTCTTTTCCTTTTCATATCCTCACCAATAACATGGATGGAAAGACAATTACATAGAATAAAAGAATACTCCAGACTCTTTACTTTTGAGATTATACAATTGATCTCATTATTAACATAATACACACATTGTGTCATTGTGTTCATGATAAATGCTGCTTTTGACCAGTTCATCCTCGTTACCCTTTTCATCGACAAACTTTTGTTAATGATGTTCAGGACAGAAAAAGATTGTATTTTATTCTAAAGAGATATGTGCAGTGTTATGTATTTCTAAATTTTGTGTATTTATCGTTTGGCCCATTACTATTGATATCTATTTTTTAGATAAAGCTATAAATGAGTTGTTTACCAGTTTTAATGTCATCTTGTATATTGAACCTGTGTACATTCTGACGTTCGACTTTTGCAAAAGGAAAGCTCTTCTCACTTTTACTGTCGATGAACAAATCGTCTCTAGAGCATTAGTAATAATTATAATTTCCGATAATCCCAAAAGTATACGATCTTCCCTAACTCAAATTTGACTTTGATGGACCAATGCGTAAAAAATTGAAAAATGGGCCATACAAATAAATATATGAATGTCAAAATTTAACCCATAATCCAAGACGGTTATGTTAGTTCCTGGTAATATACTTACTTTGAATGCAAATCCATGTGGTTCTTGTCACTCAGGATAGATAAAAAAAATGCATAAGGATTCTTGTGCTCTATAGGTCAGAGGCAATGGTGAAAGTTACTATAAGAAGAAAAGATTTGTTCTACACCGTAAGTTTTGTTCAAGACTGCATATTCTGACCAAACTAATTTATGTCATCAGCCTTAAAAGTCTAATTTATTTGTAACAAAAAACGATATGTTCAAAGACGTTTACAACGGAATGTTACATACATTCAATGTATGACAAGCAATAGTTACATGAGTATAATGAAATCTGTCTCGATTGAACACAGCTTATGTTCATGATATCAAATAAATTCCACTATGTCACTGTACACACACACACACACACACACACACACACACACACACACACACACAGATATATAATAACAATAATAATAATAATAATAATAATAATAATAAGTTCAATACTTAAATGAAATTTTGTTTCTATCTATGGGGGCTCTACATGGGCCAGAATCTGAATGAAATAATAAACATGCCTATCATGATTTTCAGTCTGTGCTTGGCAAGTCCCATGATGAATCTGTACTTTGGGCATTAGGCTAGCTTACCTATTATCTGTGCTACACATATATTAATTCTAGCATATGCGCGTACTCTATGCTGATCCAAGCTGATGTGAATCTATGCTCAGGTCATCTAGCGTGAATAATGTATTCTAATTTCAAATTGCATGTATGCTAAGAATGTGTAAGGCACTTGACTGACCCAACTTGGCAATATATTCTCACATTAATATAAACGTTTACTGGATCAAATATGTCCTGATTTGCATCATCACTTAAACACGTTTTTCCTATAATCAACAGAATCATTAATTGCAATATATTTATAACATTCTAAATCAACAATGATTTTAAGCGATGTCTCAGAAACACGTTTCGAGCTTATCGACCTAGCCACATGAAGTTTTTTTTGTAGTCTAATTTTGAGCTCAGAAAGCTGCTGTTGCAATTGTTGTTTTCTTCTATAATACATTTATATTCTTATTGTATTGTTTCTGAAGGGTAAATCATTGGTTTCTCAAAGTTGAAATTAGAACTGTGTCATTATTTTTGTCCATGTTGACTTATCTTATCACTAAAAGGGGACTTCGTGTTGTGAGCTCTTCATATGTCTGTCATTACATATGCAATGTCATACACAACTCGGACACTATGTAGACAATTTTAACGACAGTGTGTTGTGTTCTTGAAAGCTCAAATGATTTTAAACGTCACTGAAAGTTTACACTGAATTTTTGGTGTAAATCTAACTTTATCTCTATCGTATGGTAAGGAAATTTTCATTGATTTATTTGCAACATTAAAGTTGTTACAATATCCACAGTATGCGTTTCGACATGGACCACCCTTTTTTTCCATCAATAAAAAATGTCAGAAACTAATCCATCAAGTTTGTTCAGTGCATGATACAAATTGCACCCATGGGATAAGAAATCGGCATCAATCAATCGGTACAGCTTTGTGAACGCCATAAAATTCAGAGCAAACAATGAAATTTTCATAGTCTACACGGAGGAATATGATGGATTCTGTTATTACTACCATGAGCATGGATATGGACAGTCTTGATATGGAAAGGAAGTATAGTTGATAGTCAGTATAGTAATATTAGTATGTAGAAAGGACTTGAAAGTAATATTGCATACAAAGTTAAAAGTCCTAAACGAATAACAACACAACTTTTTTATTGTATATTCTTAAAGCAGTGTGAGGCATGGTTCTAGTAACGTGCATCTTTTATTATAAACAACCAAATGAAGGTTACACTTTTACCTGGAAAATAGGGTACTACTAATACTTGTGCTTTGGGATTAACGATACATTATTATTACTATACTGGTTTTGTATAAAAGTCAGTCTTAAACTTGTAAATGGAATCAGGGTAATGTCACTACATGGGTTTGGTAGAGAGCTATGTAGAATTATTACTACGTCAGGCTTTCAAGATGACGAACTCAGTGCCTGGAAATGAGATATTATTACTACATGGTTTGGCGGTACTTGGACGGGCGTGAGTTATATTGGCTGCTGACCACCAACCCCTCGTCAATCTCGCGCAGGCAAAATTTTCAAATGAACGCTTGATGCGATGGTCGCTGTTTTTACAGCAGTACCAGATGCAAATCAGATATGCGATAGGAACCGAGAACGTAGGCACTGATTTCATAAGTAGTGGCGGTGAAATGACATAATCCGTATTAACGTGTAGTATCGCTATGATTTTGTTCTTTTATTACGTGTAGTAACGAGCATTTTGGATTTGAAGTAGTTTTGGGGGAATTAAATCCCGACATGCGCAAGTCAGGTGAACAAAGGAATGTCTAGAATCCATGTATATATGTTAGACTCCGCGGCTATAGTTGAAAGGTACGAGAAACCAGCTTTGTTTGGTTGAAAGTTATGTTCAAGCAAAAAGAACCCTTATCGGCGTCGCAAATCTCATCATGTTTACAGACGGCCGAGGGCATTGTCTGTTAAGTTTAATCGAATATGGTAGAGTCGAAATCCAATCGGAATTGAGAGAGAGAGAGAGAGAGAGAGAGAGAGAGAGAGAGAGAGAGAGAGAGAGAGAGAGAGAGAGAGAGAGAGAGAGAGAGAGAGTGTGTGTGGCCACCAGTTTTGATCCGAATTAAATGTAGGACTTTCGAAGCTAGGAACTCAGTAATTGCTCAAACATCGGGCTGTAAAGGTTTTAAGGCAATACTCCGTGGACGCCACTTGTAAATTAACGGCAAAATTTAGAAAATTCTAAGAAAGTCAAATCTTCGTAAAGGTCATTAAGTTATTTGCTCTATTGTTGCAGAATATCACGGCATTGTAATTTGAATTAGGTGCAGTATGTATTACCTTTGTAGTGTTTAATAAACACGCGTATTTGAGAAATGAGCTATGATTATGTGAATTATAATCTAGATTGCCAGCTCGTGGTGGGAATGAATATTGAAATTCATAGTTTGGTAACTTCGTTGTGAACTAGAGCATTTATTCATCTGATATTCAAGATTTTGCAACTGTTGAATTGAATTGTAACTTTGGAAAATGATTGCAGTGTGTAAATTTAGTTAATATGGATGTAAGAATGTATCAGAGCATGCATATTTGAATATATTTGAAGACTTTTGTAGGAGTGAATGTACATACATGCGTCTGATTGTTGTAATATTGTTCAGCATAATGAGATAATATCTCTATTACCAGACAAGAATATATGCGTGACCGAAAAATGTAAAAGCCTTTATCTGATGATTGATGATATGTTAGTGTGAGGCGATATGGCTAAGGAAATATGCTAAAGTCTTTGTGTTTTCACTGGCAGCTTTTATGGGACATTCTTCTGCTATAGTTATTTCCGTGTCTCCAAGGAGGACAGGGCGTGAAGGAGGATTGGGTGAAAAAGGAGGAGGAGAATAGAGAAGTCGAGAGGAGATATAATTTGTAGCAAGTCCGTTATAACTATAGTTAGTTCCGTGTTTCTAAAGAGGAGGACAAGGCGTGAAGGAGGATTAAGTGAAGAAGGAGGAGGAGAATAGAGAAGTCGAGAGGACAAAGAATTTGTAGCAAGTCGGGAGGAAAGGATAAGGAATAGGAGTAGAATAAAAGGACTAGTGGAAACCTATCACACATTATATATCAAGTGATGCAATAGGCACATTTTATTTTAAATAATTTTCTAAATTTACTTAAGAATCACTAAATACTACTTTAATAATAAAATATCCGGGATGTTATTTACAGTTGCAGAAATCTTCATAAACAACAGATGTTGCTATGGATCATCAATTTCTTGGTCAAAAAAATAAGTTTCCAGTATCTGCAACAAGCTAACAAAACTAGTTGAAATAATACTTTTAAAGGTCTAATTTTTGTTGAAATAGCCATGTAAAGTTTTGTAAAACACAACTGTTTTGTTTTATTTGTTTGTTTTGTCTATGTTTTGTATTTTCATTTGTAAATGGCTCTGTATGAGTCGAACATGACTTCCTTTTCTTGTGATAAAGCTATATATATGTTGCATTATTATTCTCATCTGCCAGAGCATATTTTTGCAGCGAAATGTGTCAATTTTTTTTAAAAAATACCTCATATTTAGTAGCTAAGTGTGATATTATGAGTCTAAGATGAAAATCCTAAATAACACATGTCCTATGTTTAATCGGTTTCTATCATAGGTTTTAGAAGTGGAGGACTGGCGTCAAGTTGGGAAATGTCCATAGGTTTAATATTATTGACCTGTCTGGTCTCTAATTGGTCATGTAATGTTTGAAATGTATATTGGTTTTGCAGCATAATTCTCTCACTGGACGCTAACAGGAAATGTTAATAAAAACCGCATGAACTTTCCACAGCGCCGTGTGGAGTGAACAACACCCCTTCATCTGTAGACACCAGGCGTAGGATGTACACAATGGATGTAAAAGCAGAATTTGATTTCGTTATAAACAAAATAATACTTTCCCCATAACATCCCAATTCTGTGTTAACGGAAGTAAACGTCCTATAACCGTGTCAAGTTCCCTTCATCCATGTTTTATCAGTATCCACTACTATCTTTATTCTTTATGACTTTGATGTATAAATTGTGGTATCTTTGATATAGATTTAACACAAGAAGTGAAAATGTATATTGTTATTGACCTGCACTAGATTTAATGTTAGAAACATTGTTTTCTTTTGTTGTTTGTTGCATTCTTTGTCGTCCTTGTGTAGAGTGAACATATTACTTATATTGTGAGAGTGAAATGTTGCAACACTGTTAATCGTAACGCACAAGATTGGCATGAGGCTAGGATTCTTTGCAATATTTCTTTCAAGTTTGGAAATTGCAAACCCAGATCCTATATTTAATATGTGAATTGAAATAGACTTTTAAAGAGACAGGATAGAGAGAAGAACAAACACAGATAAGTTAATGTGTTTATAGACCAGTTTGTCGATCTAAATTCAGTACGATAATTGAAATGAAACAGGATGGTAACGAGAGCACACCCACTTAGGGACTGCATCTTAACTCGCTCGCTTTAGAAACGCTCATATCCGTTACTGCAAAAACCGGATGAGGTCAAGTGTTGAGGGGAGTTATCAGCATTTGAAAAGGGCCGGGCTTTCGGATGGGCACCAAAACAAACGAAATTGGTTTATTCACTTAAGACGTATCATACTCAATAAGCGTGCGCTAGAAGAAAACGATGGTCAAATATCGACCTCTCCCCTACCATTTCGGTCCTGTATTGACATTATTCTTGTAAGAACACAAGCGTGGTGTAGAATATGTAATGTTATACTCCTTTTAAGTTATACATTTAATTTTCTCTTAATAACGCTATTTAAATTTAATTAGTGACGCTAAGTTTTGTCTATTGAGAAACGTCGTTTCAATATATACAGATTTGTTTTTTGAAAGTTTCTGAAAAGGAATGCTTCGAGTTTCCCATTCCTGCATTTAGTTTAGTAATTTGATTTAGAATTTTCCTGACGTGACAATTTGTTCCTGATTTTTTTAATTTGGATGTTGTTGTTTTTTATGTCTTGACACTGAGTTCAGATTTAGTTTGATGGCCATTGGCCGATCTAGGTTTTACTTCCGTCGATTAAGAGTCAGATCTGTTATAGTCTTTGGGAATCAGTTGCGAATCATGACCGCAAGTAAGATATGTATTATAATACTCTGGGACGAATGATATTCGAGGGTGAGGGGGCAGCCACACTTACTTTGGGTATATGTAATTTGTATTTATGTCCACATGTTTAGCTTAGTCACACTTACTTTGGGTATATGTTATTTGTATTTATGGCCACATGTTTAGCTTTGGTGGATGTTAGTGTTTATATTGTTTGAATATCGGGAATAAGTATTGAAAATATTTTTCACGTACCGAAATTAGTTACTTGGAGCAGTGTGTGTGTGTGTGTGTGTGTGTGTGTGTGTGTGTGTGTGTGTTTAGTCGAAGGAAATTAATGAAACAATGTGCATGCAAATTGTTTTCTGCTATGCGTATTCAACAGCACACGATGTTAAAGTAGTTTATTTGTACTTAAAAAGTGGTCCATCTTTGTCTCTGCTATTATCGTGCGATCTCTATAGAGTTGCGTGATAGTTGTATAGTTTGTATAAATCATGTACATTGATCAGATAGCCTATGCAGTGAATATTGTCTTGTATCTATATCACATTCTAAACCAAAAGTAAAAAAAAATCCCTAATTCCTGGACAAATGTTTCACGTACAAAAGTAACAGGAATATAAACTCGGCTGTCAGCCTGAGAGTATTGATGGAACATAGCGATCATACTCTACTATAACAATTATTTTAGCTATAGATTATCTTTCATGAAGGTAACCATTTCCCAAACACCACTCCGGTGACCTAAGTGGTTAGAGCGTCCGCCTCAGATGCGAGAGGTCGCAGGTTCGAACCTCGACAAAGTCATATCAAAGACAAAAGATGGTACTAGCAGCTGCCTCGTTTGAAACGGTATTAAGAGTTTGGTGTTAGAACGGTCGGCCTCGTGTGAGGATAATGTGACAGGGTGGGATATGATCCTATATGTCTGCGGCATGCTGCTCAGGTGCTATACATAACCATCAACTAATTGCCCAGGTGGACTAGTGATTATAGCGTCAGCATGAGATGTGGTAGATCGTGGGTTCAATCCCTGGACGAGTCTTAGCAAAGACTGCCTTTCTTGGCTCTCAGCATTAAGTGGTTAGTGCTTGGACTGATCGGCCCGATGTCAGGATAATGTGGCTGGGTGGGACATCATGCTACATATCCGGCATGATACCCCAGTGCTAAATATCACTATAAACTGTCACACTGCAATCGTAGCGATGTGGCAGTATTTAAAAAAAAAATACGGCTTTCACGATTGCGGATATTCAAGCAGATTCGCAAAAAATACTGGTTCCTCCTACTGACAAACCAAGAACATGTATAATATAGAACAGAATGCGAATAAAATATGAAGCGGGTGACCACAAATCATCAGTGATTAGATCGAGGCTGTCAAAGAAGACTTTTAGTCTTGGGGCAATGCATGTTTTGTATCGGGAATATTAGTATAATCCAGCTAAGGGCTTTTTGAACGAAGAAATTACCCTATACGATCAAAACGAACAAAATTAAAAAGAAATGACAACAAAAAAACAGTATTACTAAAACTAATGAAAAGGATTAATGATGGCTGCATCGTTTGCGTGAGAAGGAGAGAGATATGCATTGGCTAGACATCATCAGGCTCATTTTTATATATTTCAAGTAGAATTCCTTTTCGTAATACCACATGTAACTTTTCTATTACAGTTCTAAGTGAATGACACTTATCATAAAGATGGCACTTTAAGGTTTGTGCTCATTTCTAAAATACAGAAAACCTATTCATGTTTTGTAGGATGAGTGAGTTATGCTGTAGTTACCTCCCTCCCATCCTCGCCAGGTCTAAATAACATGGTTTAGAAGCGCACGTGCATCTTGTTACAAGATATCGAAAAGGAGATCATATTGGCAGCTATAGCATTGTTTTCCCAACTTTAACATAATTTTGCCATCAGTTAAAAATATGAGGACCATAATATTGTATTAAGTAAGCTTTGATAACTCATAAACTAATTAAGTTGCCTGACCTAAATTTCAGGAGCACATTGATTGGAAACGTTATGTATAAGCATATAATATGTAATTCATGGTCGTTATGGTCTAAAGCGCTCACCGTTACGGATCACTGCCATTTCACCTCTGCGTGGGTGCGATTCTCGGATTTGACCAATGTGTGTATGTCAGAAATCTTGCCAATATCTTCTCGTGGGTCGGTGGTTCTTTCCGGGGTTTTCGCGGGTTGGGGGTTGTAGAATGGGCCCGACGTGCCTCGCTACGTGTCGTAAAAGGCGACTAAGTAGAGGCGACCTGTTTGCCGTGGGTTGCGACCCGTGTCGGAGGAGGAAAGGATCCTGGTAGTTGAGCGGAGGCTTTTCTAATGTAATACACTACTTTGGACTCTTCTTCTCTTAGACGGGTGGTCGAGATGGGCCCGGTCTCGACAAATCGGCTGGTCACGCCGAGTCCTAGGAGGTCTTTATTTACTAGCTCACCTTCTATATCTTTCTGGTATCTCAATTGATAGCACCGTTGCCCCTTCATTCTATCATTCTAGCTTTCATTTTCTCAAGTACTAGAGGACCTCATAGATAGCGGTGGCTTAAGTTTCAGTTTCAATCGGGAGGTAATTTTACCGATCCTAGGTAAGTTTATCTACTGAGTATAGCATCTATGTATTCCTGGCACTTGAAACGTGAACCCTTGTTGGGCTCCATGGTGGGAGAAGAGCATGGGTGCAAAAACTTTAATACAAAATCATGGAAAATTAAAAATAAAATCAAAACAAACGAACGAAACCACTATCAGACTCTGATGAAGAACCATGTGGTGTGGAGTCATTCCCACGCTTCATGGTCATACAGTCTACAGATGCTGAAAAACCAATTACAGCACTATCTCCTTTTGTAATTGAGAAAACTTTAATGGGGTTGATCGGCACACCAAAATGTGTCAAGAAATTGAAATCGGGCTCTCTTCTCGTTGAATGTGAGCGAAGAAGTCAAACTGAAAATCTCAAAAAGATGAAAACATTCTTCGACATTCCAGTGACCTCATTCGCTCACACTTCCTTGAATACGTCAAAGGCGTGATGCGGTGTCGTGACTTGGCTGGAGTCAAAGACGCAGATATCGGGATGAAACATGAAGATGTCACTGCAGTCCGTAGAATACGTATTAAACGTATTAACACCCTGCAGGACATCAACACATTTGTACTCACCTTTAATAAACCAATTGTGCCCAAAGTGGTCAAGGTTGGGTTTTTGCAAGTAAAGGTTGAGATCTACATACCAAACCCCCTTCGATGATATAAGTGTCAGAAATACGGCCATCACGAGGACTGATGTTCCAGAGTCAAGGTCTGTGGCCGATGCGGAAACCACTCTCATCAAGAAGCTGATTGTAGAGCAACTCCGCATTGTGTCAACTGTGGCAAAGAAGATGACGCCAGTTCTAAGGATTGTGATGCTTGGAAACAGGAGAAGGAAATTCAGAGGGTAACGTTTACCTCCAACATACCCTACCCAGAGCCAGAAAACTTTTCCAGGCAATAATAGCCCTTCCTGGCCTATCCTTCTTCCACAGTTGTGAAACACAACCCCAAAATCACGAAGGACGCACAAACACAGACAGATCAGCCCGATTCAACAAGTGCCAACATCCCTAATTACCAACCATAGAAAAGCACAGCATCAACTCAGACAACATTTAATAACAACCCACCACCAAAAGCTCCAAGAAATAAACAAAAACCACAAACAAATAAGCAGCAAAAGGGGTCAGATGACCCCTTTAAACTTTACAATATGTTTGGAGAACTTGAGAGTATGGATGAAGAAGAAACTGCTCCATATACTCAGGGTTCCTCCAAACCTAGCAAAATCAAATATACTCCCGTACTTCCTCCAGAGAAATAACAACACACATTTTCTCCGCGAATAGTGTTACCTAGATCCAAAATCTCCAGCATAATTTTATAATGAAGAACACCTTCATACAATGGAACTATCGAGGACTTAAAACAAACTAAAATGATATTCTTCTGCTTTTAAATGAACATGATCCTGCTGTACTATGTTTACAGGAAACATTCCTGAAAAACACAGATAAAATTACATTTAAAAACTTTTCCCTGTTCAACACGTACTTACAAAACGCTGACAGGGCCTCAGGAGGAGTCTCTGTTGTTGTGAACAATAGAGCCCCTCACAGAGTCATTCCTTTAAATACAAATTTACAAGCTATTGCTGTAATCGTCAATTTACATCGAGTGATTACATTTGGTTCTATTTACTTACCGTGGAAATATTGCTACTGCAGATGACCACGCGTGTTCATTATGATCAATAATTTCAATTGGAGCTCCCTGTGATTTATATTTCGATTCGTATAATACTTCACCGGTGATTGTCCTTACCGATATTGGAAATCTCAATGATTTTTCTAATTTGGTTATATCCTGAATTGTTGCCCCATTCTCTTTTACCGTTAATTCCCACTCGGTTATTTTTTTTCGTCTTAGATCAGTTAGTTTATTTCCCCGGGACGCATTTGTGAAGTGTTCTATTATTCGTTCTGCTACACAATTGAGCCTTGTCGAATATTTCATGGGTGCTAGTTTTGAAATATCAGGTTTTTCATTGATCGGATATATCCCGTAAACAGCTACTGTTACAGGATAAGATCTTTCGTAGTAGGGTCTATCAATTCCAGTCAACATTCCTGGTTGGGAATCTTGATTCACAGTGACAGTTCTGTTGTTCCTGAGAATGGGTTCAAATTTATCCTTAATAATCCATTTTTCACCTTCACTGATAACGAATTTGATTCGAAAAATATTTCTTTCTTTCCCAAGACGTGAAATTATGACTGCTGCTTTTTCATCATTCATGGTAGCGTCAAAACCACCACGAATTCGAAATGTTGTCCAGCAGTGAGATGCTCCATCATGCTTGAATTCATTAAAACAGTCTCTGATTTTACTAATTATGACTTTATCAAGAATTTTATTCTTGGGTGTATTAGAAACTATTTCAAGATTGAATTGAGCATCTTTCCATGGTGATCTCTTGTTACGTTTTTTGGGTCTATCGCGATTAAATCTAGGATTGATTTTCAATAATCTCTTAAACTCTTTCATGTTTCCGTCTCTTGGACGTTTTGGACGTTTGTTTCTGTTTACTACACGTTTTTTGGGACTATCGAGATTAAATCTAGGATTGATTTTCAATAATCTCTTAAACTCTTTCATGTTTCCGTCTACTACACGTTTTTTGGGTTTATCGATATTAAATTTAGGATTAATTTTCAATAATCTCTTAAACTCTCTATCAGCATTGAATTGAGCATTTTTCGAAGTCAATCTCTTGAACTCCTTCATGCTATACTAAAAACAAGTGTATAAATGAAAGATTTATGTATAATGAATCCCTGCAATGGATCAGTCATTGAATTAGACAAATAGTATAGTATACGAATGACCCAAGAATTCAGACAGCACCCTGTGAGTACAAGTTATGAAGCATCCAGTGATGGTGTTGTAAGACACTGTAGACTGAAGAACCCAGTTGGGTGGGATAATGGTATGGGGTATTTGTTCTTTACTGTTGGAAAGAAGAAATGTTACAATCATCGTTTCATATTTGAATGTTTTAATGGATTGATCAAAGATGGTTTTGTTATCGATCACATTGATTCTAATCCAAGGAACAATTCTTTATCAAATCTGCAAGCTATCACACAGAGTGAGACTTCCAAACGAGGAAGGACTGGCACTTGTTCAAAAAAAACGAAACCAGTAAAATCTTTTAATACAACAACTAACGAAGAGAAAATATTTAAATAGATATATGAAACCGGCAAGTATTTCAATATTTGTAGAGCCTCAGTACGATTCGTTGCAGATGGGGTTTGTCGATCGGCTATTTAAAAAAAGAGCGGACAGAAAGTTCAATTTAGTTATGTCTAATGCGTCATATTTTTCAATTAGAGATATGTCATTGTTATAGAATAATGAATTCTGAAAACATGAATAGCATCATAGTTGAAATAGCAAAATTGAAAAATCAGGATATCAAACTATCAGATGGGTTAAATCCTGATCAAATTGTGTCTGATTTTCAGGATATAGAATACGGAGTTAACAACAACAAGTATATGCTACCAAAGAAGTATGCACTCATCAAAAGGATTCAGAATTCTATTAGAGACTCTGTTTCATTTTCCAGTGACATCAGTGTGTTTGTCCCGTTGTATACTATCGTAGAACGAATACGAAAAGAATTAGGTAACGAATACGAATTGAAAAAAGAAGTCAACTCTAAAATTAGAAACCTACGAGCATTAATTCAAGAAAATTGATTACCCGACCATTGATTTCCCGATCATTTATCATTTTTTGATTGTGATCGACCCTCATTTTTTTTAGCCGACCTTCAAGGGTGGTGTCAAAATCGATGGACGATCAAATTAGAATGGCGAAACTATCAGTATTATTTATTTTATATACAATTATGATACTTTCGCCACACCTGATAGAGCTGTTAAAACAATCAAATAACACTTCCATGACTGTGTTAAAAATCATCCGACATGTCAAAATAGAAATGTTGAAAGTCACAGTATTATTTATTTTATATACAATTATGTGACTTTCAACATGAATGATAGAGCTGTTAAAACAATCAAATAACACTTCCTTGACTGTGTTAAAAATCATCTGACATGTCAAAATAGAATGGAGAAAGTCACAGTATTATTTATTTTATATACAATTATGTGACTTTCTCCATCACTGATATAACCGTTAAAACAATCAAATAACACTTCCATGA
Organism: Unio delphinus; assembly: GCA_029339505.1. NCBI lineage: Eukaryota > Metazoa > Mollusca > Bivalvia > Unionida > Unionidae > Unio > Unio delphinus. Next base: position 1,475,055 of record JAQISU010000021.1, on the reverse strand, counting down.
CCGTATCAAAAATCATCCGACATGTCAAAAAATCGAATGGGGAAAGTGTGGTCTTAATTATTTTATATACAATTTGGACACTTTCCACATCAATGATAGAAGGTGTCTCACGATGAAATAACACTTCCATGACTGTGTTAAAAATCATCTGACATGTCAAAAAAGTGGGAAAGTGTTTTACAATTGAAAAATTGTTTCTGATTTCAAATAATGGTCAATGAAGCATTAACAACCCGATTGGCTCGTGAACGATTAGATGCAATTAAGAGATTTGTACCAATTCGTGACTCTGTAAGAAATAAACTGCAACAACGACAGAGTTTACAAACTGATTTTGCTGCGGGGTCTGAAGAGTTGTTTAAACCAGTAACCACAGCAACGAAAGGGGTAGAGCGTGCTATACTGGGAGATGATCCTGACGGTAAAAGAAAAGAAGAGGGTCTTATTTCTGTACTTGAAAAACTAGCAGCGAAAACTGAACAAACTGAAAAAACTGAACCACCTACTAATCCGAAAAAAACGACTGTTTCTCTGTTGAATAAATTTACTGATAATGCTAAAACATTAATAAAACAATTTGAATTATTCAAATCAAAGGATTATCAAACTTTTGGTAATTTTGCTGCTCAAAGCTATAATTCAAAAAAAGATTTTTTAAAGGACGAGTATAAGGATGATAGAATATCAAGTAATGATTGGTCCGATAATTTGTATAAACTAAATAAAGGGATTGGTCGTTTGAATAAGGATGAGATGGGGTACAAGGAATTTCAAAAGGGAATTAGTAATTATAAAAGAGAACAAATAGAAGAGCGACAACGAGAAATAGAAGAACGACGTCAAACACCAACACGGAGACAGACACGAAGACAAAAAAAACAAGAAGAACCTGATGATGATGATGATGATTTAGAAAAACTAGATGAAGCAACTGGTTATAGCGGAAGTGGATTGCAAAATCCAAGGATTTCGTGTCCTGATAGTGTTAACAATGATATATCACGATTAGATGTTCTTGTAGGAGGGTTCCGAGCTGGAAATAACTCTCCAGAAATAATTAATGAAGCAGCTGATATCTGTAGACGATTATTTGCCGGCGGTATCATGGATATCAAAACATATCGAGATTTCATTGACGAGTTAGCAAATGGGTATCATAGTGATTAAATAACAATTGAAAACACTATTGTTTTTATAATAATGATCATACACTACAATCATGATAAACCAACCCTCGTCTATGTAGTTAATTCACGGTTTCCAGTTTATAAAGCATACTATGGAGATGGTTTAGGCAATACCATTTTAGGATTCTTTTCAAGAATGGCCCCAAAAGTGATGCCGTTAGCTAAACAGTTATCAATGAAAGCCATTGATGTTATTCGTGATAAGGGTATTGGTGCTGTTGGAGATCTTGCCGGAAAGGCATTTTCAACTGAGAAGAATAAAATAACATCATTAGTGAGGCGAAAAAAGAAACCGTTACCGTCTACAGCAGAAATGCCTGCAAGTGTTAGTAAAATAATAAATAACGCAGTAGATGAAAAACTAGCGTCGATGGCTTTAACCCCCGACCCAAATATGATAGCGGGAAGTGGCTTTAAAAAACTAAGTAGAAAACGCTAGCGTTTTTCACGATTTAGACTCTGATAAATAGAATAAAATGTTCAAAAAGTCACCTGATCCAGCATTTGATATAGACGCCCCAGTCCCCAAGAATGATTCTGTACGCGATTATCAATATTACGCCTATCATGCCATAGACTCAAATAGTCGATCAAGAATTGATCTTCAAGTCCATGATACCAGTAAATACTTTTTGCCTTGTGAAGCGTTTATTGAAGTAGAAGGAGAAATTATACGAACAAATGATACAGAGTATCCAGCTGGTACTCAAGTCGGGTTTGTCAATAATGGTATTATGGCGTTATTTGAGAGTGCGAAATATCTCATTGATGGAAAAGAAATTGAGGCGATAGATCGCGATGTTGATGTGGCTACAACAATAATCGGGCTAGCAAGATATTCCGATGATTATACAAGATCAGCAGGACCCTCTATGATGTTTGCAAAAGATGTTAAAAATACCGCTGGATGAAATCAATTTATTGTAAGACGACCAAAGAATAATGCTGGCACCGCTAATATTGATGCCGAGGATATGATTATAAACAACGATGTTAATTTAAATCTAGGAGCTGCAACACGTATTTCAATGTTGCAAGGAGCGCGTAAATCATTTTCATGCGCGATTCCACTGCATCACATATTTGGATTCTGTAGAAATGTTAGAAAAGTTATTTATGGAGCTAAGCATACAGTATTACTTGTACGAAAGGGTGATGATAACGACGCAATTTGGAGGATTCCAGCGGATGCTGAAACTCCCAATGCTGATGCCGGTAAAGTCAAATTAACAAAAATATCATTGTGGATGCCAGTGTTGACTCCAGCAATCACCGCAGAAGAACGATTACTATCATTTATGGACCAAGGGGGAAAGTCGTTGCTGAGTTGGTTATCAGTGAGTACAGATGTGAAGCAATCAGATATTAACGGGTTATTCACGTGGAACCTAGCATCAAAACAAGGTGTTGCTGCGCCACGTCATATATTTATTGCGTTACAGGATAACACACGAGTTGGCAATCAACTCTTCAGCCATATGATATTTGATCAGTTAGGTGAGAAAGACGTCTCACTGAGAATAAACGGCCAGCAGGAACCATCTGAAGATATACAACTTAATTACACAGAAAATCATATTGCACGAGTTTATCATAGATTGTTGTCATTTATGGCACGTGATCAAAATGTGGATACCGGTCTACAAATATCACAATATGATTTTAAAAATCTGTATCCAATCTATTACTTTTCATTGGAACATCTTGATTTGATGAGACAATCTGTTGTTGATATACATTTTAGAGCTAATGTGACTCGTGGTGCTATTGCTAATTATAGAGCGGTTGCTGTCATTCTCAGTGATAAATCAATGCTACTTGAAGGTGTTGGAGGAAAAATGAGAGTGGTAGATGCGCCTGTAGAAAATCTTTGATTGCAAATCCGAAGGATTTTTCCATTAGAATCAATCTATTATGTATAATGTCATATAGTGTTATTAGTGTTGCGTTAACTCTTGGTCAAATCAAAAAATTGCAATCAGAATCGGCTAAAAAATGTGGAACCACAATCACGTTGAAACCTAATCAAATGACTGGTGGTGCAAATAAATTATCGCTGACAACTCGTCAAGTAAAACATTTCAATGATGCACTTGTAGCAAAAAAAGGCGTTCAGATTACTCTTTCTGCGGCTGCTATCAAAAATATGATGAAAACAGGCGGTATATTCCCGTTGTTAGCTGCAATACCAACATTGATTGCAGCAGCAGCCCCAGCAGTAGCTAAAGCATCAGCATTAGGAGCCGTTGGTACTGCAGCTGGAATGGCACTAAAGAAGGCAACTGGACAAGGATATAAAAAAAGGGAAAGGGTCTAAGACTACCAGGAACCCCGTATTCATGGTACAGCGGAAAAGGTCTGAGACTACCAGGAACCCCGTATTCATGGTACAGCGGAAAAGGTCTGAGACTACCAGGAACGGTTTATTAATTGAGGAACCTATGGTTCCCATGTCCAATTTTGATTTAATGGATGCTGCTAAAAAACTAGCGATTAAAAATTTCAGAGGTGTTTTTATGAAAGATCAATTACCACATCAACCAAACAAAACTGAAACAGGTATTATTAATCTCGATAACAGCACCGGACCTGGAACTCACTGGGTTGCATACGCTATTGATCCACGTTGGATTGTCTATTTTGATTCATATGGATTAGCCCCACCAAAAGAGTTTATGCGTTATATAAAAACTTTTCCAATGAAGACTTGGTATTCTACGCTACCAACACAACAAATCAATGATCCACCAATATGCGGCAGCGAAGTATTAAATGTCCTTGATGCTATTTCAGCATCTAGAAAACCACCTCATATTGTCGTAAATGAATACACTAGTAATCGCTGGAAATCGAAACGATTTTAAAGAGAGAAAGAGATGTATAAAATATCATGATTGATATTTGGGGAAGACCTCTGAAACCCAAACCCGATGACACTGCAACCCCTGATTCTATCAAGGATATAAAAAGAAAAATTAAAGATGAAATCGCTGAGACGTTGAATTTAGTAAATGTTGATCCTAATGAGATAGTTGTATTTCAAGACAAACAGGGTAAATTGAAATCTAGTAATATTTCTCTGGATGATATTTTAGTTAAACAACGAAACGCAATCGAGGATACTATCGCGTTATTTTCCGATCAGGGTAAACTCAAACCAGGTGTACTCTTCTCGACTATTACAGATAGATTCACTGAATACAATAAAGAATTTGAAGATCATTTGAAAAATTATACTCAATTTCGTAGAAATGTCATTCATAAGTTCTTTGGGTCTCCAATGGTAGTTACACCATCTATCGCTGAAATTAAAACGTTTATTGATGAGACGAAAACTTTCATAGAAGCCATCAAAACTGATTTTCCGAGGATGATAACAATCATTGAAAAAAAAAAATCCCTCATGAGAAAACCAAAAACTTAGTATACACGATCCAACACGGATCATTTGCGTGGACACCTACAAACAACAAATTAGATATCACTGCAACCGTTAAAGGTATTTATCGATTAACACTAGTAACAACGACTCAATTTAATATTTCATCGTCCAGTTCATCCGGGGTCAATAATACGATTTCAACGATCATCGACAAGGATACAACTGAACAGTTCACGATCACATCTACTGATAAAAATTTGGTTAGGGTTTCAACAACATGGTATGTGGAATTCGTAGCGGATTTAAGTTGAAAATCCTTCGGATTTCACAATTGAAAACGCTAGCGTTTTTAAAATAAAAATGATTTCATCATCGCAATATCGTTATGATCAGGTCAGAGAATTTCAAACTAGACTCAAAACCCTGTCTGAGGAGTATGCAATGAAAATTAAAAAATATCGCAGGAGAATTACCGCAATTGATGTTACCGTGTATTCAGTGAGTGGTGTAATCACCGGAGCTGGTATTATACTGTCTTCAGTAACAATGATGGCCCCGATAGCTGTTCCAATTTGCATTTCTGCGGCAACAACAATCGCGGGAATAATTTCAATAATCACAAAAAAATATCATCATGCAGCCAACGAAAACTACAAGACTACATAATTCATTTTCATGTTGTGTCCACTGCATACTCGCAATTATCCTCATTGATATCATCATCTCTCGATGATACAATTATATCAGAGAGTGAGTTTTCAGCGATGGTAGATATATATGATTCTGCGATGTCAAAATTAGAAATACAAAAACATGAGTATAATAATAATGACAACACCGATGGAATTGGAGAACACAAACCCGAAAACCAGAATGATCTCAATAACCTCAACGATATCAGATAGTGAGTTCTCAGTGATGGTACGTGTCTATGATTCCGCAATATCAGAATTAGAAATACATCATGAGTATAATAACGATGACAACACCGATGGAATTACTTCAACAAATAGTGGAGAACACGAACCCAGTACAAACAAGCATGATCTCAATAAACTCAACGAATCCAGAATTCAGTGTGAATTTCCCCTCTCCGGTCCCAGTGAAGGAGATAGCGCTAGCAAAATTACGAGTGTATCACAGTTGGCCTAATATCAGATCAAAATCATTTGGTGGTCAACGACCCAATAATTCCCTGGTATTTGCAAATAAGAATAAAGACGACGGTACCCCAGACTGGAACGTTGTTTCCATACCAACCGGATCATACCAAATTGAACAAATCAATAACGAATTCGCGCGTAGAATAAAATCGATTACTGGAAAAGAGTCAAAAATAGCTATAACAGTTCATGAGCCAACACTATCATCTGCCATTGAAATAAGCACAGAAGGATACGTCGTAGATATCTATCAAAGCTCAATAAGGACCGTACTAGGATGGCCTGAAATCCCACCCCGGGAAAAACCGTTGATTTACCAGAACCAAAATTATCTGATTATATCACCGACAGGATAAAATCTGATAATCCAGTAAAGAGTTATATAGATCACACAGATGTTTTAAAATTTCATGTTTTCTTTGATTCCAAATTCAAAGAAACTAGGGAGTGGAGGAGAGGGGGGGGGGACATAGTTACAATAGAGCAATATCGTGTTTTTAAGGAACCTAAAATCACTGAAAATTTCACAGCAATGAATAATGATTTTTCACTGTTGTTAATACCCCTTAAATCCGGCTCTCTTACCCGAAATGAATTTATCAGTGTCGTAGAAACATGTAACAAAATTATCGACGATATGGAAAAATTTAATTTGAAAATTATTCAAGTGAGAATAGATGAGGAAAGACCCCTACCGAGAACAGAGTTTGCAACACAATTTAATATCCGCATTGAAGATATTCCAACATTTAAACTACCAGGATATAACGTACCAGAACTACAAAAACTTCTCAGTGACACCATCAATGTTGGTTTTAAAATAATTCATGATACGTGGAAAAAAACAACATCACAGGAAATAAAAATCCTCAAACACAATAATGACTCAGATGGTGGTGGCAGGCATATTGCTCCGTTCAATGTGAACATTTCGTCGGTGATAGCGATCAATTTAGTGTGTGATATGATCGAAGGAAGCTATCAAATAAATTTAGAACGATCAAATCAAGCTCAGCAAGGATATATTTTGTATTCATTTGCACCAACAGCCCCTCCAGGATTTTTAATAATTGAGTCCCCGGTGAATCCAGTCTATATGCGATGTCATAATAATTCATTAACCATAATTAATTTAAAATTCACTGACCAGTCTAATAATCTGATTGATCTACAAGAGGAGGTTTTACAAATTAGTCTGTTTGTAAAGTCGTAGTGATTTTCGTCCTAAGGACTGGATCAAATATTCGGTTGAAGAGTTTTTACTCATTCAGGATTTCATTGATTTCATTGATTTTTTTTGACTGATTTCATTAATTTTTTGCCTATTCCATTGACTGATTTCATTGATTTCATTGGTTAAGCCCCTTATTCATGAAGGGTTACTTAAAAAAATGTCGTCTGATTCGCCCTCTCTCAAAAAAATGCAATAGTTGAAAAGTTTTTGATTTCATTGATTTCATTATTATTTCATTGATTTTTTTTTTGCCTAATCCATGAAAACGATATCAGATTCACACACACATTTGGCCTGATTTTATTGGTTAAACCCCTTATTCATGAAGGATTAGTTAAAAAAATGTCGTCTGATTCGCCCCCTCTCAAAAAAATGCAATAGTTGAAAAGTTTTTGATTTCATTGATTTCATTATTATTTCATTGATTTTTTTTTGGCCTAATCCATGAAAAAGATATCAGATTCACACACACATTTGGCCTGATTTTATTGGTTAAACCCCTTATTCATGAAGGATTACTTAAAAAAATGTCGTCTGATTCGCCCCCTCTCCAAAAAATGCAATAGTTGAAAAGTTTTTGATTTCATTGATTTCATTATTATTTCATTGATTTTTTTGGGCCTAATCCATGAAAACGATATCAGATTCACACACACATTTGGCCTGATTTCATTGATTAAACCCCTTATTCATGAAGGATTACTTAAAAAAAATGTCGTCTGATTCGCCCCCTCTCAAAAAAATGCAATAGTTGAAAAGTTTTTTATTTCATTGATTTCATTATTATTTCATAGATTTTTTTTGGGCCTAATCCATGAAAACGATATCAGATTCACACACACATTTGGCCTGATTTCATTGGTTAAACCCCTTATTCATGAAGGATTACTTAAAAAAATGTCGTCTGATTCGCCCCCTCTGCTGCTGTAGAAGATTTCATTTCTAGACATGATCTGTGCCTATATAATACTAACTCACCGACATATTTACACCCAGGAACGGGTACGTACACGTCCATTGATTTAACAATTTGCTCTCCTTCATTGCTTTTGGACTATGAATGGAAGGTTGCTGATGACCTTCAAAGCAGTGATCATATTCCAATCACTCTTGAAAATAACTCTAAAATTGATGACGCAATTCCACAATTGAATATGAAGAAAGCCGACTGGGCTTCTTTTGAAACACTATGTCAAACTAGACTAAATAATGATACAATATTCAACTCTGTTAATCCTGTATAGCATTTTACTTCAATTCTAATTTCAAATGCTGACGAATCTGTTCCTAAGTCCTCACCGAACTGTAAAAAACCGCAAAAACTAAACGCCGAGAAGCATTAAAACACCCGAAAATTTAAACAAATATCGTATTGCGCGGGCTGAAACACGACGCACAATCAAAGAATGTAAGCGTAGATCCTGGAAGAAATATGTTTCTTCTATATACTCTCGTTCCTCAATGAAACACGTTTGTGATACCATTCGCAAAATAAATGGAAAGAGGAGACACAATTTTATTCGACAACTGAAAACAAACAATAACAATTTTAGTTCGAAACGTGACATAGCAAATATTCTTGCCGATGGTTTCTCCAAAAATTCTTGATCATCTAATTATTCAGAAACCTTTCGAAGATTAAAATCTCAAAAAGAACAGTCATGTTTAAAGTTCACATCTAACAACTCTGAAAGCTATAACCAGCTGTTTTCTTTATTGGAGCTTAGGGAGGCTTTAGACAAGGCCCTTGATACATCCGCTTGGCCTGACGAAGTCCATTACCAGTATTTGAAACACCTGCCAGAATCTTCTCTGACATTACTTCTGAAAATCTTCAATGATTTATGGATTGCTGGTAATGTACCTAAGATCTGGAAAGAAGCAATAGTAATACCGATTCCCAAACCAGGCAAAGACATCGAAGATCCTGACGGCTATCGGCTCATTTCACTGACAAGCTGCGTGTGCAAAACAATGGAAAGAATGATTAATTCTCGGCTTGTATGGTACTTAGAAAGTAACAATTTAATTTGTTCTTTCCAAAGTGGCTTCCGTTCTGGTCATAGTACAAACGATCATCTGGTTAGACTGGAAACATTTATTCGCGATGCATTTATCAAGAAGGAACATTTAGTAGCAGTCTTCTTTGATTTAGAAAAGGTTTATGACACAACATAGAAGTATGGGATGCTAAATAACCTGAACGATCTGGGTCTAAAAGGCCGTCTGCCCTCTTTCATCTCCAATTTTCTCTCCGACAGAGAATTCAAAGTACGAGTGGTCTCTACCTTCTCCGATATGCACCAGCAAGAGATGGGTGTGCCCCAGGGCAGTATTTTATCTGGAACGCTTTTTAATATCAAAATCAATAGCATCACCAAGTGCTTAGCTCCCGGTGTGGATTGCTCTTTATATGTAGACGATTTTTTAATTTGTTATCGATCAAAGCACATGCATACAATTGAAAGGCAACTCCAGCAAAATATCAATAAGATCCAAAGTTTGGGCCAGTAATAACGGTTTCAAGTTTTCTAAATCGAAAACAGTATGCATGCATTTCTGTCAATAGCGAAGACATCATGATGACCCTAAACTCGCGCTGGATGGAACACTTATTCCAGTTGTTGAGGAAACAAAGTTTTAGGGTATTATCTTTGACAGAAAGCTGACATTTATACCAGATAAAAAGAATTTAAAAGCTAAATACTTAAAAGCTTTAAATTTACTTAAAGTAATTGCGCACACTGTCTTTGGTGCTGACAAAAAAGTCCTCCTTAATTTGTATAGAACATTTATCCGCTCCATTTAGACTATGGATGCATTGTTTATGGTTCAGCTAGAAAGTCCTATTTGAAAATGCTTGATCCAATTCATTATCAGGAAATAAGACTCGCTCTAGGAGCATTTAAGACATCTCCTTGTGAAAGTCTTCTCGCGGAAGCGAATGAACCACCTTTATCGCATCGCAGAGAAATGCTTTCTGCACAATACCCTCTCAAGTTAAGATCAAACCCTCGGAACCCTGCTTTTTCGGTTTTTCCAACCAAAATACAAAACTTTATATGGTAATAAACCAAATGCCATACCTTCATTTGGCATTAGAATATCATCCAGCCTTGACAATATCAAAAGTAATCTCTCCACAGTTCAGAAAACGTTTGTCTCGAAAACAACACCTTGGCTCCTTAAGCAACCCAAAGTGATTTTTACGTTACACGATGGGAATAAATCTGAGACAAACCCTGTCATATTCTTTAACTCATATCATGAACTTCTCAAAGATTTTACAAATTACACTAAATGTTATACTTATGGATCAAAGGTTGATGAAAAGGCTGCTGCATCCTTCGTTAGTGGCAAGCACATAACCAAAGTGCACTTGCCAAACGATGCATCCATGTTTTCAGCGGAAATCAGTGCAATAGACCTTGCTCTAAAATTTATCGAAGAGAAACGCGTCCTAAATAGTATTATCTTCTGTGACTCGTTATCAGTGCGTCAGTCGCTACACAATAGAAAACTGGATAAACCATTATTAGTCCATCTCCTCGTCAAAACTACAGTGCTTAGTACCTCCAACAATATAGTATACTGGTGGTTACGTAGCCATATTTTTATTTGAGGTAATGAAGAAGCAGACCGTGCTGTTCAGATGGCTCTATCCCAAGAACCATCGGATTTTAAATTACCGTTTACTGATTTTAAACCTTGTATCAAAAAGTACCTGCGTTAGAAGTGGCAGACGTCATGGGATCATGCAGTCAACAACAAACTTCATGCCATCAAACCAACCCTTGGGGAATGGACTCGTTCCTACAGAACTATCCGTAGGGAGGAGACTGTCATTGCAAGAATTAGAATCGGTCATTCATACATAACCCACTCCCACATACTAAAAGGTGGAGATCCACCAGAGTGCATCTCTTGCATCGAACCATTCACTATTAAACACTTTATGACCGAGTGTTCCGACCTGGAACATTCTCGTGATAAGTACTATAATGTACACGACATAAAGGAACTTTTTGATACTGTATCTATCACTTGTATTTTAGATTTCCTGAAGGAAGTAAATCTTTATCTTAAACTTTAACCTGTATGTCATCACCTAGTGCATTGTTATTTCATACAAATATCGCCCATTATTTTGCAACATCTTTTCATCAACATACACCATTTGCATTATCCCGTTGATTTGGAAGCTTCATATTTTACTGTTACCAACAACTTATAATTTTATATTGAAATATTTGTTTTGTTTATATCGCTGGTCGATATTAAACCTTTATTATTTTTAACCATGTTTAAATGCAACCTGTTGTATGGCGCTAAATAGCCTAAAAGTGTTGGTGCGCCGTTAAATATCAATCAATCAATCAATCAATCAATCAATCAATCAATCAATCAATCAATCAATCAAACCCTGGTTCTGACTCCACCATTAATACTGGCCGCCATGAATAACCTATCTTGTGCTGAAAAATGGCGTTAAACCTTACAACAACATGAATTACCGATTATATCTAATTTTAATACAATTTTTTCATATCTTTCTGTATTTTCAGTCCAGCATTCTCAAATACCATATAAACATGATTAAAAACGTACTTAGCATTAGCTAATTATCCTACTTATGCATAATAGTTGTGCATATATATATATATATATATATATATATATATATATATATATATATATATATATATATATATATATATATATATATATATATATATAATATATATATATATATATATATATATATATATATATATATATATATATATATATATATATATATATATATATATATATATATATATATATATATATATTAATATATCTTATAGCAATTTTATCATGCTGTACTATGATTTTTCCCAAGCTGTTGCTCCCTAGTGGGTGCGGATATACATGTATATACCACCTCAGGCGTCCTTTACATGTCAATCATATACAAAGTCGCATTTACCGGCTTAATTGTCGGCTTATTTGAAGCACTACAGCAGTGGAGTGGCAATAACTGATCATGAATATACATTGTGCAGTTAACCGGAGTAAAATTGTATTGAATAATGTGCCACGGGAAGAAATTTATCATGCTATTATCCGGAGTGTGCAAAGCGAAGTGCAGTTATCCGAAGTTTGTTCCCATTAAAAAGCATTGGGAGAAAACGGGACCGGCGTGACTACGTGCAGTTATCCGGCCTGTGCAGTTAAGTGGAGTTGACTGTATATCGTATGAAAACAAACATAGTATGCACACTGTGTATGTGTGTGTGTTTGAGAGAGTGACTGAATGAAGATGTACTAATACTGTCCATTAATGTTGTTGTAAAGGATCCTGACACAAACTTGTATAAATAATAACGACAGTAGAAGAGTGTCACAGAAATGGGCAAATAAATAACTTGGTTAAGCCTTAGAAATGTTTGACTATTTTTTCGTTGTACATACGTACAACGTTGTCACGGTATGGGGGAGGGCAGATGTTAGCATGGGTGTGTTAAACCCTGAGACTATAATTTATCGCCCGCAAAATATCTTGTGTGTACAGCGAGCTTAATTGAAACAGCCATATACTCGAGGCGGGCGGTTTATTTTGCCAAAGCCAGTTACGTAACCTTGTCCACAGGTAAGTGGCGATTTCTTGTTCAAACAAATAATCGTCCAAAATTGTATCGTCGACATCTTTGACAGACAGTTGGGAGGGGATATGTCGGAAACTTTAGAAACCAACATTCAATCGATATTGAGTTAGGCGTGCAAGACATTAAAATCTTAACTTTAAATATATCACTTTCAGACTTAAAATTTAGTAGAGATTCAAATTATTGGTGGGACAATGAATATAACCTACTCCGTGACCATTCTTAATGGAGGATTATTCAGAGAATAATCAGAAAGCTTCGAAACATAAGCTTTTAGTGACCAGAGGGAATTACCCCAGCTGTGGCCCGAGTCTCTGGGAGATAAAAAAGAGAAGGAAAGACAGAGGGAGAAGTAGAAGGGATAACGGAGGAAGAAAAGAACATACAGATGAGTAGGACTCGGGACAGAAGGGAAAAGTACAAACTAATTCAAAGAATAAACTAGGCCGTCACTTGGTGGAGTGATATGATATTAGCTTAATTCTATGAGAGATTACTCTTTGAACTATATTGTTATTTAAAAGTTGAATCTGTATATTATATTAATTAATTTAACCGTCGGCACTGCTGACTGGGGGCGAGTTTTGCATCTCTTATCACTACAATTTCTGACAAAACGAGCAAGGTTTTTGCAGTTAAGCGACAGAACTAACATGTATCACGCCGGAAATTACTTGCGACGAGGGAAATTATAATCTTGATCTGCACGGGTAATTTACCCTGAATATTACTGTCCTATAGATTTTGGCAACCGACACAATGGTCATTTTGGATCTCGTCGAGGAGTGCACGTTATCCGTTGTGTTCTTAAAGCATACGGTTGAGTGGCTGCATATATTAGAAACCTGTATGTGATAACGAAAAAAACTATTTTCTAGCCAAACCCCCATCTGGCACATTCACGGAAGGTGTTGCCATTATTCTAGACCATATTATGACGACAAAGAAGATAGCACCCATTAATATTGTGACAAAAAGAATGAACAAACGAAGGAATTAGTCACTGTTCACGATAGTATAAAGTAAAACAAACATAACAAAATAATTCAAGCAGTGTCACGACGAAACCTGATGATGCTGATAATGAACATTTATGTAACTCTTGACTGTAAAGCATTAGTCAAATCAAAAACTAAATTTAAAACAAAAATGACATAGTATAAAGATTTCGTGCATGTATTAGCAAAACAATCCCAGTAGAACTCTGGTCCTGTAATCTGTAGAAAATACCTAATGATTTGGAAACATTAACGAGCAGTTATCCAGCATAAAATATCGCATGGCCGTGTATTATAATTCAACTTAAGTGCAAGTGGAAAATCCCCAAAACGCAAACATTAAATGCCAAACTTTAAACAAATAAAAAAAACTGCAGTATTACTGAATACGTCACAAAATGTCATCGAATCGATATAAAGTTAATACAAAGTAAATTACGTCGAAACAAAAAACATCCATTAATTAGACAAATGAGGTAAAACACTGACAAATCAGTGTACACTAAATAATGTTACAAACAGCCTTTGACCCAAACAAATCCACATAACTATGGTCCACCACCATAAAATACCCTAATTACATGAATATCTCTCCTGAAAAGAAACAACATCAGAGGATTTTAATATGACATCTAAGATGATGCCCTCAAAATTGAATTGAATAACCTTGGCCTAAACAAATACCACACAGTGAGTGTCCAAGTAGGAGAAAATGACGCTGATTGAGGTATGAAACTAAATCAGTTTGAGAACTAATTTAAGTCACTTATCAACCAGGTGCCCGTCTAGGTAGATAAGTTGGTTTTCATTGGCCTTATTCATTGACAAAATGTGGACATTAATTTAGTATCATGGCTTATCGGTAAAATATCGTGATATGTACATGACGAACAAAGGCACTTTTTACAAGCATCTGGTCGAATACGATCTGCTTTCTGTCACTCAGACCTATTAAAAACATCCAGTGTAATTATTTCAAAATCTACCAGCGTACGTCATCACTACCCATATATGCAGTATCAGCATGGGTAACATAAAAGCCGCAGTGGTGCTATGCAAACCCGTAATCGATGGGAGCAGAACTAAAATTTGCATACTACATTACATGGTTATCGAGGCAAACTCTATTGTATTAAGTTCTAGAAAAGGGAGACTACAGTACAACTAAAGTATGTATATCACATATGTGTACCTACCTATAATTGTACAGATTTGGTAAGTCATTTATAGTAAAATGATAATGCATGTAGTTGTGTGAAAAAAATAGGTATCACGTTCTTGGTCATATTTATTCTTATTTTCTTGCCGTATTACTTGTCATTGTACATGTCAAGAGTTTAATGTTTCTTCCTCTACCTTGGAAATAAAACAAACTTGTCCATATTCTACTCTGACAGAGAAAATGAACCATTTACATTTTGTTTGCTTGAAGACGTAAGGTTTGCAACTTGTCGGCCTCAAGATAAGACTTACGATCCAACTTGCAGCAATTGGACTGTGAAACGCTTCTACTTTGTAATGTGCCTAATTGTGCTATTTTTGGGAGACGAGAGAGATATTATTAAATCAAGTGATAAGGCATAGTAATGTACATGTCGAAAAACCTAATATGCAGGTAAAGATCTGACGTCGAAATATCCACTGTACAATCAATATGGATCGAGTTAATTTATTTATATATGCATTGCTTATCAATAACTAAGTAATTTTTATGGGAGACTTATATAACGATTAACTCGCCGATACTAACACTTAATAGCTATATATAATGCAAGAACTAACACAAGCAGGTAATCGATGCCGTACTTGTATATTGTTCGATCACCTCTATACTAAGCAGCAAAAAACAGAATGACAATGACTCGACATTGCATTTATCTACTAAATTGAAAATAAATCTCAAATCGACCGACAAAATATAACAGTTTATTGTCAGCCCTTAACATGAAATGTATGAGAATCGCAATAAAGCAATACCACTCATAAGAACATACATTTATTTCTAAGTCTAATTGATTGCTAAATAAATTCTTTGGTATCTATATTTATCAGCATCTAATTTGGAATACAAATATTGATCATATATTTGCACATAGTCAAAAGAATATATCTCTTAAAATACTATCGAGCTTAACCTTTACCTACTAATTAGGCTATTTGTTCGGATATATAATACCACCGGTAGAATATCGTTGTAGCTTATGGAGGAACATATCCAATTATTAGTTATCCAGAATTGACAACCTACAGATAGTGGCCATCTTTAAATGATCTTTCTTCAAGTATAGCTCAAACGTAATTACACTGAACTAGTCGAGTTCTGAGTATTCACCAATCACGAACTACTAAAGATCTCAACATTCCATGGTCGAAAACCGTCCTTTCTAAAAATTCATCCCCATAAGGATATTTATTTCGAATTCCCTTGCTTCTTTTAAAATCTAATTAGATACAATCAGTTATATATATATATATATATATATATATATATATATATATATATATATATATATATATATACTTTCATGATGTAAAGTGTATGCTGGTGTATAGCATATTCATTTACTATATGCACGACACCGGTTCCCATTAATGTATTAGGACTACTTTGTAAACAAATCCTGAAAACTCATATCTTACACGCTTTACCTTTCGGTCGATTAAATTGTTTCGGAATGAATTAAAGCAGATGTTTCGTTGACTGCCACACGCCATCGGCTTTGCAATATTCCGCCATCACGTTTTTAAAACAATTTTTCGGATTTAGGCTTGCAATAGACACTAGACAGGCCATAAAAAACTGGGTCCCTACAAATAACATGAATGTGACAGGAACAAAACGTTTCTTCTTTAGTTGGTAATAAGAATAGAAAAAATGTACCTCAGAGTTTTGCATCCTGAATGTCCTTCAAATGCACTTTATGAGTTGCAAATCTGAATTGTACGAGGGATATAATGTGTTATAAAGCTTGACTAAACATATCCCGAATTAATACTGTAATTTCTAATACATTTCAAGGGCAATTATATCCCCCATGCTGCACTCGAAATGAAAATTATATTCCATAATATTTGGTAATTATAATTAAAAGACATTAGAATTCCAAAAATTCAAGAACAGAACAGAAACACAGATGTTAAAATGTCCTTCATGTAAAATTGGCATAGACAAAAGACAAATCCACTCAATAATCACGAAATTTCGTAAAATAACCAAAAATACAAAATCTATTCATTCCATACGAAATGGAAAGGTGTCCGAGTGGTCTAAAGCGCTCTTCGTTACGGATCGCTGCCATCTCAACCCAGTCTGCGTGGGTTTGATCCTCGGGATCGGCCAATGTGGTTATGTGAGAAAGCTTGCCAGTAGTTTTTTGTAGGTCGGTGATTTTTTCCCGGTTTCTTCTTCCACCATTAATACTGGCCGCCATATATGTAATTTGTAATATCCATTTAGAGTTTAAATCCGATTGCCCCGATTGTTAAACTAATATAAAACAAAGTGCCCAACTTGATTTTGAAGTGAAAATGGAACACTGTTTACTTTATTTCATTGCTCTTCGCAGTGTTATTGATTGTTCAGGTCGCTGTATGTGTCACCGTATGTCGGGTTAATAGTCTTACATCCTCACTCATGGTCTTTTTACTCTTTCTTCTTATGAAAGTAGGATAAGGAAACAACATTGATTTTAATTCGTATATTTTACCATCTGTGAGGACTGTTTGATCGAACACTCTTAAACCACACGCCTGGAACTGTTCAAAATGGTAAGCATTGGAGAGTTGTCCAAACAACTTGAATTTCATCCTTATCCACCTGAAGCATTCTGCCTGGGGAATTTTTGAGTAAATGCTGTGAGCTCCCAAAAATGCTTTTCCCAGATCATCATGAATGGAAGGAACACGGTTCATTTTCTCATAGGGTTCCTTGTGTTGACGTATCCAGCTGGATAGGCCTGACTATGTGTGGCGCCAGCCGAAAATTTAAACATTTCTTGAGGGCCATCGTGACTGCATCATTTCTAGGGGTGTAGGATGGTATGGTGGCACTAAAACGCAAGAGGACCCCAAACACGGCTCGTAGGGCGAGTCATGTATAGAAGATGTCATTGTCAGAAATGGCTGGTGCATAGACTTATCTACGTCTTTGGCAGCAACCTTCACTGCTGGTTCATTTCCAGATCCGATTTGGATTAGAGTTCTCTGGGGCGATTTACAGAATTTTCTCTTGCTTTGTGACACCATGGCTTTCCTATCTGACGTTGACAGAAAATTCTCAAGATAAATAGGAGTGGGTGATTTCAACGGATCAAGGGATGATCTGGAGTGCCCACCGTAGTATCTTTGCTATACGATGTTCTTTGAGTCTTTCGAAATCTTGGGGAAACTTGCAACCGATGAGACACGGGTTCTGCCTGTCGAGACTCCCGGAATTTGTATGTTCCATCCTATCATATGAAAAGGCTCTAACAGGGTGCTTGGCCTCACTGTGTGGCCTTATCCGGTATTGAATGTTAATCGCTGCAGCATATAAGCAATATTCACACCGGATATTATCTCCATGATGGTGTCTGTGGTGTCTATGAAGTAGCTGCCAGTTGGCTACACTCAGCACACTGGACACCCATTCAGAGATATTTACAAGTTATTTAATACAAGAATAATATTAAAACTATAATATATGACTTACAAATACCCTCGATCATTTTGGCAATTAACTTTTTAATTACACGAACTTTGCATTTACACGTTTCGTTTTTACATATGTATAAAGGAAAACCACCATACGCAGGTTCCATTTACTTCCATGTTGTTATTGGCTTGCTTTCTGATTTAGCAATGCCTTGCCATTTTGGGCATAATTATGCAAGAGAGTTCTATCCAGAATACCAAATTTTCTTTTGATCAAGAGCACCAACATACTAGTAACCCCAGAATACACTGGGCAGTACTGCCTATACCCTACATAAAATGTATCATATAAAAATACTAATCCGTCCATCCCGCCACTATGCCTACATCAGAGCCCGCTAAGTTGAGTCCTCGCTTCTCTGAATTTTCTTTCCTGGACTTTCCATCAGGTGGCTGTAAATATGACAAACTACAAACTAACATCAGCACAAATATCTGAGAGCATTTGTTGATTAATGCCTCAGAAAACAAATAGGTACATTAATGCCGGCTACACAAAAATAGTCTCGTATCCATCAGTCCACAAATAAAATTTACAAAAAGAACACCAGGGCTTACATACCTATCTCTGTTTTGTTTAACAAAATGTGTCGGGCTCAACACAAATTAGACGTTTATATCGACCATGCTGTTCTCGCCATAAAATAGCTCCAATCTGTCATGATGGACAATTTTTGGCACTGCTTATGGGTTATGTATTTTATAAACTAAATCAGATAACACTGATTACATAATATGGGCCTTCCATGTTGGTTTGCCGTTTTCGACTACGACCTTTCTGTGTGGAGCCAGACAATGTCTCATATTTGTTGCTGTCTTGCCCCTATGCTATGACCATATTATCTCTTCGGTCTGTTGCTTGCTTCCATCATATGATTCCTTGCCTCATGAATTTTTAAAATGTTTAATATGCTTATTTTCTAAGTTTTCAACAGTTTCTTGTTTTGCTTTTGGCGGAGGTCCAACATTTAGTTGAACTTCTAGTCCCAGATGAGCTGTATTCAAGCATACCCAGTCGAAGTGTCATTCAAGTCTCTGATCCTGTGTAATATTTAAAATTTGAACCAGACTCACTTTGATTATGAAATACGTTTGTCTTGGTTTTGAAAGTATGTACTGGATCAAACAGATCTTTATCGATCCGACCAAACACTTCATAACATGTCAAGGTCAAATAAAATGGAATAGATGGTCATCTCACGCCTTTTACAGTTAATAGATCTCTCCAGTGTATTGTAATGTCAAGAAATGGTGTGTTTACCACAAATGTTCGTACATAATAAAGCACAAGACAGTTCATTGTATAACTTTCAGGCTTAAATGTGTTTGCTCACAAATTTTGTGCTCAAAGTTATAATATTTCCAATTTGCAGAACAGACGTTTGATAAAGCCTATTGAAATGAGTCAACACTAATTTAAGTTGTATATTACATGTAAAACAATCAGCATACCTGTTCACTTTGTCCTAATTCACCTAATCGCTTACACAGATAATCGCAATTCCCAAACTAATCTTGCACAGAAAATGTGTTAATAGGTCCCAAAATGTGTTCATATCACGTACCGAAATGTTAAGGATGTTCGTCCATCCAATCAACAACGTTCGGACCTAGTCCAGGGTTTGTGTTTTAGAGTCCAGTGATAATTGTGATATATGCCCAGTCAGGAACCGGATGTTAATGTGTTGCATT
The DNA here is from genome assembly GCA_029339505.1 of Unio delphinus. Taxonomy (NCBI): domain Eukaryota; kingdom Metazoa; phylum Mollusca; class Bivalvia; order Unionida; family Unionidae; genus Unio; species Unio delphinus. The sequence continues at coordinate 1,455,056 of JAQISU010000021.1, read as the reverse complement.
TGGTGGCATGAGACACAGTTGTTGTTTTGATGGACACAGAAAGTTCATCTTTTGTCAATGTAAAGACTATAAAAGCAGTTGAGTTGTCTTTACAACAATGAAAGGCATTGAAAGTCTGACTTTACAGATATTAAATCCAAACTAAACTGCAAGCTTTCTGCCACATGCTTACATACTTTAAATAGTTTGTCCACTTTGTTTCATTTAACTTAAGGACAGATGGTATAGTTAGGTCAACCAGAGAGATTTGTTTAATGGGACTGTTCCATCAAAGATACAAGAAATCCAGATAAAAGTGACAATGATAACAATTACAAATGATCAATGATCAATAGTTAAATAAATGTATTGCAATCATTACATCAAAATGTACAGTTAACATCAGAATCAAACAGTACCTTAATTGATATATTTGTATACATGATAATGGCCAATATTTATGAAAAGAACAACAAAGGGGTTAAATAGCTATTAAAGGAAAGCAATTATTTATGAAATACATTTTATTAATATCTGTATTGCCAAAAATATCTAACAACTAGTCAATGCTACATTAGTCAGTTCCATCTCTTGAAATCAATGAATTGTTCTTTGTAAATCCTGAATGAGTCATTTGCTGATGATGATGAGTATGTGTTTAAAGTGATTCGTCCCGAGGGCTCTTATCACTGTTTTCTCCGTCAAGGGACGGTCATTTGCTTGGTGAAGGGAATATTTATGTGATTCTTGGTCCCTATATACCTCGTATACGTATCAGCCCTTTAGGCTACATATACATGTACAGGTGTCGGACATCCTTCACAACCCTCTAACTCCCACAGGTTCCTGAAGCATTCCTTTTCAACAAGAAAAAATTCAGAGTTGGGTTGGTGCAATGTTCTGTGACAGGACTTGCCCCCGTTATGCCAAAGATTATTTTATATGTACAATAAAAGTGTATTTTAACCTATGTATTGTGTATTCTTTAAATTGTAATTTAACTCGTTATATATAGTTTGAATAACGCACAATGCATCCTTACCTGACCCCTTTTTTGGGCCCCTCTTTGTCTGTGGTGGTTCTGCCAAACAGAGGTCAGTTACAAATTTTAGCTATGTTCATGTTGAACCAATCAGATGACGGAATTAGAACACGTGATCTAACATTCGTCAGCTGGTTTGAGGCAGTGATACATTGGCTTTGATGCAACAAAGACGTGCCTTTCAGTGCTAGCGTTACACTAAATTATTAACCAAGGTTACAGTAGTGAACAGACTTCTCCATCGACATGAAGTTTTCCTGATTTGTAAATTCTTCATGCAAAAGATTACTGTACTTTTTGTGCACTTGATAACTGGTATACATAGGGATATGGTGGTATTGCATTGATTGCAATGGAGATTATAAAATCTAGAAGAAACCATCAAACTTGAATCACCATTCACCACTGCTGGGATGGAGTATTAAAACCAGACTCACTGGTAAAAAGTGTTGAATGTGTAATGTAATGCCTTGTTGCAGGTATTTACACACAATATATACTCTGATGCAAATCAAAGTTATTATCACATTTACAGTAGAAAATCCTTATTTTGTTGCCAGTAATGACTAATAAAAGGTAATACTGTCTACAACTTTAATTTTTGTAAAGGTAAATTGCAGTATACACTAATTAACGTAAAAACATAAATTTGGTCTTTTTGTCACCTTTTAAGAAATGGAATTATTTCCTTTAATTACTTAATGGAACAATTTACAACATCTTTACAAACTAAAAGGTATTATTTCATGCACCTTTTTGTTCATTGGAAAAGTGGGCCATTTATTTGCATTTTGGGACCCTAAAATTGCTTGTAAATATCATCTTTAATACCTTTAACTTTTTCCCAAAATTTGTATTAAAGTTAAGTAAAGGTCAAGCAAAGTTTGTCTTTCTTTATCTTTTAAGTGCTAGTAAAGACATCTTTTCAAGCAGTGATAATGCCAAACGGAATACTAAATTCCAATGGATAGCTGACGGCTATGTTGATGATGACACAGTTACAGTGTCGTCAGCTAAATCCGTTTATGGGAAGTTTTATTTGATATCATGAAGAAATACACCTTGAAACAATATCAGAGAAGCATTGAAAAAGTCCCTATGAGTACGAAGTTTAATGTGTCGGCACTCGAACGTATCAGTTCGGAAGCCTAGTGACGTTTGTTTTGGTTTTGAAACCTTTACTGGAATCCAGAAGAACCACAACTGCCAAAATGGAGGATCTCACCCCTATTTATAGGTTTATAGGTTTTAAGAACACGTTTGAGAAATGCATGACAACGTTTTTACGAATATGACTAAATATGGAAGAACTAACATGGCGCCTGCTAGTGGAAAGCCAAGCGCTCAATATACACAGTAGTACTTATTGCGCCCGATTTCAAACTACAAAAATAACAATAATTTCACAAACATTATACAAAGATTGACACTGATGAATTAAATCACGTTGGTGAATTTGTTTTGAACCTAACATCAGTATTACCTTAATCCTGGAGAGAAATGAATAAAATTACATTTTTCTGTCTGAAAATATAAGGTAAGTGATAACAATTTATATTCCTATCATGTTCTCTCTGGGCTTCAAAATTCTTTACCCAGATGATCGACACAATGGATAAAATTATTTTTCTTTTTCTTCATGGGTCATATATAAAACAAAATGTTACTACAGTTACTAGTATGAGCATAGGAAACATAGGTACAGCCTTACAACATGCCGAGAATGCAAACAATAAAAGGAAATTATAAATTATATCATACATTAATGATAAGTGCAATTACACTTTATAAGAATATATGTTGACAGGTTATCAGGATTGTTTCAATATTTGTCCAATCTTTAAAATCCGTGTCGTAGACTGTGCAATCCATGATGTTGGTTTTCAACTGATCAGTTAAGTATTTCTTATATCGTTACTTGTCCTATATATTTAATTTGATTGCTCACAGGTAGTTTCCACAGGTAGTCTTTGACTGTAGATTAGTATTTCATCCTCCACGTATATTGTACTCCTAGTAGATTGTGCCATTACCAGCCAGACATTATTGAATTTCTGAATTTCAAATGAAACTAATGTATATATATATATATATATATATATATATATATATATATATATATATATATATATATATATATATATATATATATATATATATATATATATTCATGGGGAATATTATTTGGGCATATCTAGCGTCAAGGGAAATTTAACATGGTGGGCCTATCTAGCGTCAATGGAAATTTAACATTGGGAATATTATTTTTATTTGGGCCTGTCTATCGAGAAGGGAAATGGAGGGAAAGAAAGCAAATATATTTTCGAGGTATATGAGTGGCCTTAAAAATGGCCGTTATGTATAATGTTAACATTATATTGTCAACACAGAGGACATGTCACGGATCTTCGTCTCTTCCTTAAACTTCTCCTCGCTGCTGGTCGATAGAGGGAACTCTTTAAACAACCTTGCCTCTCCACATACATTCTTCTCTTCCAAAAGGCTGTATCAGTCGTATGAGTGATAGTCCATGATGATCTAACATACATGGGTAAGTCAGTACGAAATAGCATGTTAGTAAAAAGGGTAGAAGATTCTATGTTGGTCGACATCTTGTGATGAGAACAGGTGAAGCGAATGCCGTGTACTGAGGTTATTTATAGGGGAAGAACGGATCGAAACGTATTGAGTTTATTCACCAATCCAAACACGCGTTACAAAAGTCTGTCACAGTCGTAAAATCGGAAGAGAGCAGTCTGTAACGTCACATTCCCTACATTCAGGTACTAGCGTCTGTGCGCGGTAAATCGATTGCGATAGAGTTTTCAATAATGTCGGAATCTAGGAAGACATCGAATTGGGGTGAACCAGTTGTGGAGTCAGCAAGTAATGGTACAGCAGTGACTACCAAAGACAATGCAAATCTACATCCAGAAGAAGTTTATTTTAACTCGGATATTGTGGATTTTCTAACTTCACAAGAATTTGTTACGGAACCTTCGTTACCTTCTGCTTCTTAATTACTCGTCGATGAATTTAAGCAAAGACAGAGAGAAGAATTGGAGCGATGTTTACAACAGAAAGTAGAAGAACAAGCTTTTCTCATTAAACAGCTGGAAGAAGATGCAAGAAGGAAACACCAGGAAGAAACAGTAGCAGCAACAGAGAAGAAAGAAGACCAAGGACAGAAAGAGGATAGTGAAAATAAAACGGTCACGACGGTACTTTTAGATATTTTAGCAGAGTTAATCAGTCTGAAACAAATGTATCAGACTTCTTTATCACGACGGAAGTGAAAAAGACCTCGAGCTAAACAACCCAATCTATCTGTGACTACATCTGCCATAACACCGTTAGTGATTTCTACCAAATCATCGACAGGAACCACCAGTCCAGAAGTAGGCCTTGGCAGTGGCAAAGGCTTAAGACATATAAAGATGGTTCGCCCCTCTGCGGGTTCGGGGTTGTAGAATTGGCCCGAAGTGCCTCGCCACGTGTCGTTAAAGGCAACTAAGTAGAGGCAACCTTCTTTTAGACGGGTAGTCGAGATGGGCCCAGTCTCGACAAATCGGCTGGTCACGCCGAGCCGTAGGTCTTTTTTTACTTATCCATCTTCTCTTTCTTTCTTGTATCTCTCTTGAAACCACCGTTGCCCCTAAATTCTTTTCCTTTAGCTGTCACTTTCCCAAGTTTTAGAAGACTTCCTTGAAGGCCGTATCATAAAAATGAAAACATTCTTTGATATTCCAGTGACCTCATTTGCCCACACTACACTGAATTCGTAAAGGTCTAGATCTACATTCCAAACCCACTTCGATGCTGTAAATATAAAAAATACGGCCATCACCAGGATGGATGTTCCAGAGCCACGGTATGTGGCCGATACGGAGACCACTCTCATCAGGAAGCTGATTGTAGAGCAACTCCGCATTGTGTCAACTGTGGCAAGGAACATCACTCCAGTTCCAAGGATTGTAATACCTGGAAACAGGAGAAGGAAATTCAGAGGGTAAAGTTTACCTCGAACATTCCCTATCCAGAGGCCAGATAACTTGTCCAGGAAAAAATATCCCTTTCTGGCCCTTCCTTCTCCACAGTTGTAAAACACAATCCAATAAGCACGAAGGACGCGCAAACACAGACGAATCAGCCCGATTCAACCACAAGTGCCAATATCCCTAATTATAAGCCACATAATAGCACATCAACAAGTACAACATTTAATAACAATCCACCAACAAAATCACCAAAACAGAAACACAAAGCACAAACAAATAAGCCGAAAAAGGGTTCAGATGACCCCATTAAACTGTACAACCGGTTTGGAGACGTTGAGAGCATGGATGCAGAAGAAACTGCTCCATGTACTCAAAGTAGCTCCAAACCTAGTAAACTAAATATACTCCCGTACTTCCTCCAGACAAATAACAACACATACTTCCTCAGCGAATAGTCTAACCTAACTCCAGAATCTCCAGCATAACAATATAACGAAAAGCACCATCATACAATGGAGCTGTAGAGGACTTAAAGCTAACTACAATGATATTCTTCTGCCTTTAAATGAACACAATCTTAAAGTGCTATGTGTACAGGAAATATTTCTGAAAGAGATAGATAAAATTACATTTAAAAACTTTTCCCTCTTTAACGCATACTGTAAAAACGCTGACAGGGCCTCAGGAGGAGTCTCTATAGCTGTGAACAATAGAACCACTCACATAGTCATTCCTTTAAGCACATGTTCACAAGCCATTGCTGTAAGTGTCACTCTACATCGAGTGATTACTTTTTGTTCCATTTACTTACCACCAAACGCCAACCTAGTACACAAGAATTAGACAATCTTGTTGAACAACTTCCCGCGCCCATCGTTTTACTTGGGGATTGTAATGCTTAACATTTTATGGGGATCAAATCACAAACGACAGAGGCCAGGACGTAGAAGATTTCATTTCTAGACACATATATATAACATTAACTCACCAACATATTTACACCCAGGAACGGGTACGTACACATGCATATATTTGACAATTTGCTCTCCCTCACTGCTTTTGGACTATGAATGGAAGGTCGCTGATGACCTTCACAGCAGTGATCACTTTCTAATCACTCTTGAAAATAAATCTAAAATTGATGATGCAATTCCACAATGGAATATAAAGAAGGCAGACTTTGCTATTTTTGAAACACTATGTAAAACTAGATGAAATAATGATACAGTATTCAAGGCTGTTAATCCTATTCAGCATTTTACCTTCGTTCTAATTTCAGTTGCAAATGAATTAATTCCCAAGTCCTCAACTATCAGTAAGAGATCACAAAAACCTTGGGTAACCAAGGAATCCACAGAAGCCATTAGACAACGCCGAGAAGCATTAAAAACATTCAACAATCGTCCAACGCCCGAGAATTGAAATAAATATCGTATTGCCCGGGCTAAAACTCGACGCACAATCAAATAATGTACACGTGCATCCTGGATGACATATATTTCTTCTTTAAACTCTCGTTCCTCAATGGAAGAAGTTTGGGATACTATTTTAAAAGTAAATGGAAAGAGGAAACAATTCTATTCGACACCTAGAAACAAACAATAGCAATTTCAGTTCGAAACGTGACATAGCAAATATTCTTGCCGATAGTTGTTCGAAAAACTCATCATCATCTAATTATTCAGATACCTTTAGAAGATTAAAATCTCAAAAAGAAAAGTCACGTTTAAAATTTACATCGAACAACACTGAAAATTATAACCAGCTGTTTTCTTTATTGGACCTTAGAAAGGCATAATAGCTGGAAAGAAGCAGCATTGATACCGATTCCAAAACCAAGCAAAGATAACGAAGATCCTAACAGCTATCGGTTCATTGCATTGAAAGCTGCGTATGTAAAACAATGGAACGAATGATTAATTCTCGGCTTGTATGGTACTTGGAAAGTAACAATTTAATTTCTCCTTTCCAAAGTGGCTTCCGTTCAGGTCGTAGTGCTATCGATCATCTGGTTAGACTGGAAACATTTATTTGCTATGCATTTATCAAGAAGGAACTTTAGTAGCAGTCTTCTTTGATTTAGAAAAGGCCTATGACACAACATTGTAGTAGGGGATACTAAATGACCTGCACGATCTGGGTCTAAAAAGCCGTCTGCTCTCTTCTCCAATTTTCTCTCCGACAGAGAATTCAAAGTACGAGTGGGCTCTACCCTCTCCGACATGCACCAGAAAGAGATGGGTGTGCCCCAGGGCAGTATTTTATCTGGGACGCTTTTTAACATCAAAATCAATAGCATCACCATGTGCTTAACTCCCGGTGTGGATTGCTCTTTATATGTAGACGATTTTTTATTTGTTATCGATCAAAGCACAAGCATACAATTGAAAGGCAACTTCAACAAAATATAAATAAGATCCAAAATTGGGCCTATAATAACGTTTTCAAATTTTCTAAATCGTAAACAGTATGCATGCATTTCTGTCAGTTGCGAAGGCATTACGATGACCCTAAACTCGCGCTGGATGGAACACTTATTCCAGTTGAAGAAACAAAGTTTGTAAATATTATCTTTGACAGAGAACTGACTTTTGTACCACACATCAAGAATTTAAAAGCTAAATGTTTAAAAGCATTATATTTACTTAAAATAATTGCGCACACTGAATGATAAAATGGTCCTCCTCAATTTGTATAGAACATTTATCCGCGCCGTTCTACACTATAGATGCGTTGTTTATGGTTCAGCTAGGAAGTCCTATTTGAAAATGATTGACCCAATTCATAAGACTTGCTCTTGGAGCATTTCGATTATCTCCATGCGGAAGCCTTCTCGCGGAAACGAATGAATTACCTTTATCGCATCGCAGAGAAATGCTTTCTGCACAATACGCTCTCAAGTTAAGATCAAACCCTCTGAACCCTCCTTTTTTGGCTGTTTTTCAACTAAATACATAACTTTATATGGAAATAACCAGAATGCCATACCTTCATTGGCATCAGAACATCATCCAGCCTTGACAATATCAAAATTAATCTCTCAACAGTTCAGAAAACGTTTGTCTCGAAATCACCACCTAGGCTACTTAAGCAACCCAAAGTGATTTTTACGTTACACGATGGGAATAAATCTGAGACAAAACCTTCCATATTCCCGAACTCTTATCATGAACACTTCTCAAGGATTTTACAAATTACACTAAATTTTATGCTGACGGATCAAAGGTTGATGACAAGCCTGCTGCATCCTTCGTTAGTGGCAAGCACATAACCAAAGTGCGCTTGCCAAACGATGCGTCCGTATTTTCAGCGGAAATCAGAGCAATAGACCTTGCTCTCAAATTTATTGAACAAAAGCACATTTTAAATAGCATTATCTTCTGTGACTCATTATCAGGACTTCAGTCGCTAAGCCATTGAAAACTGGATAATCCATTACTAGTCGATATTCTCGTCAAAATCTCGGAGCTTAGTAAGTCCTACAATATAGTATACTGTTGTCTATCTAGCCATATTAGTATTAGAGGTTATGAAGAAGCAGACCGGGCTGCTAAGATGGCTCTATCCCAAGAACCATCGGATTTTAAATTACCGTTTACTGATTTTAAACTTTGTATCAAAAAGTATCTACGTCAGAAGTGGCAGACGTCATGGGATGATGCAGGCAATAACAAACTTCACGATATCAAACAAACCTTGGGAGAATGGACTCCTTCCTACAGAACTATCCGTAGGGAGGAGGTTGTCATTGCAAGAATCAGAATCGGTCATACATACATTACTCACTCCCACATACTAAAAGGTGAAGAAGATCCACTAGAGTGCGTTTCTTGCAATGAACCATTCACTGTTAAGCACTTTATGACCGAGTGTTCCGACCTGCAACCTACGCGTGCTAAATACTATAACGTACATGACATGAAGGAACTTTTCGATATTGTACAAATCACTTGTATTTTAGATTTCCTTAAGGAAGAAAATCTCTATTTTAAACTATAACTTGTATGCCATCACGTACAATATTTTTATCTAATGCAAATACCTCCCATTATTTTGCAACATCTTTTATCAACATACACCATTTACATCTCCCGTTGATTGGGAAGCTTCATATTTTCCTGTTACCAACTTTTTACCATTTTATTTTATGTTTATTTATATCGCAGATCGATGTTAAACCTTTCTTTTTTTAAACATCTTACCAATTGTATGGCGCTAAATAGCCTAAATGTGCCGGTGCGCCGTTAAAATTAAAGCAAACAAAGAAATTTTCCAATCACTTCACTTTACCTTACGGTCACGTCGATATAGGGCAGCATATTAAAAGGAACATTGTTCAAGGCCAATAGTTTATTTGTAACTACAACGACCAAGCGACACAAGATGAATCCGTTTAAACAGACATCATTCATGTTCGGGGATTCTCAAGTGGAGTGCAATGTTATACCCTTGCGATTGCAGTGATGCCAGACGCTGTGACCTTAGCGATTCAGCAGGACATCGTGGGAACTTTTCCTATGACTACTACTCCTATATATACCAAGGAAAGTGATGCTGTGCGTGTCAAACCTGAGGGATGCGAAAGCGATGCCACATGTTATCGTGGACTCCTAGGAATTTCACCGTACCTGCATTGAACTGAAGTGAGTACCGTCGAATATTCGTTCCCTGCGAGCTTGCCTGAATACTGTCACTTTCAAAGTCGATTCAAAACCTTCAAAGATAAATGGCCAAATATATGTCTGGACCGATTCCTGAAGAATTAGCCAGGGCCAGATTTTTCTACTTGGGCGAAGGCGATAAAGTCAAGTGTTTCAGTTATGGTGTGTCAATTTACGAGTGGGAACAGAAAGATTCCGCTTACCTGGAACATGCTCGATGGTCTCCGAATTGTCAATACCTATCTTTAGTGGGACTTAGTGATTGGAAGTGACAATACTGTACCATGTCGTTAAACAAACCAGTTTGGCTTGGAGACAAACCTAGACCAGTATATAAACCTTCTCTAAAAATTAATATTCAAGGATTACCACACAAAATTGCAAGATAAGATCTACAAGTAAATTTGGCAGGGACATGCTAAAGAAAAATCTCAATTGGTGACTGTAGAACTTTTATGTCGTGAAATTCACAAGAGGAAAGTGACACAAATCAACGAACGTGTCAGATTTCTCCAGATCAAGTTTACCTTCCACATATTCCAATTTAGTTCGTGTACATCTGAATATTTTTTGATCATTCCTGGCTGTTGCCCTGAATAGCAGTGGTCCGAAATTACACGTTATGTTAATCACTTTCGCTTTTGGAGAAGATTTTAAGTAATTATGTGCAGAATATACACTTATGGTCTTTGACATAAATAAGTATAAAATAGAACTACTATGCCACAACCTTTATCACTTGTGATAAGACAGATTCCGTGGAAGGATATTAATTAGAATACTTAAACGGTGGAGGATTACGAACACTTATTACAAGAAATGTGCTCATCAATTGGGGTTGACGTGTAGTGTGTGTTTTAGTGATTTGCTTTCTGGGATTTCGTTTACCTATAGATTCCTTGTGGACACTTTACGAACAATATCTGCATAAACAGTATGGAGACTCGTTTAAATGTCCACGAGAGACTTGTTGTTAAAGCCTTACGCTTTCATCTGGATACTTCTCGACCTCAACAGGAAAAAAAGATTAGTCAACTTTTACGAACGGAAGTAGTGTACGAGGATGCATATGTAGCTTGTGATTTACAGCCTCATTGGTTAGATGTAAGTGACTGGAAAAGTGTGTGTTTTGAGGCTTGGACAAAAGAAGCATCTCATTATGCTCAGCGTTGTGTTCGTAAATTACATCGTCGAGTGAAAAAATGTCATTTTTAAACCTGTGTTAGTGACAGTGACAGAAGAAGAATCTGTCACCGAGGACAATCACTCCTTTCAAGACAGGACTGACATTAACTCACAAAGGCCATTCCGAGAGGACACCTATGTGACTGTACCCAATGTAGAGACTATAAGAACATTACACACTACCTCTAGGAGATGTTGGTTACCCAAACGATGTTGTACAGAGACTTGTTTATATGCCACATTGATCGTATCCATGTGTATTTTATTCCTGTATTTATCCATTTGGCTTTTATGTATTTTTGTCTTTCGTGTTGTTCTCATTTAAACATGCATTAAAATAAACGTGTCCTGAAAAGAATATAAGAACCTCTTGTCTGTTTTATTGTCTTACACTATGGCTACCTCTGCTAGTTCTACTCCTTCCGTCTCGACATTCAAAGTCATTGACAAACACTTAGATCATGCTAGTTGGGAGACCTTGTATCTTCGTCATCCTTTTAACATGTTAATTGCTTGACCGAGCGGTTCAGGCAAAATCGAATTTGTCAAACGTTTGATCGAACATAAATATCATTTGATCAATCGTTCACCTCAACGCATCGTGTGGTGTTACATAGAGTGGCAATCGCCATACAGCTTCTTGCAAGAAATTCAAGGTGATTCCATTGTGTTTGTGAAAGGCATTCCTAGCGAAGACGATGGGATCGTGTCTGATCCTAGTCAAACTCATTTGGTCATTTTTGACATGTTAGGAGAAGACTAAGAAGAAATTAAACTGGTTTACGCGTAAAGTGCATTAGCGTAATGCCAGTGTCATTTACATTACACAAAATTTGTTTCAGCAAAGTAAAGCCCATCGTACCATTAGTATCAATGCTCATAACGTAGTCTTGTTTAAAGCCCTAGAGATAAATCGCATGTACAGGTCCTAGTCAAACAGTTATGAACACCTTGGCTGACGCATGCGCACGATGATGCCACTCAAACCCACACGCTTATTTACTCGTGGATTTAAAACCCACCACTCCCGATTATTTGCGAATTTGTACCGATTTGTTTCACGACTGGTGCCAAGACGGAGGACCTATCGTGTACACGTCCTCATCGTCGACATAACAATAACATCTAAAAAGTCCATTCAAACCTCGGTCACTTTAACCTTGTCTTATACATCGTCAGCGTGACATCCCTTCAGTCTCATCTTCCCATCAAACTGATTCGTGCCTTGTACGGTATCAGTCGCAAAAAATCCACAAATTCGTGCTCACGTCTTAGAAGCCAGAATCAAAGAAGTCTTACGATGGTTTACAGTGACCGGACGTCAATTACTGCAAGGTATCATTCATATTCCACATCAAACAAACGATTTTTTGACAGAAACAAAGTAGCTTTGACACAACTGGCTGGTCCTCGCATCGACACACAAATCAAAAAGCAAATCATTTCGAAACCTGGAGGTAGCGGTTCTCTAGTAGGTGTCATCATTCGTTCCCTTTTAAAATGGGATCCCAATGCTCCCAAAGTTCACCACAAGAAAAAAGCCAAACGAACCCCTAAGAAAAAGAACAATGGTGTCAAGACCAAAGCACATAAAAAGAAAAGTCCACAAGAAATAGCTGTCACCCGCAAAAGAGGCAGTTCGGCCAATATGCAACCTTACATTCGTAAACCACGACCTGCATCACCAGTGACCTCGTTTCCAGTAGCCTCAGGATCTTCCACCTATCCGTTGCTGGTGATGCCAGCCAAATCCAATGTGTCACCCGTTCTTCCTAATTTGATAAAACATTGGAAATCTGCGTCTCCCAAAACGTGTCCTCCACCGGTGACACCCTCTTCCTCATTAGCGGCAGTAGCAGCTGCTCACCAAGTGCCTATCCCCAAAGTCAAAGTGCAAGAAAGATCTGGCATGTTAAACAGTTTACTGGATTTGTCCAAACAAGAACTGTCCCGATTTAGTCCATTGCCAACCCCTTCAGGACGTGTGTTACCTGTCATGTAGTTGATACGACGGAAAGATAATCAGTGGCGTCGCATTCCAGTATAAAATTAACTCGAGGACAACGACGTGAATCAGTATTTTATGTGCTACTTGTGAACACTCAATGATGTCTCCTCAAACACGTGCACACCACAACAATCGGCGTTCTGCCGTCCAAAAAGGAAAAAGATAATCTCATCAACCTACAAGACGCTTAGCTAAACATCGACGTCATCCCCTAAAAGAGACAGTCATCCCAAGAAAATGAGAATTCACCAAATACAAGCCAAATCAGCTCAGAACCGAGCTGATGTCTTTAGCGATGCTTTTCATGATTTAGCGAAACACGCCGTTACCTTTTTGACGAAGCGCTAGAAAAGAAGATAAAAGAGGGTGTGTACCAAGTCTTTGACGTCAGTGTATTTCCGGAACGAACAATCAAAGATGTTACCTCACAGAAAACATTCTTATTCACCCCACAAAATAATAAAAACGAACGGACTTCCTCCTCGTTTAGCCAAAGGCGAAGACATGTTGGCCGTCCTATCCGAAGTCTCTCTAACCATGCGAACAAAAATAATTAAAAGAGCCTCCAAAGATGTCATCGATACCGTGTGCGAATGTTGTTTAAATGTTTTGAAAGGCACGATAACTTTGTCTCCACACCAGAAAAAATGCTTAGCCTAACATCGACACGTTCATCGTCAAATAGTCCAAAAGAATATACCCGTCCGTCAAAAGATAAAGATGTTGGTGCAATTCAGAGGATCTTTCCCCTTTCTTACTCCTTTGTTGACAGGCTTAATACCAAGTTTAATACAAGGGATGGGTAGAAATATGTATGATCCGTCCAGAAGATAAAAGGAACCTATGCAGCACAATAATATCAGACACAACCTTTGGAAGCCAATGGAGGGACGAAAACTGACTTTGGTCCCGTATAAACGATGAATGGAATACCATCGTTGGCAATAACAACGAACCATCCATTTACCACCCAATCCTCATTTGATCGGGATGTCCCATTTACAACACAAATTGCAGTCCTTGATTCATCGCAACGATTTGTCCGAAACTGAAAAATCGCAAAAGTACGGTCAACTCTTAAAACGACAGATAGCTGTGTAACAAGCAGCTCTACCCACTCTGACCGATTTTAAGTCTCTAATGAATAGTCCGTCGCTATCACTATCTACACCCCACCATTACCCAAGGAAGAAAAGACCCATGATAACTTTCAAACGCCCACTGCCACTCCCATTCCGAGTAAGATTGCATCTTCCTGTTGACCTCTTTCCCCACGCCCCAACGAGAAGAACTCAAAACTTGGGTTAAAAAGATGATGGCCACTCCTCCTTCGATAGAAGTGAAAAAGAAAGAAAGGAATCCATTAGTGAGAATAGAAAAGAAAACCAAAGCTATCCCATTACCTCCACCACTACCAGTACCCTCAACGTTTACTCCTGCGGCACATCGGACACGTAACACCGTTTCCAAACAAACCCCATTTCGCCCCACCCAAGCCGGTATCGTCGAAGAATGGGTACCTTATTAACAAAACCATGGAAAAGGTGTTAGCCAACATTTACTACGATCCAGTCCACCCTGCAGGTTACGGAGGCGTTCATAAATTGTATCGTGCTGCTAAAACTCGTCAAAAAACCCCGGTTACATGAAGTACAACAACGGTTAGAAGAACAATCTATGTACACGTTACACAAACCCATTCAACGGGAATTTCACAGATGTCGCACTCATGTGGAAGGCATCGATCATCAATGGCAAGCCGATTTAGCCGATGTAAATTAGCCACCTACAATCTTGGCTACAAATATTTGTTTTGTGTCATCGACGTCTTTTCTAAATTTGCCTGGGTCGTACCATTGACTTCCAAATCGAGCGGAGAGTTAGTACGAGCCCTGCAACTGGTGTTGAAACAAAGTTGTCGTCACCCTCTTCGATCTCAAACCGACAAAGGCACCGAATTTCTGAACGAAGCTTTCGAATGAGAATTAAGGAAACGTGACATTCATTTTTTCACCACCGAAAATCCTGAAACCAAAGCTAGCATGGTGGAACGTTTTCAACGTACCTTGCAAGAATGCATGTGGAAATAGTTTCCTTATCAACACACTCAAGTACATCGATGTCTTATCGCACTGAGTCCAAGCCTACAACCAATCTTACCATAGAAGCATTGGAGGTGCCCCACAAGATCTAACACCTGACAACGAAGTGACTGTTTTCGAGCGTCTATTTGGTACGTCCCGGAATATGGCTGTCCCCAGGAAAGGTGGAGTGTTAACCACTGGAGATTGGGTTTGCATTGACAAAACCAAACGCACTTTCAACAATGGTTACTTACCCAACTGGACCAGCGAATTATTTCGTGTTACTGGACGAGTGCGTGATCGTAATCCTACCGTCTATAAATTGGAAGACATGATCGGAGAAGGATTGAAATGAACGTTTTACTAGCCCGAGTTACAACGTGTCACCAATAAAGATGACGACGTGTACGAGATTGAAAGTATTCTCGAACGAAGAACCGGTAAAGTAGAAAAACGTCGTGTCAAAGAAGTCATAGTACATTGGAAAGGATATCCTCCTAGTTTTGATTCTTCGATTGACGCTTCGCAAGTCATCGACTATAAAAAGGAGTAACCATCATGCCCTTCAATACCTCTTCATCTACCATAGTGACTACTCATTCACCCAGTTCTTCTCTGCAAGATTTACGAAAGCAACCATTAAGGGTGTGGTGTGGAGAACGTGTCCCTAAAACGCAAATCGTCTTTTTCTGTCAAATCTTTGTGGTGTATTGTGTCATCGGTGCAGCCATTGCTAATTTGAGTTTACAGCAAGGAGACAAAGAATTGTGAACCAATTTTATTCAGCAGTTGCATCGGTTATCTTCTTTCCAATCCTTCCCTGAAATACTCTTACAACGGGAACAATAGTAACAATATTGGGAGCCTTGCGTCCACCGTCAGTCATTCTCCTAACAGTCACCCTTCCAATCACAATCCTCCTTTAGACAATCCTTTAACCTCGAGTGACTCCTCGGACAAAAGAACGTTGGAATTATGAACAACAATATTAACCAATTATACTTAACGTTACCCAGTGACAATTCCAAGGAGGGTGTTTCCTAACAATATGTTGTTCTGTTACACGGCTAAATTACCTCAAGACATTCATTTGGATCAAGATGCCCATTGAGAAGTGGCTTTAGTGGAAATGATACACCAGACAAAACTCAAAAACATCGTTGAAAATCAAAACAGTTTTTCAGTATAAGTGTATGACGAGCAATTGCAACAACATTTAGACGAACCCATCACTGTCAGTGACACGATAAAAACACAGGACCCCAAAACTAAGCGGTCCACCTATATGTTAACCATTCCTACAGGCTATTATTTTAGTGGTCAACATTTAGTGGCTACACTTGCTACCAGGTTCAATACTGTGCTTGGTAAAGCCATGGACAAAGCCAGAAAAGTGTTACCTTTGAGTACAATAAAGTGGCTCGTCGCCTAATGATCAAATTTTCAGAGGACAAAATGATAGCCATTACCTTTTGTCCTGAATTGTATGATATTTTGGGTGGAGTCTTCAGGTTGGACAAGACAAAAAAAAAGAATACCAGCTATGACCAGTATCTTGGATTTTGCGAAATATTTTCGATTCCCTGTAGAAATGAACCAAAGACTCAACATGATGTTTGTGTACTCCGATGTGGTGGAGTACAACGTTGTAGGACACACCTCTGTACCGTTACTGTGTGTCATTCCTTTCAAAGTGGACTCTGCCTCAACCGCTGACGAGGAAAGTGGAAATACCTATCATGTGTTACGTGCTAAGGCTAGAATAAGCAGCAACACAGAAAGAGTAAAAACTAACAAGCTTGTAAAACCTTAACATTCAATTTATTAATTACAAATATTTTCATAAGAGAAAATAAATAAACTTACGGTATTAGAGAATAAAGTCCAAAGATAATCCAATATAGAAATTCACAAAAATAATCCACTAATGGAATTTGAAGAGTCCTGATAAATAAATGTCCTAATAGTTCCCGGTTCGAATCTTGACGATGTAATCCAATATGGACGACGATGTCACGTTATTTAGTTCTTGGTTTTTTAATATTAATCCAAATATAAATCAATGAGCAAATATTCTTTTCCAGATAAATAAAATAATTCCTCTTGTTCCAACGAATTGACACAATTTCCAGTACACGGTAATTACAAATAACTCAAAAAGAAGACACAACTTAATATTATAAAAGCCCAACATCTACTAAATAGCTCTCTCCTAAAGCATTGTTTATATCTCTGTTTATTACGTAAACAAGGGACCACGTGATTATCCAGAAGGTCACAGAAAGAACGAAAACACGTACGCATGGAATGACCTAGATGAAAATCAGCCATTTGTCACCCTCCCCCCCGAACTAAAATTAAAAAGTTGTCCTTGAAATGTATCCCGTCTCCTCTTTGGCGGATTCAGCTCCCATCGAATTTGAAATCAAAGAGCAGCCCGAAGATTACATCGATCTGAACAACAGTTACTTGTATTTGAAAGTGAAAGTGATCACAATGGACAACTCCGTGCCGGCGGCCGATGGCCGGGTAGCTCCTGTCAACAATTGTATGCATTCCTTGTTCAGCGATGTGGATTTGTACACGAATAACAAACTGGTCAGCAGTAGCATGGATACTTACCCTTACCGTACGTACCTCGACAATCTCTTGACGTACGGAAAAGAAGCCAAGAACACTCACCTAGATGCTTACGTGGTATGGAAACCTGACACAGCAGGTGATAATAAGTTTAACGACACAGCAGATGAGGATTCTTACAATGACGGCTGTAACGACCGTCGAAAGGACGTCGGTTAGAAATATTCGAACGTTTGCTTTTGGACATATGGTTTCAAGAAAAGTATTTGCTGAACGGTGTAGGTATTCGCTTGAGACTGAATTTTAGTAGTAATGCTTTCCATTTGATGGCTCATGCCAGCGAATACAAAACCATTATTCAATAAGCCAGGTTATACGTGCGTCGTGTGGAAGTGTTACCTAAAGTGGGAAATGATATCAGTCACACTTTGAGCAGAAAGACAGCCAAGTATCCGATACGACGCGTGGAAGCAAAAACTTTCAGCATTGCAACTGGACTCCGATCGAAGATCATCTGTTCCAAGGACAGTTGCCCAAACGTTTATTCATTGGTATCGTCACCAATGCAGCCCTCAACGGTGCCCACAATGAAAACCCTTTACAGTTTAAGCACTGCAAAGTATCCAAAATCGAAGTCAGTCGCGACGGCAAAACTTTGTGTACCCGACCCTTCGAACCCGACTTTGCCCAGAATAATTACTTGAGGTCGTACTTGTCGCTGTACGAAGCCACAGGACAGTACTTTGTGGGCTTTTGATTTCACTCCAGACCAAGGCAGCGACGAGAGACATTTCCACCTTATAAAATCTGGGCAACTGCGTGTGGAACTTCAGTTTGAAGAGGCTCTTACCGAAACGGTGACTATCATTCTGTATGCTGAGTTCGATAATACCATAGAAATCAACAGTTTGAGAGAAGCCATTCTAGATTATTAGAAACTATGGAAGACCCTTGTCCCTCTTTGAACAGTGGAGAATCAATGTAAATGGAATGGGAGGTTCCAGAGAAAGCAGCTTCCCAAGACCAAAAATAAGTAGTGATAATGCAGTCCAGATGGCCAGAACAGGTACAACAATTAGTCATCTGTTTTACCAAACACTTGGAGAATATTATGAGGGACATGATCAAAAAAGATTGCTATGGATGTCAAACCGATCATCCCAGTCAAATTCAACACGATACATGTATGATGATGAGTCAAGAAGAAAAATTGGACGATTATCTGAACGAAGCTTGGAGTCTTATCTCAGAAGAAGCCGTGTTACTTCAGTGGTATAAAGACTTACGTGATCATTCCTCTCCTCCATTGTTTGCTCGAGAAATTCATCACATCGAAGCTCTTTTGGCCAAGAGTAAGGAGACGAAGCAAACAAAAAGTTACTTGAGAGACCTTTTCAAGCAAAAAGTCTGGATTGAATTGATGACTTGTCATCACCTGTGAAGAAAAAAGAAAAACAAGACCACAAAAATTGAATACCTAGGAACATTATTACCTTTTGAACCGTAGTTCGTATACCGCTTCTTGGAATCCTATCGTGTGTGCTAAAGATGAACTACTTCATCGCAAATCTCAAGAGGATCAAGCTTATGTCATCAACGCAGATGATAGTCATCTTCCAGGAATTTACTGGGCTGCTGTCTACTTTCCTCAAGAGGGCTGTGTGGAGTATTTTGATTCATACGGATTGCCTCCTTTTGAAGACGATATCATTGACTTTATGAGAAGAAATGCCCAGGCGACACGATTAAATAATGTGAAATTTCAAAGCACAGATTCTATGGTGTGTGGACAATATTGTGTCTATTTTCTGCATCATCGCAGTCTTGGATAATCCTTAGAACATTTAGTGACTTATTTTGGTCGTCTTTCATCTCGAAACGATGACAAAGTAGATCGATGGTTTTGTGACCATTATGGCTATCTGTTGTCCTTAGCTAGGAAACGTAGTGTACATCAATGGCCCAATGAATTCCACCAGTGGAAATCTCAATTTAATTCACAATGTTGTAAACCATATCAAAGACAATTTATTTGTGTTATTGAAGAAAAAATATTTTTTAATTAAAGAAAAAAATGTTTGTTGGTTGAAAAAATTGTTTGATATTTGAAAAAAATATTTGTTTGTGAAGTAAGAAATGTTTGTTCGTTCTGTTCTGAAACCAATGCGTTTGTCGTTTGTTTTACATTTTTATTAATATAGATGCTCTTTGACTTGTTTCAATCCCTCACATCAAACTATCCGAACGTTTCCAACCCTAAACAGTAGAGGGGTGTTTTCTATCGCGTCCGCGCTTGAACTATATAAAGCAAGGGTAGCATCAAGGTGCCAGTTTCTGCTCCTAAAACTTTCCCTATATACAGCCCCATTGACAACATTAGTATACAGCTAAACTGTGATTTACATGCTCAGATTAGAACCCCAACAATCCGAGATATCGTCATGGTCTAAAAGTGACCATTAAAATTGTAACCCATTTTATGGCCCCAAATAGATATTATGAGGTAGTCTCAAAGTCCAAAGACTATCAGGCCCGGCGACACAATGTTGCAATATAAAGTTATTTACTCTAAGTCAGATCCTCAAATTAATATTACTATAAGGTAGTCAAAGACCAGACTATCAGGCCCCGCAGCACAAGGCTGCCTTATAAACTAAGCTATAAGAACTAAGGCCTATAACATGACTTAGATGGTCAATACTTGACCATCTAGAAAGACAACACACTTACTGCAATAACTTTTTACATCATAACCTTAATTACTGTAAATATTTACGTTGAATAACTAACAACACGAGAATAGGCTGTCATATGAGGTTGTTTACTCTACTTTAATAAAAGCACAAAGTATTTAAAAAAATTAAGGGAGAACACGGAATTGATACGACGGGAGCAGGCAACATCAAGATGGAGGAACAACAAAAGCAAGACACCCAAAAAGGACACAGGGACTCACCGGACGGAATGAGGGAACTTCGGTTACACACTGTAACACTCCATCAGAAAGCCCTTTTTAAGGCTATTTATACTTACAGAGTTTCCTTTTGTCTCAGAAACTTTATTCAAGAATCTCGTACTTCAAAAATCAAACTTGATAAATTTTGGCTCTCCACCAACAAATTAACAGCCCACTTAAACCTGACATTGACCAACCTCCACATGTCACTTGACATACCTAGTTTACAAAATTGATAGGGAAAACACCAAATGTACACTCTGTACTAGACAAAAATTGGAATGTTAGGATGTTAGGAAAAAATATAACTTGAAAGATTGACTCAATTGCACTGGTGGCTAACACATTATCGGTATAGGGTGTCCACTAGCAACAACTGGACTCGATTTGATAAGGCTAGGGCGTGCAAGACGAACGACATCAGCGTGCCAGTTCACAGATCCTTTTCCTCCTTCTCCGCTGCCTGACTCCAACACCAGCAAATGACTAGAAGTGGAAACCATTTTTCACTAGTCATCATTTGGTGCCATTGCACCTATAGCTCTGCATCCTCCGATTGATTGATAGGTTTGAGTGCGTGGCTGTTCGGTTCTCACGCACCTAGGTCTTTCATTCATGTCGATAGCCCCTTATAGGGGTGCGGCATGACGACCAAATTAAATAGCATACTATGTATGCATAAGCGCCCTTGGGTATGTGGCACCATTCCTTCCTCACGGGAAAATCTAAATCACTACCATATTAATTGGTAGTGTAAAATAGTGAACAAATAACCCTTGGTGGTCGGTTTCACTTAAAACCATAATTCATTCATTCGTGTTTGATCATAGAGGTGTTTTCTTTCACGTCCGCGCTTGTCCATATATAGAGAAGCACTCGTCAGTCTGGCTTAACCTGACATTGACCAACCTACACATGTCACTTGACATATCTAGTTTACAAAATTGATAGGGATCACACCAAATGTACACTCTGTACTAGACAAAAATTGGAATGTTAGGATGTTAGGAAAAAATATAACTTGAATGATTGACTCAATTGCATAGTGTCACAGAATTATACTGTGCAAAGTATGGAATTGTATGGAAAATCCTATTTACGATCTGACGATCGGTAATGTTGAAGGTTCCCGTCTTCCAACCATGGCCGATTTTAAAATACCTTTGGCCCAGGCAATCGAAACGCGAGCTCAAACACGGCGGGAGAAAACAGCGTTTCATAAATTAATAGTCCCTGAATCGATCTCGGGAAATTTGCGTGATGATTTCAAACAAGAGCAAGAACGTGATGAATCCATCAGAACATTTGCTGAGAAAATCACGTCCGGCGCGATTAAACATTGCAAGGGTGGGGGTAGCTCGAGATTCGTACGCAAGAACGGATTAATTCATAGGGAGTTTAGCGCTCGGGAGGGTAAGAAGTATTGGCAAGTGGTCGTACCCCATAGATATAGATCTCAAGTACTTAGGGTGGCGCATGAGTCAAGCATGGCAGGACACCTAGGTAAGGCTAAGACCACTAGCAGGGTAGTCGCTGAATTCTACTGGCCCGGTGTTAATGGCGATGTCACACGGTTTTTTACGTCGTGCGACGTATGTCAGAAAACCGTATGTAAGGGAAGGGTCACAAGGGTGCCCTTAGGACAGATGCCATTAATAGATACACCGTTTAAAAGAGTGGCAGTAGATACTGTAGGACCAATACACCCAGTTACCGAAAGAAAGAATCGGTATATTCTTACTCTGGTTGATTACGCGACCAGATACCCCGAAGCCGTAGCGTTACCAACTATTGAAAAGGAAAGGGTAGCTGAAGCATTAGTTGATATCTTCAGTAGGGTAGGGGTGCCAGAAGAAATCCTCACTGATTGTGGTGCCCAATTCACCTCTGATCTCATGGGTGAAATAAGTAGGCTGTTATCCATCAAACAGCTAAACACTACCCCATACCATCCGATGTGCAATGGACTGGTAGAGAAGTTTAATGGTACCCTGAAAAGCATGCTACGAAAGATGTGCGCGTAACGTCCACAAGACTGGGGCCGTTATTTAAACGCTGTTCTGTTCGCGGACCGTGAAGTACCGCAGGAAAGTTTAGGGTTTTCACCCTTCGAACTGTTGTACGGTAGAACAGTTCGAGGCCCGATGCGAATACTTTGCGAACTATGGACTGGTGATGTCGCGAACGAGGAAATAAAAACAACTTACCAGTACGTGTTAGATCTGCAAAATAAACTTGAGAGTACATGCCAGATGGAACGTGACGAATTGATTACATCGGGGCGAAGATATGCCAAGTATTACAACCGCAGAGCGCGAAATAGGAAATTTCTTGTGGGAGATCAGGTTCTATTGCTTCTTTCAACGAGTTCAAATAAGTTATTAGTCCAGTGGAAAGGTCCATATGAAGTTAAAGAGGTAAAAGGTGACATGAACTATAAAATTGACATGGACTGTAATTTAAAGACATTCTATGCTAACATGCTCAAGTTGTATATCAAGAGACAGAGCTACAATGTCGATAAGGGGAGGTGAAAATATAGGCGCAGACTACTTGAGTAGGGCATGATGGGAAATTTGTATGAATTTGCCCAGTAATAAAATTCAGATTGTAGTATAACCAGTGTAAATGTTGTAAGATATCATCAGTAGTTGTTTTTCTTCTATTCTGTGTTAATTGTAAAAATATATACATTTTATTCTTAGGGGGGAGGTATTGTCACAGAATTAGGCGAAAATTGAATTTATTTTTTTTCTTGAATTACAAACTAATTTCACCATTTTTTTTTTGTTTCGTCGTACATGCGTTACCTGGGGTGAATAAGTGGTTTTCTCCAAGGTAAGCGGCGTGTAACGATTTGCATGTGCCTGACTTTGAATTACATGAAGTCCGGAACATTAGATTCACGGGGTGCACGGTAATCTTGCCGTGATTTCTGCTTACCTATTTGAGGGTATATAAGGCAGAATATTTCTGATCAATATTACGGGACCAAAAGTATCTTATCACAGGATAGATAGCTCGTCTTTCAATCTCCAGCCAAAGGGCTGATATCATCTCTGATAGCATCTCTGATAACGTCGGCTGATAACATCTCTGATATCGTAGCTGAAATTGTAGCTGATATTGTAGCGGAGCATCTCTGAGAACGTCTTTGATATCGTAGCTGATTTGTTGCGGAACATCTCTGAATTGTAGCTGAATGTGATTGATTGTGCTGTGATTGTGCTGTTTAATTGTGCAATCGAATTGAAGTATCTGACTTTCTGTCTGTCAGATTGTCTGTCCGTCTACATTTGTCGTGACGTGTAAATATCAGGAAATCTAGAAGTCCGAGTGTCGGAGCTGTCTAGAGTTGTAAACATCCGGGGTGGCATCTTAAGTATTTGGGACCGTTGGTTCTAGTAGATGCTGTCTGTACGTAAAACTGTGGTGGATCCGTGAAGGGCAAGTGACCGATAAAAGTACTGTGTAAACCCTAGGTCTTCGGGGAAACTGGGCGGCGATTCAACTGTTGGTGAATCGTACGGTTATACAGGGTCGAGACACATGTGTGTGTTGCAATTGTAGTACAATTGAATACATTGTTGTATTTACATAGTTACTTCAAATCACAAAAGTATTTCAAGGGATTGCATGAATCTCAATAAACGCTAGCAACTTGATTAAATACATGTATATGTTCGTGCTAGTTGTCGCAATCCATACGTGCGATAATATAGTTTGATGTTTTGTATTTGGTATTGTAATTTATACTTGCGGTAATATAACTTTTGTAAAGGTTCCTTGGATCTGTGTATAGTTCAAGAGATTCCTTTGTATCTTTGTTTTATTTTGTATTAATGTTTAATTTATTCATGTATTGTGAATGGTTGTGAGTGTAATTGTAGGTCGAACGCATTATGTTTCATTAATAATTTATTTCATAAATTTATATTTTCTTTCACATATTGTGTTTGTGTTGTTCATTTAATCCACCATCCTCTCGGTAACAATTCTGTTACACACAGGTGGCTTACACGATATCGGTATAGGATGTCCACTAACAACAACTGGACTCGATTTGAAAAGGCTAGGGCGTGCAAGAAGAACGACATCAAAGTGCCAGTTCACAGATCCTTTTCTTCCTCCTCCGCTGCCTGACTCCAACACCAGCAAATGACTAGAAGTGGAAACCATTTTTCACTAGTCATCATTTGGTGCCATTGCACCTCTAGCTCTGCATCCTCCGATTGGTTGATAGGGTTGAGTGCGTGGCTGTTCTATTCCCACTCACCTAGGTCTTTCATTCATGTCGATAGCTCCTTATAGGGGTGCGGCATGACGACCAAATTAAATAGCATACTATGTATGCATAAACGCCCGTGGGGATGTGACACCATTCCTTCCTCACGGGAAAATCTAAATTACTATCATATTAATTGGTAGTGTACAATAGTGAACGAATGACCCTTTGTGGCCGGTTTCACTTAAAACCATAATTCATTCATTCATTCATTCAGTCTGGCTACCAAACCAAACTAAAATGTTCTCTTACAAAAATAGGATCATCAACTACATACCCTCATTTTTTTTATTAGAAACCAACCTCAACCCATATTTAACCAACGAAATTATTTTAATATTTATCAACGAAATTGATAAAATAGGTAAAATTTGAGAATGATTTGGGGAGCGATGGGAGTGGGTGAGACTACATGATGGAGCTGCATAATACACTGGATAGCCCTTATGGCTAGTTGTAAGACACCAGTTGTACACTGTACCATCATTGTGGAATCACACACTTCCATCGATTCTCTAACATCCATTCTCAAATTTTATATTATTCTATTCTCTCCATACTCTATTCTATTCTCTATTCTTTTCTCTTTTCCTTACTCCTTCTACTCTTCATCTTATATGGTATATTATAAATCACAATAGAAATATCTTTATTAAACCTACGGGCTTATAATGATTTAATAAGCACTTATTTCGGCAAACAGGCTCTAGGAATCATACTAGAGGTACCTGGGTTGAGTCCATACAAATAAACAGCCCGGTTTATGTCTGTGTGACTCTCAATCAAAAGAAATAACCATGCTTATTAACCAATTTTAACTCGCACTAGAGCAGCATAAATTTTACATAGATTTATAAAGAACCCCAAAATTAGAATTATAAGGTGGCTTAAACCCAGAGCTATCAGGACAAACTGCACAATGCGGTAACTAAATAGAATAAATATTGTACATAGATCCCTTAAATTAGAATTATAAGGTAGCTTAATCCCAGAGCTATCAGGGCCGACTGCACAATGCGGTAATAAAAATAATAATAGGACTTAATTAGAACCCCAAATTAGAACTATAAGGTGACTTAATTCCCAGAGTCATCAGGGCCAACTGCACAATGTGGTAACTAAATAGTTAAGAAAAATAGGAAAACCAAAATTTTAATTTATCAGGTGGCTAAATCCCAAACCATCAGGGCCCACATTAAAAAACAATATTAACTATTCCATCTATTACTTTTCCTTATTTAAACAGCACAAATGATTACATGATTATTTCAAAATTTATTTAAATACGTCAGACGATGCATAAGACGCAGGCACTCCCTTTCCAGATAGTCCAATCCGCGTTTTACTCTGCCTGCCATTTAACAACACTGCCAACGAATGTGTGTATCCATTCCCATTCGTTGATAGACTTAGAATTGTCTCTAGTGAGATAGAAATGTCTCGAAATCGGATCATTTAAATAGCACCGAATGGTGCAATAATGCGTAGGGAGGTGTGTCACCATTCCACTTCCCTCGAACAAATTAATTAGCCCCAAATGGGGTTTTAAAAAGTCGTACATGCCCATATGAGCGAACACGACTCAAATTTAACTGGATAGGATAGGTCTGGCTACCTATCGTTGGCACATCAACCCAAAGAAGATGTACAGACTCAACAAGCTTAGGGAGCTTCAGATGCACCTGGATAATGCTTGACGTCTCTTGGACGAGCTGGCTATGGAGGCCATAGCAGAACAGGCCAGGATTGAAGAAGAAGAGGAGAGAAAAAAGAAAGGAGAGGAGAAGGAAATGAAAATAAAAATCTTGCCTCACCTTATCATGAGCAAAGTGACACCTATGGTGAAGACACCTCCACAGACACCACAACCACTAGAACCGCTACCAGTACAGGTGAATGTGGGTGATAACAGGAGACCACAACATCCACGCCTGTGGCATAGGAGAAGAGAGGGAAGTTTTCACTATCCCTCAAAGTGAAGACTGGGAGAGTGAGAGAGTGAGGCTACTCATTCACCCTCTGCGCTCCCAATAACAAGAGTTAATTGGGAGAATAACGAGCCAACGTTGTGTGTGCGGTGCTAGACCTGGGAGATGTCAACATTAGCCAGGTGCATTTTGAAGTTGGAAAAAAACAGCCCTTATCAGGGCTAAACAAATGTCTAGAAAAGAGACTGTTCAAATTGCCAATGGTATGAGAGAGTAGTGTCATTATAAACGCTGACTCTTTTCTGATATAATAGTGTGTGTGTGTGTGTGTATGTGTGTGCTCGCGTGCGTTTGTGTGGATGTTAGAATATATGATATTTGATAGCAGATTATGTGGTTTGTTTTGGCTGCTTCCCTGTGTGTGGATTACAGAAAAGAAAACAGCTACATCTCACACAGTAGTCAAGAGCCCGGACTATCAGAACACATATCGGATAGAGAGATGGAAGAGATAAACAAAGCAATTAGTGAGGCTGATCGGGTTGAACGGTACGGAAGGGAATACGAACAATGGTAAACAAAAGCAGCAAAAACAAGGCAAAGGGCATATGGAAATGGAAATAAATAAGATAAAGGGAAACAACCAATGAAAGGCCCACAAAAAAAATCAAAAGTACCAAACACGCTAGCACGAAAAATTACAAGAATAGCAAACTAAAAGCAATTGTGCAAAATGAACAAGGTAACAGCACCAACGATAATATTGGCAACACCATCCAAAAATGTAGGTACACAAAAAATACTTTTAAGAACATACACGACAATTAGAATCAACTAACAGGAGATAACAACAAGAAAAACATGTACCAGCAACATAAAAAACAAAGGAAAATGGGCAATAACCAATACCAGTACCATGCACCAGAACACACTATCTTGATAGCCAGTGTAAATGCGAGATTGCTACGCATTAGTAACAGGAGCCTAGCTAATGCACTCATACAACATGGCGAAAAGTTTAGGATTGTAAGATCACCCAAGGATTATATCATAATACAGTGCAACACATTGAAACAAGTCTGCAAATATGTGGAAATCTCAAACATAGCAGGGCTCCCAGTACAAATGACAAGGCACAAAGTCACAATAAAAAATCACAACAATAACAAAACAAGCACAACTCAAGATAAGGATAAATCCAGCCAAAGACCATATTTAGCAAACCAAGCTAAGTACAAAACAATCCTTAAACTACCTCGAACAATGGTGTGAAAAACGCAAGAAAATCTTGAATATGACCTCAAATTTTACAAAAAAACTTCAAAAAGGGTTGTCATATTACGTAATCATCCAGGAATGGAAACGTCAACAATCCTCCATGAATTCCAACAACCCCGACCAGCACACGTCAGGACTGGACCACATGGAACTAAAGTAAACTTACGGCAGAACATCAACAAAACCCGATACAGCAAAAATTGCTGTAACTGGGGTCACTTTTCTTCCCGCTGCCGTTCACACCCATAATGTGGAAAATGTGGCGGCAAACACACAGGAGCATGCCTTATCAAAATACCAAAGTGTGCTAACTGTAGGGCTGATCACAAATCATATGTTACCCAATTCCCTATAGCAGTACAAGAAAACGTTGTCATTCGACTAATGGATATACAAAACATCTATAATCAAGCCAAGAAATAACAGATGCAAAAGGAAATTATACCTAAAGCAAAAAAGGCATAAGCACAACCCAAACCAAAAACAACTAAACAAAATCATGACAAAGATACAAGGCAAGCTTCAAATCAGGAAAAAAAACACAGGTTTAAATCTCTTAAAACACACAAAAACCGCCTCTGACTTTCTTACATAAAAACAAACAGAAATCAACACTAGGACGGTAATAAATGAGGCAAAACAGGACTCGTGGAGAAGATACTGCACAACGCTCAATCATAAAACAAATACTAAATAACTCTGGAATAAAATAAAATCCATGAAAGGCAAAACACGCACAACAGCGCCGAGAATCCAGGGAACAAAAAACAATATGGAAGTAGCAGAGATGTTAACCCATCACTTTGCTAACTCCAGCAGCGATAACAATCAAAACCCCCCCCCCCCACTGCGGGTTCGGGGTTGTAGAATTGGCCCGACGTGCCTCGCCACGTGTCGTAAAAGGCGACTAAGTAGAGTCGACCTGTTTGCCGTGGGTTGCGACCCGTGTCGGAGGAGGAAAGGATCCTGGTAGTTGAGCGGAGGCTTTTCCGATGCAATACACTACTTTGGCCTCTACTTCTCTTAGACGGGTGGTCGAGATGGGCCCGGTCTCGACAAATCGGCTGGTCACGCCGAGCACTGGGAAGTCTTTCTTTACTGGCTCACCTTCTATATCTATTCATTTTCCAAAGTACTAGAGGACCTTCCAGATAGCATTGGCTTAACGGGTTAATCGGGAGGTAATTTTGCCGATCCTAGGTAATTTTATCTAACGAGTATAGCATCTGTGTATCCCTGGCACTTGAAAAGTGTCCCCTTGTTGGGCTCCATGGTGGGCGGGGAGCATGGGTGCTGAAACTTTAAAACAAAATCATGGAAAATTCACAAAAAAAAATCAAAACAAACGAACGAAACCACTATCCGACTCTTATGAAGAACCATGTGGTGTGGAGTCATTCCCACGCTTCATGGTCATAGAGTCAACAGATGCTGAAAAACCAATTACAGCACTATCTCCTTTTGTAATTGAGAAAACTGTGATGGGTTTAATCGGCACACCAAAAGGTGTCAAGAAATTGAAAACATTCTTTGACATTCCAGTGACCTCATTCGCTCACACTTCCTTAAATACGTCCAAAGGCGTGATGCGGTGTCGTGACTTGGCTGGAGTCAACGACGCAGATATCATCGAAGGGATGAAACATGAAGGTGTCACTGCAGTGCGTAGAATACGTATTAAACGTAATAACAACCTGCAGGACACCAACACGTTTGTACTCACTTTTAATAAACCAATTGTGCCCAAAGTGGTCAAGGTTGGGTTTTTGCAAGTTAAGGTTGAGATCTATATTCCAAACCCCCTTCGATGCTATAAGTGTCAAAAATACGGCCATCACGAACACCGATGCTCCAGAGTCAAGGTCTGTGGCCGATGCGGAGACCACTCTCATCAGGAAGCTGATTGTAGAGCAACTCCGCATTGTGTCAACTGTGGCAAGGAACATCACGCCAATTCTAAGGATACTTGGAAACTGGAGAAGGAAATTCAGAGGGTAAAGTTTACCTCCAACATACCCTACCCAGAGGCCAGAAAACTTGTCCAGGCAAAAACATCCCTTCCTGGCCCATACATCTCCACAGTTGTGAAACACAGCCCAAACATCACGAAGGACGCTCAGACACAGACAGATCAGCCCGATTCAAGAACAAGTGCTAACATCCCTCATTACCAACCAAAGCAAAGCACAGCATCTACTCAGACGACATTTAATACCAATCCATCACCAAAAGCTCCAAGAAATCAAAAACCACAAACAAATAAGCAGCAAAAGGGGTCAGATGACCCCATTAAACTTTACAATATGTTTGGAGAACTTGAGAGCATGGATGTAGAAGAAACTGCTCCATGTACTCAAGGTTCCTCCAAACCTAGTAAAACCAGATATACTCCCGTACTTCCTCCAGACAAATAACAACACACATATTCGCCGCGAATAGTCTTACCTAGATCCAGAATCTCCATTAAAATTTTATAATGAAGAACACCATCATACAATGGAACTGTCGAGGACTTAAAGCAAACTACAATGATATTCTTCTGCTTTTAAATGAACATGATCCTACTGTACTATGTTTACAGGAAACATTCCTGAAAGACACAGATAAAATTACATTTAAAAACTTTTCCCTATTCAACAAGTACTTTCAAAACATTGACAGGGCCTCAGGAGGAGTCTCTGTTGTTGTGAACAATAGAGCCTCGCACAGAGTCATTCCTTTAAATACAAATTTACAAGCCATTGCTGTAAGTGTCACTTTACATCGAGTGATTACTTTTTGTTCCATTTACTTACCACCAAACGCCAAACTAGTACCAAATGATTTAGACAATATTGTTCAACAACTTCCCACACCCTTCGTTTTACTCGGGGATTTTAATGCCCATAACATTCTATGGGGATCGAATCACATAAACGACAGAGGCCATAAAATAGAAGATTTCATTTCTAGACACGATCTGTGTCCATATAATACCAACTCACCGACATATTTACACCCAGGAACGGGTACGTACACGTCCATTGATTTGACAATTTGCTCTCCTTCATTGCTTTTGGACTATGAATGGAAGGTCGCGGATGACCTTCACGGCAGTAATCATTTTCCAATCATTCTTGAAAATAACTCTAAAATTGATGACCCAATTCCACAATGGAATATAAAGAAAGCCGACTGGGCTTCCATTGAAACACTATGTCAAACTAGACTAAATAATGATACAATATTCAACGCTGTTAATCCTATACAGCATTTTACTTCAATTCTAATTTCAATTGCAGATGAATCTATTCCTAAGTCCTCACCGAACAGTAATAAACGGCAAAACCCTTGGGTAACCAAGGAATGCAAAGAAGCCATTAGACAACGCCGAGAAGCATTAAAACAATTCAACACCCGTCCTACGCCCGAAAATTTAAACAAATATCGAATTGCGCGGGCTAAAACACGACACACAATCAAAGAATGTAAACGTACTTCCTGGAAGAAATATGTTTTCAGTATAAACTCTCGTACCTCAATGAAACAAGTTTGGGATACTATTCGCAAAACAAATGGAAAGAGGAAACACAATTCTATTCGACAACTGAAAACAAACAATAACAATTTTAGTTCGAAACGTGACATAGCAAATATTCTTGCCGACAGTTTCTCAAAAACCTCATCATCATCTAATTATTCAGAATCCTTTCGAAGAATAAAATATCAAAAAGAAAAGTCACGTTTAAAGTTCACATCTAACAACTCTGAAAGCTATAACCAGCTGTTTTCTTTATTGGAACTTAGGGAAGCTTTAGACAAGGCCCATGATACATCAGCTGGGCCTGACGAAGTACATTACCAGTTTTTTAAACACCTCCCAGAATCTTCTCTGACATTACTTCTGAAAATCTTCAATGATTTATGGATTGCTGGTGATGTACCTAAGAGCTGGAACAACTAACAACTATCGGCCCATTGCACCGACAAGCTGCGTGTGCAAAACAATGGAACGAATGATTAATTCTCGGCTTATATGGTACTTTGAAAGTAACAATTTAATATCTCCTTTCCAAAGTGGCTTCCGTTCTGGTCGTAGTACAAACGATCATATGGTTAGACTGGAAACATTTATTTGCGATGCATTTATCAAGAAAGAAATTTAGTAGCAGTCTTCTTTGATTTAGAAAAGGCCTATGACACAACATGGAAGTACGGGATACTAAATGACCTGCACGATCTGGGTCTAAAAGGCCGTCTGCCTTCTTTCATTTCCAGTTTTCTCTCCGACAGAGAATTCAAAGTACGAGTGGGCTCTACCTTCTCCGATATGCACCAGCAAGAGATGGGTGTGCCCCAGGGCAGTATTTTATCTGTGACGCTATTTAATATCAAAATCAATAGCATCACCAAGTGCTTAGCTCCCGGTGTGGAATGCTATTTATATGTAGATGATTTTTTATTTTGTTATCGATCAAAGCACATGCATACAATTAAAAGGCAACTCTAGCAAAATATCAATAAGATCCAAAGTTGGGCCAGTAATAACGGTTTCAAATTTTCTAAATCGAAAACAGTATGCATGCATTTCTGTCAATTGCGAAGACATCATGATGACCCTAAACTCACGCTGGATGGAACACTTATTCCAGTCGTTGAGGAAACAAAGTTTTTGGGTATTATCTTCGACAGGAAGCTGACTTGTCTACCACACATAAAGAATTTAAAAGATAAATGCTTAAAAGGTTTAAATCTACTTAAAGTAATTGCGCACACTGACTGGGATGCTGATAAAAAAAGTCCTCCTTAATTTGTATAGAACATTTTATCCGCTACATACTAGACTATGGATGCATTGTTTATGGTTCAGCTAGGAAGTCCTATTTGAAGATGCTTGATCCAATTCATCACCAGGGAATAAGACTCGCTCTAGGAGCATTTAAGACATTTCCATGTGAAAGCCTTCTCGCGGAAGCGAATGAACCACCTTTATCGCATTGCAGAGAAATGCTTTCTGCACAATATGCTCTTAAGTTAAGATCAAACCCTCGGAACCCTGCTTTTTCTGCTGTTTTTCAACCAAAATACAAAACCTTATATGGTAATAAACCAAATGCCATACCTTCATTTGGCATTAGAATATCATCCAGCCTTGACAATATCAAAAGTAATCTCTCCACAGTTCAGAAAACGTTTGTCTCGAAAACACCACCTTGGCTCCTTAAGCAACCCAAAGTGATTTATAGGTTACACGATGGGAATAAATCTGAGACCAACACTGTCATATTCCTGAACTCTTATCATGAACTTCTCAACGATTTTACAAATTACACTAAATGTTATACTGATGGATCAAAGGTTGATGAAAAGGCTGCTGCAGCCTTCGTTAGTGGCAAGCACATAACCAAAGTGCGTTTGCCAAACGATGCGCCCAAATTTACAGAAACGCGGCTTAAATAGCATTATCTTCTGTGACTCTTTATCAGTGCTTCAGTCGCTACACAAAAGAAAACTGGATAATCCATTATTAGTCCATCTCCTCGTCAAAAATACAGCGCTTAGTACCTCCAGCAATATAGTATACTGTTGGTTACGTAGCCATATTGGTATTGGAGGCAATGAAGAAGCAGACCGTGCTGCTAAGATGGCTCTATCCAAAGAACCATCAGATTTTAAATTACCGTTTACTGATTTTAAACCTTGCATCAAACGGTACCTGAGTCAGAAGTGGCAGACGTCATGGGATCATACAGTCAACAACAAACGTCATGCCATCAAACCAACCCTGGGAGAATGGACTCCTTCCTACAGAACTATCCGTAGGGAGGAGACTGTCATTGCAAGACTCAGAATCGGTTATTCATACATAACACACTCCCACATACTAAAAGGTGAAGATCCACCAGAGTGCGTCTCTTGCAATGAACCATTCACTGTTAAACACTTCATGACCGATTGTTCCGACCTGCAACCTACACGTGCTAAGTACTATAATGTACATGATTTGAAGGAACGTTTTAATACTGTATCTATCACTTGTATTTTAGATTTCCTGAAGGAAGTAAATCTTATCTTAAACTTTACCTTGTATGTCATCACCTAGTGCATTTTTATTTAATGCAAATACCTCCCATTATTTTGCAACATCTTTTCATCAACATACACCATTTACATCTCCCGTTGATTGGGAAGCTTCATATTTTACTGTTACCAAAATCTTACAATTTTATATTGAACTATTTGTTTTTTTTATATCGCTGGTCGATATTAAACCTTTAGTATTTTTAACCATGTTTAAATACAACCTGTTGTGTGGCGCTAAATAGCCTAAAAGTGCTGGTGCGCCGTTAAATATCAATCAATCAATCAATCAATCAACAATCACAAACACGAGTTCTTACAGCAAAAATCAACATTAGAAAAAGAATTTCCCCACATTTTCAAAGATCGAGACAACAGAGATTCGCCACTGAATTTTTAATCTGAAAGAATGGAGACAAGACCTCAGCACAAATAAAGTACATCAGCAGGAGAGGATAACCTAGGCTATGAAATATGCAAACAATTACAACTCAATATGCAGAGCTTTACCTTAGACTTAATAAATCTGATATGGAGAACAGGTCGCATCCCCGAACTATGGAAGCGAGCCATAATCATAGCCATCACCAAAATAGGCAAAGATCCCACTAATGTAACCTCCTACAGACCTATTTCACTACCAAATACAATCTGTAAGGTAATGGAAATAATGGTCAGCAATTTATTAAAACACCACCTACAACAAAATCCACTACTGGCTGAAATCCAAAGTGGATTTAGGAATAAACGATCTACACTTGATCAATTTATTCGTCAAGAAGCCAACATCAAATTAGCATTTATTGCCAAAAGGAAAAGAGATAGACACCTTTATAGCAATATTTCTAGACCTAGAGAAAGCCTTCGACCTAGTCTGGACCAATGGCCTCATCTCTCAACTCAACCAATTTGGCATAACAGGAAGAATACACCGCTGGATAGCAAACTTCCTTACGGAAAGAATCTTCAAAACCAGAGTAAGAGAGGGCCTGTCTCAAACATGTACACTGGATGACGGAACCCCCCAAGGAAGTGTGACTAGCCCAATCCTATTCAATCTAATGGTCAACAATCGAACCAACTATCTAAAATATTGCCCAGTTGATCCTTCACAATTTGCCGATGACAGTAGTATATGGAAAGCAGGAAACCCCAATAGTCAAAAGAACATCGCTCAAATTCAGAAAGGACTAGATATCATCGACACATGGTCCAACAACTGGGGTTTCAAAATATCCCAATACAACAAACTATTCAAAAATGCATCAAAGGCACTACATGGGGAGCTGATCAGCAAACTATGCTAATGATCTTCAAATCTTTAATCCGAGCTAAGATAGACCATGGCTGCCAGATCTATTCCTCAGCCAACAAGCAAACACATAGACAACTAGGCAGCATCCAATATAGAACACTTAGACTCTGCACCGGTGCATTACCTAACACCGCCCTGGAAGAACTAGAAATCCTCGTATGTGAACCACCATTACAACTGAGAAGAGAAGAACACATATTTAGATACTCCTGTAGAATCTCAACACATAAGGAGATAAATCCCACCAGAAAAATAATAAGTAAATAAATCACCTTTAGCTCAAGTCTGGTACCATATCCTCCAGTAGCTAACATAATACACACACTCTGAAAAGAACTCAATCAAATAGAACTCCAAGTAGAACAACTATTTATCAAAGACACCACACCTTGGAGAAATAACCAACCTAACATCAACCTAACAGCACTACAACTGGTACATAAGCGCGACAACCCCAATATTAAATTAACACAAGTACAAAGCCTCATCAACAACAACTATGATGGATATGTAAAAATTATACTGACGGCTCAAAATCTAAGTGGGAATGAGGAAAGGGAGAATAAGGGAAAAGATGAAATGAAAGAACACCAAACACCACCACTCCAATTTTAATTTTTTTTTCCTTCCTAGAGTTCTCATTAGGTACGAGAACCCTTTTCAAACCATCTCTTTCTCCAAATCTAACTTGATCAATTTTGACCACCGCCCAAAATTAACAAGCTAAAATACCTAACAGTGACTATACTCATTTATGTCGCTAAAACATTTTAGCAATTAAATTTGTTAGTGACCTACAACATGAAATATTTATTAATAGGAAAGATGAAAAATCATATGACTATATGGATTTGATATAATTGCACAGGTGGCTTACACATTATTGGTATTTTGTTTTATCCATTGTAAAACTGGACTAGATTAGAAATATGTGCGACCCGGGCGTTTCAAGAGTAAACAATGGCAACATGCAGGAGTGTGGAGAAACAGAACAAATCTGATTGTCGACGAAAACACGGCTGATTCATTAGACTTTATCTACTTTTACGTAACACGGGTTCTGATTAGATGTTAGAAATCTTGATTTTAAGCTCGGCCTGTTCTCACACTGATGTAAAGTACAACTAAACTATTTGGCAATTCACTAGTTGCACAGATACTTAATACTTCATTTTAGAAGTAATAAAATATCAAACCGATTGGATTCTGGCTTTAACTAGAGCGACACAATTTGACAAACTAGCTTTCCTAAACCGGGTGCCTTCCTGCTTTGCCGTGACCCAACACGTTACTCTACGACGAGACTGCCATTTAACGCGGGTGATGGGGAGACTGCGACAACACAGACAAGTGTAGTCAAAGTTACCTTTGGTCCCGACCAGTTAAATAGTTTGACCCTCGGGCATTAACTGGTCGCGAAAGCACTTATTTGCGCATTTGACCTTATATATAATTGATTGATTAGAACCGTTCCATGGAATAACCATAGAAGATGGTGACAGCATCAACTTTATTCAACAATTTAAGACACAGATATTTATGGATATTAAACGGGGAATATGTAGTGGAAAGACTACATAATTAATTGAAGTTTACGAACAGCCTGGACATTGCAAAAAGACAGAAAATAGCAAGGTAGCTCTTAAAAGTAATGCTAGAAGAAGAAGCCGAAAGGTTACCAGGTTGCATTAACCCACCCTATGTCAGAGTGGGGACATTGAAGGAATTGTTAGATATTGTCCAAAACGTAAAGTGCTTTTTGGATAATATCGTGACAGAGTGGCCCTACGTTCACAATGGTTTGGACCAGCTCAAGAAAGATGCAGAACTGATGAGAAATGAGCTATAGAGGTGAAGAAGATAAAAGATAACTGGAGTAAGGAGAGAAAGGATAATGAAAACAAAAAATAAGAAGGAGGAATTTGAAAGATTAAATAACAATTGGATAAAGATACAAGAGAAGTGTAGAGCTATAGAACATCCTGACTGAATTCCCGAGCACGAAAAGAAGAAAAAAAATGGAATAATTGGTAAAATCAAAAGGTGGTGGAACAACGGCAGAAAATTAAAGAAGAAGTACCCTAAGGGCCACTCATATACCTCGAAAATATATTTGCTTTCTTTGCCTCCATTTCCCTTGTCGCTAGACAGTCCCACATAAAAATAATATTCCCCATGTTAAATTTCCCTTGACGCTAGATATGCCCAAATATTATTCCCCATGTTAAATTCCCTTTGACGCTATATAGACCCACCATGTTCAGTTCCCCTTGACGCTAGATAGGCCCAAATGACATTCCCCATGTTAAATTCCCCTTTACGCTTTATAGACTCACCATGTTCGATTCCCCTTGACGCTATATAGGCCAAAATGATATTTCCCATGTTAAATTTCCATTGACTCTTGATAGGCCCGCCATCTTAAATTCACCTTGACGCTAGATCACCACAAGCCCTTTTTGACTGATTTTTTCTCTTGACGCTAGATCGCCCCATATAACTACTTATACCACTGAACATTGCTTAGTTAGAGCTATCATTCCACGATAATTACAAAGTGTTTGGAATACAATATTCCCATATGTGCATCTATCTGTACATTAATGTTTTGATCTTCATTACTTGTTGGATATTCACTAAGTTGGACACATCACTTTATCTTCTTTTTGTAACAATATGCCAGAAACAGTGATTTCCACTACCTCGACGGGACAGATGTTCAACAATCCGATCAAAGTTTAAATTTTTTTTTTGGTAGTAAAGGAAATAAAATGGTGCAAGTTCCTGAAATGGAGCCACCATAGTTGCTCTACCGTAAAAAAAGTTATAAGTAAAATATTTTTCTTTCTTGATTTCTACTCTTAAAGTATTAACTATTTCGAAATGCATTTAAAATGCTGCAAAACGATATTCAGCAAAGTACAGTAAAATATAATGGCATGTGACCGTTTTCACATGCGTAAGAATGTCATGTCTTTCATAATATTTGAACATTATTCTGTATTGTTTTATTTCTTTCTGCAAGTGTTTTTAAAACTAAACTGTTTGATATTGTCTGATTAAGTGACAGTTTGCGTAATATATGCACATAATGTTAGCATGGTTGATCCTAATTCATTTTTGTTACATTAGTGAAACCTTTCATAAAAACACTTGTAAGATGACAATTAACTACCTTTGGCAATGTACATTTAGCAAACTTGCATTCAGAATCAGTTGGCATGTATTCGCTTTCCTTTGAGAAAATACATTGACTGAGGCAACTGTCTACATAATTCAATCACTGCTCATTAACTAGACTAACTTTGTCCACTGAATAGGACCACTCCTTATGAGAAAAGAACTATGTCTACGAAATGCAATTACTCCAAATTAAATAGACACAACTGTCTAATTAATACAATCACGACTCTTGAGATAATCCCAACTGTCGAACGAATGCAGTCATAGCTCATCAAACAGACACAATTTTGCATGATGAATGAAACCACTGATCATGAATAGCGAAAGGTCTGTCAAATGAAAGCAATCGCTCCTCGTGAAATAAACACGAATATGTCCTATGAATGTAATTGCTGTTTATGAAATATACAATTATATCTAATTGATAAAATCAATCTTTAAATAATCACAATTATGTCGAGGAACGCATCACTACTCATGTAATGGGAATAATTCTGCATAATGCAATCAGTGCTCTTACGACAGACACATATCTTGTCTATTGAAAGCTCCCCGTGCGGGTTCGGGGTTGTATAATTGCGCCGATGTGCCTCGCAACGTGTCGTTAAAGGCGACTAAGTAGAGGCAACCTGTTTGCCGTGGGTTGCGACCCGTGTCGGAGGAGGAAAGGATCCTGGTAAGTGCAATACACTACTTTGGCCGCTACTTCTCTTAGACGGGTAGTCAAGATGGGCCCGGTCTCGTCAATACGGCTGGTCACGCCGAGCCCTAGGCGGTCTTTTGTATTACGTACTCATATTCTCTTTCTTTCTTGTATCTCTCTTGATACCACCGTTGATACATGATACATGATACATCCGCTGGGCCTGACTAAGTACATTACCAGTTCTTGAAACACCAATCAAGAATCTTCCCAGACATTACTTCTTAAAATCTGTTATGATTTATGGATTGTTAGTAATTTGCCTAAGAGCGGAAAAGAAGCAACAGTAATACCGATTCCCAAACCAGGCAAAGATAACAAAGATCATAACAGCTATCGGCCCAATGCACCGTCAAGATGCGTATGCAAAACAATGTAACGAATGATTTATTCTCGGCTTGTATGGTACTTGGTAAGTAACAATTTAATATCTCCTTTCCAAAGTGGCTTCCGTTCTGGACCTAGTACTAACGAGCATTTGGTTAGACTGGAAACATTTATTCGCGATGCATTTATCAAGAGGGAACATTTAGTAGCAGTCTTCTTTGATTTAGAAAAGGCCTATGACACAACATGAAAGTACGGGATACTAAATAACCTGCACGATCTGGGTCTAAAAGGCCGTCTGACCTCTTTCATCTCCAATTTTCTCTCGTACAGAGAATTCAAAGTACATGCACCAGCAAGAGATGGGTTTGCCCCAGGGCAGTATTTTATCTGTGACGCTATTTAATATCAAAATCAATAGCATCACTAAGTGCTTAGCTCCCTGTGTGGATTGCTCTTTATATGTAGACGATTTTTTTTTATTTCTTATCGATCAAAACACATCCATATATTTGAAAGGCAACTCCAACAAAATATCAATAAGATCCAAAATTGGGCTAATAATAACGATTTAAAATTTTCTAAATCGAAAACAGTATGCATGCATGTCTGTCAGTTGCGAAGACACCATGATGACCCTAAACTCACGCTGGATGGAACACTTACTCAAATTGTTGAGGAAACAAAGTGTTTGGGTATTATCTTTGACAGAACATTGACTTTTGTACCACACGTCAAAAATTTAAAAGCTAAATGCTTAAAAGCATTAAATTTACTTAATGTAATTGCGCAGACTAACTGGGGTGGAACATTTATCCATTCCATATTAGACTATGAATGCATTGTTTATGGTTCAGCTAGGAAGTCCTATTTGAAAATGCTTGACCCAATTCATCATCAGGGAATACGACTCGCTCTAGGAGCATTTAATACATCTCCGTGTGAAAGCCTTCTC
This sequence comes from Unio delphinus, assembly GCA_029339505.1. Classification (NCBI taxonomy): domain Eukaryota; kingdom Metazoa; phylum Mollusca; class Bivalvia; order Unionida; family Unionidae; genus Unio; species Unio delphinus. Next base: position 1,414,529 of record JAQISU010000021.1, on the reverse strand, counting down.
GCGAAAGCGAATGAACCACCTTTATCGCATCGCAGAGAAATGCTTTCTGCACAATACGCTCTTAAGTTAAGATCAAAACTTCTGAACCCTGCTATTTTGACTGCTTTTCAACCAAATACAAAACTTTATATGGAAAGAAAACAAATGCAATACCTTCATTTGGCATTAGAACATCATCCAGTCTTGACAATATCAAAATTGATCTCTCTACAGTTAAGAAAACGTTTGTCTCGAAAACACGACCTTGGCTCCTGAAGCAACCCAAAGTGATTTTTACGCTACACGATCTGACTAAATCTGAGACAACCCAGCCATATTCCTGAACTCTTATCATGAACTTCTCAGCGATTTTACAAAGTACAATAAAATTTATTCCCGTTGATTGGAAAGCTTAATATTATCCTCTTACCAACATTTTACCATTTTATATTTAACTATTATGGTTTTTTATTTCGCTGGTCGATGTTAAAACTTTCTTATTTTTAAACATCCTACCTTTTGTATGGCGCTAAATAGCCTAAAAGTGCTGGTGCGCAGTTAAAATGCAAACAAACTAAATTTTATACTGATGGATCAAAGGTTGATGAAAAGGCTGATGCAGCCATCGTTAGTGGTAAACACATAACCAAAGTGCGCTTGCCAAACGATGCGTCCATATTATCAGCGGAAATCAGAGCGATAGACCTTGTTCTGAAATTTATTGAGAATAAACGTAGTTTAAATGGCATTATCTTCAGTGACTTACTATCAGTGCTTGATTCAATACAGAATAGAAAACTTCAAATAAAAAATACTGAGTTTAGTAGCTGATAAATTATGGTATACTGTTGGTTACCTAGCCATAATGGTATTAAAGTTAACGAAGAAGAAGATCGCGCTGCTAAAATCGCTCTATCCCAAAAACTATCTGATTTTAAATTACCGTTTACTGACTTTAAACCTCTTATCAAAAAGTATCTACGTCAGGAGTGGAAAGCAAATATGAATGGTATAAGCAAAAACACTTTTCTTGTTAAGAAAGTGGACTCGTTATGTCGTGAATATTTATATTTGCGATTTTTGTCTTCTTTGACATAACCACATGTGCAGTTAGACTTAGGTGCGTGATGACTTTAAATTCCTCCTAAACTAGTATGCTACCAAAATAGACATTTAGTTCAATGACAGTTCAACATATGGATATATTATATCACGATGTAATGGTACAGTTAGATGACAAGTAGTCAAATAGAATCATGTCGTGCAACATACATAGATAATAACTATATATAGAAATTGTAAACGTGTACAAATCTCATGCCCTAAATAGATAAACAAACTATATATATTAAATAATACAACTCAAGTTAAATATTAAGGGAGTCGCTTGTCAGAGAAACATGGGTAAGATTTTATGCTGTTTAATATAATCCTTTGTATCTTTTACGACCGTTAATTTTTTTAAACAAGCATCGAATCAGGATCGTCTACGCTAACGTTTCTTAAAAATTAAAATTCTTTTCAACGTGTACCTTAAGTGCTAGTAATATAACGGATTCTTGATTTCAAGTTAGAGTTGTCAAAGATTGAACTGACCAATTCAGAACAGAAAAGTTATGCAGTATATCAAGTGACCAACCAGGGCTGTAATTTGATCCAAATGTAGGATTACTCTACTTTAAAGGTTTTTAAAATCTGAACTACTTAGCAGAAAGGTGAACCATCCACGTACATTATATATATATATATATATATATATATATATATATATATATATATATATATATATATATATATATATATATATATATTAAATAGGACTCAGAATGGCATGGATATCACTTGTGTACGTCTTGTTTATGTTAGGTGAGTACTTAACATCTTTTTACTTACTGCTTGTTTCAATGTATGCTTGAGTTAGGGTTGTGTGTTACGGTAATTTCACCATTTGCATGACCTAAATAAAGTAAAAGTTATATGGGGAGGAGGGGAAGGGCAACAATTCGTCAAATAGACTTCGATGTTAAAACGTGGTCCGGCACGTAGATTTCTATGTTTTAACTGGAGGGTTGCACTATTGCTTCAAACGGTTGATAAATGGTCGACATAGGTAAATAGAACTGGGTGGGTTTTGGATAGTCTCAGCGGAAAATCGAACATGATGAGACAACATAGCGACAGTGGAAACTTTACACGGTCTCTATAGCTACTATGAAGAATTCAACATACAGAAAAAAAATACATAGACAATATACATAGACAAACAATTACACAATCCAATACTTTTACTACAGAAAAACAAAACCAATGTAGGCAAAAGAATATACATCTTTTTGATGCAATGGATTAGCCTTGAAAAATAGCCTTTTTGTTTCTAAAACCATTAGTTAACATAGGGAACATTGCATATGTCTTCGTCTCTTCCATAAACGTCGTCTGACATCTGGACCGTCAATGAAGACTTGCTTCAGACATCCTTCCTCAGCACATAGATCATTCGTTTTAAAATATCTGTATCATTGATCTTCTTGATACCCTTGATGATTTCACATACACCTGATGTCACTTGTTACAATACATCTCGGCTCTTTATTGGATTTCATCGTCATCGTGAACCCATGCAGCTACTGCCCTATGGAGTTCATCTAAGCCTGAACAAACTACTATATGTACATCTTTGTCTCATCGAATTGAATCGGATTTTAAATTACCGTTTACTGATTTTAAACCTTGTATCAAAATGTACCTACGTCAGAAGTGGCAGGAGTCATGGGATGATGCAGTCAATAATAAGCTTCAAACCAACCCTGGGATAATGGACTCCTTCATGCAGGACTATCCGTAGGGAGGAGGTTGTCATTGCAAGAATCAGAATCGGTCATATATACATTTCCCACTCACACATACTAAAAGGTGAAGATCCACCAGTGTGCGTTTCTTGCAATGAACCATTCACTGTTAAGCACTTTATGACCGAGTGTTCCGACCTGCAACCTACGCGTGTTAAATACTATCATGTACATGACATGAATGAACTTTTTGATACTATACAAATCACTAGTATTTTAGATTTACTGAAGGAAGTAAATCTCTATTTGAAACTATAACATTTATACCATCACCTAAATATTTGTATCTAATGCAAATACCACCTCTTGTTTACAACATCTTATCATCAACATACCCCATTTACATCTCCCGTTGATTGGGAAGCTTCATATTTTCCTGTTCCCAACATCTTACCATTTTATATTAACTATTATGGTTTTTTTATATCGCTGGTCGATGTTAAACCTTTCTTATTTTCAAACATCTAACCTATTGTATGGCGCCAAATAGCCTAAAAGTACGGGTGCGCAGTTAAAATTCAAACAAACTCATGGAACTTAACTATCTAGAGACGAAAACTGGTTGCTACTGCTTATGTCTGGATACATCGACCTCGAAAATCGATTCCAAACGATCAAAGGAACATGGCACAAATGTATGAGTGGACCTACATCTCAACAGTTAGTTGGATTTGACTGTGCTGGCACAGCAGATATTGTCAGGTGTGTCAGTTGCGGTGTAACACTGAAGGAGTGGGATCAGAAAGATTCGGCATACCTGGAACATGCTTGATGACCTATGCACTGTCTCTACCAACCTTCGAAGTAATCTGTTCATGGATATTTTGCAAGAGAATATCATATCGTACCAGCTAAGAGGCCTTTTATCCTTGCCATTCCTTTAATATGTTACTTGAATATGTTAAGTGCTGGACCCAGTGTTTCAGGTAAAGCCAAATTTGACAAACGTTTGATCGAACACAACTGTCAAATAATCAAAGTCAAAGAGAGATAGTTTCAAGGTTTTATTGCAAGCAAGAATTGTCAGTTAATCCGTTGTGAACTCATTAACATCAAGTGATGACCGTCATGAAGATGATACGACATAAAATGATCCGCTGAAAACGATGGTCATCAGTGTTGTTGTGTTCTTGAACGAAAGAGATGTCAACCCCTAAAGTGCACACTACCACTTATCTTCTGTTAAAAAAGAAAAAAGAAAAAAACCGTTTTGTCGTTTAGCTCATGTCCGAAAAGGCGCTTCTCCGAACATAGACGCCCTAGTCGTTCACACAAGAAAATCGTCTAAAGAAAAAATGATTGGCGCAAAGAGGAGGATTTGTATACCCTTGTTGTTACCACATTAACTCATATGGAAATGGAGTAGTATAAAAAAGACGCGTATTGAGCGATGACTTAAGCATCTTTTGTTTTTGGTTGCTTTTTGCTCCTTGAAATTAAGAAAAGATGTCACTTTTAAGAAGTCATCACTCTCCTGCCGAAAACGAAAAGACAAAAGGTCTTTTGTCGAGCATAACACTGGGTCGTGTTGCCAGTTCTGTCCAAATCCGCTCCATCCATGAGAAGGCAACTGATACAAACGGCCTCGAGTGTCATCGATACGGTGTGCGAATGTTGCCAGAATATCTTGAACAGAATGATACCTTAGTCATAGCTAAACATGGCGACGTTATTCGTACGGATTTATGCGCACGTTTGAAAAAAACTGGATCAAAGGACTGGTGGAAGCAATGCTGGGAGAAGACCCTTGAGGTGTTTTACCCACCGGCAGAGAAGAAGTACAAAGGATCCTGGTGAAACAATATTGTACGTGTATTGCGGAATCTCATGGTGGGACGATGACACAGGTGTCTCCTGTGCTCTACGAACAATTGATGTAATTCCATCGTTGGCAAGAACAACGCATCCTGCATTTACCTCAAAATCTTCATTTGATAAAAACTGTCCGAGTTACAACACGAACTAAAATTGTTGATGGATTACACCAATTTGTCTGAAACAGATAAATCTTTACTGTTCGTCCAAAGGGCTTCAACTCGTGCACCATAATGCTTTACACGAAACGGCGTAACCGATTCCGAAAGTTTGAAATACCCTGATGAAACTTTCATCGCCGTCATCACCACAATTGACCAAGACAGACAGCCACGGTGATTACAGTAAAAGGACAAGAAGATCTTGAAGTTAGCAACGCCAACTACATAAAGAATTGGTAGGATAAAAAGATGATGGCATCCCCTTGCTCACCAGAGGAGAGAAGAAGTGATAGAAGAACTGAAGATCTCTGTCCAGACATCCTCCTTGACACGTATCTCTCGTCGAACATTTAAACCATTACGATCTAAGACATTACCCGACAAAGAATACAATAGCATTGATAAACAGTGGGTGGTTATTTAAAGATAGAATCCGGATGGAGAATTTGATAACCCAAACTGCCAAAACTCAACGGAAAAGTTTACGTTTACCTAAAATACGATGTTACAATAAAGATCGATGTATACGCTGCACAAACCGATTGGAGGAAGTTCTGTTTTAGAAGTACGCCTAAGTGCAGAGCATTTATCGTCAATGGCTAGCTGATTTATCCGATGTATCTCATTTTGTCAGCTACAATTCCGGCTACAAATATTTGTTTTGTGTCATCGTCATATTTTCCAAATTTGCCTGATGTGTTGCGTTCAAGTCTAAATTGAGATCAGAGTTAGTGTAAGCCTCACAACTGGTACTGAAACTATGCGGTGGTCTCCCTCTCTAATGGCAAACCAACAAAGACATTAAATTTAATAGAACGAAAGTGGAAATGATTTATGCATCAACACACTCTCAAACACATCGACGTTTAACAACGCCTAGTTAAAGCGTAGAACGAATTTTACCATCGGGGCACAGGATGCACCTTCGATGAAATGATTCCCGACAGCAATTTATCCGTGTTTGTGCGCCTGTTTGATACGTTTCCGATTGCTGTCCCCAAGAAAGATATAGTAATAACGACGAGAGATTTGGCTCCCATTGATAAAACCAAACATGCTTTCGAAAAGATTACTTACCCAACTGTACAACCAATTTGGTTTATGTCATTGGACGTGTGGTTTGCCGTCATTCACCCGTCTACGTTACCCTATCACAGTTCCATGGATGTGTTTCTTCAAAATAGCTTGTGCTGTTTCACGGCCAAATTACCTCTTGTCATCCAAATGAATCGCAAAACGCATCGGGAATCATCCTTGGTCGAAATCATTCACCACACACAAGTCCAGAATATCATCATTAATCAAACTTTTTGGTCGTAATCCTGAACGTAGTGCAACAACAGACGGATGCGAACGATCCAGATTTTTGGTACACAACATAACATTGGTAGCAGTAGTAGTAGTAGTAGTAGTAGTAGTAGTAGTAGTAGTAGTAGTACCTTAGCGCTCAAGAGTTGGCGAAAACGATTGTCAGCATTTTCGACGATAAGTTTCACAAAGGTCAACACAAATTTTCACCCTGCTTTGTTAACAATTCGATGGAGACCGAATTAACAAGTATTTTCGCTACCCTGTATGATTGAAAGAAGGATTCACGTTGATATCTGTGTATTCCAATGTGGTGGACAACAACGTGGTGGGACACACATCTGAACTGTTACTGACAGTCATTCTTTACACACTGGCTTCTGCGCTGCCTGGCTGCTAAGGAGGAAAGTAGACACAACTATAACACTCACCGCTAATTTGTAAATCCTCACCATTTGCTCGTCAGTTGGTCGTATTTTGAAAGTGTGAACAATAGCACAGTAGGAAATATGGAACTAAATAATCCATTCTCGAAAGAAAAAGTCACGGTGAAACTTCTTTTTTCGTAAAAGATTCTCTAAAGACTTGTGACGCTTGTATCCTGTGTACCAAGGAGTCGCTCAACAACGAGGACATGGCTTAGGAGATGTGCTAAAATATACGTTTAGTTCGGCGGCACTCGTCTTAAAACCGATGGTGACGCGAGGATAGCACGCATTAAAAGATGTCGCTTAAACGCAAAGAAATAATTCTTACAAAATGTCAAAATCAACAAATGAAACTCAGAGCAAACCTTGTTTGGAGCAGGGTATAATGTGATAGTTCAAATTGTAACATCTGGGTCGTCGAGACATTTCTATAAATATGCTGCACGCTGTTGAGCAAGGCATTCTTTCTTCCTTCACTCCACAGGAAGGACAAGGCAGAAAGAGACAACGAAGACACCCCTCCAGAAGATTTCATAAATATATGAGAAAGACGAAGAAAAAAAGAACTGTCTGAGAATTCAACGACTTTGATTAATAGGTTTACCGAACGTCTTGCAAATGTTCCATTCTTCTTTTACATTCTCAGTTCCTATTGAATTTCAAATCAATGGACATCCAGAAGATTAAATCGATCTAAATAGCAGTTACTTGTACCTGAAACTCAAAGTTCTCGACACGACTGAATATTATATAGATGACAATGAGGGTGTCGATTCCGTCAATACGTGTATGGTTTTCTTTCTCAGAGAAATGGATTTGTGCTTAAATAACACACTAATCAGCAGCGGCATGGACAATGTTTACCTTTACCTGGCATACCGCCAAAATTTTTTGACGTACGTAAATGAAGCCAAAGAGACTTATCTAGATGATTGTATAGTATGGAAACCTGACACGGCAGGTTAGCCTAGCAAGATCCACGGATGTTTTTATATGAATTTGAATATTCTAACAGAAATTATGCATTCTTGAGAGAAATTTTAACTACTTAACCTAAGCAGGTATGTTACAAGAGCTAATTCCAAACGTTGAGCAAAGTTTTGCTGTCTATAACTGGGGTAATATTAAACAGATAAAGACAAGTAATTTTAGAGTATTATGAAAGAGCTATCGGTATTTGAATGGTGGAGCCTCTTTGGAGCTGGTAGAAGCAGCAATGACAGAAATGACAAGGAACCTAAAGCCCTTTCCAAGATCATTCCATTGCTTCAAATGAGTATTACCATCTTGCCCAATTTATTTGTCTTCTGTGGTATAAGTATTTGTTTATGTATTTGAGTTTTTGTGCATGTCTTTTGTGTTTGTCCCTATACAATCCTTATTACAGAACAGACCCACCGTTTTCCATTTCTCTTTTTAGGCAAGAATGGCCCTTATGTAAGCTCTTGAGGATATACAGTCCCACCCTTATTCATGTCCCCGATTACGGCTATACAGACCCACTCTGTTCCGTTTCCCTGTTTGAGGTTATATTAAGCTAATAAAAACTTGTTGAAGCTATAGTGCAAACCCCAATTTTAACATAGAAGTCTACCTGAGGCAATAAATCTTGAGGGTATTATGTCGGACCAAGTTTGAACATACTTTTCAACAATGTCATATCCGAGATATAATTTGCAGTTACTCCAATGCATATTATTTAAAGAAATCAATAAAAAAAAGACGCCAAGTAGCAGAAAAAAAAAACAGATAAAGACAAGTAATTCTAGAGTATTATGAAAGACCTATCCGTATGTGAATGGTGGAACCTCTTTGGAGCTGGTAGAAGCAGCAATGACAGAAATGACAAGGAACCTAAAGCCCTTTCCAAGATCATTCCATTGCTTCAAATGAGTATTACCATCTTGCCCAATTTATTTGTCTTCTGTGGTATAAGTATTTGTTTATGTATTTGAGTTTTTGTGCATGTCTTTTGTGTTTGTCCCTATACAATCCTTATTACAGAACAGACCCACCGTTTTCCATTTCTCTTTTTAGGCAAGAATGGCCCTTATGTAAGCTCTTGAGGATATACAGTCCCACCCTTATTCATGTCCCCGATTACGGCTATACAGACCCACTCTGTTCCGTTTCCCTGTTTGAGGTTATATTAAGCTAATAAAATCTTGTTGAGGCTATAGTGCAAACCCCAATTTTAACATAGAAGTCTACCTGAGGCAATAAATCTTGAGGGTATTATGTCGGACCAAGTTTGAACATACTTTTCAACAATGTCATATCCGAGATATAATTCGCAGTTACTCCAATGCATATTATTTAAAGAAATCAATAAAAAAAAAGACGCCAAGTAGCAGAAAGAAACCCAGATAAAGACAAGTAATTCTAGAGTATTATGAAAGACCTATCCGTATGTGAATGGTGGAGCCTCTTTGGAGCTGGTAGAAGCAGCAATGACAGAAATGACAAGGAACCTAAAGCCCTTTCCAAGATCATTCCATTGCTTCAAATGAGTATTACCATCTTGCCCAATTTATTTGTCTTCTGTGGTATAAGTATTTGTTTATGTATTTGAGTTTTTGTGCATGTCTTTTGTGTTTGTCCCTATACAATCCTTATTACAGAACAGACCCACCGTTTTTCATTTCTCTTTTTAGGCAAGAATGGCCCTTATGTAAGCTCTTGAGGATATACAGTCCCACCCTTATTCATGTCCCCGATTACGGCTATACAGACCCACTCTGTTCCGTTTCCCTGTTTGAGGTTATATTAAGCTAATAAAAACTTATTGAGGCTATAGTGCAAACCCCAATTGTAACATAGAAGTCTACCTGAGGCAATAAATCTTGAGGGTATTATGTCGGACCACGTTTGAACATACTTTTCAACAATGTCATATCCGAGATATAATTTGCAGTTACTCCAATGCATATTATTTAAAGAAATCAATAAAAAAAAGACGCCAAGTAGCAGAAAAAAAACAGATAAAGACAAGTAATTCTAGAGTATTATGAAAGACCTATCGGTATGTGAATGGTGGAGCCTCTTTGGAGCTGGTAGAAGCAGTAATGACAGAAATGACAAGGAACCTAAAGCCCTTTCCAAGATCATTCCATTGCTTCAAATGAGTATTACCATCTTGCCTAATTTATTTGTCTTCTGTGGTATAAGTATTTGTTTATGTATTTGAGTTTTTGTGCATGTCTTTTGTGTTTGTCCCTATACAATCCTTATTACAGAACAGACCCACCGTTTTCCATTTCTCTTTTTAGACAAGAATGGCCCTTATGTAAGCTGTTGAGGATATACAGTCCCACCCTTATTCATGTCCCCGATTACGGCTATACAGACCCACTCTGTTCCGTTTCCCTGTTTGAGGTTATATTAAGCTAATAAAAACTTGTTGAGGCTATAGTGCAAACCCCAATTTTAACATAGAAGTCTACCTGAGGCAATAAATCTTGAGGGTATTATGTCGGACCACGTTTGAACATACTTTTCAACAATGTCATATCCGAGATATAATTTGCAGTTACTCCAATGCATATTATTTAAAGAAATCAATAAAAAAAGACGCCAAGTAGCAGAAAAAAAACAGATAAAGACAAGTAATTCTAGAGTATTATGAAAGACCTATCCGTATGTGAATGGTGGAGCTTCTTTGGAGCTGGTAGAAGCAGCAATGACAGAAATGACAAGGAACCTAAAGCCCTTTCCAAGATCATTCCATTGCTTCAAATGAGTATTACCATCTTGCCCAATTTATTTGTCTTCTGTGGTATAAGTATTTGTTTATGTATTTGAGTTTTTGTGCATGTCTTTTGTGTTTGTCCCTATACAATCCTTATTACAGAACAGACCCACCGTTTTCCATTTCTCTTTTTAGGCAAGAATGGCCCTTATGTAAGCTCTTGAGGATATACAGTCCCACCCTTATTCATGTCCCCGATTACGGCTATACAGACCCACTCTGTTCCGTTTCCCTGTTTGAGGTTATATTAAGCTAATAAAAACTTGTTGAAGCTATAGTGCAAACCCCAATTTTAACATAGAAGTCTACCTGAGGCAATAAATCTTGAGGGTATTATGTCGGACCACGTTTGAACATACTTTTCAACAATGTCATATCCGAGATATAATTTGCAGTTACTCCAATGCATATTATTTAAAGAAATCAATAAAAACAAAGACGCCAAGTAGCAGAAAAAAACAGATAAAGACAAGTAATTCTAGAGTATTATGAAAGACCTATCCGTATGTGAATGGTGGAGCTTCTTTGGAGCTGGTAGAAGCAGCAATGACAGAAATGACAAGGAACCTAAAGCCCTTTCCAAGATCATTCCATTGCTTCAAATGAGTATTACCATCTTGCCCAATTTATTTGTCGTCTGTGGTATAAGTATTTGTTTATGTATTTGAGTTTTTGTGCATGTCTTTTGTGTTTGTCCCTATACAATCCTTATTACAGAACAGACCCACCGTTTTCCATTTCTCTTTTTAGACAAGAATGGCCCTTATGTAAGCTGTTGAGGATATACAGTCCCACCCTTATTCATGTCCCCGATTACGGCTATACAGACCCACTCTGTTCCGTTTCCCTGTTTGAGGTTATATTAAGCTAATAAAAACTTGTTGAGGCTATAGTGCAAACCCCAATTTTAACATAGAAGTCTACCTGAGGCAATAAATCTTGAGGGTATTATGTCGGACCACGTTTGAACATACTTTTCAACAATGTCATATCCGAGATATAATTTGCAGTTACTCCAATGCATATTATTTAAAGAAATCAATAAAAAAAGACGCCAAGTAGCAGAAAAAAAACAGATAAAGACAAGTAATTCTAGAGTATTATGAAAGACCTATCCGTATGTGAATGGTGGAGCTTCTTTGGAGCTGGTAGAAGCAGCAATGACAGAAATGACAAGGAACCTAAAGCCCTTTCCAAGATCATTCCATTGCTTCAAATGAGTATTACCATCTTGCCCAATTTATTTGTCTTCTGTGGTATAAGTATTTGTTTATGTATTTGAGTTTTTGTGCATGTCTTTTGTGTTTGTCCCTATACAATCCTTATTACAGAACAGACCCACCGTTTTCCATTTCTCTTTTTAGGCAAGAATGGCCCTTATGTAAGCTCTTGAGGATATACAGTCCCACCCTTATTCATGTCCCCGATTACGGCTATACAGACCCACTCTGTTCCGTTTCCCTGTTTGAGGTTATATTAAGCTAATAAAAACTTGTTGAAGCTATAGTGCAAACCCCAATTTTAACATAGAAGTCTACCTGAGGCAATAAATCTTGAGGGTATTATGTCGGACCACGTTTGAACATACTTTTCAACAATGTCATATCCGAGATATAATTTGCAGTTACTCCAATGCATATTATTTAAAGAAATCAATAAAAACAAAGACGCCAAGTAGCAGAAAAAAACAGATAAAGACAAGTAATTCTAGAGTATTATGAAAGACCTATCCGTATGTGAATGGTGGAGCTTCTTTGGAGCTGGTAGAAGCAGCAATGACAGAAATGACAAGGAACCTAAAGCCCTTTCCAAGATCATTCCATTGCTTCAAATGAGTATTACCATCTTGCCCAATTTATTTGTCGTCTGTGGTATAAGTATTTGTTTATGTATTTGAGTTTTTGTGCATGTCTTTTGTGTTTGTCCCTATACAATCCTTATTACAGAACAGACCCACCGTTTTCCATTTCTCTTTTTAGGCAAGAATGGCCCTTATGTAAGCTCTTGAGGATATACAGTCCCACCCTTATTCATGTCCCCGATTACGGCTATACAGACCCACTCTGTTCCGTTTCCCTGTTTGAGGTTATATTAAGCTAATAAAAACTTGTTGAGGCTATAGTGCAAACCCCAATTGTAACATAGAAGTCTACCTGAGGCAATAAATCTTGAGGGTATTATGTCGGACCACGTTTGAACATACTTTTCAACAATGTCATATCCGAGATATAATTTGCAGTTACTCCAATGCATATTATTTAAAGAAATCAATAAAAAAAGACGCCAAGTAGCAGAAAAAAAAAATAATAAGAAAATTTGTCAAGCTTCCATTCCAGTAGAAATAGTTGTGTCAACTTTGGTAATTTCAAGGCTTTTCGTGTTTACTGCTTGTCTGATCTTTCGTTTGCCTTCGCGAAATACTCAGAGTCGAAATCGCCCAGGTTTGAAAACAAGTTTTAGACTATTCGTTTTCATATATATATATATATATATATATATATATATATATATATATATATATATATATATATATATATATATATGATCAATTTTAGACTCAACGAGCGGGATTCGGTGTCAAAGTTGTAACGGCACTACTATTATTACCAATTGTCATCATGTGATCACCTGTGCACATAACGAGGTGAGTAATACTTTAAAAGCTGCATGCATGTGCAAGAAAGGAAGTGCTGGATATTTGTGATCCAAATCTTTTGTAAGGTGGTTTAATTCGTTATATATTAAACCGTTTGTCAACGTTTAATGCCATTATAATTTCTAGTCCATTATTTCGCTATCTTGACTGTTCATTGCACTTTGATAACAGCGCAATTACAAAGCAAGTCGACGACAATTGGCACTGGACAGTGTGTTCTCATATGGTACAAATGTATCATTATATAATAAAATAGTATCGGAGCTCGGTTTCTTTCTGTCCCAATGACATGTATTACTCTGGCTTACAATGTACAACAAACTAAAGACCTACTATTACGCTTTGTGTATAATGGTACATGCTTGAATACATAACTCAGAGAGTTAATATACGAGGTAGCTCGACCAATCGTATCCAATCGTATATATGTAGTGAATAGGAGAGTATTAGAAAATCAAATTAAAGAAATTGCTACAACTTAAGTTTCTCCATTAAATAAAAATGATTGCCATGTTAACCAGACTGATTCACAAACATTATGGTGTAGTATGCAATATTTTTTTCACAAGTTGCATATTCACTACGTTATGATTCTTTGACATAGTATAATTCGATTTCTTTCACACTTCAGGTGAGCAATTGTTCTTTATTTAGTATTATCTGTTAATCGTGCTCTCTTAAAACCTTTTATCCACATTCTTTCATCATACTGTACTGATGTTTTTTTACCCGTTTTGCTATCATGATTGACTCTCACTGTTAGAATCTTGTCTTTAAAATAAGGTTTAATATCTGCAGCGTTCCTTATACTTTGATGGATATCCCTTTTGATGTTTGATTTTTAAAAAAATCATTGTGCTCTTATATGCATATTTGTAACACGTGTCGTCGTACCATGTTACGTCATCAATATCCATATTATAGTTCTTAGATCTGTTTTTAATAGCCCTGTCATATATGATGTTTACAATTGTTTAAGAAATGGATGCTAATTGTCTTTACATTCAGACTGGTATTGTGGTATTTAATTTTCCTTTGTAATTTTATTTGTTTGTTTTTCCTATCCTTATGCAGAATGTGCAAAGCAAAAATTATCAGTGATCGATCTGTGTCATATACTAACTATCTATTGCATTAATATATCATCATGAGCCAGAAAGCCACTTTTAAAAACCGTTGCTGCTATTATACAGAAACTTTCATCTTGAGTTAAATATTACTCGACACAATCGTCATAAAAGAAAACAGAATACAGCTATATATATATATATATATATATATATATATATATATATATATATATATATATATATATATACATACATAATATATATTAAACTCATTGCGGTTAGTCTTGCTGGATCAACAGATTTTTTAATCGTATTTTGTAGACATAATGCATTCTTGACAAAAATATTAATTACTTAATCTAAGCAGGTATATCGGCTTAATTTAGGTACAAGAGCTAATTTTAAATGATGGGCAAGATTGCAAAGGCATTAAGTACCTGCTGATACATAAATTGAACTACATTCAATCCACAACAAAGTTCAGTTAGATTTTATCTAAATAATAAATTTAATTGAAGCCTATATAGTTCACAAATTCAGTTGAATTCTGTATAGTGTGCTTTTATTACCTATCAGATATTTATCATTTAAGATAATTCTTTTTTTTCTTCAGAAATATATTTTATTAATTATTTGATTTTTTCATGGTGGCAATTGATAACACTATTTTTCAATTAATCTTTTCTCAATTTGCAGATATGCAACGTGTATTGTATATATGCCGGTGGAGGTGTTGGATGTGATCTCTCATGCACGCCAAGGTCGGTGAGTGCTTCTAAAATTAACATTAGCAAACGGTTCTTTTGAACAACCTGATCAGCAACGATAATCATGGCTTTTGAAAGTATAAAGTAATATAACTTTCCGCAGTTATTTAAAATATTTTTCTTTGCTTTTTAATTATTTGCTTTTGTTCTCTATGAAAAGAACATGTGTTCAACCAATATGTGATCATTATTAAAAATCATGGTAGTACATTTTAGTGAAATATGGACATTTGCAGCTGATGTTCCGTTGCAAAAAAACATTTTAAAAAATAGATTTACAGAAATATGCTTGCTGCATTTACATCAATGACTTGCTAATTACTTATTACATATATATACAGCAATGTCCATTAAAACCGATGATCATGTATGGCTTCGGAGTAAACTTTTTCTCTGCGTGCTGTGACAACGGAGACTCTTGTGTGTTGCATATGCCAGAGTTATTTCGTAAGTTTCCTGCCATTGTCTTCGTTCTGGTAAGAGAACAGTGAGAAAACTCTACTAAAAAAAACTTGTAAATTACTAAAGTTAGAAGACACTGAATAAGACACTCACTTTCTACGTCTCCAAAAAATAACAAATTTAAATTTGTATCGAAAACTCTCTCTCTCTCTCTCTCTCTCTCTCTCTCTCTCTCTCTCTCTCTCTCTCTCTATATATATATATATATATATATATATATATATATATATATATATATATATATATATATATATATATTGCGTATGACCCTTGGTTGGATGGATGCGACAATATTTTTTTACTAGTCATCCTAATCAATGACCGCTCACCTATTATGATTATTCGCGAATATAAATGAAAAGCATCTGGACTTGTATTTTAATGTAATATCGAAGATATAGGCGTAAATTATTTTTCAATACTATTTTGTAGAAACATAAAATAGAAACAAAGCAAAACATTGTTTTGTAAAATCTCGTCCTAACAAAGTTCATATCGGTATTTGTTTTACTTATTATATTGTAATTTAAATGGAAACGACTTGAATTTTCTTACATGTAACTTAATATAATGACCCTTTTGCTTGCCGTTTGTTTTGCGTGCGTGAACAGGATTCATTTATATTAGTATATGACGAATGTTATATAATCTCTCAATGAACCTTGTACCATATTCTGGTTTGAGCTTGACTAAAATTCTTCCAAATACATCGTTAATATGGCTTTTTCAAATCTCTCCACTACACATGCCATCTTGATAAGTTGAAAATGGCATATTTGCTTCCTAACCTCACAAATATTTAACATTCCTATTCTAAACTCCTTTCCTCATCGAACCTTTCTGGCTGATGTTTACCCTTTCAGTATGTCTTTTCCAGCATCGCCATCATTGCTCACGCCCACCGGGTCCAAGAAGTAATATTGAAGGTATTGAGCTGAAATAGGAGATATGAAAAGGAATCTGTATCAAAAGCCTAATTAAGAAGAGAAAATATTGAATTGATTAAAAATGTTAGAGATGATATTATTGAAGAACATAAGAAGAAAATTAAAACGGAAGATTTGCCTCGTGTGGCAGCGATGATTTTTTTATTATTGAAAGAACGAACTTTAAAAGCCCGGGTATGTTGGCGTAATTGTTCAAAATTAATATGGCATATATATTTACAACAATAACACAAAAAAGACCAGATATAATGAGTCAAAATATAATAAATATTTCGCGGAAATGGGTCCAATTTATGCGGAGTAACAAAAACCACAAGAACAACGTTCAGAATCAAAACTACAATCTCTTCAAAAAACAAAAATCGCAAATTGATCAACAACGACTTGAACCACAACTTCCTCAACAACAACCAGCAGAGATTGAAATTGATATTAAGGATACAATTTACGTCCACAGGTTTAAATTGTATTAAGAACTAGCAAGTACCCGGCATGCGTTGCATTGCCACTCAAAGAAAGAAAGTGTTTGTGTTTTAATCCTGGCATGCATTGCAATGCCACTGAAAGAAAGAAAGTGTTTGTGCTTTAATAGACTATTTGACTTGTTTCTGGAAAGCATATCAGATTATTTAGTGGTATTTATCGAGCCCACAAAAATGGTTACCTTACCGAAGGCGTTTTAGGTATCGCTACCGATTATGAATTTCATACAGCTGTTGATTTACGTCATCATAGTTTCAGCCAATCCAGACCGTGTTCGATCACGTGACGTATTTAAGACGCCTACTGTTCGATCACGTGACGTACAAATTTACACCGCGATTGTTTGACGTAACCAAGGCGCGAACCAAACGTAACTAAGTATACATGACGTATCTAAAGAGCCTACAGTTCACACCGAAGACACGCGAAATTAGGTATCGCTACACACCGTGTTCGATCACGTTACGTATTTAGGGGGAGCTCACCAGTTAGTATGTACTTTTCAGATAGTGAGGTATGTGAGGTGAAGTTGTTTGCATTTATAACATGCACAATGGAGATAATGTTGGTATATCTCAATGCTACTTTGATGTAATGTGGCTGATATTTCTTTGGATACTGCACTTGTGGAAATTGTACATGATATAAGCACATGGTATAACAAAATGAATGCTCCCATGTGCTTGAAAAATTAGCCAAAATTAATCAAAAGTACACTAACTTTAGCAGTTATTAAACTAGGGAAAACGATTTTTGCTGAAGTAGGCAATAGCAGCTTCTGAAAGTGCAATGACCGAATTGCAAAACATCTGAAAAGTAAAACAAGTTATCGGATCATTTTTCTACAATTTACCTCTGAAGTCCAGGAAGTGAAAATTTTAACATGAAGGAAAGACATTCAAGAGTAAATGCTTATGAAGAATTTGTTGTAATTTTCAATTAAAACATTAAATAATGTATTGTGATAATTTCCCAACTTGCAAACTATACTTTGGTCATGTTTACATGTAAACCAAGTGAGAAAAGTGAGGAAAATTGCATAAATTTTGAGGCAATAGTGCAAAACGTTTCCAGCAAAACGTTTCCTTGATTCTATAACTTGATAACAGTATACATAAATATATATTTTGTTTGTAAATAATTACTTTTTTTATTTGGTACTGGTAACCTAATTTGAATCTGCACTAATGTTTGTATGCCTAAGAATTGAAATGGAAAGTCAAGGGCAATTAACTCCTGGTGAGACCATTCCATGGACATTGAAGGAATGTGATTGGTGATTACATACATAAATGATTACAATGAAAATTAAATAAGTAGACTGCTTTATATGGTCAAATAATGATAAAAATCCAAACATGCAGACTTTTACGCACAAACGGGGGGGGGGGGGGGGTAGGGTGTGCTTCCTAACAATTTGAAGCCCCATCCTGACTATGATGTTACATCCTGTCTAAGATCCATCACAACCAGGAACAATAGGTAACAATGACGTCACTAATACTACATCAACCTACATTAGCCACGTCCTAAGAAAACATGCCTGCAGGAATACCTAAGTAAAAACCAAAGTGTCCACAGGAGCTCAGACAACATTATCAACCATGGGTCTATGGTGTGTGAGTATGCAACAGTGACCAACCAGGATTCAGGTCACAATCGTGCTCTGCAGCTCCACAAATAAAGCGTCCGAGGTATGATGTGTATGAAGATACTCTATCTTTCTGTGGCCAAATCTAGTGCCATCCAAGCTTCGCCCTGAAAAGGAGAACAAAAATGGAGAAAACTTCATTGTTGGTACACTTGATGCAACCGCTGATGACAACATGAATAAAAATGTGATCATAAACATAACGCAAGTAAATATGATATTAGAAAAATTGCACAACATGCATGACATTGTTGGAGATTGCAAGGAATATATCCGACAGATGAAGAGAGGCAAAAGGCAAGGACTCTGTGCATTTCTGACAGTTAATGTAAAAACTGCAATCTACAGGAAGCAGATCAGGCAGCCTTTCCCGAAAAGTGTAAAGGACAGAGAAAGAGAGGTTCAGTCACAGGCAATTTAAATGAGATGTTGGCACTGTCTAGCTACAAGACTAAAGTTGGAGTGACTGACCTAAGATTTATCATATCATGCCTAAATATTCAACCTCCTTCTTCTGGCTATTTATGTAAAAGAGTTAACAAAATATTAAGTACAATAATATCTGTCAATGAATATACTTTAGTAGAAAATCAAAAATTTGTTCATGAGGTTAATCAGCTAAAATACAAAGGCATTCATGTACAGACACTGCATACAACCACAGACCACAGAGTGGAGGCGAGTCTGCCAGGCAGTCTGTGGCTATAGTAATGGAGCATTCCACAAGCAGAAAACTTCCATTATGTGTGTCCATTGCAAACAAACTGTGTGGAAAGAAAAGATGCCAACACCTAAACTGCAAACAAAATCATCGCACAGAAGACTCGATGTCCTCAACAGAAACTAAATTGGCAAAAGAAAATTTAAATAAGCTTGAAATGTTAAACATGCTAAAGATTGATTCTTTAACTTGTGATGCAAGCGCCCAGCTTGAAAAAAAACTGTCAGGGAACATTCAGAGATGGTTCAGAGACCCATACGTCAATTTACATGCTACGTGCACGCAATGCGAACACTGCAGAAGCATCTTAAAAATGTACATTTAATTGGTCCTTTCCCTGGTAAGGAGAAACATCTCTTTCAGCAAAAACGGGCAGCTGCTATCAGGAGAAGAGTACATTTTGAGATTGTACGAATACAACATGTCACTTCTGAAGATGTATCTTTGGCCAAGGCAAAGGCAGCAGTCCAAATTATTATTAAATGTTTCAGCAATGACCATGGAAATTGTCAAAATCTTCCTCAGCTTGCCTTACCCATTTAGCATCATATTCATAAAAATTTCTGCCATATGGTAAACATTTAAATCTTTCTTTTGACGATATTGAAAAGCTTGAATCTGTTCTAAAAAAGTTGTCTCAGATGTCAAGCTAAGTAAAATTCCCGTCTTCTAAACACAAATAAGTGTGAGAGAATGCACAACAGGATTTTTACCTGTGCACCTAAAATATCAGTATGGAGCAGAAATTATGATGCATTATGTCATTCAGCCCTTCATAGCTCTGTGTATGGTACTGGAAAATCTACACTCCTATTGGCCAAGTCTCGTGGAATTGTTTCTAATCAATCTGATCCAGTATTTCACCACATGGTAGAACGAGATTAAAGAACACTAAAAGATAGAGAGAGAGGAAATCGAGTCTTCAGTACAAATACAGACGCTACATCAAACGCAAACAAAATGCAACATAAAACTTGTACAAAATTCAATGTTTGCCAATTCAATAAATATTCTTGTAACCAATGAACATTCATATACTTTAAATCCTTTAAATTAACACATGTAACAATTCTTAAATGTACCTGACAATCACAGTATACACCTCCCATAGCCTCTATGGCCTTGGCATTCAACATTGGTTTTACATGATTTTCTAGCCATATTTACCCTTTTTGGTTCAAGTGATAAATGATCAGGATTTACGCATCTTTTTGTATAGCATCGATGTGATGCCTCACACTGAGATGGTAGAGATTTACCATAGTCTCGACATACAAATTTAGTCGGTGAGCCAAAACAGCCTTTCTTTTCCCACGAAAGGTTACACAAATTATTCCATAACCATGTCGGTCATGTGGGCCTGTCCAAATGTGACACTTGCTTGTGACTTGTGTATGTCGAGCTAAAGCTCTTTTCAAGGTCATTAATTCTTGAACTGTTAATTTAGTTTGAAATATTTCTGACAGCTTAATAAACCAAGACCATATGATACTACAGAATTTTTTAATCTGAAAATAAAAATGTATTAAACATCAAAACAATGTTTTTGTTCTGTTAATAACGTTATTTGACAATATAAAAAAAATCAATATTCTTACAAGGTTAAAGAAGAACTGATGGCATCTTATTTGAGAAAAGTGAAATTAATGAAAAAAGAATGCTACACAGAGGTTTCTAATTGCCACTAGTCTATGTCGTATTGAGTACAATAGCAAGGGACATAACTCTTCTCAAGCCCACCTGCAGCCGCTTAATTAAAGCAGAATTTGGAATGAAAAGACATTTAAGTTCTAAACTGCAGTCAATTTAAACTAAATGAGTCAATATTAATACAAACAGCAATAAATATAACTCCATGGGTATACACCTGAATGCTCCTTATGGGGCCGCTCACCAGTTAGTATGTACTTTTCAGATAGTGACGTCTGCGAGGTGAAGTTGTTTGCATTTATAACATGCACAATGGAGATAATGTTGGTATATCTCAATGCTACTTTGATGTAATGTGGCTGATATTTTTTTGGATACTGCACTTGTGGAAATTGTACATGATATAAGCACATGGTATAACAAAATGGATGCTCCCATGTGCTTGAAAAATTAGCCAAAATTAATCAAAAGTACACTAACTTTAGCAGTTATTAAACTAGGGAAAACGAATTTTGCTGAAGTAGGCAATAGCAGCTTCTGAAAGTGCAATGACCGAATTGCAAAACATCTGAAAAGTAAAACAAGTTATCGGATCATTTTTCTACAATTTACCTCTGAAGTCCAGGGAGTGAAAATGACCATGCGGAGCTAGCAGGTTTTTTTACATGAGCACATCTTAAGTTAGCCCAAGCTGTATACTCAGAACCTAACGTACACCCATCAATCATACATCAAAATAAAGGGAATTGAAAGTTCTTCTCCCAACACCTAAGATAAACAAAGACTTTGTTACATTGCCAGTATAACCAGTGAAGAAATCCTGGAAAATTCTTTTTTTTTTTAAAATTCTAACCATATGCAAAGTACAAAACTGTAGCGCAACCTTAAAGAACCACTGAAGATGTGTTTTTAACTTATTGAGAAACTTGTCATATTCGGCAGTCAATTTGAAACAGATTAATATATTACACATGGTATTTACTTCCAAAATGACAACTGTATAGTTAATTTATCCTTCTGCAGTAAGTTAAATGTAGCTTCATGACGTCAAAACTGTATTCTAACGTCACTGGGAAATGCTATAATTTTAACATGAAGGAAAGACATTCAAGAGTAAATGCTTATGAAGTTTTTGTTGTATTTTTCAATTAAAACATTAAATAATGTATTGTGATAATTTCCCAGCTTGCAAACTATACTTTGGTCATGTTTACATGTAAACCAAGTGAGAAAAGTGAGGAAAACTGCATAAATTTTGAGGCAATAGTGCAAAACGTTTCCAGCAAAACGTTTCCTTGATGCTGTAACTTGATAACAGTAGACATAAATGTATATTTTGTTTGTAAATAATTACTTTTTTTATTTGGTACTGGTAACCTAATTTGAATCTGCACTAATGTTTGTATGCCTAAGAATTGAAATGGAAAGTCAAGGGCAATTAACTCCTGGTGAGACCATTCCATGGACATTGAAAGAATGTGATTGGTGATTACATACATAAATGATTACAATGAAAATTAAATAAGTGGACTGCTTTATATGGTCAAATAATGATAAAAATCCAAACATGCAGACTTTTACGCACAAACGGGGGGGGGGGGGGGGGTGCTTCCTAACAATTTGAAGCCCCATCCTGACTATGATGCTACATATTAGAAAAATTGCACAAAATGCATGACATTGTTGGAGATTGCAAGGAATATATCCGATAGATGAAGAGAGGCAAAAGGCAAGGACTCTGTGCATTTCTGACAGTTAATGTAAAAACTGCAATCTACAGGAAGCAGATCAGGCAGCCTTTCCCGAAAAGTGTAAAGGACAGAGAAAGAGAGGTTCAGTCACAGGCAATTTAAATGAGATGTTGGCACTGTCTAGCTACAAGACTAAAGTTGGAGTGACTGACCTAAGATTTATCATATCATGCCTAAATATTCAACCTCCTTCTTCTGGCTATTTATGTAAAAGAGTTAACAAAATATTAAGTACAATAATATCTGTCAATGAATCTACTTTATTAGAAAATCAAAAATTTGTTCATGAGGTTAATCAGCTAAAATACAAAGGCATTCATGTACAGACACTGCATACAACCACAGACCACAGAGTGGAGGCGAGTCTGCCAGGCAGTCTGTGGCTATAGTAATGGAGCATTCCACAAGCAGAAAACTTCCATTTTGTGTGTCCATTGCAAACAAACTGTGTGGAAAGAAAAGATGCCAACACCTAAACTGCAAACAAAATCATCGCACAGAAGACTCGATGTCCTCAACAGAAACTAAATTGGCAAAAGAAAATTTAAATAAGCTTGAAATGTTAAACATGCTAAAGATTGATTCTTTAACTTGTGATGCAAGCGCCCAGCTTGAAAAAAAACTGTCAGGGAACATTCAGCGATGGTTCAGAGACCCATACGTCAATTTACATGCTACGTGCACGCAATGCGAACACTGCAGAAGCATCTTAAAAATGTACATTTAATTGGTCCTTTCCCTGGTAAGGAGAAACATCTCTTTCAGCAAAAACGGGCAGCTGCTATCAGGAGAAGAGTACATTTTGAGATTGTACGAATACAACATGTCACTTCTGAAGATGCATTTTTGGCCAAGGCAAAGGCAGCAGTCCAAATTATTATTAAATGTTTCAGCAATGACCATGGAAATTGTCAAAATCTTCCTCAGTCTGCCTTGCCCATTTAGCATCATATTCATAAAAATTTCTGCCAGATGGTAAACATTTAAATCTTTCTTTTGACGATATTGAAAAGCTTAAATCTGTTCTAAAAAAGTTGTCTCAGATGTCAAGCTAAGTAAAATTTCCCGTCTTCTAAACACAAATAAGTGTGAGAGCCTGCACAACAGTGCACCTAAAACATCAGTATGGAGCAGAAATTATGATGCATTATGTCATTCAGCCCTTCATAGCTCTGTGTATGGTACTGGATGCTACATCAAACGCAAACAAAATGCAACATAAAACTTGTACAAAATTCAATGTTTGCCAATTCAATAAATAATCTTGTAACCAATGAACATTCATATACTTTAAATCCTTTAAATTAACACATGTAACAATTCTTAAATGTACCTGACAATCACAGTATACACCTCCCATAGTCTCTATGGCCTTGGCATTCAACATTGACTTTACATGATTTTCTAGCCATATTTGCCCTTTTTGGTTCAAGTGATAAATGATCAGGATTTACGCATCTTTTTGTATGGCATCGATGTGATGCCTCACACTGAGATGGTAGAGATTTACCATAGTTTCGACATACAAATTTAGTCGGTGAGCCAAAACAGCCTTTCTTTTCCCACGAAAGGTTACGTAAATTATTCCATAACCATGTCGGTCATGTGGGCCTGTCCAAATGTGACACTTGCTTGTGACTTGTGTATGTCGAGCTAAAGCTCTTTTCAATGTCATTAATTCTTGAACTGTTAATTTAGTTTGAAATATTTCTGACAGCTTAATAGACCAAGACCATATGATACTACAGAATTTTTTAATCTGAAAATAAAAATGTATTAAACATCAAAACAATGTTTTTGTTCTGTTAATAATGTTAATTAACAATATAAAAAAAATCAAAATTCTTACATGGTTAAAGAAGAACTGATAGCATCTTATTTGAGAAATGTGAAATTAATGAAAAAAAAAATGCTACACAGAGGTTTCTAATTGCCACTAGTCTATGTCGTATTGCGTACAATAGCAAGGGACATAACTCTTCTCAAGCCCACCTGCAGCCGCTTAATTAAAGCAGAATTTGGAATGAAAAGACATTTAAGTTCTAAACTGCAGGTTTTTTTTACATGAGCACATCTTAAGTTAACCCAAGCTGTATATTCTAGAACCTAACGTACACCCATCAATCATACATCTAAATAAAGGGAATTAAAAGTTCTTCTCCCAACACCTAAGATATGCAAAGTCTTTTTTATATTGCCAGTATAACCAGACAAAAAATCCTGGAAAATTATTTGTCTTAAAAATTCTAACCCTATGCAAAGTACGAAACTATATTGCGCCACATTAAGGCGCCTACCGTTCGATCACGTGACATATCTAAGGCGCCTACAGTTCACAGCGAACACGCGGTTAATGTCGCAAAACTATATGAAATACACACATTTGTTAATTATACAACTTAAATGTATTGTGGATGCGTATTGCCGACCATTATCTGAAACTAATACTTCTGGTATACACTGTCGCGCAAAAATTGATTTGAGATGATTGAGAATTGCTTTAGAACCTGTGCTTTGCAATTTTGCTATTTCAATGAATCGTGCGAAATAATCAATCACCAAGAGATCTGTTTGACAATTCAGTTCAAACAAGTCTGAAGCGACTCTTTGGACATGGAAATTCATTAGATATTATTGCTTCAGCTTGATCTCTTGAGTTTTCTATGCAGTTTTGGAAAGATTTCATCAATAGTTCTAGCTTAGTACTTAGTCCTTTCCACCATCCCCCTGCGGGTTCGGGGTTGTAGAATTGGCACGACGTGCCTCGCCACGTGTCGTTAAAGGCGACTATTTGCCATGGGTTGCGACCCGTGTCGGAGGAAGAAAGGATCCTGGTAGTTGAGCGGAGGTTTTTCCGATGCAATATACTGCTTTGGCCTCTACTTCTCTTAGACGGGTGGTCGAGATGGGCCCGGTCTCGACAAATTGGCTGGTTACGCCGAGCCCTAGGAGGTCTTTTGTATTACTTACTCATCTTCTCTTTCTTTCTTGTATCTATCTTGATACCACCGTTGCCCCTACATTATTGTCAAAATCGGGAGGTAATTTTACCGACCCTAGAAGGAAGCTTCAGGTGTCAATCCCAGGTAATTTTATCTAACGAGTATGGCATCTGTGTATCCCTGGCACTTGAAAAGTGTCCCCTGTTTGGGCTACTTGGTGGGTGGGGAGCATGGGTGCTGAAATCTTAACTCTTTATCATGGCAAAAGCAACACAAAAAAAATCAACAATAAACGTACCAAACCACTGTCTGACTCAAATGAAGAAACAAGTTGGTTATTCAGTCTAAGGATGATGCTAAACCGCTTTCAGTTTTATCTCAGTTTGGTATTGAGAAAACCATTTCTGGATCGATTGGCAGACCAAAAATTGTCAAAAAACTCAAATCGGGTTGCCTTCTGATTGAGTGTGAGCGAAAGGGTCAAACAGATAATATCATGAAAATGAAAACCTTTTTCGATATTCCAGTGACCTCATTCGCCCACAATACACTGAATTCGTCCAAAGACGTAATGCGCTGTCGTGACTTGACGGGAGTCACCGACACAGATATCATCGAAGGGATGAAACATGATGATGTCACTGCAGCGCGTAGAATACGCATTAAACGTAGCAACAACCTGCAGGACACCAACACATTTGTACTCACCTTTAATAAACCGACAGTGCCCAAAGTTGTCCAAGTTGGATTTGTGCAAGAAAGGTTGAGATCTACATACCAAACCCCCTTCGATGCTATAAGTGTAAAAAATACGGCCATCACGAGGACCGATGTTCCAGAGTCAAGTTATGTGGCCGATGCGGAGAACACTCTCATCAGGAAGCTGATTGTAGAGCGACTCAGCATTATAATAACATCGCTAGCGATGACACCAGTCGTTGTAACAATTTGTGTTTCAGTTGCTACAACAGTTCTGGTGTTCTTAATATCATCGCAACAAATATCTACATGTAGTGAATATAAACTCTATGAGTATATAATAAAGCTGCAAACAACGATTCTATCAGACTCCAAATTATCCTCATTTATGTAATCATATCTTAATGACGGAATAATATCGGATACTGAGTTCACATAAATGGTTAAGATTTACAAAGAAGCAATGACTACTTCTGATTTAGAAAATGGTAATGTCATCACCGCAAGAATTAATGTTTGTTTGTTTGCTTGAATTTTAACGGCGCACCAGCACTTTTAGGCTATTTAGCGCCATACAATAGGTTAGATGTTTAAAAATAAGAAAGGTTTAACATCGACCAGCGATAGAAAAAACCATACTAGTAAAATATAAAATGGTAAGATGTTGGTAAGAGGAACATATAAAGCTTCCCAATCAACGAGAGATGAAAATGGTGTATGTTGATGATAAGATGTTGTAAATAAGAGGTGATATTTGCATTAAAAATATTCTAGGTGGTGGCATACAAGTTATAGTTTACAATAGAGCTTTACGTCCTTTAGGAAATCTAAAATACAAGTGATTTGTATTGTATCAAAAAGTTCCTTCATGTCATGTACATTATAATATTTAGCATGCGTACGTTGCAGGTCGGAACACTATGTCAAAAAGTGTTTAACAGTGAATGGCTCATTGCAAGAAACGAACTGTGGTGGATCTTCACCTTTCAGTATATGGGAGTGGGTAATGTATGTATGACCGATTCTTATTCTTGCAATGACAACCTCCTCCCTACGGATAGTTCTGTAGGAAGAAGTCCATTCTCCCAGGGTTGGTTTGATGGCATGAAGTTTGTTATTGACTGCATCATCCCATGACGCCCTCCACTTCTGACGTAGGTACGTTTTGATACAAGGTTTAAAATCAGTAAAAGGTAATATAAAATCCGATGGTTCTTGGGATAGAGCCGATTTAGCAGCCCGGTCTGCTTCTTCATTACCTCTAATACCAATATGGCTAGGTAGCCAACAGTATACTATATTGTAGGACTTACTAAGCTCCGAGTTTTTGACGAGAATATCTACTAGTAATGGATCATCCACTTTTCTATGTTGTAGCGACTGAAGTACTGACAGAGAGTCACAGAAAATAATGCTATTTAAAATGCGCTTTTGTTCAATACATTTCAGGGCAAGGTCTATTGCTCTGATTTCTGCTGAAAATATGGACGCATCGTTTGGCAAGCGCACTTTGGTTATGTGCTTGCCACTAACAAAGGATGCAGCAGAATTGTCATCAACTTTTGATCCCTCAGTAAAAATGTTGGTGTAGTTTTTAAAATCGTCGAGGAGCTCGTGATAAGAGTTCTGGAAAATGGCAGGATTTGTCTCAGATTTTCTCCCATCGTGCAACGTAAAAATCACTTTGGGCTGCTTAAGGAGCCAAGGTGGTGTTTTCGAGACAAACGTGTTCTGAACTGTAAGGAGATTAATTTTGATAGTGTCAAAACTGGATGATATTCTGACGCCAAATGAAGGTATGGCATTTGGTTTGTTGTCGTATAAAGTTTTGTATTTTGGTTGAAAAATATCCGAAAAAGCAGGGTTCAGAGGGTTTGATCTTAACCTAAGAGCGTAGTGTATATAAAGCATTTCTCTGCGGTGCGATAAAGGTGGTTTATTCGCTTCCGCGAGAAGGCTTTCGCATGGAGATATATTGAATGCTCCTAAAGCAAGTCTTATTCCCTGATGATGAATTGGGTCAAGCATTTTCAAATAAGACTTCCTAGCTGAACCATAAACAATGCATCCATAGTCTAGTATAGAACGGATAAATGTTCTATACAAATTAAGGAGGACTTTTTTATCAGCACCCCAGTCAGTGTGCGCAATTACTTTTAGTAAATTTAAAGCTTTTAAGCATTTAGCTTTTAAATTCTTGATGTGTGGTATAAAAGTCAGTTTTCTGTCGAAGACAATACCCAAAAACTTTGTTTCCTCAACAACTGGAATAAGTGTTCCGTCCAGTGTAAGTTTAGGGTCATCATGATGTCTTCGTAATTGACAGAAATGCATGCATACTGTTTTCGATTTAGAAAATTTGAAACCGTTATTACTGACCCATTTGTGGATCTTATTGATATTTTGTTGAAGTTGCCTTTCAATTGTATGCATGTGCTTTGATCGATAACAAATTAAAAAATCGTCTACATATAAAGAGCAGTCCACACCGGGAGTTAAGCACTTGGTGATGCTGTTGATTTTGATATTAAATAGCGTCACAGATAAAATACTGCCCTGGGGCACACCCATCTCTTGCTGGTGCATATCGGAGAGGGTAGAGCCCACTCGTACTTTGAATTCTCTATCGGAGAGAAAACTGGAGATGAAAGCGGGAGACGGCCTTTTAGACCCAGATCGTCCAGGTCATTTAGTATCCCGTACTTCCATGTTGCATCATAGGCCTTTTCTAAATCATAGAAGACTGCTACTAAATGTTCCTTCTTGATAAATGCATCGCGAATAAATGTTTCTAGTCTAACCAGATGATCGTTTGTACTACGACCAGAACGTAAGCCACTTTGGAAAGGAGAAATTAAATTATTACTTTCCAAGTACCATACAAGCCGAGAATTAATCATTCGTTCCATTGTTTTGCATACGCAGCTTGTCAATGCAATTGGCCGATAGCTGTTAGGATCTTCGTTATCTTTGCCTGGTTTGGGAATCAGTATCACTGTTGATTCTTTCCAGCTCTTAGGTACATTACCAGCAATCCATAAATCATTAAAGATTTTAAGAATTAATATGAGAGAAGATTATGGGAGGTGTTTCAAGAACTGGTAATGTACTTCGTCAGACCCAGCGGATGTATCATGGGCCTTGTCTAATGCCTCCCTAAGCTCCAATAAAGAAAACAGCTGGTTATAATTTTCAGTGTTGTTCAAAGCAAATTTTAAACGTGACCTTTTCTTTTGAGACTCTAATCTTCTAAAGGCATCTGAATAATTAGATGATGATGAGTTTTTAGAAAAACTATCGGCAAGAATATTTTCTATGTCACGTTTCAAACTGAAATAGTTATTGTTTATTTTTAGATGTCGAATAGAATTGTGTTTCCTCTTTCCATTTATTTTACGAATAGTATTACAAACTTGTTTTATTGAGGAACGAGAGTTTAAAGAAGAAATATATTTCTTCCAGGATACACGTTTACATTCTTTGATTGTGCGTCGAGTTTATTTAAATTTTCGGGTGTTGGACGATTGTTGAATGTTTTTAATGCTTCTCGGCGTTGTTTAATGGCTGTTTTGCATTCCTTGGTTACCCAAGGTTTTTGCTATCTCTTGGTGTTTGTCGAGGACTTGGGAATAGATTCATCTGCAATTGAAATTGGAACGGAGGTAAAATGCTGTATAGGATTAGCAGCGTTGAATACTGTATCATTATTTATTCTATTTTTTACTTAGTGTTTCAAACATAGCCTAGTCGGCCTTCTTTATATTCCATTGTGGAATTGCATCATCAATTTTAGAATTATTTTCAAGAGTGATTGGAAAGTGATCACTGCTGTGAAGGTCATCAGCGACCTTCCATTCATAGTCCAAAAGCAGTGAGGGATAGCAAATTGTCAAATCTATGCATGTGTACGTACCCGTTCCTGGGTGTCAATATGTGGGTGAGTTAGTGTTATATAGACACAGGTCGTGTCTAGAAATGAAATCGTATTTTTTATGGCCTCTGTCGTTTATGTGATTTGATCCCCAAAAAATGTTATGGGCATTAAAATCCCCGAGTAAAACGAAGGGCGCGGGAAATTGTTCAACAAGATTGTCTAATTCCTTTTGTACTAGGTTGGTGTTTGGTGGTAAGTAAATAGAACAAAAAGTAATCACTCGATGTAGAGTGACACTTACAGCAATGGCTTGTAAATTTGTCTTTAAAGGAATGAATCTGTGAGGGGCTCTATTGTTCACAGAAACAGGGACTCCTCCTGAGGCCCTGTCAGCGTTTTTACAGTACACGTTAAACAGGGAAAAGTTTTTTAATGTAATTTTATCGGTCTCTTTCAGGAATGTTTCCTGTAAACATAGTACAGCAGAATCGTGTTCATTTAAAAGCAGAAGAATATCATTGTAGTTTGCTTTAAGTCCTCGACAGTTCCATTGTATGATGGTGTTCTTCATTAAAATGTTATGCTGGAGATTCTGGAGTTAGGTTAGACTATTCGCGGATTAAGTATGTGTTGTTATTTGTCTCGAGGAAGTACGGGGTTATATTTAGGTTTACTAGGTTTGGAGCTGCTTTGAGTACATGGAGCAGTTTCTTCTGCATCCATGCTCTCAATGTCTCCAAACCTGTTGTAAAGTTTAATGGGGTCATCTGACCCCTTTTGCGGTTTATTTGTTTGTGCTTTGTGTGTCTGTCTTGGTGATTTTGGTGGTGGATTGCTATTAGATGTTGTCTGAGTTGATGTTGTGCTTTTCTGTGGCTTATAAATAGGGATATTGGCACTTGTGGTTGAATCGGGCTGATCCGTCTGTGTTTGGGCGTCCTTCATGCTTTTTGGATTGTGTTTTACAACTTTGGAGAAGGATGGGCCAGGAAGGGATGTTTTCGCCTGGACAAGTTTTTTGGCCTCTGGGTAGGGAATGTTCGAGGTAAACTTTACCCTCTGAATTTCCTTCTCCTGTTTCCATGTATCACAATCTTTGGAATTGGCGTGATGTTCCTTGCCACAGTTGACACAATGCGGAGTTGCTCTACAATCAGCTTCCTGATGATAGTGTTCTCCACATCGGCTACATACCTTGGCTCTGGAACATCGATCCTCATGATGGCCGTATTTTTGACATTTATAGCATCGAAGGGGGTTTGGAATGTAGATCTCGACCTTTACTTGTAAAAACCCAACCTTGACCACTTTGGGCACTGTCGGTTTATTAAAGGTGAGTACAAATGTATTTTGTCCTGCAGGGTGTTAATACGTTTAATACGTATTCTTCGCACTGCAGTGACACCTTCATGTTTCATCCCTTCGATGATATCTGCGTCGGTGACTCCAGCCAAGCCACGACATCGTATTACGCCTTTGGACGAATTCAGTGTAGTGTGGGCAAATAAGGTCACTGGAATATCAAAGAATGTTTTCATTCTCATGATATTATCTGTTTCCCGCTTTCGCTCACAATCTACAATTAGGCAACCCGATTTGAGTTTTTTTCACACTTTTTGGTGTGCCAATCGATCCCGTAATGGTTTTCTTGATAATAAATGGAGATCAACCTGAAAGCGGTTTAGCATCATCATTTGATTGAATAACCATGAAGCGTGGAAATTATTCCACGCCACGTGGTTCTTCATCAGAGTCAGACAGTGGTTTAGTACGTTTATTGGTTTTTTTTCCATGATGGCTTGATTGAAAAATTCAGCACCCGTGCTCCCCACCCACCAAGGAGCCCAACAAGGGGACACTTTTAAAGTGCCAGGGATACACAGATGCCATACTCAGTTGATAAAATTACCTTTGGTTGACCCTGAAGTCGACAATTTCTAGGGTCGGTAAAATTACCCTCCGATTGACCCGTTTAGCCACCGCTATCTAGGAAGTCTTCTAAGATTTGGGAAAGGGAAAGATATAGTAATAGATTATAGGGGCAACGGTGGTATCAAAGGAGATACAAGGAGAAAGTGAAAGGAGGTGAGAGAGTTAATAAAGACTTCCTTGGGCTCGGCGTGACCAGCCGATTTGTCGAGACCTGGCCCATCTCGACCACCCGTCTAAGAGAAGTAGAGGCCAAAGTAGTGTGTTGCAACTACCAGGATCCTTTCCTCCCCCGACACGGGACGCAACCCACGACAAACAGGTTGCCTCTACCTAGTCGCCTTTTACGACACGTGGCGAGGCACGTCGGGCCAATTCTACAACCCCGAACCCGCAGGGGACAAGAACTACTGCAACAGATTGGTAAAAGGATAGTTTGTGATACACTCAACAATAATTAGTTTTGCTACATAAAGAAAAATTTCCAAATCTACTCATGCCAATGTGTTATCGCTTAGCACATACACGCGAACAAAATAATGAAGTTGATATACCAGAATTGTCAGAGAAACAAAATATCGTGTTAAATATTATTTTAGTTCCTGCCAGTGTTGTTGAGAGCGCATTAGCTATTGACAAGACTCAGTGGGCGCTGGGATACTCAATGACAATCCATTCAGCTAAACGATAAACCATCTCTGATAAAATTGTTTGGATTGGTGATGATATAATTGAGAAGTCAAATTAAGTTTATCTCCACAGTGTCTCGAGTCAGAAGAATATTTCATGTGCGGATGATAATTATTCATTGTTCAGAAAATGTTCACCAATAACGAAGTTATTAGCGATGATATATTACGAAAAAATATACGGTTCTAAACAATGCGACACAAAAAACTCGACTTTGATTTTGACGCTGAATGATCATGATATTAAAACAACGACAACATAACCATTCTGCACGTTGTAACACAATAATGTTGTGAAAATATTCAAATAATAATCCAAGACAATTTACCGTAAAGAAAATTGATAGTAGTCTTGGTGACACGCAAAAATGTGATGCTGACCTGTCTTGAATGTAGGTGCTAGTTATGTGAAGAAGGTGGTTATTGTGTATCTTTAGGAATTACGTCTAATTGTTCACGTACAAATAAATCCACGTTGAAGAGCAGTTGAATCTAATCTATTGATTGCAGATCTACCCGTGGATCTTACACTCAATAGGATCATGTCGCTCTATTTTAACACCTTCATGTTTACCGGGTTCATATAAATATCTTCCGGTAGCATTGACTAATGCTAGTTTTTATTTTAAAAATCATGTATTGGTATATGTTTTTGTGTGATTGCATTGGTATGTTGCATAGATATTGCACGAGTAAACTCATTATTTAATGTAGCTACCACACATGGTAATCTTGCAACCCATTAACGAGATCTCAAATCGCTCAGCAAGTGCTCAGTTAAATCGTTCAACGTTTGCATGATCACGATGAATTGCAGTATATCGTCGTCTAATTTTGACACTTTGTATTTTCATCAGAAATAATACTGCACTGATAACGTTTTTGCCAAGATCAACATGTAGTGGTTGTGCCCATGGCAAGGGTTCTCGTTGATCAGTTCGCTCTAAAGCAGATGCAACTTCAATAGCTGTTTTAGTTAGTAACGGCTCTTCTTCTTTATATTCACATGCAACATCAAAGGGTCGACTCGTATGTCTATCAACTTATATCAATTTTAATAGTATCATAAGGTAAAAACAAAATATCCGCCTGATAAACTTCATTAGGAGCTCTGACATCAACATGCGGAGCGCTGACATCAACATGCGCGTACTGAGTTTTACTAGGTGATGGTAGATAAATGTGTCATACCGCCTGTTATGCTGAACAAGTTGCATAAACATAACATGTACCATTTGATGCATCAGCGAGTTTGCTAACCGCTGTTCTATCTCTCAAATATCCTTTCGGGCTATAACAAATATTCGTTATTACATTATGTTATAATAATCGGTTCATTAATTATCAACCCCTAATACCAGTGTACTTTTCATCACGGGTCTTACCATCCAATTTGCTAATGATTCTCTGAGATTTGTATGTTGTATGGAATTTAACGAATGAATCAACTTCACATCTGCAAAATGTCGTTGTTGTAAATATTTATTTTTGTTTTCCGCTACATCATGAACGTGACATGCTTGATCAATGGCATTTATTGGACATTCTCCAGGTCTTGGCTGATCTCGTTCGTAAGTCGATTGTCATGTTGGGTTCCAGGACCACACAATTATATCCAGGAAGATGTTTCTCCTTTGGGTACTTATTACATGGAGTTCCTGGTAATTTCCTAGTGAAGCAGCAATATCACCACCTATCTGTGTCATGGAGAAACATTTATATGCTTGTATTACATTTCACACACTTGCTTGTAAGTGAGAGCTTTTTTTTCTTGTTTTTATTGTTGTTACTTCACTTGTGGTTTTTGGATCCTCAGCATCGAACACAGTATAAAACCATAGTCTGTATTATATTTATACAACAATTATGTCATTGATTTCTCAGCGACACGAAGACAAGAGCCAGTCTAATATCATCCATCGCTATTATATAAGATCAATTATCATAGGTCCATCTGGGTTTGGTAAGACGCAATTATTACTTAATTTAATAATGAGATGGCTTAAATAGGATAAATTATATTTAATTGCACCATCTGTAGATGATCAACAATGCTACGATGTGCATAAAGATTGAAATGAAAATGCAAAACTGTTCAATGAAGACGATGATGATATTGATTTTATCACCATATTGATGAAGCGCTGAGTGTTAATGAACTTGATGGTTTAGCTTTAATTTAGCTGTTTATAATGATGTAATGCTGGACAAACAATCAAATCCAGCTAGAGTATTTTCTCGAGGCAGATATAAAAATACAGATATAACTTCTCTTACCCAGAGATACACATAAATTCCGAACGTGATCAGAGATGACTGTAATGTTTTAGCTGTACTGGAGATGATACACATACTCTGTTAAATATTCATCAGACTTGGGGTTCAGGAGATATAAATAGAATTATGTTTGAAAACGTCTTTTCACGTGCACAAGCTATCCCACACCGATTTAAAGCAGTAAATGTACGTGATATATGGTCGCGATATCATATAGGTCTTGATAAACTTTTGGTTGAGAAATTGCAGTTAGTTTGATATAATAACGATGTAATTACTTAAACCTAAACAGCAGCACAGAGGGTGTGCCCATAATGAAACGTCACGGTGGGTAAACAAAACACACATGCAAAAGTACAAAAACGATAAAATAACAAAAGTTAAAATAACAAAACTAACCCAACAGAGAAATTCTCGGTCAATTAGAGGCTTCGGTAGTAGTATATGGGGGCACTCTAGCGTCAAGGGAAAATCCAGTCAAAAACAGCTTGGGCTAATCTAGCGTCAAGGGGAATTTAAGATGGTGTGTCTATCTAGCGTCAAGGGGAATTCAACATGGTGGGCCTATCTAGCGTCAAGGGGAATTGAACATGGGAATTATTTGGGCCTATCTAGCGTCATGGGAAATTGAACAGGGTGGGCCTATCTAGCGTCAAGGGGAATTGAACATGGGGAATATGATTGGTATTGGGGACTGTAGAGTGACAAGGGAAAAAAAGGGCGGCAATGAAAGCTACTATCTTTTCGAGACTTATGAGTGGCCCTGAAAAGGGCCTTTGGATGCTTCTTCTTTTATTTTCTGCTGTTGTTCCACCACCTTTTAATTTTACCAATGATTCCCGTTTTCTTCTTCTTCTTTTCTTCTTCGGGAATCCAATGGGGATGTCCCATAGCTCTAAACTTTTCCTGAACTCTCATCCATCTTAGATTGAGTAGATCAAAGTCCTCTTTCTTCTTTTTGTTCTTTTTTTCCTTTCTCTCCTTAGACCAGTTTTCTTTAATCTGGATCACCTGTTCTTCCATCGCCATTCTCATCATTGCTTCTGCTTTCTTTAGTCTGTCTAGACCCCACTGCACATATTCCCACTCTATCAGATGTAATGTTTCTTCTAGAAAACACCTGACTTTGATGACATGATCAAGTGCCTGCTTCAAGTCCCCTATTCTTATATATTTTCTTTTAATACGTCTTCTTAATTTCTGGTCTTCCTCCTCTATCATACCTTCTAATAGATCTCTTGCTAATTTTAGTTGGCTTACAAGGCCATGGTTACTCTGAAATTCTTCCTCAAGTCTTTCCACTTCATATTCTGCATCAAGGATCCCAAACCAGCTGTCTCGGAGTTGGATAAACAATTCGAAATTCATCTTGATGTGTTCAACATTGAATGGCTCCAAGGTTGATTGATTGATTAATTGGATTTAAGACGTTTTCGCCCATTGGACATTTACGTCTGTTTAATGCCCCAAAAGGGCTAATTAATTGTTTCGGGGGACGGAATAGTGCCACGTCCCCACGCATTATTGCACAATGTTATGCTAATTAATTGATACCAACCGTCGGAAGCAGAAGAGGCAAAGGCGGAACGAGACTGCATTGGAAGGAAGGAGATATACCCAATAATTTAATCCCCCGAATATAATTTAGAATAATTGTCGTCCGGCATTTAAAAACAAGTGATTGGGTAGGGACAATTGGAATGGGGTGCAGTATTAAATACTGTCAGACTTGTCTATTTCCCGGAGGAATAATAGGATCAGTTCTGCAGTTAGGTTGGGATTAGGGTTTGTGATACTAAGAAATGATGGGTAGGTTGTGCTCGAGCCTATTTTAATAAGAGAGCTTGCAAGTTTATTTCTTGCTACTCTATATGCTGGGCACACATTAAAAACATGTGATAGATCTTCTAATTGATTGCAAGATTGGCAAGAAGTATTTCTTCCAGGGATGGATTTACTGTATTTGCCCATACTTTCAGCTAGTAGAGTTTTTCCTGTTTTGATGCGATTGAAGATTCTTTCGAGATGTGTATGTTTAATCTCTGCTCCAATAATATTTCTGGATACTTGGTTTTGGATAGAGTATAGTTTACGTCCTTTCTGGCTTGAATCCCATTGTTGTTGCCATTTTGACATATTTCTTTTGGTAATGACATTATATAATTCTGTTACCGAGTACTCTATATATTCAATTTCCACGTTGTTGAGGCTATTTTTTGCAGCACGGTCAGCTTGATCGTTTCCAAACAGATCTATATGAGATGGGACCCACATAAATTCAATTGTTTGGTTAAAGTTAGCAAGATCATTGACAGTTAGCCTAGTTAGCTTTTGATAGTTGCCACGCCCTTTTGAACATCCAGATTCAAGTGTTTTTAGGACACTTAAAGAATCACTGATGATGAGTGATTTGGGAAATTTATTAATTTTGATTAGATTCAGTGCCTCTAAGATAGCCCAAAATTCCGTGGTGTAGATGGAACATTGGTCTGGGAGTCGCCTCCCTATTGTTATATTTAACTCTGGAATGGTGACTGCTGCAGCTGTTCTATATGGATCTGTTGATTTGGATCCATCAGTGTATAATTTGGTATAATCCTTGTAGTTGACTTCTAAGTTATTGAGAATTTTTGTTCTTATTTCGTTCGCCATTGATTCTTTAGGTCCAAATGTTGTGGCTTCAAAGTTAATGTTTATTGGTATGTTCATCCAGGGAGTATTGTCCGGATAGGCGATTTGAACAGCTTGAAGGCTGTTAATGCTTAGTTCTTTGCATAAGCTCCAATACTTGTTTATTTTTATGGAACCAATTATCTACTAGAAGACTACATCAATAAACCAAGATTTTGCAATAAATGCAAATCGTGGGGCCACTACACTTTTAGTTGTAGAAACAAGCCAAGATGTGGAAACTGTGGAGGTAATCACAGTGATCCTTGTAAACATGATGGACCCAAATGCCCCAATTGTAAAGGACCCCACGGACCAACGGCCGAAGATTGTCCTTATACCATTAAGGAAATGACAATAGTTTCCATAATGAATAGAGAAAAAATCCCGTATAAGTTGGCAAAATCCAGTTCTGAGGTAGCACAGAAACAAACTGCTGCAAACTCTCAGACAACAAACATTAAAGACCTCCAAAATGTTACAGCACCAAGCATCACTGCTTTATCCAAAACTAAAAAACTAACTCAAAAGGGTAATAATCCACTATTACCCCAGCCATCATCTATGCCCTCAAAAAACCTAAAACAAAATAAACCGACTTCGTCGGAGATAAATAATTTTGTTCCAAATAATAGAAATAGAGAAACCAGTACTACAAATCCTAATGGCTCCAAGGACCGACGATTGCGTATATATATCTTAAGCACGGACGTGAAAGTAAACACCCCCTACATTCACTTTTCATATTATATACTATCCACAAACCATATCATTTACTATCCAAAATCACACCCTATACTAACCACACACGGGGAAGCAGCCAAAACACACCCTATTATTTACTATCCAAAATCACACCCTATACTAACCACACACACACGGGGAAGCAGCCAAAACAAACCATACTATATACTATCCAAAATCACACCCTATACTAACCACACACACGGGGAAGCAGCCAAAACACACCATACTATATACTATCCAAAATCACACTATATACTAAATACACACACACACACACACACAGTAAAGAGTTAGTGTTTATAATCACACTACTCCTCTCTCATACCCATTGGCAATTGACATAGTATTTCTTTTCTTGCTATTTGGGTAGCCCTGAGAAAAGCTGTTTTTTAAACTTCAAAATGCACCTGGTTAATGCTGGCATCTCCCAGGTCTCTCCCCACACACACATCTCCTACTCCAATCATTCTCCCAATTCACTCTTGTGATTGGGAGCCCAGAGGGAGAATGAGTGGCTTCACTATCCCAGTCTTCACTTTGTGGGATAGTGAAAGTCTCTTCATTTCTTCCTCTATTCCGCAACCGTGGATGAGACTGTGGTTGTTGCGGCTGAGACTGTGGTTGTTGCGCCCAATTCACTCTTGTGATTGGGAGTGAAGAGGAAGCTGCCTGTGCTTGACGAGCTGATTCTGGTGGTGAAGGTGTCCTCACCACGGGCTTGACTTCACTAGTCTGTCTCATCATGCGGTGAGGCAAGATGGGTCTTTTCTTCTCCTCCTCTTCTTTCTTTTTTCTTTCCTCCTCTTCTTTTTCAATTTTGGCCTGCTCTGCTATGGCCTCCATAGCCAGTTCGTCCAGGAGACGCCTAGCATTCTCCAAATGCATTTGAAGTTCTCTTAATTGCTGTACTCTGCTCATCTTCTTTGATGCGCCAATGATGGGCAGCCAGACTTTTCTTTAATGAGTTTTTTATAGATATAACCGCCCACTAGGGGCATTTGTATATCTTTTATAGCCACCCTCACGATGGCCATTTTAGGTCCTTTGGGGAGGGTCGCTACTCCCCCCCCCTCAGGATTTACAGTGCTTAATCGCACTATATTTTAAATAGGGCGTTCTCCCGAATTACTAAAAAGTAACTATCGGGAGAAATGAAGGCCCTTTGGGGTGGGTAGGAATAGTACCTACACACACCCACCCCTATCATCCAATCAAGCTGTAAACAAGGTAGCGAGGGGAAATGTTTCCTCATTTCGCTAGTAATTTTGATGAGCGGATACGGCAAAGACGGAAAGGGTCCAGGTCCAGGAGGCGAGGTCGACACAGCAGCACACACCAGAGCACGCAGACAGCCAGACAGCACAGCAAAGGACGCAGCCCACACCTGAAACAACAAGGTCATACTAAAGGTCAAATTCAGTCCAGTTATACTAATGGACAAATAACTTCCAATAATGTGTTAGCCACCTGTGCAATTATTCAAATATTTAAGTTGAAGAATTATTATTTACAGTCCTATCTTTCGAATAAAACTAGTACATAAGCGTACATATAATAAGTCCCTAACAAATTTAGAGAATTAAAATGTCTAAGCGACATATAATAGTGTAGTCAATGTTAGGTATTTTTTGGTCTTAAGTTTGCTGGAGGCAATACCAATAAGGTCAAATTAGCTTTTTAGGGCCACGGAAAGTTGTTCAAAGAGGGGTACTCGTAACCAAATGAGTCCCCTATTATTCAGGCGAATGAAAAGATAAATGGCAAATATCTTTTCGTTGTACTGCTTTATCCGAGTAGTCCGATGCTGGCGACACATCAGAAAACAGCTGTAATGGCATCAACACATTCAGGCAGCCAGACTGACGAGTGCTTCTTTATATATAGTTCAAGCGCGGACGTGATGGAAAACACCCCCTAGATCCAAAAAACTTAACAGTATCCTTATCATTACCAAAACACGTGGACGTGATGGAAAACACCCCCTAGATCCAAAAAACTTACAGTATCCTTATCATTACCAAAACACGCGGACGTGATGGAAAACACCCCCTAGATCCAAAAAACTTACATTATCCCTATCATCACCAAAACACTTAGACTTAAAAGAAAACACCCCTCACTTTTATACTTGACTCATATTAATTATAAATTGAACAAGTTATTTTGAAAAAATACGTTGTGCTTATAGACGCACTTCAAAACAAAAGTAAAAAGAGACAGTGATTATAGACTCACTTCTAATTTTTTTCTAACTTCCTCACATACCATGAGCAAATTGAATGATTAATTCTTTTCGAGAATATTGGGTAGCCCTGAAAAGGGCTGTTTTTGTGTGTGTGTACGAGGAAGGATGGCAATCTTTTATCGTCTAAGATTGCGTCCTCGTTTGGCTACACGATAGGGTCTGCTTCTTCGGAAAGAGAAAGAGAACTCTTTTGTGTCCACACGACAGTCGACAAAACTTCTGTCTGGGTCCTGCTGCTGTTGTTGTTGCTGCTGCTGCTGCTGTTCTCTCTGCTCTCTCTGCTGCTTTTGAAGTCGATACTTCTCAGTCCATTATTCTTTCTCTTTTTGAATTTCCTCTCTGAAGAGTTCTTCTATGAGGTCTTCCGTTTCTTGTAGCATTCTCACATTCTCTATCTCTTCAGGCTTTGGCATCAGATTGTGTCTGATACGATGCAGAATGACATAAGCTTCGTTAAGCTTAGATAGTCTTGAGCACATCTTCGTAGGAGGATGATTCAAACAATGGATGGCCAGACTGGTTAGTTAGTTAGTTAGTTTAATTAAAGTCATTTTCGCCCATGTGGGCATGTACGACTGGTTAATTCCCTGTTTGTCGATAATTAATTATTTCGGGGGGAAGGAATCGTGCCTCATCCCCCACGCATTAATGCACTCATTTGAGTGCTTTTTAATTAGTCGACAGGTCGTGGCACCATAAGTGCCAAACGACCTGTGTGGAAGACTGCATGAGTGGGAATAGACCCAGCACGCACTCATGATAATCGATATTAGAATTGCCTGTCAGCTACATTATACGACGTCTCATTGGATTGTTGCCTTTTATGACGTCACCCCGGTTCCGTGATTACAAGCTCATCGGGGCACCTGATTTAGACGAGTGGGAATCGGCCCACACACTCGTCTGTTTGTCCGTGTTGTCAGAGGGAAAGGAGGAAAGGATGTCGACAGGGAGGCGCTGTAGTCAACTAGATGGCTGCTGAATGATAATATCAAATTAATCCCAGTTGTTTTTTTTGTGTTATTGGGTTCCCTAATACCAATTATGTGTAAGCCACAATCGTAATTAGAATCACGCATCAAATAGTAAGAAAATTTTCCTAACGACTATCTTTCAAACTAATCTAGTACAAAGTGTACAGGAGTAATTCCCTAATTATCTATAACTAATGGTCAAATGACCAATACAATGAGTTTCGTCAATATTAGGTAATGTGAGTAGAAAATTTTGAACGGTATCCAAATAGATCAAATTTGGTGTGATTGGTTAATCGAATTGGGATTTCAAGCCAAATTGGAATCCCTTGAGATAATGAGGCAATATAGCCCTTAAAAAGGCTTTATGTGGCTAGTTGAAGGTTCCTCGGTGATCTTCCTCTTTTTGACATTCTGCCGCACTCCGACGTTCTTCACGAGTCTGTGCTGGGAATGCCTCAAATCCGTGCACTTGAGAGAGATATACAGCAGTTTCTACCAGGGTGGAGAGGGAATGAAATTGCCACGCTTGTTGATAGTATTGATTGAGTGTTCTCACTGCAAACTGCCACTGTTGCGGTCTCGGTTTTCTTGTTTTGAGTGTTCTCCAGGCCATGTACTTGACGGCGTTGATGTAGTTGCCTGCCTTTTTTGTACTTTCCAACAATTCAGTGAGTCCCATGAGATGAATTTTTTGTATCATGGGGTCGAATTCCTCATCTTCAATTTCCTCAGTAGCCTCTTGTTCTTCTTCTCTATTTTCAGAGTGTGTTTCTTCCTCCTCCCCTTCCCCTTCCCCTTCACTAGAGGATGAAACTTCCAGGTCTTTCTCTACTGAGGTTTGTTGTTGTTGTGCTGCTGCTGCTTCTTCATTACATTTTCGATGGTGTTCTCTGATGGATATCATCGATATGTCGGTTTGAACCTCTATGTTATTTGTAGGCCTTTTTGGTGGAGTTTTTGATTTTGGAGTATGGGCTACCATGCTCGCATATAGCTCCGAAGTCTGCGAATGTTGTTGCTGTTGTTGTAATGGTGGTCGTATTGGTGTTCTCCCCAGAACGTGGTCGGGTCTTGCCTGGGCAGTCATAATAATTGGCCTGGCCTCTTGGAGTTCTTCTCCTCCACTAACTGATGTTGTTTTATGTATTGGCTCAGTTGACTGCTGTAGTTTGTTCACTTGTTGAGTCTGCGCTGGTGGGCTACTAGCTTGCTGGGTCTGCAAAAACGATTGCTCCCTCTGCCGCTGCACATGTTTACCACCGCATCGATTCCTTGGCTTAATTCTAATTAATTCTTTTTCCCATATTAACAGGAGAGTTGTTCTGTTCGCCTGTGCACGAATGCTCCAGCCTGATTGATTGATTGATTAATTGGATTTAAGACGTTTTCGCCCATTGGGCATTTACGTCTGTTTAATGCCCCAAAAGGGCTAATTAATTGTTTCGGGGGACGGAATAGTGCCACGTCCCCACGCATTATTGCACAATGTTATGCTAATTAATTGATACCAGCCGTCGGAAGCAGAAGAGGCAAAGGCGGAACGAGACTGCATTGGAAGGAAGGTGATATACCCAATAATTTAATCCCCCGAATATAATTTAGTATAATTGTCGTCCGGCATTTAAAAATAAGTGGTTGGGTAGGGACAATTGGAATGGGGTGCAGTATTAAATACTGTCAGACTTGTCTATTTCCCGGAGGAATAATAGGATCAGTTCTGCAGTTAGGTTGGGATTAGGGTTTGTGATACTAAGAAATGATGGGTAGGTTGTGCTCGAGCCTATTTTAATAAGAGAGCTTGCAAGTTTATTTCTTGCTACTCTATATGCTGGGCACACATTAAAAACATGTGATAGATCTTCTAATTGATTGCAAGATTGGCAAGAAGTATTTCTTCCAGGGTTGGATTTACTGAATTTGCCCATACTTCCGGCTAGTAGAGTTTTTCCTGTTTTGATGCGATTGAAGATTCTTTCGAGATGTGTATGTTTAATCTCTGCTCCAATAATATTCCTGGATACTTGGTTTTGGATAGAGTATAGTTTACGTCCTTTCTGGCTTGAATCCCATTGTTGTTGCCATTTTGACATGATTCTTTTGGTAATGACATTATATAATTCTGTTACCGAGTACTCTATATATTCAATTTCCACGTTGTTGAGGCTATTTTTTGCAGCACGGTCAGCTTGATCGTTTCCAAACAGATCTATATGAGATGGGACCCACATAAATTCAATTGTTTGGTTAAAGTTAGCAAGATCATTGACAGTTAGCCTAGTTAGCTTTTGATAGTTGCCACGCCCTTTTGAACATCCAGATTCAAGTGTTTTTAGGACACTTAAAGAATCACTGATGATGAGTGATTTGGGAAATTTATTAATTTTGATTAGATTCAGAGCCTCTAAGATAGCCCAAAATTCCGTGGTGTAGATGGAACATTGGTCCGGGAGTCGCCTCCCTATTGTTATATTTAACTCTGGAATGGTGACTGCTGCAGCTGTTCTATCTGGATCTGTTGATTTGGATCCATCAGTGTATAATTTGGTATAATCCTTGTAGTTGACTTCTAAGTTATTGAGAATTTTTGTTCTTATTTCGTTCGCCATTGATTCTTTAGGTCCAAATGTT
Source organism: Unio delphinus (assembly GCA_029339505.1). Lineage (NCBI taxonomy): Eukaryota > Metazoa > Mollusca > Bivalvia > Unionida > Unionidae > Unio > Unio delphinus. Next base: position 1,370,406 of record JAQISU010000021.1, on the reverse strand, counting down.
GTGGCTTCAAAGTTAATGTTTATTGGTATGTTCATCCAGGGAGTATTGTCCGGATAGGCGATTTGAACAGCTTGAAGGCTGTTAATGCTTAGTTCTTTGCTTAAGGTGTGAATCCTTTTCCCGGAAGGTTGGGATGGTACTAACCTTTTGCTAAAGGCTTTGTTGCAATTTTTAATTGTTGTTCTGGTGGGGTGATTTGCGTTATGAGTTGAGATTCTGACCGCATATCTAAGAGTTAGCTCATCTCTTCTAAGTGATAATGGCATTTCTCCAGTGATGATTTGCAATTCTTCTTTTGAGGTGCTTCTCAAGGTCCCTGTGCAAATCCTTAGTGCTGTAGTTTGTATTTGATCTAGTTTCCCCAAAAGACTTTGTTTAGCAGATGCGTATACTTGACATCCGTAGTCCAGTTTGGATCTAATTAGGGCCCTGTAGATCATCAGAAGAGTTTTTTGGTTAGATCCCCATTTTAATCCTTTGATATTTTTCATAAGGGAAATGTCTTTTTGCATCTACGGATCAGATCTTGGATGTGGTACTTCCATGTTAGGTATTGATCAAATGTCATACCCAGGAATTTGATTGTTGTTTCAAATTTAATTAACTCCCCTTGAATGTATAGCTTTGGTGCTTCTACTGTTTTCTTTTGATTTGGCGAAAAAATTATACCCCTTGTTTTGCCCTTTGAGAGTTTGAACCCCCATTTGTCAGCCCAAGTTCCAATTTTGTTGAGGCTGATTTGGAGGGTGTTGATGACTTTTTGACTTGTTGGATCACCATCTTTCCATAGACCGCTATCGTCTGCAAATTGCGAGAGGTCTAATTCTTTGGGATCAACGTTGATTTCCAGATCATTAATCATAATGTTGAACAGCGTAGGGCTAATGACACTACCTTGAGGTGTGCCGTTTTCCAATAGGAATTCCTCAGAGAGTGTATCTCCTATTCTAACTCTGATGCGCCTATTAGACAGAAATTGTTTTATCCAGGCATGCATTTCACCATTTATACCGTAGTGGTTAAGTTTGGCTATAAGGCCATTTATCCAAACCAAGTCGAATGCCTTTTCAAGGTCTAGAAAAATTGCGGTCAAGTGTCGATTTTTTTTCCTTTTATTGTGAAATGCTAGTTTTATTTGGGATTCAAGTCGGACTAGCTGATCTATTGTTGATCTATTATTCCGGAAGCCGCTCTGGTTGTTTGATAAAAGGTTTTTACTCTCTAAATGATGTTTCAATCTGTTGTTAACCATAGTTTCCATTACTTTACATATGGTGTCCGTAAGGGAGATGGGTCTGTATGATGAAACTTCGGTTGGGTCCTTGTCTGCTTTTGGGATTGGTACTACTATTGCTTGTTTCCATTTCTCGGGGATTTGTCCCGTGGTCCATGATTGGCTAATTAAAGCAATTAGAGCTATTTCCATGTTGGTTGGGATGTTTTTATATATTTCGTATCCCATGTTGTCTTCTCCTGGTGAGGTTGACTTTTTTGGTTTGATTGCATTTATCCATTCCTCTCTAGTAAAGGGTTCGTTGAGAGACGGGTTTCTGGGTTCTCTATCCATAAAGAGATGTGACTGCTGTTTCTCCACTTTTGCTCTATATGCTTGGAATTTTGCAGTGTGGTTTTTGTTGCTGCTCATTCCTGCAAAGTGAGATGCTATCGCTGAAGCTTTTTCCATGTTTGTTATTGCTCCTTTGATATTTGGTATAGTCGTGCTAATTCCTTTTTTCATGGATTTAATTTTATTCCAAATTTGTTTGGAATTGGACTGTTTGATTATTAAAGTGGAGCAGTAGTTTTGCCACGACGTCTCTTTAGATGTTTTGATGATCTGCTTTGCTAATTTTTCTTTTTTTTTGTAGTCATCGAAGTCCGTTGACTTGCCAGTGTGCCTAAATCTGTTGAGGGCTTTCTTCTTATCCTTGATCGCCTTCTTGCAGTTGTCGTTCCACCAAGGTATGGGCTGTTTATTTGTAATTTTTGTTCCCGTGGAAGGAATGCTATTATTGGCTGCTTCCTTGATACACTGGATTATGTTGTTATTAAACTGGTCGATGTTGTCGTCTTGTAGATCATGTATTGTCTTTTTTTCCAGTAGGGTCCGGAATTTCGTCCAGTTTGCTTTGTTTAAAATCCATTTGGAAGTTTTTTTAATGGGATCGATTGGCTTTGACAAGTGTATGTCAATAACTATTGGGTAGTGGTCACTACCTAGTGTAGATTCTCTGTCTACTTCCCAGTTGGTGATTGCAGCCAATCTGGGCGTACAAATAGTAAGATCTAATGCAGACATGGAGCCATTTGTTGGTGATAGACGGGTTTTTGTTCCGTCGTTTAGTATGACAAGGTTTCTTCTGAGTGCCCATTGTTCAATCAATGAGCCTCGCTTGTCAGTATGATCACCGCCCCATGACTTATTGTGGGCGTTAAAATCTCCACAAATCATGTATTCTTTTATGCAGCTGTTTAACTGCAAATAGTTTTGTAAGAGCGCTGGAGCTGCTCCACCAGGGTCATACACGTTAAGAAGTTCAAATGAAAAAGAACCAACGTGTATATGTACTGCTTGATATTCTACAGCGTTTGCTGTAGAATTATCTTGTTTTTGGCTAGTGTTAGTACAAAAATAAGTATTGGGTAGTAAGTCACTAATAAATATTCCTAACCCACCTCCCTTTAATCCGCTAGCCCTTGTCAGGTATTTATATTTGGAATATCCCTTAATTTTTGGTTGGGATTTTGATGAACTGTGGGTGTGGGTTTCCTGAATACAAATGATGTCAGGTTTTTTAGTGGAATTTTGAATTTTAATTAATAATTCAGGTTTATTTATGTTTAAACCCCTGCTATTCCATTGCCAGATAGTTAATTTATGTTTCCCTTGTTTGTCCATTTAAATTATGATAATTATTACCTTATAGCTATTTCCTATTTAAATATGCAAATGTTTTTCAAGGAGATCATTTAGTAGTTTAAAGTACGGTACACTAGGTACCCCCTGGTAATTTGAGATTTGAACAATCCCTAACAAAAGATCACTAAGGTATTGTAAAATTTTTGTGTGGGGAAAGGAATCAATCCCGCTATTAATGTTAAAGTTTATATTGTTTATATTATTTATATCGCCCCCTTTGTTATTAACAGTACTAGTTGATAAATCCTTAGTTTTTTGCACGTTAGGATTTGTAGTACTGGTTTCTCTATTTCTATTATTTGGAACAAAATTATTTATCTCCGACGAAGTCGGTTTATTTTGTTTTAGGTTTTTTGAGGGCATAGATGAGGGCTGGGGTAATAGTGGATTATTACCCTTTTGAGTTAGTTTTTTAGTTTTGGATAAAGCAGTGATGCTTGGTGCTGTAACATTTTGGAGGTCTTTAATGTTTGTTGTCTGAGGGTTTGCAGCAGTTTGTTTCTGTGCTACCTCAGAACTGGATTTTGCCAACTTATACGGGATTTTTTCTCTATTCATTATGGAAACTATTGTCATTTCCTTAATGGTATAAGGACAATCTTCGGCCGTTGGTCCGTGGGGTCCTTTACAATTGGGGCATTTGGGTCCATCATGTTTACAAGGATCACTGTGATTACCTCCACAGTTTCCACATCTTGGCTTGTTTCTACAACTAAAAGTGTAGTGGCCCCACGATTTGCATTTATTGCAAAATCTTGGTTTATTGATGTAGTCTTCTAGTAGATAATTGGTTCCATAAAAATAAACAAGTATTGGAGCTATTGTGTAAAATTCCAGCAATATTTTCCTTGATATATGATCCTTTGTAGATCGAAGTCTGGTAACTTGTTTGAGGTCAGATCCCTGTAGTGTAAGCTCCTGCCCAATTTCTTCATCTGTCAAATGGAGATACCTCTTTGGAAGCTCAAACACTTTTTGATATCCTTTGGAATACATTTTGTTGTTTGGTTCCAATATGGAATTAGTAACCAAAGTGGGTTTTTTTTCCTTATGTATGATTACTTGAGGTCCTTTGTTGCCATTTTTTTCCACTCCAGGTGGTGGTAATTCAACGGAGGTATGTTTCTTAGGAGTAGTTTTGTTAGTGGAAGCTGTACTTTTGATATTATTGGTTACCGTCTTATGTCTGGATACTTGAATTTTCATTGTTCCAATTGTTTCCATTTCCATATATTTGGCAACTTGTGACAATGTGCTGCAGTGCACTATGATATAATTTGTTCGTGGCCTTATTATTTCGAACGTTCCGCTATGTTTTTGTGTTAGTGCTGCAGCTATACTTTTTCCACTGAGATTGAAGGTTTTTGAGTTACCGCTTGTAATGAATACGGTATGTTCAGGGCTGTGGTACTTGGTACCTGCTGTCTTCTGATAGGCTGGAACTTTCGTTGTTTGATTTGTGACTTTTGTTTCTGGACCTTTCTTATTGTCACTTTTTGTATGTGGTGGTTTTTTAGTGTTTTTTGCTTTAGGTATGCCATTCTTTGGGGTTTTTCCTTTGCTCTTAACACTTGAGGGCGATGTTGATGCTTTTCTTCTGTGCTTGGATGGTTTTTGTTTGTCAGTATTTGTTGAGAGCATTTTGATGTGTTCTTCAGTATCTAGGTCCTCATCCATTGTTAATATTAAGTCTTCAATGGTGATTTCCTTTGAGGGTCCCGATGGTCCCGATGGTTGGCTATTGTGATAAAATGTTTTTTTCCCCTTTGTTTCTGTAAGTGGGGCCAGTGTATTCAAAGGAGATGTTGATGTTTGAACTTGGGTTGTATTTGGAGAAATAATATGGTAAGTGAGTGGGTCAAAAAATGAGGGAGGAGTTGGAGGGGGCATTTGGGTTAGGGGGTCAAAGAGCAAGGGTGATAAGGGGGACAAGGGGGACAACTGGGTTTTAGTGGATGGGGTGGGGTTACATTTATTGAGGGGGGATGCGGGAGGGATTACGAGAAGGGATACAGGAAGGGTTACAGGGTGAATCGATAAGTTTTGAGTGAGGGGGATTGTACTGACTAGATTTTCATCATTTTCATCATTGTCAGTGTTAGGATTGGGAGTATTAGTTGCAACTAATTTTGAACCAGTTTCTTGGTTCCCAATTGTGTTGTTTACATGTTTGTTGCATTTATTCATGCAACGTACCATGGTGTTTAAGAGTCCTGGCGAGTAACACTCGTCGTCCTCATCCACGAGTACAGGCTGAGTTTCCTGTATCCATGTTACTGTTGGATGCAATGGGAGGATGTGATTTGGGGGTAAGTTTAATTCTACCAGTGCACTAGTACCACTGTTTGGTAATTGTTTGTCAGTCACTATTCTCTTGTTTAATTCAGGAGGAGCCATGACCGTGGAAGGAGTGGTAAATGTTTTGATAATTGGGGATGTTTGGTTGCGATCCAATACTTCTGATTGAAGATTTTGGTTCGTTGGACTAACTTCTGGGATGTGAGATGGGATGTGAGATGTCACTTTTAAGTCTCTTGCAATTACATTTCTTGTTGTTATGCTAGGACTAAAGTAGCCCACAGCTTTTGCATATGTAATTGGTTTGTTAACCGGGGAGACGTTACCAATTATGTTACCACTCCCATTGTTGGGAAGAATAGGGGTAGTGGTAGTGTTTGGGCTGTTGTTGGTGGTAGTATTGGTAGGAATAGGGGTAGAGGTGGGAGTACCGTCTATTTCTTTGGCCATTTTGAAAAGTTTATTAACCTTTCTGGTCATATAGCGGTTAGTATTCATCTTGACCTTATTCATCTTGACCTTCGACCTTGTTTCGCGAGACATGGTGAAGTAAGTGAATATTGTTCACAATATTTATATACTACTGTAGATTGTAGATTGTTGGCGGTTAAATCTCTTTGGTACAACTCCTATTTGTTATCAAGGCCCAATTCTTTCGAGCGGTGACCCAGTTGGCTTTATAGTCGCTGTACACGTATAAGTCTTAAGTGAATATTGTTCACAATATTTATATACTACTATGCGAATAGTAACAAGGTGTATTGTAGATTGTTGACGGTTAAATCTCTTTGGTACAACTCCTATTTGTTATCAAGGTCCAATTCTTTCAAGCGGTGACCCAGTTGGCTTTATAGTCGCTGTACACGTATACACGTCTTGACAGGAAGAATGCTTGCTATCGAATAAGTGAATATTGTTCACAATATTTATAACTACTATGCGAATAGTAACAAGGTGTAAACAATTATGTGGATAGCGGGCTGCTAATGAAGAACGTAAATTTGTATGATGTGTAGACAGTAGACAGTAGTCAGTAGATTGTAGATTGTAGATTGTTGGCGGTTAAATCTCTTTGGTACAACTCCTATTTGTTATCAAGGTCCAATTCTTTCAAGCGGTGACCCAGTTGGCTTTATAGTCGCTGTACACGTATACACGTCTTGACAGGAAGAATGCTTGCTATCGAATGTGCTCCAGCCTGGAGACTACCCCTGCTTTATATGGTTCAAGCGCGGACGTGATGGAAAACACCCCTCGACGGTTTAGGGTTTTGAAACGTTTAGATAGTTTGATGTGAGGGATAGTAAGAAAAGTCAAAGAGAATTTATATGAATACAAATGTAAAATAAACGACAGACGCATTGGTTTTCAAAACACAACATTTTTATTCAAATAACAAACATTATTTCAAATAACAAACACAACTTTTTTCAAATAACAAACATTATTTTCAAATAACAAACATTTTTTCAAAGAACAAACATTTTTTTCTTCCATAACACTAATACATTCTCTTTTGACATGGTTGACAACGTTGTGAATTAAATTGAGATTTCCACTGTTGGAAATCATTGGGCCATTGATGTACATTACGTTTCCTAGCTAAAGACAACAGATAGCTATAATGGTCACAAAACCATCGATCTACTTTGTCATCGTTTCGAGACGAATGACGATCAAAATAAGTCACTAAATGTTCTAAAGAATATCCAAGACTGCGATGATGCAGATAATAGACACAATATTGTCCACACACCATAGAATCTGTGCTTTGTAATTTCACATTATTGAATCGTGTCGTCTGGGCATTTCTTCTCATAAAGTCAATGATATCATCTTCGAAAGCGGGTAATCCATGCGAATCAAAATACTCCACACAACCCTCTTGAGGAAAGTAGACAGCTACCCAGTGAGTTCCTGGAAGATGACTGTCATCTGTGTTGATGACATAAGCTTGATTCTCTTGAGGTTTGCGATGAGGTAGTTCATCTTTAGCACACACGACAGGATTCCAAGAAGCAGTGTACGAACTACGGTTCAAAAGATAATAAAGTTCCCAGGTATCCATTTTTTGTTGTGTAGCCTTGTTTTTTTTCTCTCCTTTCTTCACAGGTGATGATAAGTCATCAATTCAATCCAGACTTTTTGTTTGAAACGGTCTGACAAGTAACTGATGGTTTGCTTCGTCTCTTTACTTTTGGCCAAGAGAGCTTCGATGCGATCGATTTCTCGAGCAAACAATGGAGGAGAGGAATGATCACGTAAGCCTTTATACCACTGAAGTAACACGTCCTCTTCGGAGATGAGACTCCAAGCTTCGTTCAGATAATCATCCAATTTTTCTTCTTGACTCATCATCATACATTTATCGTGTTGAATTTGACTGGGATGATCGATTTGACATCCATAACAATCTTTTTAATCATGTCCCTCATTTTATCTTCCAAGTGTTGTGCAAAACAAGCCACTAACTGTTGTTCCTGTTCTGGCCATCTGGATTGCATGATCACTACCTCTTCTTTTTGGTCTTGGGGATCTGCTTTTTCTGTAGCCTCCCATTCCATGGATTCTCCACTATTCAAAGAAGGACAAGGGTCTTCCATAGTGTCTAATAGTCTAGAATGACTTCTCTCAAACTGTTGATTTCTATGGTATTATCGAATTCAGCATACAGAATGATATTCACCGTTTCGGGAAGAGGTGCTGCAAACTGAAGTTCCACACGCAGTTGCCCAGATTTTATAGGGTGGAAATGTCCCTCGTCGCTGCCTTGGTCTGGAGTGAAATCAAAAACCCACAACGTGTAACCTCTTGCATAGTCGTCGTAGGAAATACCGTGACTGGTGTTGGTTCCTAACTGTCCTGTGGCTTCGTACAGCGACAAGTACGACCTCAAGTAATTTTTCTGTTCGCCAAAGTCGGGTTCGAAGGGTCTGGTACACAAAGTTTTGCCATCGCGACTGACTTCAATTTTGGATACTCTGCAGTGCTTAAACTGGAAAGGATTTTCATCGTGGGCACCATTGAGAGCTGCATTGCTGACGATACCAATGAATAAACGTTTGGGTAGCTGTCCTTGGAACAGATGATCTTCAATCTTAGATCGGAGTCCAGCGGCAATGGTGAAAGTTTTGACTTCCACGCGTCGTATCGGATACTTGGCTGTCGTTCTGCTCAAAGTGTGACTGATATCATTTCCCACTTTAGGTAACACTTCCACGCGACGTACGTATAACCTGGCTTCTTGGATAATGGTTTTGTATTCGTTGGCATGAGCCATCAAATGGAAAGCAGTACTACTTCGATTCAGTCTCAAGCGAATATCTACTCCGTTCAGCAAATACTTCTCTTGAAACCACATGTCCAAATGCAAACGATCGAACAGTTCTAAACTACGTCCCTGCAAAATTTTCTTTCGACGCTCGTTAAAACCTTCATTGTGAGGATCAGCAGGAGCGCTGCCATCAGCAGCTGCTGCTACGGGCAAGGCTGTGTAGTTAAACTTATCTGCGGTGTCAGGTTTCCATACCACGCAAGCATCTAAATGAGTGTTCTTGGCTTCTTTTCCGTACGTCAAGAGATTTTCGAGGTACGCTCGGTAAGGGTAAGTATCCATGCTACTGCTGATCAGTTTGTTATTCATGTACAAATCCACATCGCTGAACAAGGAATGCATGAAATTGTTGACAGGAGCTACTCTATCATTGGCTCCTGGATTGGTGTTGTCCGTTCTACTCACTTTCACTTTCAAATACAAGTAACTGTTGTTGAGATCGATGTAATCTTCGGGTTGTCCTTTGATTTCAAACTCGATGGGAGCTGAATCCGTCAAAGAGGAGACGGGATGAAATTCAACCCATTGGGCTTCTTGCATGGTCATCATCGTGGGTGGCATGGCAAAGAGATCCAGTTCCGACTTGGAACAGGCACAAGATTCTTGGTGCATCATTTTTTCTTCTCAGTCTCTATGTTTTACTTTTAATAATCAAAAATGTCTAAGTCTCGAGCGGTTCTTTTTTCTTCGTCTTTCTCACTTTAGAGGTACGGAGACTTTTGAAAGGGTGTCTTCGTCGACGCTTTCTACCTTGTCCTTGCTGTGTCGTCAGGGAAGTAGGAATGTCAGACTCGGTACCGTTCAGAGCATTTATAGGACTTTCTCGTCGACCCAGAATCTCTTTACCCGTTTGAAGCAAGGCATTTTTGCCTGCTCTCAAAAAAACTTCTTTAGGTTTTTGTTTGTCAATGAGAACATTGTAAAGAAAATCTTTGCCGTGAGTCAATGCGGCATCTTTTAAGGTGTGCAATCCTCGTGTCACCATCGGTTTTAAAACAGGGACTACGGAACGAAAGGCTGATTTAAACATATCTCCTAAACCATGTCCTCGTTGTTGAGTGACTCCTTGGTACACAGGATACATCACTTTTTCAGTTGTTGGAGAATCGTTTTTGAAAATGGAGTTTCACTGTGACTTTCCCTTTGGTAAATGGAATATTTTGACCTAGTTCTCCTTGTATAGTAATGTTGACACTGTCGAAATACAACTTACTGACGGGTAAATAATGAGGATGCACAAATTCGCGGTGAACGTGATAGGTATTTCCACCTTCCTCGTCAGTGGTAGTAGTATCTACTTTGAAAGGAATGACACGTAGTAACGGTACAGAGGTGTGTCCTACCACGTTGTACTCCACCACATCGGAGTACACAAACATCAAATTGAGACCTTGGTTCATTTCTAAAGCGGATCGAAAATATTTTGCAAAGTCCACGTTACTACTTATGCCTGGTATTTCTTTTTTGTTCGGGAGCATCTTGACGTCTCCACCTAAGATATCAAACAATTCAGGACAAAAGGTAATGGTTATTATTTTCTTCTCTGAAAATTTGATCATGAGGCGACGAGCAACTTTAATGTAGTCAAAGGTAACACTTTCTTTGATTTTGTCCAGGGGTTTACCAAACATTGAACCTGGTTGCAATCGTGGTCACTAAATGTTGACCGCTAAAATAGTAGCCTGCAGGAATGGTCAACACATGAGTGGACAGTTGTTTAGTTGTGGGTTCATTTGATTTCTTGATGTCAATGCCAGTGATGCCTCGTTCATCTAAGGCTTGTTGCAATTGCTTGTCGTACACTTCAACTGTGAAAAAGTTTTGATTTTCGACGATGTTTTCGATTTGTGTCGGGTGTATTATTTCCACTAAAGCTGCTTCACAATGATCATCTTGATCCAAATGCATGGCTTGAGGTAATTTAGACGTGTAACAACACAATGTGTTGTTAGGAAACACCTCCATGGAACTGTCACTGGGTAACGTTAAGTAAAATTGGTTAATAGTGTTGTTCATATTTCCAATGTTCTTCTGTCCGAGGAGTCACTCGAGGTTAAAGGAGTATCTAAAAGAGGATTGTGATTGGAAGGGTGACTGTCAGGAGAAGGACTAACGTTGGCCGCAAGACTCCCAATATTGTTACTGTTGTTCCCGTTGTAAGAGTATTTCAGGGAAGGATTGGGAAGAAGACACCCGATGCAACTGCTGAGTAAAATGGTCCACAATTGTTTGTCTCCTTGTTGCAAACTCAAATTAGCAATGGCTGCATCAATGACACAATATACCACAAAGATTTGACAGAAAAAAACGATTTGCGTTTTAGGGACACGTTCTCCACACCACACCCACAAGGGTTGCTTTTGTAAATCTTGCAGAGATGACGTGGGTGAAGGAGTAGTCACTGTGGTCGCTGAAGCTGTATTGAAGGGCATGATGGTCACTTCTTTTTATAGTCGATGACTTGCGAAGCGTCAATCCAAGAATCAAAACTAGGAGGATATCCTTTCCAACGTACTTTGACTTCTTTGACACGACGTTTTCCTACTTTACGGGTTCTTCGTTCGAGAATGCTTTCAATGTCGTACACGTCGTCTTCTTTTTTGGTAACACGTTGTAACTCAGGCAAGTAAAACGTTCCTTTTAATACTTCTCCGTTCATGTCTTCCAATTTATAGACGGTAGGATGACGATCGCGCACTCGTCCAGTAACACGAAACAATTCGGTGGTCCAGTTGGGTAAGTAACCTTTGTCGAAAGTGCGTTTGGTTTTGCCAATGCGTACCCAATCTCCCGGGGTTAACACTTCTCTACCTTTCTTGGGGACAGCCCTCGTCCGGGACGTACCAAACAGACGCTCAAAAACAGTGACTTCGTTGTCAGGTGTCACCTCTTGTGGGGAACGTCCAATGCTTCTATGGTAAGATTGATTGTAGGCTTGGACTAAGTGTGGTAAGACGTCGATGTACTTGAGAGTGTGTTGATGCGTAAAATATTTCCACATGCGTTCTTTCAAGGTACGTTGAAAACGTTCCACGATACTGGCTTTGGTTTCAGGATTTTCGGTGGTGAAAAAATGAATGTCACGTTTTTTTAATTCTCGTTGGAAAGCTTGGTTCAGAAATTCGGTGCCTTTGTCGGTTTGCCATCGAAGAGGGTGACGACCACTTTGTTTCAACACCAGTTGCAAAGCTCGTACTAACTCTCCGCTCGATTTGGATGTCAATGGTACGACCCAGGCAAATTTAGAAAAGACGTCGATGACACAAAACAAATATTTGTAGCCACGATTGTAGGTGGCTAAATGAGAGACATCAGCTAAATCGGCTTGCCATTGATGATCGATGCCTTCCACTTGAGTGCGACTTCTGTGAAATTTTCGTCCAATGGGTTTGTGTAAAGTGTACGTCGCTTGTTCTTGTAACAATCGTTGTACTGCTGGTAAACGGAGCTTTTTCAGGCGAGTTTTGGCAGCACGATACAATTTCTGAATGCCTCCGTAACCTGCAGGGTGAGCTGGATCGTAAGTAAATGCTGGCTAATACCTTCTCCATGGTTTTTGTTAATAAGGTACCCACTCTTCGAGGATATTGCTTTGGGTGGGACGAAATGCGGGTTGTTTGGAAACGGTTTTACGTGTCCGATGTGCCACAGGAGTTGACGTCGAGGGTAATGGTGGTGGCGGAGGTAATGGGATAGCTTCTTTGGTCTTCTTTTCTTTTCTCACTTCTGGTTTCCTTTCTTTCTTTTTCACATCTGTCGAAGAAGGAGTAGCCATCATCTTTTTAACCCAAGTTTTGAGTTCTTCTCGTGGGGGAGTGGGAGGAGGGGTCAATAAGGAAGCGGCAATCTTACTCGGAATGGGGGTGGTAGTGGGTGTTTGAAAGAGATCATGGGGTTCTTCTTCCTTGGGTAATGGTGGGGTAACGTCTGTTTTAACCGCTGTAGAGGGCGAGGGTGACGGGTTATTCATTAGAGCCTTAAAATCGGACAAAGTGGGTTGAGCTGTTTGTTCCACAGCTTTCTGATGAAAGAGTTTCGTCCGTTTCAAGAGTTGACCGTACTTTTGTGATTTTTCGGTTTCGGATAAATCGTGGCGATGGATCAAGGATTGCAATTTGTGTTGTAATTGCGACATCTCAGCCAAATTGGGATTGGGTGGTAAATGGGGGGTTCGTTGTTCTTGCCAATGATGGTATTCCATCCATCGTTTGTAAGGAACCAAAGTTAGTTTTCGTCCTTCCATGAGCTTTCAAAGGTTATGTCTGAGATTGTGGTGATCCATAGGGTCCTTTTATCATCTACCCATCCCTTGAGTCATCCCTTGTATCAAACCTGGCAACACACCGGTTAGCACATTTTGCGCTAATCCTCCCAACAAAGGAGCAGGAATGGGTAAAAATCCTCCGCGTTGCACCAACATCTTTTTCTTTTGACGGACGGATATTTTCTTTTGGACCATTTGACGAAGAACGTGTCGATGTTTGGCGAAGCATTTTTTCTGGTGTGGAGACAAAGGTATCGTGCCTTTTAAGACATTCAAACAACATTCGCACACGGTATCGATGACATCTTTGGAGGCTGTTTTAATGATTTGTTTTCGCATGGGTGGAGAGGCTTTGGACAGGACGGACAACACGTCTCCGTGTTTGGCTAAACGTGGAGGTAGTCCTTTCCTTTTCTTTCCTTTGTGGGGTGAAGAAGAATGTTTTCTGCGAGGTGACATCTTTGCTTGTTCGTTCCAGAAATACACTGACGTCAAAGATTTGGTACACACCCTCTTTTATCTTCTTTTTCTATTGGCTTCTCAAAAAGGCAGCGGCATGCCTTGCTAAATCCTCAAAAGCAGGGCTAAAGAGGCCAGTTCGGTTATTAGCTGAATTGATAAATTTTGTTATTAAAGATCCTCCCCTTTGGTGACTTCTCTTTTTCTTTTGACGTTTGGGTATTTTCTTTTGTGTCCTTTGACGAAGAACGTGTCGATGTTTGGCTAAACGTCCTTTCCTTTTCTTTCCTTTGTGGAGTGTAGAAAAATGTTTTCTGCGAGGTGCCATATTTGCTTGTTCGTTTCACAATACCACTAGTGTCAATGACTTGGTATACACTCTCTTTTATTTACTTTTTTGGGAACTATCGCTTCGTCAAAAAGGTAACAATGTGTTTCCCAAAATTGTCAAAGGATCCTCCTTTTTGGTGTCTCTTCTTTTTCTTTAAAGGTCTACGCCTTTGGGGGGAAGGACGTTGATGCTTGGTTTTAAAGCTTTTGGTGAGATGACGAGATTGTCTTGTTCCTTTTCCTTTTTGGACAGCAGAACGACAAGGGTAGTGGTGGTGTGCATTTTTTTGAGGAGGCATCCTTGAGTGTTCAGCATCAGCACAGAAAAAATACTGATTGAAGTCGTGGTCCTCAAGTCATATTTTTATACTGGAATGCGACGCCACTGATTATCTTTGCGTCGTATCAACTTCATGGCAGGTAACACACGTGGTGAAGGAGTTCGCAATGGACTCAATCGGGACAGTTCTTGTTTGGACAAATCTAGTAAACTCTTTAACATGCCAGATCTTTCTTGGACTTTGACTTTCGGGGCAGGTACTTTGTGAGCAGCTGCTACTGCCGCTAATGTGGACGAGGGTGTCTCCGGTGGAGGAGACGTTTTGGGAGACGCAGATTTCCAATGTTTCATCAAATTAGGAAAAACGGGTGTCAAATTGGGTTTGGCTGGCATCACCCGCAACGGAGAAGTGGTAGCCCCTGAGGCTACTGGTAACGTAGTCCCTGCCAAACGTCCTTGTAGATCTTTTCTTACAGGTCTTGGTTGACGAAGGTAAGGTTGCGTCCTGGCCGAAGTGCCTCTTTTGCGGGTGACCGCTTTTTTCTGTGGACTTTTCTTTTTCTGTGCTTTGGTCTTGGTACCCTTGTTCTTTTTCTTAGGGGCTTGTTTGGCTTTTTTTGTTTTCTTCTTGGGGTGAACTTTAGGAGTATTGGGATCCCATTTTAAAAGGGAACGAATGATGACACCTCCTAGAGAACCACTACCTCCAGGTTTCAATATGATTTGCTTTTTGGTGTGAGTGTCGATGCGAGGATTGGCCAGTTGCGTCAAGGCTACTTTGTTTCTGTCAAAAAAGCGTTTGGTTTGATGTGGAATGTGAATGATGCCTTGCAGTATTTGACGTGCTGTCACCGTAAACCATCGTAAGACTTCTTTGAGACTGGCTTCTAAGACGTGAGCACGTATTTGTGGATTTTTTTCGCGACTGATGCCGTACAAGGCACGAATCAATTTGATCGGAAGATGAGACTGAAGGGACGTCATGTTGACGATGTATGAGACCAGGTCAAAGTAACCCAAGGTTTTTATAGATTTTTTTAGTGCTTCATAGTGTTATGTCGACGAGGAGGACATGTACACGACAGGTCCTCCGTCTTGACACCAGTCGTGAAACAAATCGGTACGAAATCGCAAATAATCAGGGGTAGTGGGTTTTAAATCCACGAGTAAATAGGCGTGTGGCGTTTGAGTGGCATCATCGTACGCATGAGTTAGCCAAGGTGTTCCTAACTGTTTGGCTAAAACTTGCACTTGTGATTTATCTCGAGGACTTTTAAACAAGACCACGTAATGAGCATTGAGACTAATGGTACGATGGGCTTTACTTTGTTGAAATAAATTTTGTGTAATGTAAATGACACTGGCATTACGATGATGGCCTTTACGTGTAAACCACAGTTTAATTTCTTCTTCGTCTTCTCCTAACATGTCGTCAAAAAAAACCCAATGAGTTTGACTAGGGTCAGACACGATCCCCTCGTCTTCTTTAGGAATGCCTGCTACAAACACAATGGAATCACCTTGACTTTCTTGCAAGAGGCTGGATGCCGATTGCCACTCTTTGTAACACCACACGATGCGTTGAGGTGGACGATCGATCAAATGATGTTTATGTTCGATCAAACGTTTGACAAATTCGGTTTTGCCTGAACCGCTCGGTCCAGCAATTAACATGTTAAAAGGATGACGAAGATATAAGGCTTTCCAACTAGCAGAATCTAAGTGTTCGTCAATGACTTTGAATGTGGAGGAGGAAGGAGTAGTAGAAAGAGTAGAGTGAGCCATAGTCGTGTAGTGGTATGACAGTATTGACACAAAAACAGACAAGACAAGAGGTTTTTATACTTTTTTCAAGACACGTTTATTTCAATGCATGTTTAAATTTGAACAACACGAAAACATAAAAGCCAAATGGATAAATACAGGAATAAAATACCTAGGCAAACGATCAAAGTGGAATATAAACAAGTCACTGTACAAGGTGGTTTGGGTAACGAAGGTGTCCTAGAGGTAGTGTGTAATGTTCTTATAGTCTCCTCTACAGGGGGTACAGTCACATAGGTGTCTTCTCGAAAGGGTCTTTGTAGGGGAATGTCCATGACAGTTCTGTCTTGAACAGAGGGATTGTCTTGGGTGATAGATTCTTTTTCTTCTTCTTCTGGTACTGTTACTAACACAGGATTAAAAGTGACTTTTTTCACACGACGATGAATTTTAGGAACACAACGCTTGGGCATAATGGGATGCTTCGTTTGTCCAAGCCTCAAAATCCCAACTTTTCTAGTCACGTACATCTGTCCAATGAGGGTGTAAATCACAAGCTACACACACATCTTCATACACTGCTTCCGTACGTAAAAGTTGACGAATCTTTTTTTCTTGGAAAGGTCGAGACGTATCCAGATGAAAGCGTAAGGCTTTGAACAGAATAAGTATCTCGTGGACATTTAAAGGAGTCACCATACTGTCTTATTTTTTTGATAGGTAGTGTTCGTAAAGTGTCCACAAGGAATCGGCAGGTAAACGAAATCCCAGAAAGCAAGTCACTAAAACACACACTACACGTCGACCCCAATTCATAGGGTATAGTTCTTGTAATAAGCGTTCGTAATCTTTCACCGTGTGAATCTTCTCATTGATATCCTTCCACGGAATCTGTTGGATCACCAATGATAAAGGTTGTGGCATGGTCGTTCTCTTTTATACTTCTTTAGGTCAAAGATCATCAGTGTAGATTCAACCCAGAATTAAACACAGAATTAAATTTGCTCAAAAAGCGAAAGTGATTAATATAACGTGTAATTTCGTCCCACTGCCATTCAGTGTAACGGTTAAGAAGGATCAAAGTATCTTCAGATGTAAACGTACTAAATTGGAAACGGAGCAAAAAAATACCCTTGATCCAGAGAAATCTAACACGTTGGTTAATTTTTGTCACTTTCCTCTTGTGAATTTCACGACACAAAAGTTCTACAGTCACCCATTAAGATTTTTCTTTAGCAAGGCCTTGCCAAACGTCCTTGTAGATCTTCTCTTGCAATTCGTGTGGTAATCCTTGAATATTATGTTTTAGAGAGGGTTTATATACTGGTCTAGGTGTTTTACACGACATGGAGCAGTAGTATCACTTCCAATCACTAGGTCCTACTAAAGGTAGGTATTGACAATTCGGAGACCATCGAGCATGTTCCAGGTAAGCGGAATCTTTATGTTCCCACTCGTAAATGGATACACCACAACTGAAACACTTGACTTTATCCCCTTCGCCCAAGTAGAAAAATCCGGCTCTGGCTAATTCTTCAGGAGTTGGTCCAGGCAGGTATTTTGGCCATTTATCTTTGAAGGTTTGAAATCGACTTTTAAAGTGGCAGTATTCAGGTAAACTCGTCGGGAACGAATATTCGACTCTCCTCACTTCTGTTCGATGTAGGTACGGTGAAATTCCTAGGAGTCCACGATAACGTGTCGCACCGCTTTCGCATCCCTCAGGTTTGACACGCACAGTATCACTTTCCAGGGTAGATATAGGGGTAGTAGTCATAGCAAAGTTCCCACGATATCCAGCTGAATCGCTAATGTCACAGCGCCTGGCATCTCTGCAATCGTACGGTTCACCATCGCCCTCTGTAACGCAATTACAGTGCATACCGCAAGGACACTTACAGTTTCCTTCCGGACAACTTCCGTTGCAATGCATGGGTCTTATCCATCCAGTACTTTTCACACTCGGGGAAGGTACGTTTGTTTTACAATCCCCAAATTTGAATGATGTCTGTTTAAATGGATTCATCTTCTTGTCGCTGTGCCGTTGTAGTGACAAATGAACTATTGATCGTGGACGATGTTCCTTTTTATATGCTGCCCAATTTCGACGTGACCGTACGGTAGAGTGAAGTGATTGGGAAGTCGTACTCTTTTTTGGTACACGATTTGATAGACTTTTTCCAAAGGTCGGCTAACGATTTGGTGTGTGGGTAAACGGACAATCTTGTGCGGTTCGTGGGTAGTCACTTTAAACGTTTCATCCTGTCCCGACTGTAAGGCTTCTTGTAGTACGTTAAAGTTCACCACTTGACTGGTGCGATAATTAAGAGTCAATCCTTTCACTTTACATTCGGTGTGCATTTCTCCTTGTGGGTCTCGGTATTCGTAGCCGTAATTTTTAGGACCGCCACTTGCAAAACTTAGAATCTTGTCGTCGGGATGTTCATCGGTCCAGGCTCCTAAACGGTCTCCTTCGATGACAGGGTTACACTGGTTCGGTCGGTGAATGTAGATGCAACTGTCCGTGTCAAAATACAACACACGATCTCCTAACAGTTCTAACACTTCGTACAATTTTAAGCGAGCGTGGGCTGTTACGTAAGCCGCAATGATAACATTTCCAAATTTGTCGGCTTCTACAAAGTCTAGTTCTTCTTCGTAATTGACTAAGATCAAGTCCTCACGAATGACGTCCACGTGTTTCATGACTTTGGTTGGGTCGTGAATCATCTGGAAGTAGCGAGACGGCTCGGACAAATACTCTGTCTTGGGTAAAGACGGGCGTTGTGCCATTTTACCCCACAAGCAATTGAGCATGACTTTGGCAAACGATCGCCTTCCTTCGTTTTTCTCGATGTGGTCTAAAGTGATGCCTTCCTGCTCCCGATATTTTTCTTTGAATTTCTTTTGGTCTTCGGGAGTGTAACACCAAGAAGGATAGCCACTAGCTTCTTGTTTTAGTTTTAAAAAGGCATCCACGAAGTCTGCAAAAATACCTTTCTGTGTCTCGTCGCCCTTGCGGTATTGTTGTGTCTTGGGAAAGTGATAAATTTCGTACACTTCTAACAGTTGGTATCCCAGGTCCAGAGCTTTAAACAATTCCACGCTCACCCACGTTCCTGTCAAGGCCCGTTCTCCCTGGGTGTGATGACAAGGTTGGTCCTGGTTGCACGTTTCGGCACATGTGCGACACAAAGGAAACATCAGTTTTCCTTGGCAATGGTGAGGTAAAACGGGATGGTACAAGTCTGTGGGTGGTAAGACTTTACACTTGATTAATCCTTCGTACTGTCGAATGTGGTCCAGGTCAATGTGTTCTGTCATCAATTCTGGATGCCCTACGGGAAAGTGACAATATTTGCAGACGTAAGGATACAGCGAACACACGTCCAAGTATTTGATTTCTTCTCCTTTCTCTTCTTCCGCTTGGTACAGCAAACAGGTAGCATTTGTCCGTCCTCCGTACAAACTATCCCGAGGGTTCAATGGGTCCACCAACTTGTAACTTTCTACGATGCGTTTAAACTCGGGATCGGTTTTCAAACGCTGATCGTACTCGTGTTCCCACATTTCCACCACCTGGTATCCTTGCTGTTCTAACTTCAAACGTCGCTGACACGTAGTCTGGTACAAGTCTTCCATGGTTCGTTGTAAAAACTGATTTTTGGTGTTACGCTGAGGGTAGCATAGGGGACATCCGTGAAATAAGCATCCGTTAAACTCGTACACGATCTGAGGGTTTTCTAAGTCCCATCCATCTACCGAATACGTTCCGATGGTCTTTTCGCCTCCTCCGTTGCGAGCGTGTTGGATCCATTTGTCTTCCTTGTCGCACAAGTAATGGAGCCAGCGTAGGGCTTTGACCGAGTATTGACGTTTGACAAAATTTGTCGTTTGAGGACTGATGACCGCTAGAGTATTTTTGGGCATAAAGCGTTTTCGGTACACTAAGGAACATGCTTTGGCGATGGTACAAGCTTCTTTCAAAGGATCGATCCCACCGTATTCCATGAACAATTCTCGAAATTTTCCACAGCAGCGTCGTAAAATGTCCACGTCAGATCGACAGTACTTTAACATTTCTTCTTGAAAGTCAAAGGGGTCCGAGGCGTGAGTCTGGTACCAAGCATGGAAAGCTTCTCGTTGTTCGGTGCGCATGTTGTCGGGGTCGTAGTCGTCAACCTCAGGCAAATGGGGTAGAACGGCATGTTGATTGGCTTCGGTATTGAAAAAGTGTGGAAAATAACCTTTAGCCATTTCTGTCATTCCAAACGTTTTAGGCATGCGACTCAAAGGCATGGCCAAGTAACACATCGAATCTTTAAACTGTACTTGTCCTACTTGCATAGAAATGATTTTGGCTCCGTTCAAAGTCACTTGAGGCCGTTCGGTACTTTGTTCCGCATAGTATCTAAGCAGAAATTGTCCATCGTATCCCGAGAAATTGTGAGCCATGACCGTGGCATGGCGATGACACTCTCCGTAACGTTCGATGTCTTCTGGACTCCACGTTTCGTCGATGGGGTTTAGGATCCATTGGGCAAACTTGGCTAACGTGTTTGACCCTCGAAAGATTTTTTCACGTCCTCCAGGAATCTTGCTGCAGTGAGGGCAATGACTAAAGATAGGTTCTTGGATGCACTGCTCGCACGCACGGTGAGCCACGCAGAAATTAGGAATGTGAATACCAGTTTCTTGCATGCATTCGAAATCAAAAAAGATAAAATTTCCTTTCTTCTGGGTATCTTCTGGTTGGGGTTGATATTTTTGAATGAAGCATTCGTGCTCCAAGTCCACGATTTGGTGACAAATGTGACATCGTTTCTTCCCTCGACAAACGTGAAACTTGGCACAATTGGTACGTATGCCTTGTCCACAAGTAGGGCACAATCTCAAAAGCTGACAAGTATTTTTCTGCTGTGAACCTTGCATCTTCAAATGTTGTTGGTAACAGGTAAGACTGACAAAAGTGCGCTGACAAGCAGAGCAATGCACTCTTTCTTGTCCTTTGTCCAGACAAGGTTGAGAGGCCAAACATCCCTCACATTTCGATCCACAATGTTTGTGTTGTTCTCGATTGTTATAACCATAGTCACATTTTTCACAGTAGTAACTGTATCCCTGGAATGCAGTGATACTGGTAATGGTATCAAAATGACCATCGTGATGATAGACGTGAATGTATTTTCCGTCTTTGAAATCGTGGCCTCGAAACAAAAGAGGTCCACGCACTTCTTGAGGGTGTACTTTCAAAGTGTAATGTGGAGCCAAGACGTCTTGTAATTGTTGCATTTCTGGAATGCCGCAAGGGGTGTCTTTGGATATCCCCGCTTGCTGTAACAGGAGTTCTGCTTCACTTCGTTGTTTGGCTCGGTCCGATTATTGAATAGTTTTCCAGGCTCTTTTCCATTCTGCCGTGTCGTTCTTGTTGGCATACGCTCGTCCCACGACGACAGCACGGGCTAAACACGTCTGGTCATGAGGATTGTTAATTCGGACGAGGCTTAGTTTGGTGCTGCGAAGGTTGTTGACCAATAATACTTTTTTGGGTCTGGTCCCCTGGAGAAGAGACACGTGGGTCATGAACAGTGTGGCTTTTCCATCGGTGATGTGAAACTTGTCGTTGGATTGTTGCACATGTTGAATTTTGTCAATGACTTTGGAAAGTGTTAATTGTGATGGGTTAGTAAACTCGATCCAAACGGGAGACTTCAAATTATCGTGATGAATAGAAAGTCTCAAGCGATCGTCTTCTTTGGCTTGACATTGCTGTTTCAATGCAGTTAACACAGAATCCCACACCTCGGTAATGAACCCTTCTGTATTCTCCAAAGGTACATTGGACTTGAAATCTTTCAACTTTACGGCATACGTGTAAGCCGTTGTTCTAAATTTTCGAGAGGAACGCTTTTCCGTCTCTCGAATGTGATAGTAATTTTCAGGGTTTACTAAGGGTGGTGCACTTTGCTTGGACGTCGATTGTCTGGGTGTAAATTCGGGCTCACTCATGTCATCTTCAAAATCACTGGCATGAATTTGAGCCAAGACTTCAGCTACTGTGCTAGGCGATACATTACGTTTCTGTCTCTTACTGCCTTTTCCTTTCTCCACAACATGATGCGGTCTTTTCATCTTGTCTGCAAAAAGTCAAATGACTACCTTTTAAAGACCATAACCCCTATATATTCATGACCGATCCGTTCATATATAAAGGGTTAGTGTCTAACCTTTCAGTATTCATTTCACTCTCACATTGACCAGAACGATGGAAGAACCTACACAAGTGGAACTTCTCATCAGAGCTTTACGTGGGGTCATAAGAAAGTTTTCGTCAGACCAGCCGACGGCCTACTCTCCCTCCTATCGAGATAAAAGTCAAGATACTTGCTATATCTGTAAGAAGAAAGGACATTGGGCTACAGAATGCTCAGACCGTGACAAAAACAGAAAAGGCTACAATAGAGACAAAAGTCAAGATACCTGTTATTATTGTAAAGAGAAAGGACATTGGTCTCCAAACTGCCCTAAGAAACAACAGGAACAGGAGGAGGAGGAGGAGGAGAAGGAAAGGAATTCTGAACAGGAGGAAGAGGAGGAAGAGGTGCCCTCCCCCAAGGAAGAACCCCGACACGTTCACAAAGACAAGAAAAGAAGACGAAACGAAACTGACGAAGAAAAAGAAAAAGCTGTGACAGTAAAGAAAATGAAAAAACAGAAAGAGTGAAACAGAAGAAAACCTATGAACTTTTTAAAAATGGTATTGTGTTATGTTATGTTATGATATTGAATTGTAACGTTTGTACTAGAATACACCAGAGATAAAAATACGTAAGCGTCTCTTGGTTTTGATTTGATAGTATAATTACCTACACTCACACATTCATTCACTCATACGTACATCATGGGTTTTTAAAAAAATATAATAAAAAGGACTTTTGAGTTTTCATTGAAATAGGCAATTGACATAGTATTTCTTTCGAAATAATTGGAGTGGTCCTGAAAAGGACTGTTGGTGTTTTAATTGTTTAAAACAAAACAAACTCAGAAACGGGACGAAATCCTCTTGAGCTGTCTTAAGCCTTTGCCACGGCCAAGGCCTACTTCGGGACTGGTGGTTCCTGTAAATGATTTGGTAGAAATCACTAACGATGGTAAGGTAGACGTAGTCACAGAGAGATTGGGTTGTTTCGCTCGAGAAGGTCTTTTTCTCTTCGGTCGTGATAAAGAAGTCTGATACATTTGTTTCAGACTCCTTAACTCAGCTAAAATATCTAAACGTACCGATTGGATGACTGTACCTGACTTTTGTAACGCACGTTTGGATTGGTCAATACACTCAATCCGTTTCAATCCGCTCTTCCCCTATAAATAACCGCAGTACACGGCATTCACTTCACCTGTTCTCATCAGAAGATGTGGACTAACGTTGAATCGTCAACCCTTGTGTCAAGTATGCTGTTTAGGACTGACATACCCATGTATGTCAGATCAGCGTGGAGTGTCATTCATAGGACGGAGACAGCCTTTTGGAAGCGAAGGGTCTATGTAGAAAGGCAAGGTTGTTTGAAGAGAGTTCTCTTCTATGGACCCACAGTAAGGAGAAGTTTAAGGAAGAGAAGAAGATCTGTGAGATGTCCTCTATGTTAACAAAATACTGTTAACATTACACATAACGGTCCTTTTCAGGGCCACTCATAGGTCTCGAAAAGATAGTAGCTTTCATTGCCGCCCTTTTTTTCCCTTGTCCCTATATAGACCCACCCTGTTCCATCTCCCTTGACGCTAGATAGACCCAAATAGTTCCCATGTTCAATTCCCCTTGACGCTAGATAGGCCCACCCTGTTCAATTTCCCATGACGCTAGATAGGCCCAAATAATTCCCATGTTCAATTCCCCTTGACGCTAGATAGGCCCACCATGTTAAATTCCCCTTGACGCTAGATAGACCCACCATGTTAAATTCCCCTTGACGCTAGATTAGCCCAAGCTGTTTTTGACTGGATTTTCCCTTGACGCTAGAGTGCCCCCATATACTACTTTCGGTTTTGGCGTTATTGACCTTATATTTTTATTCTCGTAGGAAGCTTTTAAAAAAGAAGTATATGACGTTTCAGCAAAAGGTATGTTCCCCCTCTCTGCTGCTAGTATTGTTTAAAATCTTGATTTGGCTTCCTGGTTTATGCTCTTGTCAATGTCTTCATGACTTATCATCGGTTGTTCCATTCTGTAATATGTGTTACCCTTGGCTATATATGACTGTAATGAGAAAGTGCAAAATTATCGATTTTAGCAATAAAGGTTATATTTTAACATTACTTGATTTTAGCGACATAATCGCCTAAATGACAGCAGTACCTGGCTGAATTAAATAATTGAGTTAAGTATGTATGTATGTATGTATGTATGTATGTATGTATGTATGTATGTATGTATGTATGTATCTATGTATGTATCTATGTATGTATCTATGTATGTATGTATGTATGTATCTACGTATGTAGGGCCTGGAATGGCTTATGTAGCTACAGAACTTTAATAAACAAATTGTAATGAATCTTGACACCGTTTAATCAACAATAAATGTACTTTTTCAGCTCCAAAAGTTACACATCTTGATCCTCCAAAAATAACAGGAAGCACGTTAGTGGAACTTCACAGTACCACACATCTGTCTTGTAGTGGCAACGAATCCATGGTCGTCAATTACACCTGGCTTTTTAATGGGGTGAGAATTTTAGACACTTGCAACAGAACAATAACATTATGTACCACTGTGACAGTATAAATTACAACGAATTAACAACGAATAAATTATTAATGATGGTGATAATGATGTTAATAATACTTTAATACTACTAATTATAATAATGCATTTCAATGCAATATAGTCGTAGTGTAGTACATTAATATATTTGTATACAGCAGTGTAAGGATTTACTGTACACATACATCGACGAGTTTTACTTTTAAATTGTACATCGTTGTGCTATGCGTGTCCATTTAAAATAGCCCTTCCAAAGCTCATAGCAGTGAATAAGTTGGACTTAGCTTCCGAGTCACACCTTGAGAGAAAAAAATATCACCACGGTACATATTTCACCCAGCTGCTCTTCTTGAAAATATTGGTTGATAGGTGTTCTAATGCTGCTACTAGTTTCACTACTGAGTAGCGATATAAGTGGACATTTTCTTCAAACTACGTTAAAAATCCAAATTATATACACACATGCATACTTCAGCTGCTACTAGTTCAACTACTGCTGCTTCTAATGTAAATTGTGCCACCATCGTTAATACCATTCCAGGGTTCAACGCTTCCACTATATGCTGTAGCTCACCATAGTTCATATGACAGTGGTTGTTTGGAAATTAGAGATATGACGAGGTCAGAGGTCGGGACTTACAACTGCATCATAGCAAAAGATGGAGTTTCGGCTAATGCTTCTGTGGTGGTCTCTATTATAAAAGGTATTACCTAACCAATAGTTTAAATTTTGTTCGAAGGGTTTATCTTTCTTGGTTTAAGTTTTTTTCCTTTGGTTTTCTTTTTGCCCTTAGGTATTTTAGTTCCCTTTCTCTTTAGAAATGTTCTTTTGCAAGGATTTATATTGCAATGTCTTAGTGCTTACTTGTTAATTCTTTAAAATAAGCCAAATCGTTATATTTAAACGTGTAGAACTTAGTTCAATCAGTACTCTTTGTGATATTGTGCCGTTGCCCTGTTCTCCATCCATCAATGCACACTTTCTGACAATGTATGATGTCAATATTGTATCTTAGTTTCTTGTAGTGCTAGGTATGCGAGATATAAAACTATAAGCGAATAATGCGCCACAATATATGGCGCCATATCAAACACGATATTATCGTAGCGACAAATATAGTTTTCTTCAGCGTGACTGAATATAAACGGCCACGTGAAACATATCTAGAATTTTGTGCACATCTGGAAATTCAGGGGACTACTCCCGGTTCGGAATCAGTTTCCAGGTCACTTTTGATGAAACGTTGTGTATACCAACGCCTGTACCGCTCCGGTGGCCTAGTGGTTAGAGCGTCCGTTGCGAAAGCGGGATGTCGCGGGTTCAATCCCCGACCGAGTCATACCAAAGACTTAATAAAATTGGTGATAACAGCTGCCTCGCTTGGCTCTCAGCATTAAGAGGTTAGTGTTAGGACTGGTCGGCCTGGTGTCAGAATAATGTGACAGGGTGGAATATCATGCTACCGATCAGCGACAAGATGCCCCAGTGATAGACATCATTATAAACTGCCTCACTGCAGACATCATAGTGATATGACTAAAAAAATAGTTCAAGATACGTTAAAAATCCTAATAAAAATACCAACGTCTATCACCATGACAATAACAAATCACCCATAGCCCACCGCCGTAAGTTTCGATCCTAATTCTCAACTCCAAACAATGCAATCTCGCAGTCCTTTCTGCACAGCAGCACTCACATAGCATATGGTGGGCTCTACATTAATAAATTCATGTAGTCTGGCTTAGACAATATGTTCAAACAGCTGTTATTAAAGGTCATGGCCAAATGACGAGTAGGTGAGATTACGAAAAGCGGGAGATATTTTGATTTTGAAAGATCGATATACGTAGAAGCAAGAACAACTGATAATAAGGCATGTACCATATGTGATCTATACGTTAAGAGAGAAAGACAATACCTTGGTTAGAAAAGTAGCAATGTCTTACCGAGTAAAAGAAAGTACGAATGATTACTGGCATGGACCGCAATGACACTGTACCTTATTACAATTAGCATTAATGTCGTGCAGAGGCGACGGTAGGAGTAAGCGGGGCCAAGGGCTGACCATGTCTGCGCAGTGCCAGACTATCAGTATCTCGATTGGTATACTACTGCAAACACTGATTCTGTCTTGACTATTTCAACGTTCGTGATTTTGCAATTTTGCGTGCTTTACGCGTGACCTGTATCCGCGTTTCCAATTTACCAGAGAATATAGCTTGACGATCTCATAAGGACGCCCTTAGGTCTGAAATGCGACGCCCCTTTAAAAGCAGGGCCTGGGGCAGTCGCACCACTTGCCACCCTTAAACGCCGTTCATGGTGTCTTGAAGCTTCTGCTGCCAAGAACAGAGCGTTAGGTATTCTGACGTAGTGTGAAGATGTTAATTAAGATACCTACGAGATACCTAACAAGTAATATTTTGTTGATGAAATCCTCTCACTGGACGACAACAATGAAGCAAAATGGAATTATAAGGATTCAACAAAGATGGGTAGTTTTTATGTTTAAATTGTTACTTTGCCGCTCAAAAGGACTTACGTAAATGATAAATACCCAACCACTATCATTTAATCATATAATAATCCCTTCCTAAAGATGCAGATATTGCTTTATGCTTTGTTTTTTTTTTGCTTAGTTTAGACGTTTTAATTATCTCGAATATTATAAATATGTACTGTCCTACATATGCCACTGGTGTGTGTGTGTGTGTGTGTGTGTGTGTGTGTGAGTGTTTGTCACTGTGTATGTACTTCATTGTCCTCTAACGTCAAGAAACCTTATTATTGTCTCCGCGCCCTTTTCCTACATTTTTGTCATTAACTGCAAAATCTATACCAGTATCCTGCCTGAAATTTACCGTAGAAAATGCTAAATATACATGAAATAGTAAAGCACCGAAAATATTTATATCGGTCAGAGTGAATACATATAGTCCAATGAATCTTGCCAATTTCGTCACTTCTTTTTGTCTAACGAGATAGTGACTTATGAAGTTATGGGATACATTAGTCTATTAGAATCACACAGTATACGTTTGCAACTAAATGGAAAATGGGCGCATGCATACCTTTTCGAAAGAGTACAATATTTGATGAAATCCCAACTGTTTATTTTTTGTTTCATTTTGTATTTGTACTACGGATTGGAAGAAATTCAAACGCTAAAACCATATACACTCTCAGTTAGCAGGATAAATGTAGTTCTCTATGCAAAAAGAGCATAAAGGTGGCCTATGTAGGTCACAATTGTGATTCTTTATATCAGAAGAACACAAACAAGAATTTAAAAAATTTAGGCAATAAATAGTCACCCTCCAATGAGAAAAATAATCCAATCTTTCTTCGTTTATTTTGTGATAGCCTTTGAGAAAATGTATAGTGTAATCTTGTACAGGTTGGTAAAGAAATAACAATGATTCAAAAAGCAAAATCAGCTATCCCTGACACGACTAAATGCTGAAATTTGATGACAAATTAATTAATTTGGTACGATTGTGTCAAATGACTACCTACTGCGTTATTTAAGAAAGTATACCTATATCATAACTTTAAATATCACATAGCTCGTACACCGTGAGGAATTTAATATGTTCGACATGGCATTTTTTAAACTGATTGTCCAAGGGGACTTATTACAAAGATATTAACAACATCAGTAAATGGATAAAGGGCTCAGATGGTTTGGAAGGGGGGGGGGGCTGCAACAGGGACCCCATTCCGTGACAAGCGTGGTTAATATTTAACCTCTCAGGACAGCATTATCGACATTTCGCTGCCATTGTTCAATTTTTTTGTGCAAAAAACATTGAGAATAAAAATCATATCTATAGAAATATGGCACATTTATCACACACGGGCTTTTACCAAAACATTAATGGTATTGGTCAGTGAATAAGAGGGCGTGTGCATCTATATTATACACCCTAGCCTACGACAAGCGTGATTTAAATGTCAATTTACATGAGAAAAACAAACGCAACTCAGTTTATATAACATTTTTTATTGCGGTAACATAGCTCCAACGAACAAACGTTTCTTATTATGTGATGCAATTTCGGCTTCAAATAAAATGTGTCTTTGTCTACAGTACTGTTCCAAACCAAAGGATGAAATATCCTGTCGCAAATGTCTACAAACAGTAACCATCCCTTGACATGAATATCCAACAACTGGGATGCTTTGTAGTGGAAGTGACACAACTTTGGTTAAACCATTGTTAAAACATTGTAAACATTCGAATTGATGTGTGCTGTATGGCTCGTCTAATCTAACAACAGAGATCAATTGTTGCAATATTTTGATCCGTATCAATTGTTATGTTGATTAGGAAGGGCCGTTGCTCTTTAAATTCTCATTTGTAAAAAAAACCCAACTATTTTGAATGATAATGGTTCTATGACTGCGCATTATTAACTGAACAAACGTCTGGGACATTTTTACGCACACAAAGTATACAAGAATCTGAGCAGAACCAACGAAAATATTTCTGCTTCGTTCTCACAAATGTATTTTCATTAAAGCCACAGTCACGCCATTCTTACAATGTGTAACTAAGCTTTGGAAGGAAGGAATCTAATCAAAGTGCAGAGGACAAAGAAAAGACAGAAAGTTAAGAGCCAAAGGGAAAGATGTTTTGTAGGATCAAATAAAAATAAAAAACAAACATTGTATTAAATATTTTGAAGTCAGCCATGGAATTTTCAAACTGTAAAATGTTTTCAGAGAATCCATGCATTCATTTTTATGAAAATGCAAAACTTAATTTAGTAACTATGCTAGAACTGGTCGGCTTAGTGTCAGGATAATGTTCCCCTGTGGGACTTACTGCTACATGCTTGCGGCACTGCAGACACCGTAGCGATATGACTGAAAAATTGTTTAAGCTACGTTAAAAATCCAAATCTCTCTCTCTCTCTCTCTCACACACACACACACACACACACACACACACACACACACACATAAGCACGCACACACACTTCGGATGAAAAAAGCTACATTCTGATATTTCATTTTTAAATGTGTTTTTTTTAAAAGATGATCATATTTAGTTGCAGTAAACAGGACAAGTATTGGACCTGAACAGTTGTTTGAAGCAGAGATACATTGTAACTTCTTGTCTGTCTGTTAATCGTAAATTGGTATAGAAAGAGTCAGCCTGCAATATTTCCTGTATTGTCTTCGTCTCAGTTGCATTATTGTTAATGGTGGTACTGTTGTTTGATTGCTATGTGGTATGTATCTTTACGCGCGGCAGGAGTTTTATTCCTGGTTGTTCTGATGATACAAAGATAGATAGATAGATGGACGGACGGCTATATTTAAGTCATGCCTACTCTCATTCCTAAAAACCTGAGAATGCGACCCTCAAATGTACAAATATACCAAGGGTAAGAGTAGCAAAATTGATTACATAGCATACCTACAACCGCTATTACAAGTCGCTTTCGATACTGGTAAGAAACATAGACATACATCAACATTAGTTGCTTTCTTGGATTTAAATAAAGCAGATATTCTTGAACAACATTCTGATTTATTTTGTCAGCAAACTCGCCCATGGGAGTTGTTACTTTTGACGCAAATCGCCCGATAACTAATGGCAAAATGGTACTGGTCCTCCATGATTTAGCATTGACTGATTGTCGTTCACTGAGAAATGACGTCACCTATGCGTGGCAATTTAATGGGGTAAGAGGAATGACGTCACCTTTGCGTGGCAATTTAATGGGGTAAGAGGAATGACGTCACCTTTGCGTGATAATTTAATGGGGTAAGAGGATTGATGTCAAAATGAGTAGCGAGTTAATGGGGTAAGAGAACTTACGTCATCTTTGCATGACCATTTAATGGGGTAAGAGAAATGACGTTACATATGCATGGCAATTCAATGGGATAAGAGGACTGACGTCACATATGCGTATCAATTTAATGGGGTAAGAGAAATGACGTTATTCGGTAATAACTTTGCATTTTAATTGGGAAATCCAACACTATGTTGCAAGTTTTGTTTGGTAATTTCCTGTGGTAATCACTGATTATCTGACAATTGAATGGAGCAATCAACTACTAGAAAGCCATTAAATCTGGTAATCGTGTACTATTTTCGAATTTATTTGGAATAATCAATGAGATGTAACAATGACATTTACTACTTTTACTACTACATATAATAATAATAATAATAATAATAATAATAATAATAATAATAATAATAAAAATAATAGTAATAATAATAATAACAATAACAGCGATAATAATGAAAATAATAATAATAGTTATTATCACCCTCGTAATCATCATCATTATTATTATCATCATCATTATTATTATTATTATTATTATTATTATTATTATTATTATTATTATTTTGGAGAGCGTCTTAAGTTATGTTCCTAGTGCTGTTATTAGGCGTTGTTCTTTATAATAAGTACACAATATTGTTTGTAGGAAAATTTAAACAAAATGTAACTAAATCTACCCCAAAAATTGGCAGAAACAAATACATCATGCTTCATTTAGACTTTTGACCATGTAATGGGGATTAACCTGTTATTTCATAATGTGAGATAACATATTTAACTTCCTTCATAAGACCTAATTTCTAATAACTACGTTTCTTTATGTTCCCTCATGATCCGCATTTTTAGTACATACATAAATATGTGACCTGTACACATTGCATATATAAGATTCCAGCAGGCATTTATGTACTGTAATCACCTTAACTTTTTAAATCAAATATTACATCAGAATATTGACACACCTCCATAACATGTGCTAGAATTTATTCACACTTCTAAATTGGTAGATATTCAAAATAATTAAATTTCTTTCCACTACAAATTTTAATGAATCGATTGTTTTATCTTCTTTCATCAAGTGTAAATACTTTCTCAACTACATATGATGACGTTATACCAATACGTATAACCTCATCATTTTGTTTCAAGTCAAAAGTTCCCAAAGAACTTAAAAAGAAAACTGATAATTATTATTCCAGAGTTCCACTTTGCCTCGAATTTTAAAAGCGACGGGTGTAACTTTACATATTGAATTTATGGAAGGAGCGACGGAGGGCAGTTACACTTGCATTGTATCTAAAAATGGTTTGGCGACGTCAGCTTCTGTTTGGGTGTCTTTTAAAGAAAGTAACTATAGAAATCAAGAGCTATATTATGATCCACGATAATAACACACGTTGTTAAATGTATTTGATATAAAGAGGCCGTATTGGAGGTGAGTCATTTTTTGTAGTTGGTTTAAATAGGTGTCAATGGTTGTTCTATTGAAAAATATCTCTGGGTTTGCAATTGTATCTAAGTTTCTCATTCTCGCCGGTGTTAGTGGTTTTTTTCCCTGATTTGAAACTTGCCTTGTTGTATCTTTGTCATGATTTTGTTTGGTTGTTTTTGGTTTGGGTTGTGCTTCTGCCTTTTTAGCTTTAGGTATGATTTCCTTTTGCATCTTTTGTTTCTTGGCTTGATTATAGGAGATGTTTTGTTGATCCATTAGTCGAATGATAACGTTTTCTTGTACTGCTATGGGGAATTGGGTAACATATGATTTGTGATCAGCCCTACAGTTAGCACACTTTGGTATTTTGATAAGGCATGCTCCTGTGTGTTTGCCGCCACATTTTCCACATCTTGGGTGTGAACGGCAGCGGGAAGAAAAGTGACCCCATTTACAGCAATTATTGCAGTATCGGGTTTTGTTGATGTACTGCTGTAGTGTTACTTTAGTTCCATGTTGTCCAGTCATGACGTGTGCTGGTGGGGGTTGTTGGAATTCTAGTAGGATTGTATATGTGTCCATTCCTGAATGATTACGTAATATACATGTCAACCAAAGTACGGGGCTTAGCAATGTAAACTTTGAAATGGCAACTAAAATGTTCAGGTAGGTAGTACTATGTTATAAATGTTTCTGAGGTACTTAGAATGCACAAGAGTTTTTCATCTTCTGATCTCTGAATTACGCAGGCCATTGGCAACCTTCTATGCATAGTAGGGAAAAAAAGGATATAATTTTTTGGGGCCGGGTTGAGGTTCCAGTCAATTTTGTATGTTAGTCCCAGATAAACTCAGGATTGGATCTTTCAATAATAAAAAACAGATAAAAATAACTGTACAAAGAAGTACCGGGGGAATAGATGAAAGTAAAAGATCAACCAATTACTAAATATAGTATTACATGCATTTTCAAAATGTGACATACAAAAATGGTACTCAATAAATAATTTTTTTAATTCAGTTTAGAAATGACCTCTTTACGTTTGGGATATCATCTTCCATTAACTAAGAATTGATATCTCTACACAAACTCATGTGATCTACACGAAAAGTAAATGAACTCAGAAATTTTTTTTAGGTGGGCTGTAAGCACAAATAAAACAATTCAAAAAAAATTCTCGAATGAAGAGAAAGGAAGACAAGAGTTTTGAGATCAGTAATAATGTTTAGTAATGGCTTGATGGTCTTAAACTAACAGAAATGATCAAAACAACTTTTGTAAAACTACGCAATCCCAAAAATACACTAAGTAAATTTAAAACAAATTAATTCTCAAAAAAGTCCAAAATGTTTTTTCAAAAGTCCTAAATAATAAAGTTCTAATTGAATTCCTGTAATCTCAAACTGACTGATGTGCCAGTAATAAAATAGTCCAAGATATCATTCTCTTAACTCACTATAACTACAAATTAATGTTTCAGACCAAGATTATTTAACACTTTGTAATGCCAGTAAATAATTTAAATAGTTACTTGCACTAAAACTAAAAACAGAACATGACAATAAGACTGATTTCACCATAGATACTAAAATAGGAATGAGTAATTTTTTAAATAACCAACATTGATACTGTTAAGTATATTTGATTTAAATCATTTATTTTTAATTGTCAGATCCAACTTTGTTATTGTGGGTTTAAAATTCATTAATTGGGAGATTATTCTAAAAAATCTCTATGACCTTTGCTTTTCTTGTAAATAACAAGTGTTGGCCTCATTCTCTGACCCTGCTTCAGAGTGATAAACAATCCTTAGAAATGATTGGTTGTTTTCCAAGGACATCTTTTTATTCTTAGTTCTGGGGGGTGGGTGAGGAGTGACTGATTCTTATCTGGATCTTTCCGTGCGTACGTGTTTAAATGATAGTACGTTTGTTCTATGACCTTCCAGAAAATCACTTGATCCCTTATTTACGTACAAAACAGAGATATAAACCATGTTTAAGGAGAGAGCTATTCAGAAGTTAGTTTAGACCTTGGAATATTAAGTTGTGTCTTCTTTTTGCGTTATTTTTAATTACCGTGTACGGGAAATTGTGTCATTTCGTTGGAGCAAGAGGAATTATTTTATTTATCTGGAAAAGAATATGTGCTCATAGATTTTCATTTGGATTATTATAAAAACAAGAATTGACTAAATCACGTGACATCGTCGTCCATATTGGATTACGTCGTCAAGATTTGAACCGGGTACTATTAGGACATTTATTTATCAGGACTCTTGCAATTCCATTAGTGGATTATTTTTGTGAATTCTATATTGGATTATTTTCGGACTTGATTCTGTAAAACCGTAAGTTTATTTTTTTTCTCTTATGAAAACATTTGTACTTAATAAATTGATTGTTAAATTTTACAAGCTTGTTATTTTCACTTCTTTCTGTGTTGCTGCTTATTGGAGCCTAAGCACGTAACAATATGTACAGCTAATACACAATATTAGAGCCTGAATGTAGGTCAGTTTCTTTTGGAAACATTGCACTTGCAAACAAGTGAGTTTCCAAATTAAAACCCAATGTCATAGACTAAATTTTTGTTATAACTTTATTGATATTAAGTCTAATATTTAATCCATATTCACTGAAAAGCATTAACTATGTATAATGTAGTTTACAAAATCAATCACAAAATACAATTACACAAAATAAAATCATCAAGAAAATTAACAAATAACGCAAATTAACCGGTTACTAGAAAAATCAAATATGCTGAAAAACCGAAATACACATGTATTTACATGTTCCCTCAGTATATATCGGTTTCCACACAAAAGTTATTATTTTGTTTTATTTGAATAATACTATAAAGCAAAATAAAATATGATTTGTGATTTTAATATGAATTATTTACTTTTTTTCTCCAATTTATAGCACAATTCATGTAATGATGTCACTAGGTCATACTTGATTTGACAGACCTGATACATGGTGAATTTTAGTAATACATACGAAGGGAAAGAGAAAAGTATCGAAGTATCAAAAGTATTTGCAGACATAATATATTATATATTCATAATATATTATATATTTACTACAACTTTTCATAATATAGTTTTTGACAAATAAATAATTTAATATTTGATTAAAAGGTTTCCAAAATAGTTGGCATATATATATATATATATATATATATATATATATATATATATATATATATATATATATATATATATATATATATATATAAAATTTATGAATAAATAGAGATAAACAGTTTTATTTTTATATATATATTACATTAATGAAGGTCGTAAAGTGCTTTGGAATTTAGACCTTTTGGATATACTGTATTAAGACGGTGAATCCAGTATGTTTCTTTTAGCAAACGTTCCATTTCTGATTCAGCTATAACAATAGGTTGAAAGGAAAAATCTTGCACAGTATGAGAACTATTGTTAAAGTGTACGGCAACATGAGATGAAAAAGATTTATGGATATAATTTTTTATGTCAGATCTATGTTGGTTCATACGTTTAGATATTTGTTGACTAGTTTGTCCAATATATTGGACGTCACATTTTTTGCATGTGATCAAATAAATAACGTTTGATGTTGCACAATTAGTATCACAATGCATATTAAACGTTTCTTTTGTATTACTACTACTGAAAGAAGTACTTTCATTAATAAGAGAACAGTGCGAACATCTAGGTCTATTACATTTAGTTGCTGATCCTTTTTTGTACGATGTTTTTTCTAATTTAGAATTAATTAGGTAATCTTTAAGATTTTTTGTCCTTTTATAAGCAAGCATGGGCTTGCTTTCGTGTAGCAATTTAACATTTTCTTTACCTGATAATTTTAATAAATCCCAATATTTATTGATAATCTTACCTATATTAGGTAAACTTGGGTTATATTCAATAATAAAGGGAATGATATCCTTATTTGTATTTTTGATTTTACATTGTAATGATTCAAGTTGTGTAAGAGAAGATACTTTTTGGAAAGCAGCATTAATGATATCAATAGGGTAATTTCTATTTAGAAAATGCTGACCTAACTCTATCAAAGATGATTTAAAAACAGTGTCATCCGAAATAATTCTTCTATATCTTTTCGCTTGACTATATGGTATCCCGCTTTTACATGATTTAGGATGGCATGATGAATATTCAATATATTGATGCATATTTGTGTTTTTAACATGAACCATGGTAGTGATGTCATTATTTTCATTTTTTATGACGTCTACGTCCAAAAATGATATTTTAGTTTTAGACACATTGAATGTAAACTTTATTGTTGGATGTAATTTGTTTAGACTGTCTATAAAATAATAAAGGTCTTCCAATGGATAACTCCAAATCATAAAGATATCGTCTAAAAACCTTAACCAAATATCTGGTTTTAAGAAACATTTATTTAGAAAATCATTTTCCAATTTTCCCATAAATAAAGATGCATAAGAAGGTGCCATAGGACTACCCATTGCTGTTCCCATTTTTTGGAGATAGTTTGTATTACCAAATTGAAAAAAGTTATTTTCGAGCACAAGTTTTATCAAATTACAAACATGTTCTTTTGATAGTTTAGATGTATATTCGTTTTCTCCAAGATAATATTTACATGCTTCGATACCACCATTGTGTGGTATATTCGTGTAGAGTGAAACCACATCAAGTGTAACTAGTAATGAATTTTCAGTTAGTTTTGGTAAAGATTTCAATTTGGTAATGAAATCAAAAGTATCTTTGACATATGAAGGTAGTGATTTCATTAGTGGTTGTAAAACATGATCAATATATTTGGATATATTATTTGTAACTGAGTTACAAGTAGAAATAATAGGTCTACCTGGATATCCTAAAGGTAGTGACTTATTAATCGTTTTATGTATTTTTGGTAAAATATAAAATTGAGGTGTGCGTATTTTATTCGGGAAGATATCTAGTTCATCATGCATAGAGCAATTGTGTATAGCGATTTGATTAATACATTTGCTTATGTTTTCTTTAAATTCTTCAGAAGGATTATAGGAAAGTTTTGTATAATATTCGTCATCATTTAATTGTCTTTCTACTTCTTCAATATAATCTTCTTTATTCATTATTACTATGGTGCTAGACTTATCTGCCTTTTTAATAGTAATACTTTCGTCCTGTGATAAGGTACGCAAGGAAATTAATTCTTCTTTAGATATGTTAGTAAAATGTTTTCTTTTAGAACTGCTTTTTAAAATTTCTTGTTTAGTTGCTTCAATATAAAAATCGAGATAATTATCTCGACCACTAGAAGGTGTAAATGATGATTCTTTTTTATTGAAAAAGGGCTTATTTTTTAGATGATAACTACTTTTGACTTGTGAGTTAGTATATGATTGTGAGAAAAATTCTTTTAATTTTAACGATCTAGTGTATTTGAAAAATGCTTCTGCTAAATTGATATTATCATGCACTTTGTTTCTTGGACAAAAAGATAAACCCTTACCTAGAAGAATGTAATCATTATCAGTTAGAGTTCGTTTAGAAAGGTTTAACACAGTTTCTTTTCCTCTTTTGATTTCCTTTTTTCTTTTCTTGTCTTTCCTCCATTTGTTCTTGTTTTGAATTCTAACAAATCTCCTATTCTTTCTTTTGTTTGTGTTGTCTTCAACAGATCCTTGAGGGTTTCCATAAGTTTTTGTAATGTTTCTATTACGGTTATGTTGGACTCCTGTGCAATTTTCTTCGCCCCATTCTTTACTGCATCTGCATAGGTTGTTCTTTGTGTGCCTGGGGCTCTTAAGTTTTTTGCTTGATCATTTGTTGAGTTGTTTTGAATTGGTCTGTTATTTTTTACTTCTTTTAGATTTGGTTGAGATGTAATTTTTGCTGTTGGTAATGATGCATGTTCCATTTCATTTTTATTTCTTGGTTGTTGTTGATTCCTTGTTTGATTGTTAGTTACTGCACGTTTGAAGTTAATTTCCTCTGTTGTTCTACTTGGTTGTTGATTGTTTCTTTTTGATTTCTCTCTAACAATTTCCAATGCTGATGGTTTTCGTTGTTCTGGAAAGTTGTTTTTTTCTTTTTGTAAATTTTGTAACTTTTTAAGTTGATTTGATAATAGTTCGTCTTTTTTAGATTCCGTTTTTGTAAAGAGTTCTTCATCAAAATTGCCAATACGGTTTTTTATCAAATTTCTAAGACTATCTCTGTTTTCTTCTAGTTCTTTGCCTAGGTTGAGTGCTTTTCTCTGGTGCTCTTCTTTTAATCTCTCGCATATCTCCAAAGACACTTTTTTCAATAGGTTGTCAATAGACTCCTGAAACTTTCTTGAGGGTTCGTTATTACCAATATGAATTTTCAGTCTTAGACGTAATCCTTTCGGTACAAGATTCTCCGATATACAATTTTCCAGAAATCGTGCGTGTAGACCGCTTTATTTGTATTTATTTGTCAAAAACTATATATATATATATATATATATATATATATACTGACTTACACTGTCCATACCGGTATGATCAGTTGTTATCATACCACCTCTGTTTTCGAACGATCAACCAGTCCAATAAAGTACGACCATTTGACGTGTGCTACAACTAGGAAAAAGTAAATCATTCGTAGCAAAGTAACATAAATCATGTTTGGTTTTTCTTTTTATTTTTAACTATCTGTACAACACAGGACTGGCCATTCAATGGGGCAAGATTGTTGTGTTACTTTTACCTAGATATGTTTTCTTTGTTATTAAATTCATCATAAGATAAATTTATTTAAAATACAAAATAATGATAAGGATGATTTTTATAATACAAAACTCAAATCTCACACCTCAATAATACTATGATTGGATTTCAAAAGAAATAGTACACACTATTACCGAGAACTCATCTGGGCATCTACCAACATCGCCTATAGCCAAAAAAGACCAAAAGCAAACGTAGTTACTTGTCACTTGAAATTTGACTAGTCTTT
Organism: Unio delphinus; assembly: GCA_029339505.1. NCBI lineage: Eukaryota > Metazoa > Mollusca > Bivalvia > Unionida > Unionidae > Unio > Unio delphinus. The sequence goes on along the minus strand of JAQISU010000021.1, from coordinate 1,331,791 downwards.
TTCTTACTCATGTTTATTAGGTAATATACACTTCAGGTAAAGAGACACACAAGTTGAGACTTTTTTGTAACTTTGGAAAAAACCCTTCCCAACACTTCATCTGATCTTGCTGTGTTCGTGCATGGGGTAACTATCAGAACTTTTGCAGTAGTTTTGCATCAGATACAAATGCGATTTGCTGTAAATTGTTTGATGTCTATTGTTCGTAATCGTTATTTTCACTACTGATTTTCACATGATACTTAACAAAGTATATTGTATGAACTGCAAAATAAATATGGAAATAGGATGTCTGTATATTCCGATAACATAGTATTGAAAGATTTGTTTAAAAACAATAAGCTTCATTGCACCAAATGTACACAAAATTGGTCCATTTGCACTTTCTTAATTTGTAGTTTCATGTTAAGAACAGGATTCTGTAATAAACATTAGCAAGCACTAAACCAATCGGAGATACATGTAGAGACCAAACTTGGTATTACTGGTACTAATCTGTCTTTTAATTCTGTAAAGTCATGTTAGACAACTGACAACTTTACACCAACCATAATGCTGATCGATCGAATGAGAGATATTTTCCATTGAATCCTTTGTAGCTGCAAAGAAGTATATCAAAAATAGACAATTCGGCTATATACTATTGAAAGAATCTAATTTTCATGTTTTATATGTACCGGTATTTCTTTCTTGGTCTCAGTAGCCAAATGCCCAAATAGTCACAAACAGGAAGCTGTATGGAAATACATGTACTTAAATGTCTTAGTTCTTTCTATATTATGATTATATTGTTGATGCATTCCATGACCGCTAAATATTTTTTCTTGTGTTTTATTATTAATTATAAAGATTGTTTTTATATTTTCCTTATAAGAATCACTAGCTATTAAGACATGTGGATACAACCACACATAATTGCTTAAATTTGGTGAACATTTAAAATTTGACAATTTTCGACATTATTATTAATTTCAACAATAAGTTCAGATTAGTCAGAAACAATTCCCAAATGTCTGCTGCTAATGACGGAAACTAAATTTGAGCTGTAAACTACAACACGTCAAATTAAATAGCTCTGGATTTTATAAATACACCGTTCCCATGCTAAAATTGACATTGTTTTCTAATGCTAGTTTTATAAATGTGTACAATGGTTACTATCTTTATTATGTAAAACATTGTCTCAATCTAATTCTATAAAAGGAGATACCATTCAAATTCCAAAGGGTTATATGATCTAAACCAATTTTATCTTGTCATGTATGAGAAAATAAAAAATGCTCCAGTTGAAAAAAAAACATAACTAAGAAGTCGTATACAGTAAAAATGCAGTCAGAATTGAGAGAAGGTTTATAATTGTGTACAGGTATATTCAACCTTGTGAGTCATTACTTTTCAAGGACTGAACAGATGGTTGCATTAAGTGTAAATTGAGGTTGTTTAATGAGGCTATTTTGGAGTTGATTCTTTTAAAAAAAAACAACCGGTTGTATTTGAGAATTTAATTGTTTATACCTGGACTGTTCAAAAGAAGACCAACAAGGTCTCGACATCTGTGCGTACGTTTGCTAAGAATTTAAATAATTAACTTGTTGCAAAATTGGTGCTTAAAAACACCAGAACGCAAATCAGTAATATCTTATATACCTTAGTGTATATTGGTGCTGAAAGTATAATTCATATTTGTGACATAATATTAGTTATGTAATAAATTAATATGTACTTTCTTTTCTGCAAGTGATGCAACATCAAACTAAAAAGAAGCTGGAAAACGCATTCTGGCGACAGTTCGTACAGTATCAAAATCTAATATTAACAGCCTGTATAGCAATTTATACACAAATAATGCTTTAGCTATTAATAATAAAAATATATTACTATTTATTTAATATTGATTTCTAAATTTGGTTATTATGTTGTGGTTATTAATTATTACATTTGTCTTATTATTTTATGTTCCATGATGTGTGAGATTTGTGCAACGCAGCATGCGAAATAGCTGTATAGTTTGAGTGTAACTATCATAAATTACACACGATAATGGTCTAAATGCAAATATTCACCAGATCTTTGCATACATACTAAATGGATGTCCCCTAATTCGAGATCTATGAATAATACGCATTCATCAGAATACATTTTCTCTGTACCAAAAACATTTAAACATGTGTAATGGTTTAGACACCAATTATTTAAGTTGAAACAATATGGTCAAGAGTTCATCATATAAGTACATAATATAAGGTATTTATTTTCAATATCTTCTTTAGATGACATGTGAATACATTTCAGTATAAACAATAATTGTAAAGATGCATAAATTATCCATGTAGATGTTACTCAAAATATCAGAAAATGGTAAATAAGAATAGTTCATGAAAAGACAAAAGAACTTGAAATAAAAGTGTAAACGATGATAAATAAAATGTTATGAGTGAAGAGAACGATTATTAATATATCATTACTAATATGCATTTATTAGTAATAGATCAAGCATTAAAATTATGTTACAATCTTATTAGACATTATTAATAATAAATGTTATTTTCTTGAAAAAATATCGCAAATTTAACAATATTCAGCAATGGTATACACAATATTGCGTTTCGATGTTTATATTGCGTTCTGGTGTTTCTATGCACCGTTGTGAATGTGTTCATCAGCTTTTTGTAAATCAAAAAAGTACAGTAATTGTGTAGTTGTTTTCGAGACATTATCTAAGTATTATCTACAATTTGATTTGGCATATCTATTAAATGGTGTTCATTATAACTAGAAAATGTGTATACTCATCTGATAACGATGCAGATACATTGGCATCTCTCTCTCTCTCTCTCTCTCTCTCTCTCTCTCTCTCTCTCTCTCTCTCTCTCTCTCTCTCTCTCTCTCCAGGGTCATACCCATAAATCACAGACACTTGATTCTGGATAAATTAATGTATACATTAATTACCCAGAATCAAGTGCCTGTGACATTAACTCACATCCACTCTGCGGTGATGTCATCCTGAATGACTACAACGATGGAGAGATGGCCACCCAACCCCACCCCCTCTGTCTCTCGATCTCTCTGCACCACCCACAACTGCATTGCGTGGAATTCCGAAAATATAAGCGAGCTGTACTGACATCAATATAAGTTCAGTGTTGAAAATTGGATGAAACCAAGTTGTCTCAAATAAAAATTATAATAATATAAAAACTAGTTGTACCCTTACTCCTACGTCGTGGACACTCAACCACAACAAATCAAGTTGAGGCTACGACATCGTAGCTAAAAATACTAGTAGCGATTTTGGAGGAATACAGTTAACAACTTGAAAAAAGAATTGATTTGTTACTTACCAGTTTGATTCAGCATGTCCTGCCATCTTCCAAGAATTTACTGTAGTGTATTATAGGCTAATCCTTGCAGGAATGGAATCAATGTACGCAATATAAAATTTTTGTAAAAAAACGCGCCAAGACACCGCACAAACGGACGCCCCGGGCTTAAAATACCGCACACTCTTCAGGCATCGCCAGTTTGCAATTATTATAAAATTATTTTTTAAAACCAGTAATTATTTTTATGTCACATTTATCTGTATATAAAATGTACAGTGACACTGCAAAGTAGCGATGTTCTGATTGGATGACAGTCTGAGATCACGCGCCTTCTGATTGGCTAATAGTTTGCACACTAGTCAAGCCCCGAAAGCGCCAAATGAAGGAAAACTACCAATGGCATTTCTAGCCAATGAGAGTTGGTGTTGATTTTATACTTCAGTAATGTTCACTTTAATCAATAGTGTGTATTGTATTCAGAGTACAGTATTTAAACACGGTCGCTGTAGAATAGTTATTTTGATTAGATTTAAACCATCGTATTTATAACATCGCCATGGCAGGTTTTGCAGCAGTTTTTACTATCGTGGCTCTGTTTCTTGCCTCGATAATGGACACTGAAAAGAAAAAATTACAAGACGAAGAGGCCAATCTTGCTGAGCTCTCAGACCTTCTTCAGAGCCACAGCAGCCGGTCGATCAGAGTAACCAGATTTAGCATAGGCAGGTGGATACTGTCAGTAGTAATCCGGGTTCTTGTCACTGCACGTGCAACTGTAATAGCAAGCCTACATGGGGCGATGGTCTCGGACCTGTTTGTCCAAATTACTATCCTAACTGTGGTGAATCACTCTCTGGAAGACCACGAGACTGTCAGGAACTGTACAAAAAGGGGTATACTGGAACCGGTGTGTATGTCATTAACCTGACGGGCGTCAACAAGGAATCTATGTACGCTGTGACATGGATACTACAGGTGGTGGTCGGACTGTCATTCAGAGAAGAGTCAGCGGGGATGTGGATTTTTATCGCAATTGGTCAGATTATAAGCAGGGATTTAGTGACTTGAATTGAAACTTCTGGGTTGGAAATGATAACATCCATGCTCTCACGGCACAGGGCAACTACCAACTGCGTATAGATATGTCTGTTTCGGACACAAACAAAACCTACGCCACGTACAGTTCTTTCAAAGTAGGAGATGAGAATAGTAGATACTTCCTCACGGCGGGAGGGTATAGCGGAACTGCGGGGGACTTCTTTAGTTATCACTCAAGGGGGAAGTTTAGCACCAAGGACCAAGACAACGACATCGATGGATCAAATTGCTCTGAACTATACAAAGGTGCATGGTGGTACAAATCATATTGCCATATGTCAAATTTGAATGGTATATATGGGTCCATTGCATTTGGGCAAGGAACAGATTGGTTTTCATTTTCCGGATATTACACGTCGTTGGTGTATGCCGATATGAAAGTGCGAAAATTTTAAATACAACATGCAAATACTCGCCTGGACCAAACTGAAACAATTCGATGAAAATTCGAAGCGGAATCATTAATATCCAGATTTTATACGAATACAGTTAGGTTCAAATTAACTATGAGATTACACACTCTATAAATGTGAATATTGTTACACCGCCTGGCATGTACATTTGTTTAACAGAGTTTTTCCACATTTATCATGTTTTTTGTTCAAAGTACAACTTATTTATTATCAGCATTACTTTAGGACGAACAGTATATTCATACTTTGGTATAGCACAAAAATAAATCATAAACTTAACATAAATTGTTTAGAACTTTGTACTCGGAGTTTTCTAATCTTCACATAGTCGCTTATTTAATTTAACTACATTTCCTGCTTAATTTAATTTACCTAATTTATATGAGAGTCAAGTAAAATAAAACGATTCTCTCCCATATACCTTAATTAATTCTTTTCCTCCAAACGTTTCAAAGAATGTTTTTTTCTGCATTTTAAGAAATTTTCAAAATTTTAGTTGCAAATTCAGGTACCATTTGATACAGATTTTTCATAGAATGCTACTGGATTAATGGACTTATAATTCATTCACGAGACTCGAATTTTGAATTTATATAACTTTATGGGTGACCAGCTTATTTTGTCTTTTAATTAAACAGTTAATGTCTTTGTGTCCACAAGTCATTATGTCTTACAGGATCAGACTTGTAAATTAGAAGTCGTTTAAACGCATTGTCTAGCATTAGAGAGACCGTGTTCGCTGCTGTATCAATGTACTTATGTATTATTCAAAACTCCTTGAGGTTTTACTATATCTTTTCAGAACACATATGATACTCAATTCCTGATAATGCCTGCTTTGTATATTAATAAAATTCTTAATCGCATTAAACTTTGATTTTGTGTCCTTGTGGGGGGAGGGAGTTTCGATCAAGTTCTTTACATACTTGAGCAATAGATATGTACTATTTTTTTTCTTTTCTTTCTTTTCATTCTTTTCCCTTTTTTAGTGATGAGTTTAGTAGTACACTTTTCATCCCCAGTAACCGTTAAGCATCTACGCTGGCCGCCAGCCACAGTCGCTATATCATAATATATGTAAATGAAGACATGTAAGCTCCTACATTTAACGTCATCAATCTGGATTTCAGACGGATTAAAAGAACTTGGCTTTTTTGCATCAAACAATCTGCAATCGAACCTATTTTTCACCAATTTGAAAATACAGTACATGCAAACTTATTGCTTGTCAGCTCGCGATATTTGCATGTTATCACGTCTTCAGCTGTATCCCTTTGATTTTTTTGTAGCTAAAGGTTTTTTATTTGTAGAACACGTCAACATTTATTGAGAGAGAGAGAGAGAGAGTGAGAGAGAGAGAGCATTTTATTTAAGTTAGCAATAAAATGTATTTATGAAATACAATTGACATTATTATTAAATTGTGCAGAATCATTACTTTGCCGTATTGAATAATTAGCTACAAACATATATATATATATATATATATATATATATATATATATATATATATATATATATATATATATATATATATATATATATATATACACACACACACAATACAGTTTTGAGGAGAATATAACATTAAAGGTACAACAATTCGCATATATTGGTGGTAAGATGTGCCGTGCAGGAGTCTTGCGTGAGATTTTGAATGTAAATGCATTTCGTATATATATTTATATATGCACATTATCTGCAAGGCGGTAGCTAGAGAGATGCTACGTTTGGTATGAATTCATCCAAGTTAGAATTCCATATCAAATCATTCTAGCGTGGAAATAGCGTGGAAATAATGTCCATTACAATAATGCTAGTTTGATCCTTTCGTTAGTATATGTAAAATAGAAAATATTTTATTATTACGACGTGAATGAAGTATATTATATTTAATTTTATCTAAAGGTGACAGAATGTCAACTCAATGGTTATATATATATATATATATATATACGTTGACAACGCCATCAAACAGCGTGAGTCAGAAGTACACCTTTCCTAATCTAAATCTAAACAAAAACAAAACAAAACAAAAGCAAAACAAAAACAAAGCACAAAAAGATAAACAAATACACAAATGAGATCAAACATGGATATATCTCACTAATATAAACTATATATATATATATATATATATATATATATATATATATATATATATCAATGTCTACCGGCAACAAAAACCCGTTTGCGTACACACTCATATTTCAGACTGAAGGATGAAGGCACTTGTGAAATTGTAATGAATTTAGTATCTTTAAAATCCAAGATGGCGTGACTGTCAGTAGATATTATGAATACATTACGTCGCAGAATACATTACGTCGCAGAACCAGACATGATTAGATGGGAATCTGGCTATGATGTTTCACTGAAGACCGTTATTAACTTGAATCGGAGAAAACAATAACAAGATCATAGCTTAGTGTAAGCCTAATGCTCGTTTTAATTCTGAACTAAGAACACAATTACAGTAAGTGGGAAAATCAGATCAGGGTTCGAGGAAATGTAACATTGTAATCTAGTAAATCCCGTTAAACAATGACAGCATATACTAAAGCAACTGGATATACTTTATACCTTTAATACCAACCATGATCAGTCCATTCAGGTCCCAAGGGTTGGACAGGATCACGTTATTTAAATCCTTCATATGAATCAATGTATGATATGAAAATGTCACCCTCAGGATCAGAGGTTTGTGTCTGGTGCTATCCTGTCCAATATCGATGCACAATGAAAAATTATTTATCTCACATTGATGATAAGAAACGAGCATCGACGTCAAAAGGGCATATTGTGAATGGTATTATAAGTTTCAAACTCCCATAAATATTTCGTTACAATTTTGTCGCAAAACACAGTTTCATTATTTTCAAGCAGCGTCATGAATTAATCGTGAACGATATGGCAGGTATTATTGCAACAATTTGCAACAGTGGACTTTTCAACAGACGCTAAATCGCTAGCCAAGGATTGTCACCGGAGGCTGATAGTGTAGCATCATTCAAATCGATTTTCAAAACTAATACATGAATTATTTGCCAACCTTATGCAAAATTAAAACTGGCTGTCAGTAACAATTTTAAAATGTATGATACCTATAATTTCTAAAACTCTGCTAACGGATAAATAAATTATAAAACGTATTAACGTTTTTAACATAGCATTTATAGTATCGCCAGAAATCGATACAAAATAATAAACTCACATTAACTTTCCGTTGTACCCCAAATACCGCAAAAAATAAATAAAAAAATAAGACACAATAACAAAAAAAATCCAAAACAAAACAGATAAACCAAATAAAAACACCCTGTAATAGTTAGGTTGCCTCTGATTTTTGGGGTGGGGTACTTCCAATTTATTTAAATTAATACAGAAGACCCACCATGGCTCGTTTTTGTCAGAAATTGAAATAGTGATAGATAGATGCAAATCTCTGATCCCCCAGTCAGCGGTGCTGACAGTTAAATTAATGAATACACAAAATGAAATTTTAAATAACAACAATTTAATATAATTCAAACAGTAATCTCTCAAATGCAATTCAGCTAATATCATATCACTCAACCAAGTGACGGCCTAGTTCATCCTTTGAATTGGTGTGTGAAATGTTCCCTTCTGTCCTGAGTCCTACTCATCTGTATGTTTTTCTCTCTTTTCCTTTGTCTCCCTCCGTTCTCCCTTCAACTTCTACCTCTGTCCATCCTTCCCTCTTTTGTCTCCCAGTGATACGAATTACCCAAAAAGGCCCAGTTCGACCACCATACGTTTTTATTATTACCAAGGTGTCGTGTTTCGCGCGCCATTATATTTTTTAAAATATACTTTTTCTTTGTATCGCGCGACGCCTTCATTTCTTGCGCTGCACGTGCGTGTTATGTGTCATCGCTCGACTATATATATATATATGGTCTTGCCATTTCACTTTGTTTGAGCCAAAGAGTTGGGTGATTTGTTGCGCTGCACGTGCGTATTATGTGTCATGCGCTCGACTATATATATATATATATATATATATATATATATATATATATATATATATATATATATATATATATATATATATATATATAATGTAGAAATCTTGAAGGGGACGGTCGCTAGAGAGAAGCTCTACATGTATTTAGCTGTCCGGGTGGTCCTGCCATTTCACTTTGTTTGAGCCAAAGAGTTGGGTGATTTGTATGCTTTTTAATCAACTCTTTTTATAAAAAACAATAACTAATAATCAGTTTCGTAAAACACGTTCAATGTTGTATTATATGGTAGCGTTATTTTATTGTACTTGTAGTTCAATTTATTAAGATGTCATGACCTATGCAAGTTGATAGCGAGATGATACGACTCAGATTATTAACAGGAATATGGACAATGTAACAATAGTGCTTGACTACATGAATTCCATATAGTATTATTCGACTACATGTGTTTCCTACTTATTAGTGTGGGAGTGTAATACATTTTCATTGTCACTCACATACGTGTTTGTTACTTCTAGAAACCCTGTCTAGTCTCAAAGGGTGTCAACTCGATTACGTTACACCCAGAGACTCGGACCACTGCTGGGGTAATTCCCTCTGGTCCCTAAAACTTCCTTCTAACTTCTCTTTTGTCTCCCAGAGACTCGGACTACAGCACTGAATACTTCCCTATGGTCCCTTAAAACTTCTGTTTCGAAGCTCCCTTATTATTCCCAGAATAACAATCCCGCCATTACGAATAGTCTCGAAGTAGTTTTATTTGCCTTTTCCCGCCAAATAATTGTAATACTACCAACGTTTTGGTTCCCAAGATGATATATTTAAAGTTAAGATTCTAATGAATGGCACGCCTAACTCAATTCTGATTGGAAGTTGGTTCATAATGATCCTACATTGCCCCTCCTAACTGCCTGTCAAGGATGTTTAAGATACAATTTGACGATCCCTTGTTCCAAACAAGAAATCGCTACTTACCTGTAATCAAGGTTACGTAACCGACTTTGGCAAAAATAAACCGCACGTCTCTCGTTTACGGCTATGTCAATTAACGGGCTGGACACCTCTGACATTTTACCGGCGAGAAATTATAGCCTCAGGGTTTAACATACCCATGCTAACATCTGGTTTATTCTATAACGTGACAATCCGCCACGCATGATAATAATCCGGATATTATTCCCCACATTTGTCCAAATGCAAATGTACGTTACACACGCAACAAATAAATTCTTTTTAGCGACGGCACACGCTGACTACGGACACAAATATACACCCTACATACCGTTATTTACAGAGCTATATATGCCATTTGAACGCTCCTACTCATGAAATTAGCGCCTACGTTCTCTGTTCCTTTCACATATCTGATATGCATCTGGTACTGCTGCAAGAACAGCGACCATCGCATCAAGCGTCCATTAGACAATTTCGCATGCGCCAGATAGGTGAGGGGCTTGTGGTCGGTTTCAAATATAAAATTGCGCCGGTCCAAGTACCGCTCGAACCGTGATATTTTGAATGAATTTCGAGGCATTTCTTATCCGATACGGAGTAGTTCTTCTCAGCAGCAGACAATTTCCGACTGCCGTACGCGACAGGGAAAAGCATCCCCTCGTGCTCTTGTAACAGTACTGCTCCCAGTCCTGTATCGCATGCGTCAGTTCTAAGCACGAAGTCTTTGGACATATTTGGAAGGCGGACAACCACATCGAATGTGATCCTGTCCTTGAGCGTTTTTAAAGCGTGCTCCCACACATCCGTCCAAATAACTTTAACATGAGCCCGTTTTTTGTTTCTTGGGTATGCTAAACCCTGAGCAAGGGCTTTAACAACTGCCACATCATTCTAGTGAAGATGCTGAGCGCATTCTGGACTCCGAATGGCATGACCAACCATTGGTAGGTCCCATCAAGAGCAGCAAAAGCGAGCTTTGCCATATCCTCATTTCTCACAGGGATTTGCCAATATCGCTTGGACAAATCCAACTTTGAGAAACATTTCGCCTTATAGACAGAAGCGAAAATATGTTCTCTGCCAGGTAGCATCTCCACCTAAAATTCTATCACCTGATTCAGCTTCTGGTAGTCGATGCAAAACCGATGTGTGCCATTCTTCTTCTGCACAAGGATTACCGGAGAACTGTACGGAGAGTTAGCGGCTCGATTACTCCCAGAGCAATCATCTGCTCGATCTCTTTCCTTATAACTTGTCGTTTTGTGTGAGGTAAAGTGTGGGGTTTTTGCTGAACTGGCCGGTCGGCCACCAGCTTTAGCCGGAACCCGAGAAGTAACGTTCTACCGGATACTCCTGAAAGTACCTCGGAATACTCGGCCAGCAACGTGTGTCCATATCTTCCCGCCTTACCGTGGTCAACTGTGGGTCGCACTCCACGTCCGTGGGTGTCTCAGCTCTCGTTCACGGACAGCTCGGGACAGTATTCGCCCCATCCGTGTTGCCTTCGGAGTCCTCGGCGACGACAAAATCGCTAACGTTCTCCCTTTCCCGGTATCGCTTAAGGTGATTGGCGTGGTATAGATTCTCCTTAGTCGGTAGTCGTATCCGATAAGTTTGACCTCCGATTCTACCAGTTACGACGTACGGTCCCCCTCCAAGAAACTTGCGACTTGTTGTGTTCATGGGTAATATCAAAATGGTTCATCGATAAGGGGTGTAATCCCCAAGGGGACTTGTTGATGATCCGTTTTCTGTGCCATTCTCTGATACTTGTCACAGGAGAGACAGAATCGCTTGACATCTCCCTGGACCCTGGTCAGTAAAATTCTTTGACAAGACGGTAATGCGTTTTGGCAATTCCCATGTGTCCTCCTATGAGACTCTCGTGCGCGAGTATTAACATTTCGTCTCGCTTCTCTTTCAGCATGACAACTTGCTTAAAGTGTTCGCTGCCTTTTCTGGCGTGGCGATACAAAATCCCCTTCTTGTACGCGAACTTCACCGCGCCATTAGGAGTTTCCTTCTCCGTTCTCTCTTCAGCGTATTTGTGCAACTGCGTCAGAGTTGCATCTTCCTGCTAAAATTTCCTCAATTTGTCCGGAAGTACGTTACTTACCGGCTTCGATGTAATTTCCATTGCAGTTCGGTTACGTCTGTCGTCTCTTGGACCTGGTTTACACAGAACACACCGGAATTGGTGTGCAGGTTTCGGGGTTCAGTTGTGGCAACACATAACGACATCCCAATATGACGCCATGTAACAGTCCAGCCAAGCATGCAGCTTCAATTTTCCCTTTCACGTACGGTGAATCGAGGTCAATGAAAGTCACTGGCAATGAGTCACGCTTGCTGTTCGCGTACTGGTCGCCAATTCCCTCCACTGTGTAGTCCTCATGCTTCACGTATTTCAGTCTTCTTGGTACTGATGGTGAGACCAAAGCTTGCGCAGGAGCTGGAGAATATATCAATGCTTCATTGCATGTTGGCTTTTGAATCAGCATTGGGTCATTAGCAAATAAGAACTATCGTATGGTGTCTGTCATCACCTTGGTTTTCGCGTGAAGCCTCCTGGGATTGAATAATTTTCCATCTGTACGGTACCTGATGCCAACTCCAACCTCTCCGTCTCTGAAAGAATTAGTCAGCATGGTGGAGAACAATAGATTGAACAGTGTCGGTGCCAGAACACAACCCTGTTAGACGCATTTGGTTACTAAGAATGGCTCTGCTGTCACTCCATTGTCCTGGACTCGCGCCTGCATGTCATGGTGGAAATGCTGCACCATGGAAATAAATATTCGTGGGCATCCGTATATGGTCATTACCTTCCACAAGCCATCTCTGCTGACAGTATCAAAGGCCTTTGTCAATTCGACGTAGATGGAGAAAAGGTCGGTGATTTGCTCATCATATTTTTTTTGTAGCAGCCTCACAGCAAACACCATGTCGATGGTTCCACGTTCGTATCCGAATCCACACTGGCTTTCTGGCAGTAGTCCCTGCTCAAGGTGTGTAGTTAGGTGGTTCAGTAAGATTCTGGCAAGTATCTTCTTTGCAATTGAGTGTAAGGATAAACACCAGGGTTGTCACTGGCCTGGTTGTTCCCTTTGCGTTTATACACGTGGATTATGGAAGCGTCTTTGAATTTATGGGGAATCATCTCTTGCTGCCATATCAGTAAATACAATTGGTGGAGCCTTTCGATGAGGGCTGTGCCCCCTTCCTTGTAGAAATCAGCTGGGCTGGAGTCTGAACCAGGTGTTTTGCCACTGGAGAGCAGACTTATTGCTTTCTTTGTCTTCAGCAAAGATGGAGGGCCATCCAGTGCTTTGTTGATGGATAACTAGGAAAGACGACTGATAGCTTCATCATTGATGGATAAAGGGCGATTCATGCGCTGTCAGTGTTCAGCCCATCGTTGCGAATCCTCTCTTTGTCAGTAATTAGTGTGTTCCGGTCTGCGATGAGACGGGGGGATGATCCAGAGAATGTCCATACACTTTTTTCCGGGCATTGTAGAAGTTCTTCGGGTCATGATGGTCTGCGTAGCACTGTATCTCATTAGCTCTGTTGCTCAGCCATGTTTTTTGCATCTGACTGAGCTTCTGCTGTACAGTTCTGCGTATGTTGATGTAAGCATCATTCCTAGAGGTGGACTTGGGGTTGATGATGTAGGTTTGAAGGAGACAGTGTTTCCTGTCCAGGAACTGTTTGATCTCGTCGCAGTTCTCATTAAACCAGTATTGATGCTTGCTCGTTAAGGGTCCTAGGATTTTCGAAGCTGTGCTGATGACCAGTTCTCTGACAGCCCCCCCCCCCCCCCCCCGTCGATCTCCACATTCTCATTGTCGAGAGGGATTGAATTCAGACGTTCTTTGAGGGAATCCACCAGAGACTGTTTGGTACTAATGAGTTTCATCTTGGTGATGTTCAGTCGTTTAGGAGCCTTCTTTCCATGTGGGCGACTTTTGGACTGAACGGAGATGTTGAGCTTGGTGATGATGAGGCGGTGGTCTGTCCAGCAGTCAGCACCGCACAAGGACTTGGTCATAGGCGGAAGCAGGACATTACTCCCCTGTCAGTACCCCCTTGTCAGTACCCCCCTGTCATTACCCCCCGATATATTACCTCCCTGCCATTACCCCCTATCAATTACCTCCCCACACACATACATATTAACCCATGCCATTAGCACATTTAGACATTTATAAAATAGAACTAAATCAAATAAGACGAATTTAATTGAAGTGTACACAAACACAATCTTATAATCCGAGCACAATCTATACTATTGTTTTGTCTTCAGCTCACTGAATCATATTCGAGCAGAAATTGTTTCTATTTAAGTATACACAAACACTATCTGATTATAACATTGGCTTCAAAACAATAAAACTTATTTTAGCAGTTTAATTTATGCTCAATCTATACCATTGTGTTGGCTTCACATCACTGAATATACTTCGAGCAGAAATGGTTTCTAATTAAGGGTATTGTCTTCACCTCATTGAATATACTTCAAGCAAAAATTTTTTCTATGCGCATGCTCCAGAAAAACTATATATATATATATATATATATATATATATATATATATATATATATATATATATATATAATTCTTAAAAAATATATATCACCAGAAACATTTTTAACATGGATAAAGTTCAAAGTATACGTGGAAAGCAAAAAATTATGCACAATGGATATGTCTATGTAAAGCAGAAAGATTTAGCGGCAAGTGTAATCAATTACGAATGTGAAAAGCGACGGGGAAATTGAATAGGAGTATCTGAATGTAAAGCAAAGATCAAATTTATAAATGATGTTGTAATAGGATCTATGCATGAACATACACATGCACCAGATTAAGCACAATGTGAAGTTCTGCAAGTTAGACAAAACATTACAAAAGAGCAGTGGAAACAGAAGAAACACATCAACAGATTCTTGGACGGGAAATGCAGAATCCAAGTGATGGAGCGTCAGTACAAATGGTTCCTATACAACATCTTCGTCGTCAGGTCCGACGAAAGCAACAAGTTATTCAAGCTCCACAGCCTCTTCCAACTGATCGAACAACAACCATTGAACTGCCCGAGGTATACAAGAAACTCTCAAATGGTAAGAATTTCTTGTTATTTGATAGCGGTGTAGGAGATAAGAACAGAATTTTAATCTTTGGGACTGATAAAACGTCATCATTATTAGCATAATCTTCTAGATGGTTCATGGATGGAACTTTTGCTATTGTGCCCGAGCTCTTCTTTCAATTATATACGGTGCATGCACTTATCGGTGGTGATGTAATTTCTTGCCTCTACTGCTTGCTCCCAAATAAAACAATGGAAACTTATCAACGTCTTTTCATGGAGATAAAAGCACTAATTCCACATGCTCAGCCTGCAACAGTTATGATGGATTATGAAAAAGCAGAATGCTACGCAGATGTACAAGGATGTTTTTATCATTTTTCTCAGAGCATTTACCGAAAAGTACAAGCTCTTGGATTTCAGGAAAGATATCAAGATGATTCAGAATTTGCAATGTCAGTTAGAATGGTAGCTGCTTTGGCTTTTGTGCCGCTTTCTTACTTTGTGCAAGTTTTCGAAGAACTTCAAGAACTTACAGAAGATGACGACATGAATCAATTGTTAGATTATTTTGAAGATAACTGCATTGGCAGAAAAAGACGTCGAAGCCGAGCTAATTCTGTCTTTGTTCCTCAAGTTTGGAATGTACACAGCCGTGTTCAAAATGAATTACCTCGCACTAACAACAGCGTTGAAGGCTGGCATAGAAAAATGCAAGCTGCCGTTGCTGCTTACCATCCAAACATTTGGCGCTTTTTGACAATCCTTCAAAGAGAGCATTCATTCCTGACAGTGACATGACAAAAAAGATAAGAAATGTCTGGATTTCGGTGTTTTACATTTATTTTTTATATGAACCTTGAATTCAAAAAGAGAAGCAAGAACAGACTTGTGTAAATATAGAATCTGCATGAACCTTTTGTAAATTTTAACAAGAAAAACATCTCCTCAATAAAGCCTAGAAAACCACCTATCATGACAATTAAGACTAGAAAACCACCTATCATGACAATTAAGACTAGAAAAGCATCTATCTTGGTAATTAAAACTAGAAAAACCACTTATATTACCTCAGTAAAGACTGAAACAACATGACTTAATTTACCTCATTAAACACTAGAAATAAATGACTAACATTATTACCTAAGTAAAAACTATAAAAACATCACCTACACTACATTTAAAAGGTCATGAATATAAATGTAAGAATGACAATGGCTGTTAAAATTTAAGATTTAAAAGAATGTTAATACAAAATAATGGTTGACAGATATTTTTATATAAACTGACAGAATATTTCGATATAAACTGTATGACAGAGAAATGTGATATAAAGTGAAAGAATTATATGATAGACACTCCAACAGAATATTATGGCATAAACTGTTTGACATAAATATAATGGAAGAAACTTTTGGATAGAAATACCTTTTCTTATTTCTTTCTGATGAAATTCAAGAAAGAACAAAGATTCAACAAATGAACTGGCACTCTATCGGCCAAAATGAATTGCCAGGCATTTCTTTTTTTCAACTAATGAGTGTTGCAAACCATCTCTGATATTCTTCGCCAATAAGATTTTCAAATTAGACACTGTGTCAGCCATATTTAGGTTTAAGATTAGCCCCATTTTCATTTAAAATAAACTAGACACCCTCAGAAAACCTTTGGTGAAAAACTAATGTTGATATGACTATTTAGGAAAATTTGTGCCATTTTCAATATGTTTATTGTTGCAGATTTTCAATATGTTTATTGTTGCAGCTTTTCAATATGTTTATTGTTGCAGCTTTCCATTATGTTTATTGTTGCTGCTTTTCAATATGTTTATTCTTGCAGCTTTTCAATATATTTATTGTTGCAGATTTTCAATATGTTTATTGTTGCTTCTTTTCAATATGTTTATTGTTGCAGCTTTTCAATATGTTTATTGTTGCAGCTTTTCAATATGTTTATTTTTGCAGCTTTTCATTATGTTTATTGTTGCAGCTTTTCAATATGTTTGTTGTTGCAGCTTTTCAATGTGTTTTTTGTTGCAGCTATATTTGAAGTCAGGCTGGCACTATTTTCATTGCAGACCAACAAGATGCTATAAATAGTTTTTCTGGTAAAACCCCATGTTGATTAGACTTTACGTTTAGAAGGTATAACGATAATAAGATTTACAAGATGACTGGAATGGTTAGAGCATCCGCCGCGGAAGCGGGAGGTCGTGGGTTCGATACCCGGTTGAGTAATACCAAAGGCTTACATAAATGGTACTTACAACTACCTCGCTTGGCGCTCAGCATTAAGAGGTTAGTGTTAGGACTGGTCAGCCTGGTGTCAGGAAAATGTGACTGGGTGGGAAGTCATGCTACATGTCTGCCGCATGGTGCCCCAGTGCTAGACATCACTATAAACTGCCTCACAGCAGACATCGTAGCGATATGACTAACATTTTTTTAAAGCTACGTTAAAGGTCCTGGATGTCATATTGGTACCGTTGTCATTTAGGACCTACTATACATCATAAGATGTATTTTATTGACAATCCCTATCCTGATACAATCTATTCAAGGGAAGTAGTGAGAACCTTTTCAAATGGCCACTATAGTTATCATATTGGATTTCCAGGTAGTACCAATTTTATTTAGAACCAACTAGAAGACATAATAAGAAATTCATGTTATTATTATTTGTTTATGAGCTGAAGCTATAGCAAGATTTTCAAGATGGCTGCTATGATGACCCTATTAAATATCAATTAAGCACCATTTTCATCTATAACCAACCAAGTCATCATAAGAAGTCTTTTAGAAAAAATCCCATGCTGATATGACCATTCATTCAGAAGAAATAGCAATAATATTTTTTTCAAGACGACTGCTTCGGTGGCCATGTTGGATGTCCAAACGGTAAGATTTTAATTTAATACCAATTAATACTTGGGTTCAATATGAGTTTATGGTTTCATTACAATCCTCCAAGTATTTTATGAGGAGTATCGATGATAAACTTAAAGGATGGACAATATACCATCCTGTAAGCTTTCGATCCATGACTAGTTGAGCTAAAAATGTTTCATCAAATTGCTTTCTAAACCACCACAAATTTACAATTACATAAACTGAAGTAGAAACAAACATTTTAACTATGAAATATTTGTTATACATACTTTACTAAAACAGACAAAAAGATTATGAATTTAGAGAACTCAAAATAATAATGTTGGTTATGTCAACACACACACACACACACACACACACACACACACACACACACATAAGGTACTTTTTTATTTTATTTACAAGTAATCAAACACTTCTAGGTAATGTGGCTGATAAAACGAAAAATGTTGTGGACACACATACCAGTACAATCCTTATCATGATGAAAATTTAAAATGAAAATGTTTGTATAAAACATGATGTATCTTTAATCAGCTGAATTCCTGACTGGTTTCACAATTTTATCAAATAATCAACATCAGTTTGCATCTGCCAAAGTACTTGTCTGGCACCAACCTCCCAGTATGGTGCTCCTGCTCTCCTTTTAGACTACACCTGCTGCAAAAATCACACTGGAAATATTTGATAAATTAATTTTGCTTGAGTGAAGACCCCAACAGACTGTCCTAATATCAGATTGTTTCCTGCTGGTACTTGAGGATTTACAAATGTTGTTACCATGGAAATGAATATGATATGATCTACAAACTGATACCTATCCACCATATGTAAGATGAAAATGTGATAAACTGTGCTTTGACATGAAGAAACTGTTAACACCCATGGCGAGGCTATGATAGCTTCATTCTTGATAATAAATAGATTAGTACCAGTCAAGATTGAGAAAAAGCTGCACCCAGAAGGACTTTATTAAATGCTTGTGTTGCATAATTTAAAATACAAAAATTAATTAAAGTTATCTGGTTGTTCAGGTTTACAATATTAATTAACAAGTTATGTAAGAATAAATGTACGAATACTATGAAAATTACCACACACATTATATAATTTGACATAATAATGGTCCCAATGAGCCGTATATAAATTTTGTAACTATATTTTTAAAAGTCCGGAAGCATCCCATTTTTACTAGGATTCAATTGCCAAAAAAAGTTTGACAATAAAATCACTATTATTTATTATAAACTGGATGAAAAGTTAAATTTTCTCTTTAGTTGTGACTTTCACCCCCAGCAAGTACGAACACCTCCACATTTGCTACAGTTGCCTACAACAATTTTAATTAAATAATGTAAATAACTCAATACGTAAATTGTGGTGACATTCAAATGTAATGAATATGATTTCATTTTGCTTATTATCATGTAAAAGCAAAATTTAGTGATTTTGTATACAATGCAATATATTTTTACTTTAACAGGGCCACAAGGTTGACTAGTTCCACAAAACTGTAACCCTCCATAACTAAAGTTATTATCATTATTATGGGAATTACAAGAAGAAACCTCATGACAAACCAATGAGTTATATATAATAGGTATCAACCTATTATGGAAAATACACCTGAAAACACTTAACTTAATACTATAATTACTCACTTGTATTTTGAATCGCAAAAGTAAAAATATTTAAAATCTGATGTCAATAATGATGTAGCAAATTGAGCATAAAATCATCCGTGCACACAAATAAACAATGGATATGTTGCTTGTAAACTCCAGAATAGATTACTATCACAGGACATCTGAGCACTACAATAACGTTTATCAGACAAGTTTTCCCTCTAATCCAATACTCAACTTTGATGTTTCTTACCTGGGTCTACATACACTACTACACCAGGCAAGCAATAAAATGCCAGTAAATTTGTACACATCCCACAAAAACTGTCAACAGCGACACAGCTCATAATGACCCCATCACTAGGATATGATTGGCCCCATTATCTGGCAGTGGCCAAGACTGGCACTATTACCTGTCTGAGATACATGCATAGGTAATGCACAAATACTGTTTCTGAGATATTTGTTACTCCAGTCTTGATATTTTAACTGCAAGCCTGTTTGAGGTAATTTCCATTGTATACTTTGCTGAACGATTTCCATATTAATTTATATATATATATATATATATATATATATATATATATATATATATATATATATATATATATATATATATATATATATATATATATATATATTCAGAATACATGAGAGAAGACAGGACATGCTGTATAATGTAATGGAAACATCCATGCATGTTATAATGTGATCAACAGATCAAGTTTACCAATAAATGAAATGCTGCACCAAGTAAAATTCATTATTGCTAAGACACCAAATAAGTTTAAAGAACAGCAATTAGAAATTGTTTTTAATTTGACTAATGTGGCACATATAAAAAAAAACCACATAACCAAGCCTAAATCTTAGTTTTTGCTGCCATTAACACTAGTCAGCAGCAAGCCTACAAAAATACAATACAAAAATTGCAGCTCCATGAAAAGAAATAGAAGAAAAATTTACCATTTGCAAAAAGGAAAAACAAAAATATTCCAAATAGAAAGTAGAATGTTTGTCAAGCAGAGTACAAAGGGAGCTTCAAGGCCCACATCCCCACCCTCACTGGGTAGGGGTATTATTATAGTAACAGAACATTCAGCCAATCAACAATAGACCTGCTGACCGTCACCAAAGGTTTTAATTGATGCATAAGAGCTACCTTAGGTAGTACAAGACTTTATAATGATTTAGGTGATAAAAATGTTTTCCCTGCATACCGGTAACAATTTTATTGTTCTGATGCTGTTATCATTGTCAAAATGTAACAGGAATTAGCTTTATGAAAATACTTAAGGTGCAAGGCTTAACCAAAAATAAATAATATAACATTTGTCACACCACACAACATAGCATTTAAAATTTGACCACTCCAGTGGCCTTTAGTGGTCAGAGCCTCAGATACAGTAGATCATGAGTTCGAAACCAGGTAAAGTCATACTGAAGACTTATAAAAATGGTACTTCAAGCTGCTTCGTTTCATATAAGGTTTCACAATCTGTAAATATTAATATTTTTTCACTTTCTTGCATGTAAATTTGTTTAATGTAGTTTTTCCACATTTACCATGTTTTGTCAAAGTCAAACTTATCTAATGTCAGCATTGCTTTAGGACGAACAGCATATGTATACTTTGGTATAGCACAAAAATAAATCGTATACTTGACATAAATTGTTTAGAAAATTGTACTCAGAGTTTCCTAATCTCCACATAGTCGCTTATTCAATTTAATTACATTTAACTACATTTCATGCATAGTTTAATTTATTAATTTCTTTAGTAGTCAAGTTAAATAAAATGGTTCTCTCGCATATACTTTATTAATTTTTTTCCTCCAAATGTTTCAAAGAATGTTGTCTTTTCATTTTACGAAATGTGTAACATTTTGGTTGCAAATTCAGCTACTGATAGTTACAGATTTTTTTTATAGGAGGCTACTGGATTTTTAGACTTATATTTTATTCACGAGTCTTGAATTTCGAATTTATGTAAATTTATGTGCGACCAGCTTATTTTTACTTCTAATAAATCAATAATGTTTTTGTGTCCACAAGTCACTGTCTTAAAGGATCCGACTTGTAAATTAGTAGTCGTTTAACGCATTGTCTAGCATTAGAGAGATTGTGTTCGTTTCCGTACCATTAATTATCATTCAAAACTCCTTGAGGTTTTACAATATTTTTTCAGAACGTATATGCTACTCCTATCATGATAATACCTGCTTTCTATATTAATAAAATTCTTAATCGCATTAAACTTTGATTCGTGTGGATTTTGTGTCCTTGTGGGAGGAGGAAGTTACCATCAAGTTCTCTATATACTTCTTTTCTTTCTTTTCATTGTTTTCCCTTTTTTGAATGATGAGTTTAGTAGTACACTCTTCATCCTTTTCATCCTCAGAAATCTTTTAGCACCTACGATGGCCGTAATCCACAGTCGCTATATCAAAATATATGGAAAAGGAAGAAATGTAAGCTGCTACATTCAACGTCACCAATGCGGATTTCAGAAGGATATAGAGACCTGGCTTTTTCGCATAAAACAATCTGTAATCTAACCTGTATTTCACAGATTGGAATATATCATACTTGCATTCTTGTTGCTTATCAGCTCGCGATATTTGCATGTTATCTCGTCTACAGCTGTATCCCTGTGATTTTTTTGTAGATAAAGGTCTTCTATTTTTAAAAGACGTCAACATTTATTGATTGATTGAGAGAGAGAGAGAGAGAGAGAGAGAGAGAGAGAGAGAGAGAGAGAGCATTTAATTTAAATTAGCAATAAAATGTAATAATGGAATACCATTGATATTATTATTACAGTATGTAAAAGCATTACTTTGCCGCATTATAATTACCTAAAAAATTCCTCTAAGTAAACATATACATAGTAGAGTATTCAGAACAATATAACATAAAATGTGCAACAATTCGCATATATTCGGGGTAAGATGTGCCGTGCAGGAGTGTTGCGTGAGATTTTGAATGAAAATCAATTTGGTGTATTTATGCACATTATGTGCAAAACGGGGACTATAGAGATGCTACGTTTGGTATGATTGTATCAATGTTAGAAGTCCATGTCAAATCATTCTAGCGTGGGAATAATGACCATTAAAACAACGCTATTTTGATCCTTTCGTAGGTATATGTAACAAAATACATTTTTTGTATTACGACGTGCATGAAGTATGCTATATTTAATTTATCTCAAGGTGGGAGAGTGTCAACTGCACGGGATGATTTTGTTGATATATATATATATATATATATATATATATATATATATATATATATATATATATATAATGTTATAGAAAGAATACGTGACCATTATATACACATGTTTACAACTCCATTATACAGCGCGAGTCAGAAGTATTCCTTTCCTACGATTAATTTTCCCCATTTAAAAAGAAAAGAGAAAAACAAATACACAAATTATATCAAACATGGAGAGAACTCCCTAAAGGGGTCTCTAGATCAGGTGTACGATGTTATTATGCTTTTGTACTACCTTATTAGCCGACATCAATTCAGCTGCGTCCTTTAACGTTTTAAAGATAAATTTTCCTTCTTTTGGACATCGCTTGGTTATAATTTTAAAAAAATATACAGAATAAATATATAATGCATGAATATTGAATTAAGTTTGTGGTATACGTATTTGGTTGTCGCGCACCGTTTTAAGGAATTTTAAGGAATTCTTAGATTTTTGTGTTTATTTGTCTGATATTCAGGTTTATTGTGTGTACAACTTTTATATTTAACGCACACTATCCCATCCTCTCATTTAAAGCGTTAATTTATGACAGGGTCAGATTGAGATTTTCTCCGAATACATTAATGGTAACAGTCCTAGTGAGTCTAATACTAATACGAACACAGCATAATCGCCTTAATGCGGAAACATTAATATCAGCCAAGCCACAGGTGACACAAATGTAAGAGACTGGTGGACTATTTACAATCCTCGCATCCAATTAGCCAATCGTTATTGGCCATTTATCTAAGTAATACAAATATACAGACAAATGTCCTTGTTGATCATCTGGAGGAAGCTCAAGTAGTTCCACTTTTGAATTCTCTTCATGAAAGCAATATCGACATGTAACTATTTGACCTATCATATCCAATTTGTTTGAGAATTCAAATGAGATCCATTAAGCAGGGTTATTCCTTCAACGTTGTTGTTTAAAGTTATGATATTGCCTTCCTACACCTCACATGAAACGTTCAAAACCTAAACATAAAGCACTGGTTTTAAAATATTTTAGTAAAGACAAATAAAAACTAAAATCATTCCATCACTTATTTATGTAAAACTATCACTGAATTATTTTCTTAAATATGTCAAAGTGTTAGCGTTTGTTTGATCGGAAAAGAACTCCATCAGGCCAAACATAAGACAACAATGGTTGCGTCCCTTGATAAAGTAGTTCCTAGCGCGTGGACACCATGACTGAGAGGACTGGTCGGAGATGACTAGACTGAGATAAGAAAAGTAAGGTTAGCAAAACAGCTAGATTTCTCTGTCGCTTGGGTGAGAAGTACACTTATTAATTTTGCCATTTCCAAACTCCAACAAGTAGCCAATGTTTTCCAAAACATTTACTTCAATTATATATGTATATCCATATGTACATTATGTGAGAAAAAGTTTTGCTTTTACAAAAACTACAATTCCCTAAAGTTTCTTGTAATTTTGTATTGTTTCATATTATATATGTACAAATGTATGTACGGTCTGCATATCGCCCAAGCCAAAGTACGGAGACTACTCTTCTGAAAGTATTTAATGACATTCTCTTTGCTTTTGGATAGTGTAAAGATTACAGTCCTCACCCTCCTGGATTTGTTTGCAGCATTTGACATAGCAGACCATGATGTATTAATTCACCGTCTCTAGCATGGTTTTGACATTCAGAATATAGCCTTACAGTGGTTCAAGTCCTACTTAGTCAACAGGACACAAATTGTATATGCAAATGGAATACATTCCAGCCCAGTTGATCTATGTAGTGGTGTTCCACAGGGGTATATTCTTGGGCCGGTTCTATTCATTCTATACACTCAACCGCTCTCAACTGTTATAGATCATCACCCAGTGTTTCACCAATTATACGCTGATGACACACAAATATACAAGTCAAGCAGCCCAACTGAAGCTGATGCTACCATCCATGGAGTAGAGAGGTGCATTTCTGATGTGAAATCATGGATGACATGTAATAAGCTGCAAATGAATGAATGATAAAACTCAGGCTATTCTGATCACAACACAAAGAATTTATCATTTATATCCATTAGCTCAGACAATAAATATCAGCAAAACCAACATTAAATTCTCACAGTCAGTACGAAACTTAGGTGTTACTTTAGACAGTACTCTCATATTGCACCAACAGGTCATGAACATATACAAGGCTGCATATCTTGAACTGAGACGCATCAGTTATACTTGTAAATATTTTTCAGGTGATGCCACTAAAACACTTCTGTGTTCATTAGTACTTTGAAGACTGGACTATTGTAACCCAATTTCATCTGGGTAATCACATTATTTACTCCAGAAACTTCAAAACACAGCTGCACGGATCATCTTTAGAGTACCTCGATCAGAAAACACCTCACCACTGATCTGTACCCTACAGTGGCAATCAATTCGATACAGAATCAAACACAATTTTTTTTATCTGTGGTATGCTTCACTGACAGACTCCAGTCCAACATACCTATCGGGCCTTACCCAAGTGTATACTCTATCAAGATACTTACACTCTTCTTCTGACAATCGTATACTCATTGCTCCCACTATGAAAATGAAGTCATATGGTCAAAGTTCTTTTGCATACCAGGGCTCGACGATGTAGAACTAATTGCCCA
Organism: Unio delphinus; assembly: GCA_029339505.1. NCBI lineage: Eukaryota > Metazoa > Mollusca > Bivalvia > Unionida > Unionidae > Unio > Unio delphinus. Next base: position 1,306,519 of record JAQISU010000021.1, on the reverse strand, counting down.
TTGAAATTATATACAAAGACACAGTGCTCCTTTTTAAGAGTTCTCTTAAAACTCACCTTTTTCGACTGCAGGGACAAACTTAGAGACCTAATAATGTTTTGTATCTTATATGTTTTTAGCATGTTTTTATGATTTTCAATTTCATTGTTTTTGTCATTTTTTTTTCTGTAGATTAGTCCTATCATTATAGATAGTGTAAAGCGCTTAGAGCGTCTAAATATTAGGCGCTATTCAAAGTCTTCATTATTATTATCATTATTATTATTATTATTATTATTATTATTATTATTATTATATTAAACGGCAGTTCTCATTTAAGATTAAATGTAACCTGAGCAGCTTCTAGTCTCTGTTTACCTCTATAGGATCAGAGAAATAACCAAACTTACTTTACAATCATACTTGAATTTTAATAAGCAATTCCTAAGCTACAAAGTTAGACGTGCATAATATATGACATGTTAGTTCAAAGATAAAACTAAAAAAATGTATGTTTAAACAGTCTTAGCTAGCTTAACAAAGCAATTGCAGGATCAATTAAACAATGTGCATTGGGTGAATTTTAGCATGATATAAAAATTAGTTACTAAACTTCTATTATTGTCCTGGTGTTGATAATAACAACATCAATGGTGTGATGTGTATTGTCTGTGTGTGTGTGTGTGTGTGTTTGTGTGTGTGTGTGTGTGTGTGTGGTGTGTGTGTGTGTGATGGTAATGACAAAATTATCTAAATGGGAAAGATCAAAGTGTAATCATGAAACATCAAATTGATTTGTGTGACCACGCTACGCTTACACAGCGACATATCAAATGAATCCAATGATGAATGACCATTGAAACCGACCTTATGTAGATATGGATGAGGTTTAAGCCAATGTTTCTATCAATATGACTGACCGGTGACTCCTAATAGTTTTACCATGCAAATTGAGACCTAACCTCCCCCCCCCAAAAAAAAAAATCAACACAAAACAAACCCCAACAACAAACAAACATCAAACCAAACAAGTGATAATGACGAATTTGATTGCGCAGTGAAAACGCAAGATAAACTATATTTTCAACTCCAACAAACGTTCTAAATAGATTAGAATGTTTTGGTCTCATGAATATAAAAACGTTTTTGCCAGTAGTGAAAATACTTGAAAGACAAATCCTGCAGAAAATTCTTCTCTCAAGAAACAAAAGAATTAAAATGTAATTTCCAGGAAACATGTCTTCTTTCAAATAAAATTATTTAAAATATTCATGAGAAAAGCATTTCATGTCGGGTATATTGTGGGGAAAACTATACAGCTATAATGACTAAAATAGAACAAAGCCATGGAATAACAATTTTTTTCTCTGTTTATTATAGGTGTAGTTTTGATAACAAATGAAGTCTTTAAACTGCAAGGAATAATTTTTCCCAATACCGGGCATAATTCTGAAAACTGCCGGGTAAAAATTTTAAATTTTCCTCAAGAAAAGTGGTTGAGCGGTGGAATAGTGTTTTCGTAAAGTTGTTGCTGCTCACTCTTAACATCACGCTGGCAGAAAATAATGTTGTTATAGGGTTTAATGCCATTCAGCACAAGATATACAAAACAAGACGGCCATCATTAATGGTGGAGAATGAACGCGGTGTAACCCCAGAAAGAACAACCGACCAACGAGAAGTTACCGGCAAGCTTTCTCGCATATCCACACTGGCGGAATCCCAAATAATGAAATACATAACACAGCACTCCATCATTATAATGATGTATATGTGTGGCCTAGTTCACCACCTTATAGTAGGACTGAATTATATGATGACATTATTCCATCATTTTTTGTGTTGTCCATGGTGGCCTAGATGAAACAGTCTTACAGTGAGACTTCCGTATAATGAAATACATGATACAGTATTCCACCATTATATTAATGATCATTGGGATCTAGAGTATAATGTCTTGTAATGAGACTGCCTTGTCATGAACTGTATGTCTGTGTGTTATTAGGAGTTTTAAAACAATGACTAGTATGTAGATGTAACTAGCAGCAAGTAACTCGTACTAAAATGAGTTCATTGGTACCTAATTTTCATGCTTGAATTACTATTATAAGATATGTATACCTCTCAAATTATGTAATAACTTTATCAATTATAATAATAACGTATAATGCAGTCATGATTGGTAAATGTAATTGCACACTCAGTGCCTTTTTTATAGGATTTGGACAATTCAAATACCACAATTCGTCCCAACATAGACGAATAATTGTTTAATTACGGAATAAATCCGGAATACCCCTGAAAGACCCACCGGCCCACGAGAAGCTACTGGCAAGCTTTTTCAAATACCCTCATCGGCCGAATCGAAGACTTGAACCTACGCAGACAGAGGTAAAGTGGCAGTGATCAGTAACGGACAGCGTGTTAGACCACTCGGCCACTCGGGGCCCCCGAATACATTGTAAACAACTCATCAGACCTACAATGACAAGAAGAGTAGTTAAAATGGTATAAAAGATGCTTTGAAACTTATATAAAGGTAAATAAATTAAGTACGTGTTTGTAAGATATAGATTGTTTTCTCACTAATGGTGGCAATAATTATTTCAAGAAATTATGAATTGCTACCAGTTAAGTAACTTCTACAAAAGCAAATGTATTTTATCAGTTTTGAAGTCCAGACTTAGTGTAGCTACGGAAAACGATTTTGTTGCATGTTCTTAGAATCAGAAGTTCTCAAAACCTTTGAAAAGTATTTATTTAATTACTAAATATATTTATTTTCCACCATTTGCTGACTGACTTTAATCACTTGTAATAGTTTAGACAGGTAACGACTTTAACGTTTATCATAGAAGAAAGTTTGCAATGGGAAATGTTGAATAGAAGCCATTTATTCATTGCATTCTTTAGAATTATTATATTTACAGAGGAGTAAGTGTTGGATTCTCCTGCGTCTGTTCCATACGTGGTTCGCTGGAATGAATAATGTTGTTATTATGATTAATAGGTAAATAATATGTAAATTTAAATTGTATCATGCAAATGTATCAACTTAGGTTTACTGTTCTCTAGTAATTAAAGTTGATTTGTCGGTAAGATTTGAAGATAATTATTTAAAGAATCATTTCTAATATTAATATCGTAACTGAAATATAAACCTTTTCAGTTGCTTTGTCTATGCATACCTATATACAACCAGATTTCAAAACAACGTGCACACTTCTAAACTCTTTAATTTCATTCTTTTGTTCGTTAGCTTGCAAACGTTGAAGCAAATGTTTCTGTTTCCAAACCTGGCGAACGTGGACGCCACCTCAATGCGGGTTTGGGTTAGTACATTGGTTACGTGCACTAGTTATGTCCAAGTTAGGTGGGCGGGATAAGTTAGTTAGATGGGTTGGTTATATTCAAATAAGCTGAGTAGGTTACATTCAAATAAGCTCTAATTGGTTACATTCAAATAAGGTGAGTTGGTTACATTCAAATAAGCTGAGTTGGCTATATTTAAATAATCTGAGTTGGTTACATTCAAATAAGCAGAGTTGGTTACATTCAAATAAGCTGAGTTGGTTACATTCAAATTAGCTGAGTTTGGTTACATTCAAATAAGCTGAGTTGATTATATTCAAATTAGCTGAGTTGGTTGCATTGATGGTCTGTAGATCGGTTAAGATATTGTTAGTGTGATGTTAAGATATGGGTTTTGGTTATGTTGAGGTTGTGTTGGATGGTTTCCTTGAAGTTAGTTCGGGATGTTGCCATTATGTGGGTTGTTTAAGATATTGTTACGTGCTTCGGATAATTTAAGTTAGGTGATTTGGTTAAAATACAGTTACATGGATTATTCTTCTTAGAGTTACCTGTGTTGGTAGTTAAAGTTAGATGGGTTGGTTAAATTAATGTTAGGTGTGTTGGTTACGTTGAAGTTATGTAAGGACAAGACATACAAATGTTAGATTGTTAAGTTATTGTTAGCTGCATTGGTCTCTAAAGTTAGATGGGTTGTTTATTCTAAACTTAGTTGGGTTAGTTACGTTAACGTTAGTTGTATCCGTCGATAGACGGACGTATGGACGGTCGGACGCACGGTCGGACGTACGGACCACTGACCGAAGTACGAATGAATGGATGGATGGACGGACGGATAGACGAACGGAATAATAGATGCATGGACGGTCAGAATGGATGGATGGACGGACTGACGGATAGAAAATGGACGGAATAAACGCTGATGGAACAATGCTTTAATGATGGTTGGTTGGTCTGATAGATTAGTGGATGGACGGACGGTCGAATCGATGGGTGGTTAATTGATTAAGGTGCGATAGACTAGAGTTTGATACGATGGTGCGTTGGTTGTGTTGAAGGTAGTGGGTTGTTTATATTAATGTCAGAAGTACCATTGAAGTTAAAATGTGTGTTAAGTTATTCTTAACTGGGTTGTTTTTTTTCAATGTAGTTGATTTAGTTACATTGAAGTTAAAATGTGTGTTAAGGTATTCTTAACTGGGTTGGTTATTTTCAATATAGTTGATTTAGTTACATTGAAGTTAGGTGCAAAGGTTATGTTTAGGCTATGTAGGTATTTAGATTTTAAATTTGGTGAGATAAGTTACCGTTTGAGTAGATGATTAAGTTAAAATTACATGTGTTTGTTAAGTTACGGTTAGATTTGTTGTTTAAATTATGCTTTTTTTTTGGTTAAGTTGAATTTAGGTGGGTTGCTTAAAATAATGCAACCAAGTTGATGGCATTAAAATTAGATGGTTGGTTAATTTATTGATAGCCGGTTGTTTAGTTTTAAAATTAGATGAGTTGGTTACGTTGAAGTTAGGGAGATTGTTTTAGATATTGTTATGTCAGCATATTGGTATTGTTATGTTGAGCTTTTGTTTTGGTTATGTTAGATTATGTAGGTTGGTTACATTCAAATTTGTCGGATATGTTACTATTAGTTGGGTTGTTTAAGTTATTATTAGGTACTTTGGTTAGTTTAAGTTAGGTGATTTGGTCAAGATACAGTTACTCGGATTATTTATGTTAAAGTTACGTGTGTTGGTAGTTAAAGTTAGATGGGTTGGTAAAATTGATGGTGGGTAAAGACAATGCATACAACAGGCAGAGAGACATTCACAAATATAATAATAAATACAGGACGTATCATATATAACGGTAGAGAACACCCAGCACAACAGTAGACAGGGCACCACTGAAATAGAACAGGAAGACAAGAAATACATTAACTTACGAATTAGTTGAGTTAATTAAGTTAAAGTTAGGTGGGTTAGTTCTGTTAAAGTGAGGTGAGTTGGTTATATTAAAGTGAGGTGAGTTGGTTATGTTAAAGTGAGGTGAGTTGGTTATGTTAAAGTGAGGTGAGTTGGTTATATTAAAGTGAGGTGAGTTGGTTATGTTAAAGTGAGGTGAGTTGGTTAAATTAATGTGAGTTGAGTTGGTTATATTAAAGTGATGTGAGCTGGTTATATTAAAGTGAGGTGAGTTGGTTATATTAAAGTGAGGTGAGTTGGTTATATTAAAGTGAGGTGAGCTGGTCATGTTAAAGTGAGGTGAGTTGGTTATGTTCAAGTTAGTTCGGTTGGTCATATTCATATTATCTTAGTTGATTACATTAATGTTAGATAGTTGGTTAAGTTACATTTAGCTGGCTTAGTTATTTTAAAGTTAGATGGGTTGGTTTTTTAAAATTTGATTTTGCAAATATGATGAAATCTGAAACAATGGTATACTAGCCGCTTAATGCAAAATGACTAAGTCTGAAAAAAGACAAATTTGTCTTCCAGCCAAATTATTAAATAAAAAGTAATGCGACTGGAACTTAGAAAACAAAACAAACATTTGTCGCAATAAGCTAGAAAACTCCTTTGAAAAACATGAAATGAATAGAGATCTCGAACTTTAAACCCTAATGTATAATCGTTCGATGTAGTCTTATCAGCAACAAAATTTGAATTAACAGTAAATTATTAGCAATTAGATTACAGGTAAATGTTTAATAGATGAGGAATAGTGTTCATTCAAATCGGAAGACAAAGTATTTGAAATAGTAGATACCAAAAGGTAGCATTTGGTCCAAATATATTCAATGTGTAAAATTAGCTACTGAGAATGAATGCATTACCACCATGACAAAGCTTACGGGATACACCATTTATAAAGAACACGACCTCACCGAATAATGTCTGAGAATTATAAAATTATTTGGTGTGCACACTTCCTGTTATACGCTGTAGGTAAACATATATGACTAGCGTAAACGTCTACGACTATCGTAAAGGTTTACAACTAGTGTAAACTTCTATGATATCTATGGACACAATTTGGATGTATAATCTCACCTCTGTATTGAGCAAACTGCTCTGAATGAGGTGTATAGAAACGGGACAAGTGGTTTGATAGCAAATGTACTGGTTTTCTATGAAGTCTGTAAAAGGGCATGTTTCTGGTTACACAATTGTCGATCGGACAGATTCATACTGTATTTATTTCTACAAAATCTGGAAAAACACTAAGTTGTATTTTTTCTCAGTGAAACAGAAATAAGCATCGCCGCCAGGTAGAAGAATTAGACCCGACGCAATTGCTGTATTTATGGAAATGACGTTATGGAACAACGGTTCATTTCTTAATCTGAACTGGTAAAGGCGTACACACAGTTGCTTGCATCTTTTATAGACGTATGACAATGACTATGAGCCATTGAACCGGGTTTTCCTCAAGAGATATAAATATATGAACCCTTGAAATTTCTAACTGTAACATTCTTCTCAAGATCTGCTACGAGGATATCCTACAACAGAGATGATATTGACGGAAGGATCTTTGAGGGTATAGATAGAGGTTCAGAATAGGGATTCCTGTTCTTATTGTCTTCAAGAGTAAGGAGTTTCTGATCCACAGTGTCCATGACTTCGGTTGTTATCTGACGTGGTGAAGTATTTGGGATTGCTGACTTTACTGTGTTAAATACTGATTTCTTACTTCCTAATGCTACCCCTATCAGCGAAAAGATCACGCATTGCTACCAGCAAAGTTATTTTGTACTGAAAGCAAAAGTGTCATACTTTTATTTTCTTACACGATTCATTACATGGTACACAACTATAATATGACGCACCCCCATATACATAGAACATGATCGTCAGTTTTAATATTGGTTCTCAGAGGTATCAAGAGCTGTTGGTTTATTAATGGAATGTATTCAGCTTTGCATGTAATACAAATGAAGCCAATTACTGCTTTTTCTTATTATGTTAAATATTCCGTCAAATGTGTAGAATCCACACTAACTCATAATCAACACATCATCGCTATTCATCTCGGACAATATTTCAAGATCCCTCCCTAACTGCTGGCGTGCTGAGACATTTAATCAAATATATGCAGAACTAATATAAAATAGCATACAACTAATATTCATTAGCATGTATTTCACGTTATGTTCTATGCATGACAAACTTTCTTGAGTTGACACACACACACATTCACACACACACACACACACACACACACACACACGAAACCTTGAAATTCAGATTAATCTGCGATATCGCAAACCTAATTATAGTTAACTTTAATATGATGTACACTATATCTGGGGGTTCTCTTGTACTAAACAAATACGTAGATTTAATAATTCTATTCTATATTACATGTGATCTACACTCCATGGCATTGTTTAAGCATCAGTACTTGCATATTATTCATACAGTGTCTAGGGCATAAAGATCTGGCAAAGTAAGTGTTTCTTCGCTAATTGTTGTTATTAATGAGGATGATATAAAAATGATCAGATATTTTTTAGCTGTAGGAATATTTTAACATGTTTTATTTACATAATTAAATCGAAACATTTTTGGAGGCAAAGGTCAAAAGAAGAAATCACTAATATCGAAGCCATAAATTATGCATATGCCACAGTCAGCGTCAGAGACGCATGATTAATATGCTTTCCGTTGTGAACATAATGCACAACAGTTCTCATCAGTATCGACACTTTCTCGAATTCCGTTAAATATAAACGTGTGACCAGCATGAAAATCACATTAAAGGGTGGTTGTGGGTGGGAAAAAATACATTTGCCATTTACGGAATAGCATCAGTTCAGAATGTGGATATAAATAAAATGTGGGATATAGTTCATTAGAATCATTAGAACTGATAAAAAACCCAATACACATCAGAGGTTATTCTTGCCAGAGAGTCAGAAAAAATACCAAGTCAACAGGCACCATGCTAAGAGCTCTACAAGGCATCAAGGATATAAAATATATAACGGGGGATGCATCATAGTGCTCATAGAAGAAAAACACGTGCATCCGACAAAGGAGGTATAGTTAACAATTGGCATCAATATCCATAAAAGTCAAAACAGCGTGATTGCTTACATACTTTCATTAAAACCAAGAAAACACTAACACGAAATCAGCTGCTTTGAAGACAATAAGTCACCCATGAGGCTAGGGATGCTGAAAAGGTGCAAAGAGAGAAGATCCCTGAAATTGTATGACATAAATATACTCGTGTTGATTGGGGTGATAAAATGTAAAGAAAATATTTTATTTTACAGAAATATTAACTTCTTCATAAATGTCTCATATTTTATTGCATGTTAGTTTTAATCATGCCTGATTCAGATCTGCTCATGGACTACATCCAAAACTGATATCAGTTATGTTTCGTAGTTTACCGCATCCCTGTACTCCAACAAAGAAATTACTAGAAAGAAAACTGAAGCTAAATATTATCAAATATTCAGCAGTGAGTCTTTTTTCTAAATATTCACTTGTGTCCAATAACCTGTCGACAGTTACAAGCATTGAGAATGTGATATACTTGTATATAGCGCAACTTCGGTTTTAATTTGCATAGTTCCTGGGGATTTATATAGACTGATTTGTGTACAGTTAATATGAACATTTGTTTAGTTTATAAAATCTTCTTTTCCATGGGGACTAATAAGTATGTTAACTAAAACGAAAGCAATAATTTGAACATTTAGATGTGAAATCAGGTTGAGGGATTATTCTGACTTCTGGCCAGAATAATTGTATTATGTGTACATCCTCCTGGATATTTGCCAAGAGTAGACGTAAGTATATCTAATATAATTTCCACCAAATCAAAAGATGCGCAGGCAGAACGAAAACTTTACAAGACAGATAATGAACAAATTGTTCATATCAAAACACTTCTTTCTGTCAACCCGGTCCGAACCTTGTGGGAATATAATACATTAGAGTCCATTCATTGATAACAGCACTAAAAGAAATTTCAGTAATTTATCTGTATGCATCCTCAAAAACAGCCAACGGCATTTCTAGAGAATGAGAGTTGGTGTTGATTTTATACTTCAGTAATTTTCACTTTAATCAACAGTGTGTATTGTAATCAGAGTACAGTATTTTAAAACGGTCGCTGTAAAATAGTTATTTTGACTAGATTTACACCATCGTATTTATAACATTGCCATGGCAGGTTTTGCAGCCGATTTTACTTTGTGGCTCTGTTTCTTGCCTCGATAATGGCCACTGAAAAGACAAAATTACAAGACGGAGAGGCCATTCGTGCTGAACTCTCAGACTTTCTTCAGATCTCCCCAGCAGTCGGTCGATCAGGGTAACCAGATTCAGCATAGGCAGGAAAATACTGTCAGTAATAATCCGGGTTCCTGTCACTGCACGTGCACCTGTAATAGCCAGCCTACATGGGGCTATGGCCTCGGACCTGTTTGTCCAAATTAATATCCAAACTGTGGTGGATCGCTCTCTGGAAGACCACTAGACTGTTAGGATCTGTACCAAAAGGGGGTATAGTAGAACCGGTGTGTATGTCATTTATCCTGACGGGCGTCAACAAGGAATCTATGTACGCTGTGGTTGGACTATCATTCAGAGAAGAGTCAGCGGGGACGTGGATTTCTATCGCAATTGGTCAGATTACAAGAAGGGATTTGATGACTTGAATGAAAACGTCTGGGTTGGAAATAATAACATCTATGATGTCACAGCGCAGGGCAACTACCAATTGCGTATAGATTTATCTGTTTCGGAGAAGAACAAGACCTATTCCACGTACAGTTCTTTCAAAGTAGGAGATGAGAATAGTGGATACTTTTTTTACGGCGGGAGGGTATAGCGGAACTGCGGGGGCCTCCTTTAGTTCTCACTCAGGGGCCAAGTTTACCACCAAGAACCAAGACAACGACATCTATCGATCAAATCGTGCTGACTTATTCAAAGGTGGATGGTGGTACAAATCTTGCCATTATTCAAATATGAATGGTATATACGGTTTCATTGCATATGGGCAAGGAATAAATAGGCTTTCATTTTCCGAATATTACACGTCGTTGGTGTATGCCGATATGAAAGTGCGAAAGCAGTAAATACAACATGCAAACACCGGCCTGGACAAAATTGAAATAATTCAATGAAAACACGACGAGGTATCATTAGTATCCAGATTTTATACGATTACAGTTAGGATCAAATAAACTATAAGGTTTCATACTCTGTAAAAGTTAAAATTTTTACATTTTCTTGCAAGTACATTTGTTTAACGGAGTTTATCCACATTTATCATCTTTTGTCAAAGTCAAACTTATCTATTGTCAGCATTGCTTTAGGACGAAAAGTATATGTTTACTTCGGTATACCACAAAAATAAATCATAAACTTAACATAAATTGTTTAGAAAATTGTACTCAGAGTTTTCTAATCTCCACATAGTCGCTTATTCAATTTAACTACATTTAACTACATTTCATGCATACCTTAATTTACTAATTTCTTTAGTAGTCAAGTAAAATAAAACAGTTCTCTCGAATATACCCTAATTAAATTTTTTCCTCCAAATGTTTTAAAGACTATTTTCTTTTCATTTTACGAAATTTTTAACATTTTGGTTGCAAATTCAGCTACTGCTTGATACAGATCTTTTTTTTTATAGAAGGCTTATGGATTACGAGACTTGAATTTCCAATTTATGTAAATTTATGTGCGACCAGCTTATTTTTACTTCTAATAAATCAGTAATGTCTTTGTGTCCACAAGTCACTATGTATTATTGGATCCTACTTGTAAATTAGTAGTCGTTTAACGCATTGTCTAACATAAGAGAGATTGTGTTCGTTTCCGTATCAATAATTATCATTCAAAACTCCTTGAGGTTTTAGTATATCTTTTCAGAACGTATATGCTACTCCTATCATGATAATACCTGTTTTCTATATTAATAAAATGTTTAATCGCATTAAACTTTGATTTGTGTGGATTTTATGTCTTTGAGGGGGGGGGGGATGGAGTTTCAATAAAGTTCTCTACATGCTTGAGAAATTGATATATGTACATTTTGTTTTCTTCTTTTCTTTCTTTTCATTGTTTTCCCTTTTTTTGAATGATGTTTTTTGTAGTACACCCTTCATCCTTTTCTTCCTCAGTAATCGTTTAGCACCTACGATGGCCGCCAGCCACAGTCGCTATATCATAATATACGGAAATGAAGAAAGGTAAGCTGCTACATTCAACGTCACCAATTCGGATTTCAGACGGATATAGAGACCTGGCTTTTTCGCATTAAACAATCTGTAATCTAACCTATATTTCACAGATTGGAATATATCATACTTGCATTTTTGTTGCTTATCAGCTCGCGATATTTGCATGTTATCTCGTCTTCAGCTGTATCCCTGTGATTTTTTGTGGCTAAAGGTCTTCTATTTTTAGAACACGTCAACATTTATAGAGAGAGAGAGAGAGAGAGAGAGAGAGAGAGAGAGAGAGAGAGCATTTAATTTAAATTAGCAATAAATTGTATTTATGAAATACCATTGATATTATTATTAAATTGTGCAGAATCATTACTTAGCCGTATTGAATAATTAGCTACCAATATTCCTCAAAGTATATATATATATATATATATATATATATATATATATATATATATATATATATACACACACACAACAGAGTTTTGAGGAGAATATAACATTAAAGGTACAACAATCGTATATATTGGTGGTAAGATGTGCTGTGCAGGAGTCTTGCGTGAGATTTTGAATGTAAGTGCATTTAGTATATATATATATATTCATCGAAGTTATAAGTCCATATCGAATCATTCTAGCGTGGAAATAATGACCATTACAATAACGCTAGTTTGATCCTTTCGCCAGTATATGTAAAATATAAAACCTTTTATTATTACGACGTGAATGAAGTATGTTATATTTAATTTTATCTCAAGGTGATAGACTGTCAACTCAATGGTGTTTTATATATATATATATATATATATATATATATATATATATATATATATATATATATATATATATATATATATATATATATATATATATATATATATATATATATGACGATACTCGTTGACAACGCCATCATACAGCGCGAGTCAGAAGTACTCCTTTCCTACGTTTAATTTTTCCAACTTAAAAATTTGAAAAAAAATCTAAATAAAAACAAAACAAAACAAAAACAAAGCGCAAAAAGATAAACAAATACACAAATGATATCAAAGATGGAAAGAGCTCCCTAATTAAAACTATATATATATATATATATATATATATATATATATATATATATATATATATATATATATATATATATATATATATATCAATGTCTAGCGGCAACAAAAACCTGTTTGCGTACATACTCATATTTCAGACTATAAGATGAAGGCACTTGTGAAGTTGTAATGAATTTGGTATCTTTAAAATCCAAGAAAGACGTGACTGTCAATCTGTATTATGAATACATTACGTCGCAGAACCAGACATGATTAGATGGGAATCTGGCTATGATATTTCACTGAAGACTGTTATTAACTTGAAATGGAGAAAACACTAACAAGATCACAACAGCGAGCTTAGTGTAAGCCTAATGTTCGTTTTAATTCTGAACTAAGAACACAATTACAGTAAGTGGGGAAATCCGATCAGGGTACGAGGAAACGTAACAGTGTAATCTAGCAAATCCCGGAAAACACAATGACAGCTTATACTAAAGCAACTGGATATATTATACCTTTGGTACCAACCATAATCAGTCTATGCAGGTCCCAAGGGTTGGACAGGATCACGTTATTTAAATCCTTCATATGCATCAAAGCATGATATGAAAATGTCACCCTCAGAATCAGAGGTTTGTGTCTGATGCTATCCTGCCCAACATCGATGCCTAATGAAAATTTATTTATCTCACATTGATGATAAGAAAGTAGCATCGACATCTAAAGGGCATATTGTGAATGGTGTTATAAGTTTCAAACCCCCATAAGTATTTCGTTACAATTTTGTCGTAAAACACAGTTTCATTAATTTCAAGCGTCATGAATTAATCGTGAATGATATAGCAGGTATTATTGCAACAGTTTGCAACAGTGGACCTTTCAAACAGACGCTAAATCGCTAGCCGAAGTTTGCCACCGGAGGCTGATAGTGTAGCATCATTCAGATCGATTTTCAAAACTAATACATGAATTATCTGCCAACCTTATGCAAAATTAAAACTGGCTGACAGTAACAATTTTAAAATGTATGATACCTATAATTCCTAAAACTCTGCTAACGGATAAATAAATTATAAAACCTATGAACGTTTTAAACATAGCATTTATAGTATCGCCAGAAATCGATAAAAATAATAAACTCACATTAACTTTCCGTTTTACCCCAAATACCTGATAAAAACAAGCAACAAAAATAAGACACAATAACAAAAAAAAATCCAAAACAAAACAGATAAACCAAATAAAAACACCCTGTAATAGTTAAGTCGCCTACGGTTTTGGGGTGGGGTACTTCCAATTTATTTAAATTAATACAGAAGACCCACCATAGCTCGTTTTTGTCAGAAATTAAAGTAGTGATAGAGAGATGCAAAGCTCTAAGCCCCCAGTCAGCGGTGCCGACAGTTAAATTAATGAATAAACAAAATGAAATTTTAAATAACAACAATTTAATATAATTCAAACAATAATCTCTCAAAACAAATTCAGCTAATATCATATCACTCAACCAAGTTACGACCTAGTTCATCCTTTGAATTAGTGTGTGAAATTTTCCCTTCTGTCCTGAGTCCTACTCATCTGCATGTTTTTTTTCTCTTTTCCTTTCTCTCCCTACGTTCTCCCTTCAACTTCTCCCTCTGTCCCTACTTTCCTCTTTTGTCTCCCAGTGTTACGAAATGCCTCAAAAGTCCCAGTTAGACCACGATACGTTTTTAATATTACCAAGGTGTTGTGTTTCGCGCGCGATTTTATTTTTATTAAATATACTTTTTCTTTGAATCGCTCGACGCCTTCATTTCTTGCGCTGCACGTGCGTGTTATGTGTCAATGCGCACGACAATATATATATATATATATATATATATATATATATATATATAATGTAGAAATCTTGAAGGGGACAACCACTAGAGAGAAGCTCTAAATTTATTTAGCTGTCCGGGTGGTATTGCCATTTTACTTTGTTTGAGCCAAAGAGTTGTGTGATTTGTATGCTTTTTAATCAACTCTTATAAAAAAAACCAACTAATAATCAGTTTCGTAAAACACGTTCAATGTTGTATTATATGTTTGCGTTATTTTATCGTACTTGTAATTCAATTTATTACGATGGTATGACCTATGCAAGTTGATAGCGAGATGATACGACTCAGATTATTAACAGGAATATGGACAATGTAACAATAGTGCTTGACTACATGAATTCCATATAGTATTATTTGACTACATGTGTTTCCTACTTATTAGTGTGAGAGTGTAATACATTTTCATTGTCACTTACATACGTGTTTGTTATTTCTAGAAACTCTGCCCAGTCTCAAAGGGTGTCAACTCGATTACGTTACACCTAGAGCCTCGGACCACTGCTGGGGTAATTCCATCTGGTCCCTAAAACTTCCTTCTAACTTCTCTTTTGTCTCCCAGAGAGTCGGACCACAGCACTGAATACTTCCCTATGGTCCCTTAAAACTTCTGTTTCGAAGCTTCCTTATTATTCCCAGAATAATAATCCCGCCATTACGAATGATCTCGAAGTGGTTTTATTTGCCTTTTCCCGCCAAATAATTTTAATACTACCAACGTTTTGGTTCCCAAGATGATATATTTAAAGTTCAGATTCTAATGTCTGGCACGCCTAACTCAATTCCGATTGGAGGTTGGTTTATAATTATCCCACATTGCCCCTCCTAACCGCCTGTCAAGGATGTTTACGATACAATTTGACGATCCCTTGTTCCAAACAAGAAATCGTCACTTACCTGTAAGCAAGGTTACGTAACAGACTTTGGCAAAAAGAAACCGCACGTCTCTCGTTTACGGCTTTGTCAATTAACGGGCTGGACACCTCTGACATATTGCCGGCGAGAAATTATAGCCTCAGAGTTTAACATACCCATGCTAACAGCTGGTTTCTTCTATAACGTGACAATCCCCCACGCATGATAATAATCGGGATATTATTCTCCACATTTGTCCAAATGCAAATGTACGTTACACACTCAACAAACATTTTTTTTAGCGACGCCACACGCTGACTACGGACACGAATATACACCCGAGATACCGTTATTTACAGAGCTCTATATATCATTTGAACGCTCCTACTCATGAAATCAGCGCCTACGTTCTCTGTTCCTTTTACGTATCTGATATGCATCTGGTACAGCTGCAAGAACAGCGACCATCGCATCAAGCGTCCATTTGACAATTTCGCTTGCGGCAGATAGGCGAGGGGCTTGTTGTCGGTTTTCTATATAAAATTGAACCCGTCCAAGTACCGCTCGAACCGTGATATTCCGAATGCGATTTCGAGGCATTTCCTATCCGATACGGAGTAGTTCTTCTCAGCAGCAGACAATTTCCGACTGCCTTACGCGACAGGGAAATGCATCCACTCGTGCTCTTGTAACAGTACTGCTCGCAGTCCTGTATCGCATGCGTCAGTTCTCAGCACGAAATCTTTGGACAGATTTGGAAGGCGGACAACGACATCGGATGTGAGCCTGTCCTTGAGCGTTTGGTAAAGCGTGCTCCCACGCATCCGTCCAAATAACTTTAACAGGAGCCCGTTTTTTGGTCAGGTCAGACAACAGCCCTGCAATCGCAATGAAATTGGCCACATATCGTCCGTAATAACCGGCCAATCCCAGGAATGATCTCACCTTAGTTTTCGTGGTGGGTCGTGAGGCATTTTGCAGCTGCTCCACCTTTGACTTCTCGGGGGACTGCGTGTCATGACTAAGGGTATGTCCCAAATAGTCCAAGGTTTGAAACTCCAAGTGACATTTAGAAGGGCGATTCGTCAATCCCTCCTGACGTAGCCGCTACAAAACGGTAGCTTACAGAGTAAGGTGTTCATCCCACGTCTCTGTAGCTAGCAAGAGGTCATCCATGACGTTGTGGACACCCTTATCGCGCAAGGGCTTTAACAACTGCCGCATCATTCTAGTGAAGATGCTGAACGCATTCTGGTCTACGAATGGCATGACCAACCATTGGCAGGTTCCATCAAGAGTAGCAAAAGCGAGCTTTGCCATATCCTCCTGTCTCATAGGGATTTGCCAATATCGCTTGGAAAAATCCAACTTTGAGAAGCATTTCGCCTTCCAGACAGAAGCGAAAATATGTTCTGGGCTAGGTAGCATCTCCACTTGAAATTCAGTCACCTGATTCAGCTTCCGGTAGTCGACGCAAAACCGATGTGTGCCATCCTTCTTCTGCACAAGGACTACCGGAGAACTGTACGGAGAGTCAGCGGGCTCGATTAATCCTAGAGCAATCATCTGCTCGATCTCTTCCCTTACAACTTGTCGTTTTGCGTGGGGCAAGGTGTGGGGTTTTTGCTGAACTGGCCGGTCGGCCACAAGCTTTAACCGAAACTCGACAAGTGACGTTCTCCCGGATACTTCCGTAAGTACCTCGGAATACTCGGGCATAAACGTGTCCATCTCTTCCCGCTGTACCGTGGTCAACATGGGCTCTCACTCCACGTTCGAGGGTGTCTCAGCCCTCGTTCACGGACTTCTCGGGACAGTATTCGCCCCTTCCGTGTTGCCTTCGGCGTCCTCGCCGACGACAAAATCGCTAACGTTCTCACTTTCCCGGATTGGCGTGGTATAGTTTCTCCTTAGTCGGTAGTCGTATCCGATAGGTTTGACCTTGGATTCTAGCAGTTACGGCGTACGGCCCCCCTCCCTCCAAGAAACTTGCAACTTGTTGTTTTCTTGGGTAATATCAAAATGGTTCATCGATAAGGGGTGTAATCCCCAAGGGGACTTGTTGATGATCCGTTTTCTGTACCATTCTCTGACACTTTTCACAAGAGAGACAGAATCGCTTGACATCTCCCTGGACCCCTGGTCAGTAAAATTCTTTTACAAGACGGTCACGCGTTTTGGCAATTCCCATGTGTCCTCCTATGAGACTCACGTGCGCGAGTTTTAACATTTCGTCTCGCTTCTCTTTCGGCACGACAACTTGCTTAAAGTGTTCGCTGCCTTTTCTGGCGTAGAGATTAAAAAAAAATCCCCTTCTTGTACGCGAACTTCACCGCGCCATTAGGAGTTTCCTCCTCCGTTCTCTCTTCAGCGTATTTGTGCAACTGCGTCAGAGTTGCATCTTTCTGCTAAAATTTCCTCAATTTTGTCCGGAAGTACGTTACTGACCGGCGTCGATGTAACTTCCATTGGAGACGGTTTCGTCTGTCGACTCTTGGACCTGGTTTACACAGAACACTCCGGGATTGGTGTGAAGGTTTCGGGGTTCAGTTGCGGAAACACAAAACGACATCCCAATATGACGTCATGTAACAGTACAGCCAAGTATGCAGCTTCAATTTTCCCTTTCACGTACGGTGAATCGTGGTCAATGACAGCCACTGGCAATTAGTCACGCGTGCTGTTCGCGTAATGGTCGTCAATTACCTCCCCTGTGTAGTCCTCAGGCTTCATGTATTTCAGTCTTGTGGTACTCATGGTGAGACCAAAGCTTACGCAGGAGCTGGAGAACTTGTCAATGCTGCATTGCATGTTGGCTTCTGAATCAACATTGAGGGCGCAGTCATTAGCAAATAAGAACTACCGTATGGTTTCTGTCATGACCTAGGATTTCGCTTGAAGCCTCCTGGGAGTGAATAGTTTTCCATCTGTACTGTACCTGATGCCAACTCCAACCTCTCCGTCTCTGAAAGAATTAGTCGGCATGGTGGAGAACAATAGATTTAACAGTGTCGGTGCCAGAACACAGCCCTGTTAGACGCAATTGGTTACTGGGAATGGCTCCGCTGTCACTCCATTGTCCTGGACTCGTGCATGCATGCCATCGTGGAAATAGTGCACAATGGATATAAATTTTCGTGGGCATCCCGTATATGGTCATTTCCTTCCACAAGCCTTCTCGGCTGACAGTATCAAAGGCCTTTGTCAATTCAACGTAGATGGAGAAGAGGTCGGTGATTTGCTCATCATATTTCTTTTGTAGCAGCCTCGCAGCAAACACCATGTCCATGGTGCCACGTTCGTATCCGAATCCACACTGGCTTTCTGGCAGTAGTCCCTGCTCAAGGTGTGTAGTTAGGTGGTTCAGTAAGATACTGGCAAGAATCTTCCTTGCAATTGAGTGTAAGGATAAACACCAGGGTTGTCACTAGCCTGATGGTTCCCTTTGCATTTATACACGTGGATTGTGGAAGCGTCTTTGAATTCCTGGTGAATCATCTCTTGCTGCCATATTAGTAAATACAATTGGTGGAGCCTTTCGATGAGGGCTGTGCCCTCTTCCTTGTAGAAATCAGCTGGGTTGGAGTCTGAACCAGGTGTGTTGCCACTGGAGAGCAGACTTTGTCTTCAGCAAAGATGGAGGGCCATCCAGTGCTTTGTTGATGGATAACTGGGGGAGACGACTGATAGCTTCATCATTGATGGATGAAGGGCGATTAATGCGCTGTCAAAGTGTTCAGCCCATCGTTGCGAATCCTCTCTTTGTCAGTAGTTAGTGTGTTCCGGTCTGCGATGAGACGGGCGGATGATCCAGAGAATGTCCATACACTTCTTTCCGGGCATTGTAGAAGTTCTTCAGGTCATGATGGTCTGCATAGCACTGTATCTCATCAGCTCTGTTGCTCACCCATGTGTTTCGCATATGACTGAGCTTCTGCTGTACAGGTCTGCGTATGTTGATGTAAGCATCATTTCTAGAGGTGGACTTGGGGTTGATGATGTAGGTTTGAAGGAGGCGGTGTTTCCTGTGCAGCAACTGTTTTTATCTCGTCGCAGTTCTCATCAAAACAGTATTGATGCTTGCTCGTTAAGGGTCCTAGGATTTTCGAAGTTGAGCTGTAGACCATTTCTCTGACTGCCACCCCGTCGATCTCCACATTCTAATTGTCGAGAGGGATTGAGTTCAGTTGTTATTTGAGGGAATCCACGAGAGACTGCTTGATTTTGGTGAGTTTCATCTTGGTGACGTTCAGTCGTTTAGGAGCCTTCTTTCCATGTGTGCGACTTTTGTGCTGAAGGGAGATGTTGAGCTTGGTGATGATGAGGCGGTGGTCTGTCCAGCAGTCAGCACCGCACAAGACATTGATGGAACTTTTGCTATTTTGCCTGAGCTTTTCTTTTAATTATATAAAGTGCAGGCACTTATCGGTGGTGATGTCATTTCTTGCCTTTACTGCTTGCACCCAAATGAAACTATGGAAACTTATCAACGTCTTTTCATGGAGATAAAGGCACTGATTCCACATGCTCAGCCTACAACAGTTAGGATGGATTATGAAAAAGCGTCCATGAATTCTATTGCAGAATGCTACGCAGGGATAGATATACGAGGATGTTTTTATCATTTTTCTCAGAGTATATACCGAAAAATACAAGCTCTTGGATTTCAGGAAAGATATCAAGATGATTCAAAATTTGCAATGTCATTTAGAATGGTAGCTGCTTTGGCTTTTGTGCCGCTTTCTTACACTGTGCAGGTTTTCGAAGAAATTCACGAACTTACAGAAGATGACATGAATTAATTGTTAGATTATTTTGAAGATAACTGCATTGCCAGAAGAAGACGTCGAAGCCGAGCTAATTCTGTCTTTGTTCCTCAAGTTTGGAATGTACACAGCCGTGTTCAAAATGAATTACCTCGCACTAACAACAGCGTTGAAGGTTGGCATCGAAAAATGCAAGCTGCCGTTGCTGCTGACCATCCAAACATTTGGATCTTTTTGACAATCCTTCAAAGAGAGCAATCATATCTGACCATTGCAGACCAACCAGATGATATAAATAGTTTTTCTGGTAAAACCACATGTTGATTAGACTTTACTTTTAGAAGGTATAACAATAATAAGATTTACAAGATGACTGGAATGGTTAGAGCATCCGCCGCGGAAGCGGGAGGTCGTGGGTTCGATCCCCGGTTGAGTCATACCAAAGGCTTACATAAATGGTACTTACAACTGCCTCGCTTGGCGCTCAGCATTAAGAGGTTAGTGTTAGGACTGGTCAGCCTGGTGTCAGGATAATGTGACTGGGTGGGAAGTCATTCTACATGTCTGCGGCATGGTGCCCCAGTGCTATACATCACTACAAACTGCCTCACAGCAGACATCGTAGCGATATGACTAACATTTTTTTAAAGCTACGTTAAAAGTCCTGGATGTCATATTGGTACCGTTGTCATTTAGGACCTACTAGACATCATAAGAGGCATTTTAGTGACAATCCCTATCCTGATACAATCTATTCAAGGGAAGTAGTGAGAACCTTTTCAAATGACCACTGTAGTTGTCATATTGGATTTCCAGGTAGCACCAATTTCATTTAGAACCAATTAGAAGACATAATAAGAAATTCATGTTGTTATTACTATTTGTTTATGAGCTGAAGCTATAACAAGATTTTTAAGATGGCTGCCATGATGGCCCTATTAAATATCAAATAAGCACCATTTTCATTTATAACCAACCAAGACATCATAAGAAGTCTTTTAGTGAAAATCCCATCCAGATATGACCATTCATTCAGAAGAAATAGCAATAATATTCTTTTCAAGATGACTGCTGTGGTGGCCATATTGGATGTCCAAACGGTAAGATTTTAATTTAATACCAATTAACCGTTGGGTTCAATATGAGTTCATGGTTTCATTACAATCCTCCAAGTATTTTATGAGGAGTATCGATGATAAACTTAAAGGATGGACAATATACCATCCTGTAAGCTTTCGATCCATGACCAGTTGAGCTAAAAATGTTTCATCAAATTACTTTCTAAACCACCACAAATTTACAATTACATAAACTGAAGTAGAAACAAAAAATTTAACTATGAAATATTTTTTTATAACTACTTTACTAAAACAGACGAATAGATTATGAATTTCGAGAACTCAAAATAATAATGTTGGTTATGTTAACACACACACACACACACACACACACACACACACACACACACACACACGCACATACAAGGTATTTTTCTTATTCAATTTACAGATAATTTCAAACACTTATAGTTAATGTGGCTGGTAAAACGAAATATGTTGTAGACACAAATACCAGTACAATCCTTATCATGATGCAGATTTACAATAAAAATGTCTGTAAAGAAACATGATGTATCTTTAATCAGCTGAATTCCTGTCTGGTTTCACAATTTTATCAAATAAATGGCACCAGTCTCCCAGTATGGTGTTCCTGCTCTCCTTTTAGACTACACCTGCTGCAAAAATCACACTGGAAATATTTAATAAATTAATTTTGCTTGAGTGAAGATCCCATCAGATTGTCCTAATATCAGACTTTTTCTGCTAGTAATTGAGGATTTACAAATGTTGTTACCATGAAAATGAATATGATAGGATCTACAAACTGATACCTATCCACCATATACAAGATGAAAATGTGATAAACTGAGCTTTGACGTGATGAAACTGTTAACACCCATGGCTTTTTTATGATAGTTTTGTTCTCGATGATAAATAGATGATAGTACCAGGCAAGATTGAGAAAAAGTTGCAGTCTGAAGGACTTTATTAAATGCTTGTGTAACATAAATTAAATTACAAAAATTAATTAAAATACTCTGGTTCTGCAGGTTTACAATATTAATTAACAAGTTATGTAAGAATCATGTACGAATACTATGAAAAGTACCACACACATTATATAATTTGACATAATAATGGTCTCATTGAGTCGTATATAAATTTTGTAACTATATGTTTAAAAATCCGGAAGCATCCCACTTTTCCTAAGATTCAATTGCTACAAAAAGCTTGACAATAAATTCACTGTTATTTATTATAAACTGGATGAAAAGTTAAATTTTCTCTTTAGTTGTGACTTTTACCCCCAGCAAGTACGTACACCTCCACATTTGCTACAGTTGCCTACAACAATTTTAATTAAATAATAGAAATAACTCAATAGGCAAATTGTGGTGACATGCAAATGTAATGAATATGATTTCATTTTACTTATTACCATGTAAAAGCAAACTTTAGTGATCTTGTATACAAGGAAATATATTTTTACTTTAGCCACAGAACATCATAAACGAGAGAGAGAGAGAGAGAGAGAGAGAGAGAGAGAGAGAGAGAGAGAGAGGAGGGGTGGGTGGTGTTTAATTTTTTTATGAGAATTCATGTAAATATAACAGGGCCACAAGGTTGACTAGTTCCACAAAACCGTAACCCTCCATAACTAAAGTTAGTATCATTATTATGGGAATTACAAGAAGAAACCTCATGACAAACCAATGAGTTATATATAATAGGAATCAACCTATTATGGAAAATACACCTGAAAACACTTAACTTTATACTATTATTACTCACATGTATTTTGAATCGCAAAAGTAAAAATATTTAAAATCTGATGTCAATAATGGTGTAGCAAACATACATTGAGCATAAAACCATCCGTGCACACAAATGAACATTGGATATGTTGCTTGTAAACTCCAGAATAGATTAATATCACAGGACATCTGATCACTACAATAACGTTTATCAGACAAGTTTTCCCTCTAATCCAATACTCAGGTTTGATGTTTCTTACCTGGGTCTACATATACTACTACACCAGGCAAGCAATAAAATGCCAGTAAATGTGTACACATCCCACAAAAACTGTCAGCAGCGACTCAGCACATAATGACCCCATCACTAGGATATGATTGGCCCCATTATCTGGCAGTGGTCAAGACTGGCAGTATTATCTGTCTGAGATACATGCATAGGTAAATGCACGAATACTGTTTCTGAGATATTTGTTACTCCAGTCTTGATATTTTAACTGCAAGCCTGTTTGAGGTAATTTCCATTGTATACTTTGCTGTACGATTTCCATATTATATGCTGTATAATGTAATGGAAACATCCATGCATGTAATAATGTGATCAACAGATCAAGTATACCAATAAATGAAATGCTGCACCAAGTAAAAATCATTATTGCTAAGACACCAAATAAGTTTAAAGAACAGCAATTAGAAATTGTTTTTAATTTGACTAATGTGGCACATATGAAAAAACCACATAACCAAGCCTAAATCTTAGTTTTTGCTGCCATTAACACTAGTCAGCAGCAAGCCCACAAAAATACAATACAAAAATTGCAACTCCATGAAAAGAAATAGAAGAAAAATTTACCATTTGCAAAAAGGAAAAACAAAAATATTCCAAATAGAAAGTAGAATGTTTGTCAAGCAGAGTACAAAGGGAGCTTCAAGACCCACATCCCCACCCCCACTGGGTAGGGGTATTATTATAGTAACAGAACATTCAGCCAATCAACAATAGACCTGCTGACTGTCACCAAAGGTTTTAATTGCTGCATAAGAGCTACCTTAGCTAGTACAAGACTTTATAATGATTTAGGTGATAAAAATGTTTTCCCTGCATACCGGTAACAATTCTATTGTTCTGATGCTGTTATCATTGCAAGGCTTAACCAAAAATAAATAATATAATGCTTATCACACCACACAACATAGCATTTAAAATTAGACCACTCCAGTGGCCTTTAGTGGCCAGAGCCTCAAATACAGTTGGTCATGAGTTCGAAACCAGGTAAATTCATACTGAAGACTTATAAAAATGGTACTTCAAACTGCTTCGTTTCATATAAGGTTTCACAATCTGTAAATATAAATATTTTTCACTTTCTTGCATGTACATTTGTTTAACGTAGTTTTTCCACATTTACCATGTTTTGTCAAAGTCAAACTTATCTATTGTCAGCATTTCTTTAGGACGAACAGTATATGTATACTTTGGTATAGCACAAAAATAAATCGTATACTTGACATAAATTGTTTAGAAAATTGTACTCAGAGTTTTCTAATCTTCACATAGTCGCTTATTCAATGTAATTACATTTAACTACATTTCATGCATAGTTTAATTTATTAATTTCTTTAGTAGTCAAGTTAAATAAAACGGTTCTCTCGCAGATTCCTTAATTAATTTTTTTCCTCCAAATGTTTCAAAGAATGTTGTCTTTTCATTTTACGAAATGTTTAACATTTTGGTTGCAAATTCAGCTACTGATTGGAACAGATTTTTTTTTATAGGAGGCTACTGGATTTTCAGACTTATATTTTATTCACGAGTCTTGAATTTCGAATTTATGTAAATTTATGTGCGACCAGCTTATTTTTTACTTCTAATAAATCAGTAATGTCTTTGTGTCCACAAGTCACTATGCCTTATAGGATCCGACTTGTAAATTAGTAGTCGTTTAACGAATTGTCTAACATAAGAGAGATTGTGTTCGTTTCCGTATCAATAATAATCATTCATAATTCCTTGAGGTTTTACTATATATTTTCAGAACGTATATGCTACTCCTATCATGATAATACCTGCTTGCTATATCAATAAATTTCTTAATCGCATTAAACTTTGATTTGTGTGGATTATGTGTCTTTGTGTGTGTGGGGGGGTGGAGTCTGCATCAAGTTCTCTACATACTTGAGAAATTGATATATGCACATTTTGCTTTCTTCTTTTCTTCCTTTTAATTCTTTTCCCTTTTTTGAGTGATGAGTTTAGTAGTACACCCTTCATCCTTTTTATCCTCAGTAATCGTTTAGCACATACGATGGCCGCCAGCCACAGTTGCTATATCATAATATATGGAAAAGGAAGAAATATACGTTGCTACATTCAACGTCACCAATGCGGATTTCAGATGGATATAGAGACCTGGCTTTTTCGCATTAAACAATCTATAATCTAACCTATATTTCACAGATTGGAATATGCCATCCTTGCATTCTTGTTGCTTAGAAGCTTGAGATATTTGCATGTTATCTCGTCTTCAGCTGTATCCCTGTGATTTTGTGGTTAGCTAAAGGTCTTCTAATTTTACAACACGTCAACATTTATTGAGAGAGAGAGAGAGAGAGAGAGAGAGAGAGAGAGAGAGAGAGAGAGAGAGAGAGAGAGAGAAAGAGAGAGAGAGATCATTTAATTTTAATTGGCAATAAAATGTAATCATGGAATACCATTGATATTATTATTAAAGTACGTAGAAGCATTACTTTGCCGCATTTAATAATTACCTACAAAATTCTTCTAAGTATACATATATACAGTAAAACTGCACGAGCTTATTTAATTTTTTTTATGTAGGTATATGTAACAAAAAACATTTTTAGTATTACGACGTGCATGAAGTATGCTATATTTAATTTATCTCAAGGTGGGATGAGTGTCAACTGCACGGTATTATTTTGTTGTTTATATATATATATATATATATATATATATATATATATATATATATATATATATATATAGATATATATAGATATATAAATATATATATATATATATATATATATATATATATATATATATATATATATATATATATATATATATATATATATATATGTATTATGATATAAAAAATACGTGACTATTATACACACTTGTAGACAACGCCCTTATACAGCGCGAGTCAGAAGTACTCCTTTCCTACGATTAATTTTCCCCATTTAAAAAGAAAAAAGAAAAACAAATGCACAAATTATATCAAACATGGAGAGAACTCCCTAATGGGGTCTCTAGATCAGGTGTACGATGTTATTATACTTTTGTACTACCTAATTAACCGACATCAATTCAGCTGCGTCGTTTAACGTTTTAAAGATAAATTTTACTTCTTTTGTACATTGCTTGGTTATAATTTAAAAAATATATAGAATAAATATATAATACATGAATATTGAATTAAGTTTGTGGTATACGTATTTGGTTGCTGCGCACAGTTTTAAAGGTCAAATGAAACGATTTTATATGAGTTATATGATTTCTTTAAAATGTTGTACAGTTTTGTGTTTAAAATCATTATTAACGTTTCCCCGATTGAAAAATATGATCATACCCCATTTAAATCGATCAAAATGATTGGGTACATATTTCCCGCCATAATATTTACATCGCTTACTTCCCTTAGCTGATGACGTCACTTGTGCCACAACAAGCTTTGTTTACAAACAAGTTTACCTGTGTGAATCGATAAGCAGTGAAATGGTGTATTGCGTCGCTTTTAACTGTAAAACTGAGTCAGGTCAAGGGGTAGGATTATTTGAATTTCCGAAACACGAAAAGCGGAGAAAAGTTTGGATTTCCCGAATAAAAAGGAAAGATTTTAGTCCATCGAAAACTTCGAGGCTTTGTGCAAAACACTTTACCAACGACCAGTTTGTTGTTGATCCTTCATTAGCAATGATAATCGGCTACAAATTGAAAAAACTACAGCTAAAACGAGATGCAATACCATCAATTTTCGATTTTAAATCGAAAAAACAAGGATGTGAAAACGCGGATTCACTCAAAAAAAAAACGACAATCGAGGGCAGTACCAAAAAGAAAAAGAATGGAAGTAAGTAATTTTTTTTCCTTTCTTAAATTTATAATTGAATTGTTTTACTAATCATTATTTTTTAAAATTAAACTGTATGTTCAACATTAATATGAATCTATAAATAAACTAGATCTCTCAAATTTCACCCAAGAACAATGGGTTTGTATGTATGAGATAAGCACAGCAGGAGAGTCTGGACTATGTCTAAAGATATAATCACTAATTAATACAGTAAATAACTGCTCATTCATTATGATTAGCATGAATAATTGCTGTCCACACAATTAACAATTTCAGTAATACAAAGATTTTTTTTAGTAAATTCCTTTATAATTTATTTATTTTGTTGCTAAATAAAGATGTTAAATTATTTTATTTTATTTTTTAAAATTTTTTGCAGACACTTGCACAAGTATTGAAGGATTCATCTGATAGTGATCTAATGAAAACAGTTGTTGGAACAGCTTTAATTGTAGACATGTGCTGTACATGTGAAGGGCGTTACAGATGGTATAGTCAGCCTATGTCAGGAACTATGCCTTTAGGCAATTTGATTTTATCTGGAGCAATCATGTTTGCAGGAGCAAGTCCAACAACTGTACTGAATGTGTTTATGCATTAAAAAATTCAGTGCTTTTCACAGAGAACATATATGTCGATACAAAATGCATATATTGTTCCCATTGTATCATCAGTTTGGCAATTAAGTCAGTCCTACATGTTGGATGAAATCAAAAACAGAGGGAGTGAAATTAAACTTGGCGGAGATGCACGCTGCTGTTCTCCAGGACACACAGCAAAATATAGGTCTTACAGCATCATGAACCTTGAAAGTGGGAAAATATTGGATCTTCAACTTGTTCAGGTAAATTTCCTTTCAATATATATATATGTACCTTTTGTGCCTGGAATATAGTTTATTGCTTGCCGCATTGCATTTCAATGAGAATGTAAATAGAGGTCAGATGGTGACATTAGATGGCAGTCACCAGTATCGAGTGTCCTTCCCAAAATGGCGAAAGGGAGAAGGAGTTGCAAAAGAAATTAAAACCAGACAAACATACAATAAGTTATTTGTTTAATTTTTTACAAAAATTATAGCATTCACATCTAACAATCTATTCTTCTTGTTTCAAGTAATAAACAGTTTGATTTGATTGTTTTGCAGGATATATTGATGACTTGTTTGATGAACTTCTGATGAACTTCTGATCAGACGGGAAATGTACACCAGCTATTCAGAAGCCTTTGATGCCAGACAAAGAGAAGACAAAGTTAGACCAGCCCCTCTGGCACAGGCATTGCCAAGACAGTCAAAAATTGAAATAGTCGATAGACATATTTCAAGATTCAATTAAAACTATAATTAAAATTATTTGTGTTCAGTTTTGTCTCTTTAAGAAGTTAATTACGATATTTAAATCCACAATATTGTTGTGATGGAAATTTATCTCTTATCGCTTTCACAACACATGATGGCAAGATCTTTCTTTGCTTTTTACGCAGTCTTTGGTAAATCCATCGCACAAATCTTCTATAAGCTATATATCTGTACAGTCTGTAAAAAAAAAATATTCTTAAAATCATTGAAGAGGTATTAAAATTGAATGTGGCACATAGATGTACAGATGAATAATCATTTATACATGTATATATATTTATTTTAAATTGTTTTGATTTCATTTTTATTGTTGCTGTCATGTTCATCATCTATTACTACATTTATTTTGCATTACTATTAAAACCTCTATAAACAGCTGTTGTTTTGTGTTTTATTTCTACAAATTAAGAAAACTATACATAAAAGGGTAAAACTTGATTTTGGGGGAAAAAGAGACCGGGTGTTTAGTGTTTACTAGAAGGTGCAAACGAACTATTTAACTTGAAGAGTTATCCCTTAATAAAACAAATGTAAAAACACTTACTCGTGTATATTTTGATCATTTAGTCCATGTTCCTCCAAATACTCATAATAAGATGTTTCCAAAACATGTTCATTCAAACAGTTTGCTTGGAAACCATCATGCTCTGTTATGCAGGAAATTCCTGCTCCTTCCATTTTTCCATCCACTATATTCGTGTCTTTGCAACACTTTGACTCCCTTCTTGTCTGCATTGTCATGCAGTGTTGACAAGAACACCTGCAACAATTAAAAGAATATACTAAAGTAGTGTGCCAAATCAGTTTATTCTCATTAAAAAATCTACCTTTTCCAAGATCTACATATAAACTGTAAAATGCACTAACAAATTGATCAACATTATATTTGTGGTGACAATACGGATGAACTTTTTAAGTTAAATTTTTTCAAGCAGATGTGAATAAAAATATGCACATTATATACAATGTAAGGTCCTTAGACACATGCAGGGAAATAGTCTAAAAACAAAACATCATCCCCTCCCCTTTTTAAACTCTTTTTGAAACGAGCAAAACAGTAACCGAATACTTTAAAAAAACGATTGCATTTTGTTTATAATATAAGTATTTGTTAGAAATCTTACCAAAGATTCACTTCATCAACCTCTTCGTCAAGTAAGGAGTCTTCATTCTCTTCGGTCGAAAGGTGACTATCGTCCGAGTCAGACTCAGAGCTTGTGTCTCTGTTTGAAACATTTTGTACCGAAGATAATCTTGGTTCAAACATATATGGTGTTATTGACGGTTTCGTCGAAGTCAAGTCTGGCATTTCTTCACAATCTGTCGAACTTTCATCAGAAACATAATCCATTTTGTTATCTTGCTACCCACGCCGTATATTGTTTACAATTGTATGGCACGTATGACGTCAGCAGAAGAGGTAATTCAGGGGAAGTAAGCCAGGTCACATCTGCGCACCGTTCGACTTTTGATGACCGGGTACGTGCACCCGACATTGATTTAATTAATTTCATTAGGTTTTTTTTACTTCCAAAATAATAATCAATCATTTTACTTATTAAATTTGAAGATCAAAAATCGTTTCATTTGACCTTTAAGGAATTTTAAGGAATTCTTAGATTTTTGCGTTTATTTGTCTGATATTCAGGTTTATTGTGTGTTCAACTTTTATATTTAACGCACACTATCCCAACCTCTCATTTATAGCGTTAATTTATGACAGGGTCAGATTGAGATTTTCTCCGAATACATTAATGGGAACATTCCTCGTGAGTCTAATGCTAATATGCTAATACGAACACAACCTAATCGTCTTAATGCGGAAACATTAAAATCATCCGAGCCAAAGGTGACAGAAATGTAACAGACTGGTGGACTATTTGCAATCCTCGCATCCAATTAGCCAATCGTTATTGGCCATTGTACAGATCTAAGTAATACAAATATATAAACAAATGAACTTGTTAATCATCTGGAGGAAGCTCAAGTAGATCCACTTTTAAATTCTCTTCATGAAAGCAATATCGACATGTAACTATTTGACCTATAATATCCAATTCGTTAGAGAATTCAAATGTGATCCAGTAAGCTGGAATATTCCTTCAATGTTGTTGTTTAACGTTATGATATTGCCTTCCTATACCTCACTTGAAACGTTCAAAACCTAAACATAAAGCACTATTTTTAGAATAGTTTAGTAAAAAAAAACTAAAAACTAAAATCATTCCATCACTTATTTATGTAAAACTATCACTGAGTTAAATTTGGTGCAAAATAGATTCAAAACGATACTATAGGGAAATCAAGCATTTATCGGTAATTGCTTTGAGATGTTCTTCTTTCTATTGTGTCATTTGTTTCTTCTATTGATTGAGAGCATGTAGGTTCATTGTATATTTTACTTTTATAGTTCTTATTTCTCGATTCCTGGTCTATACAAAAGGTTTGTCCACAAAGCATTTCTTTTTCTTGGATGTGGGACTTCAAGACGACAGGGTTTACATGAAAGCATCACCTTCTATTGTAACAGCCATAGTGGTTCAAATATGTACATTTATTCCTCTTTGCCATTTACAAACTCCAAAAAGTAGTCAATGTTATCCGAAAGTTTTATTTCAATTATATATGTATATCCAAATGTACATTATGTGAGAAAAAGTTTTGTTTTTAAAAAAACTACAAATCTCTGAATTTTCTTGGAATTTTGTATTGTTATATATTCTATATGTACAAATGTATGTACAGTCTGCATATCGCCCTTGCGACAGTACGAAAACTACTCTTCTGAAAGTATTTAATGACATTCTTTCTGCTTTGGATAGTGGAAGGATTACAGTCCTCATCCTCCTAGATTTGTCTGCAGCATTTGACACAACAGACCAAAATATATTACTTCAAATTCTCCAGCATGTTTTTGGCATTCAGAATATAGCCTTATAGTGGTTAAAGTCCTACTTAGTCAACAGGACACAGATTGTATATGCAAATGGAATACATTCCAGCCCAGTTTATCAATGTTGTGGTGTTCCACAGGGATCTGTTATTGGACCTGTTTTATTCATTCTATACACTCAGGAGCTCTTAAGTGAGATAGATCATCACCCAGTGTCTCACCAATTGTACTCCAATGACACGCAAATATAGAAGTCTATCCACTCAACTGAAGCTGATGCTACCATCCATGGAGTAGAGAGGTGCATTTCTGATGTGAAATCATGGATGACATGCTGCAGATGAATGATGATAAAACGGAGGCTATTTTGATCACAACACAAAGACTTTCTCATTCACTTTCACTAGCTCAGACAATAAATATCAGCAACACCAACATTAAATTATCACAGTCAGTGCGAAACTTAGGTGTTACTTTAGACAGTACTCTCACATTGCACCAAGATGACATGAACATATGCAAGGCTGCATATCTT
This sequence comes from Unio delphinus, assembly GCA_029339505.1. NCBI lineage: Eukaryota > Metazoa > Mollusca > Bivalvia > Unionida > Unionidae > Unio > Unio delphinus. The sequence goes on along the minus strand of JAQISU010000021.1, from coordinate 1,274,793 downwards.
GAACTGAGACGCATCAGTTCTTTTCGTAAATATCTTTCAGTTGATGCCACAAAAACACTTGTGTGTTCATTACTACTTTCAAGACTGGACTATTGTAATTCAATTTTTTCTGGTTCGTTACAATATTTACTCCAGAAACTTCAAAACACAGCTGCGCGGATCATCTTTAGAGTACCTCTATCAGAGCACACCTCACCACTGCTCTGTACCCTACACTGGCTATCAATTCGATACAGAATTAAACAGAAAATTTGTTCTCTGTGCTATGTTTCAATGACAGACTCCAGTCCAACACGGCCTCACCCACTTGTATACACCAGCAAGATACTTACACTCTTCTTCTGACATTCGTATACTCATTGTTCCCACTATGAAAATGAAGTCATATGGACTAAGTTCTTTTGCATACCAGGGCCCGGCGATGTAGAACGAATTGCTCATTGAAATTAGACACAAAGACACAGTGGTCCCTTTTAAGAGTTCTCTTAAAACTCACCTTTTTCGACTGCAGGGACAAACTTATAGACCTAACAATGTTTTGTATCTTATATGTTTCAGCATGTTTTTATGTTTTCCAATTTCATTGTTTTTGTCATTTGTTTTTCTGTTGATTAGTCCTATCATTATAGATAGTGTAAAGCGCTTAGAGCTTCTAAAGATTAGGCGCTGTACAAACTCCTCATTATTATTATTATTATTATTATTATTATTATTATTATTATTATTATTATTATTATTATTATATTAAGTGGATGTTCTCATTTAATATTAAATTTAACCTGAGCAGCTTCTAGTCTCTGTTTACCTCTATAGGATCAGGGAAATAACCAAACTTACTTTACAATGATACTTGAATTATAATAAGCAATTCATGAGCTACAAAGTTAGACATGAAAAACATATGACATTTTAGTTGTTAAGGTTAAAACTAAAAAAGTCTGTCTAAACAGTCCTAGATAGCTTAGCAAAGCAATTGCTGGATCAAGTAAACAATGTGCTTTGGTTGAAATTTAGCATGATATAAACAATAGTTACTAACCTTGGTTGAATTTTAGCATGATATAAACAATAGTTACTAACCTTCTATTATTGTCTTAGTGTTGATAATAACAGCAACAATGGTGTGATGTGTATTGTCTTTGTGTTTGTGTATGTGTGTGTGTGTGTGTGTGTGATGGTAATGACAACACTATCTAAATGGAGAAGATCAAAGTGTAATCATGAAACATCAAATTGATGTGTGTGACCATGCTACGTTTACACAGCGACATATCAAATGAATCCAATGATGAATGACCATTACAACTGACCTTATGTAGATATGGTTGAGGTTTAAGTTTATGTTTCTATCAGTATGACTGACCGATGAATCCTAATAGTTTTACCATGCAAATTGAGACCTACCCCCCACCTAAAAAAAAAACAACACACACAAACGAAACCCCAACAACAAACAAAAATCAAACCAAACTAGTGATAATGATGCACAGGATTGCGCAGTGAAAACACAATATAAGCTATATTTTCAACTCCAACAAACGTTCTAAATAGATCAGAATGTTTTGATCTCATGAATATGAAAACGTTTTTTCCTGAAGTGAAAATACTTGAAAGACAAATCCTGCAGAAAATTCTCCTCCAAAGAAATAAAAGCATTAAAATGTAATTTCCAGGGAAATGTCTTCTTTCAAATAAAATTCATTTTTAAAATTCATGAGAAAATCATTTCATGTCGGGTATATTGTTGGGAAAACTATACATCTATAATGCCTAAAATAGAATAAAGCCAAGGAATAACAATTTTGTTTCTGTATTCATGAAAGGTGTAGTTTGGATAACAAATGAAGTCTTAAAACTGCAAGCAATATTTTTTCACAATACTGGGCATGATTCTGAAAACTGCCAGGTGAAAAATGTAAATTTTCCTGAATTGATAAATAAGTGGTTGAGCGGTGGAATAGTGTTTTCGTTAAGTTATTGCTGCTCACTCGTAACATCACCCTGGCTGAAAATAATGTTGTTATAGGGTTTATTGTCATTTTCCAGCACAATTTATACAAAACAGGACGGCCATCATTAATGGTGGAGAAGGAACGCGGTGTAACCCCGGAAAGAACAACCGACCCACGAGAAGTTACCGGCAAGCTTTCTTGCATATCCACACTTGCCGAATCCCAAATATTGAAATACATAACATAGCACTCCATCATCATAATGATTTATGTGTGCCCTAGTTCACCACCTTATAGTGAGACTGCCTTATATGATGACATTATTCCATCATTTTTTGTGTTTTCAATGGTGGCCTAGATGATACCGTCTTACAGTGAGACTTCCGTATAATGAAATACATGATACAGTATTCCACCATTATATTGATGTCAAGAGTATAATGTCTTCTAGTGAGACTGCCTTGTCACGAAATGTGTGTCTGTGTACTATTAGGAGTTTTAAAACAATGACTAGTACGTAGATGTAAGTAGCAGCGAGTAACTCGTACTAAAATGAGTTCATTGGTACCTAATTTTCATGCGTGAATTGCTATGATAAGATATGCATGCCCCTGAAGAAGAAGGATTATGCCATGCCAAACCTGCGTTGCGGGCAAGTTTTAATGTATGTCCATTCCTTAGGCTCTAAATATGTTGGATCCCATTTCACTTTCATTAACGCTGGTACATGTTATTGAATACATCTTGAATTTGTAAAATTATTGTTTGCATGTGTGTTATTTGGATGTTTAATGTAAGTTTAAACATTTCATAAATTATGTAATTACTTTATCATTTATAATAATAACATATAATGCAGTAATGATTGGTTAATGCAATTGCACACCAAGTGCCTTTTATAGAACTTGGACATTTCATATACCACTATTCGTCCCAACATAGACGAAAAATTGTTTAATTACATACCAGAAGGTATTGAATACATTGTTTTTTATGTTTTATATTTTTTTGTTTTTTTTTATAGTTTAACGCCATTTTTATGTACAATATATTCTATACATGGCGGCCAGTATTAATGTGGGAGGAAGAACCCGGAATACCCGGGAAAGAACTAACGGCCAAGACTCAAACCTTCGCAGACAAGGGTGCAATGGCATTGATCCGTAACGGACTGCGTTTTAGAGCACTCGGCCACTCGGGGCCCCCGAATATATTGTTAAAAACTCATAAGACGTACAATGGCATGAAGAGTTGTTAAAATGATATAAAAGATGCTCTGAAACGTATAAAAAGGTAAATAAATTAAGTACGTGTTTGTAAGATGTAGACAGTATGATAGCAAAGAATTAGAGCAAAAAAAACCCATTATATCTTTGTATGAAGCCCTATTATTTTCTCACTAATGATGGCAATGATTATTTGAAGAAATTATGAATTGCTACCAGTTATGTAACTTCTGCAAAAACAAATGTATTCTCAAAACCTTTTAAACGTATTTATTTAATTACTAAATATATTTCTTTTCCACTGTTTGCTTACTGACTTACTGATCACCTGTAATAGTTTAGACAGAAAATAACTGTAACGTTTATAACAATAATGTCAACGCTGATAATTCGCCGCTGTATTTTTTTTATCTTCGCGGTATACTCGTCAATAAGAGTTTTTATTTTAGTTTGAAACTTACGGAATTGATCATATCGATACTGTTGGACATTCATTATACTATTTACTTAAATTAACTACAACTTCTACGTAGTATGTCATTGATGCCCAAGCTAAATTACCACAGACAGAGGTTATTGTAAATGTTCGAATGGCGCCCTTATCTATTATTGCACTTGCAGTATTAATTCCAATATATGTATTCGATGACACATTAATGATTAAACGATACTCTTGAAAGCAGGGTCAATCTATATATACCTCTGACTTCAGCGGTATTATTAATGATATTAGTTTGAGGTGTCCAGTCGAAAGATCCTTGATATGTCGAGCACACGGTATTAATATTTTGTTTATGTGGTAATTTAATTTTATCAAGCCGGGTCGCGATTGCAGAAAATTCACTAACGATATCGTCACGTGTTTTTTTAATCATATCGATATTTGTTTGAATATCAGAAATTTTCATTGGGATATTCATCGGAGTACTAAAGAAGTTATTCATGATTTCATCCGATTTTCTAAAATTCCTACGGAGGTTTACAAACGCACCTACATGAGCATCATACTCAGCTTGCAGTGTTATAAGTTTATCATCTGTGGTTTTATGCTCAGCTCGCAGTGTTTTAAGTTTAATGTCTAACACATCTACATATTGTTTTGTAACAGCATCAGTATCCAGTGCTGGATATCGAAGTGTGGTTATTTTATTTGAGATCATGTCGAGGTTATTTTAAAATCTGCAACTTTTAACTACAAATATATTCCTGTGGGTTTATTTTGAAAATCTACGATTTTTAGCTACAAGTGTATGTCTCTACAAGTATATATTAACTTAGCGTTATCCGATCTCGTCCCGAAGCCCAGCGTTCGAATCTCGTGGCAGGCATTATTGTCGACGGTACCGGTCGGAGCGTTTTATATACAGTGGGGTCCGCCCCATGCTCAAAAAGTTCAACAGAAAAAAATGTACATCCTCCCAATGCATTTAATTAATTTCATTGGGGGAGGGTGTGCAAAAAAATATGTTGAATTGAGAGAATGGCTCCCGTATGTAAATATAACTTGTAAATAGTGTAAATATAGTTTGTAAATATTTGCAAATATATATATATATGTATATCTCTAGGCGTGATAATTAAGATATATATGTTGTGAAGTCATACACTAAGCACACTTTCTGAGGTTCTAGAGTTGTCGAGTTAGATCCTCACACGGGGACTGTGTTTTATGTTGCCCCTGGGAATGCTCAGATGCGAAGGCACCTGAAGGGCCCACATGGGGTTCTGTTGTCTTATATATGTGACCTCTGGAATTATAACGTGTGAAGGTATTTTAGGAATTCACATGGGGTCTTTCCTGTATACCTTAATTAAGATTACATGTATATCTCTAGGCGTGATAAGATGCAAAGGCATTTTAAAACGAATGGAGATTATACCGTCGTATGTATATATATATATATATATATATATATATATATATATATATATATATATATATATATATATATATATATATATATATATATATATATCTATATATATACCTTAATTAAGATTACATGTATATCTCTAGGCATGATTGGATGCCAACGCATTTTAAAACAAATGGAGATTGTGTCGTCGTTGTATATAATTGTGCATACGCTTGAAAGAAAACGGGTCAAAATTGGCCCCCAGTTTTTTGTATATTTGATATATCAGATATATATATATATATATATATATATATATATATATATATATATATATATATATATATATATATATATATATATATATATATATATATCATACAATGAATTTCGAAAAAATAAATGATATCACAAACGCATTTTCAGATTTAAAAATTCAAAAAATCCAATTATTAGATAAATTAGATTCTAATCAGATACTCTCTTATTTTCAAGATTTCGATGATAATGCTAAAAATAATAAATATGTCCTACCATTCCAATATGCCTTTATTAAACGGATACAAGAAGCCGCTAAGGATTCATTAGCATAGGAAAATCATTAACGACTAGACTAGCGAGCAAGCGATTAGAAGCAATAAAGAGAATTATACCCGTAAGTGATTCTGTCAGACAAAAATTGCAAGCGCGACAAGAATTTCAAACTGCATTTTGCAACTGATACTGCACAATTATTTAAACCGGTAACTACAGCTACTGAGAAAGCTGCATTGACCACTGATAAGGCTATATTGGGATATATTGTTGACGATAAAGATAGAAAAAGGGTATTCTCCCGTTGTTAAAACAGCTAGCTGCAGCTAAACCACATGTTGAAGAACAGGAAAGTTCTGTTGGTAAAACTCAAAAGGGTGTTTTGTCTTTTATGTATAAATTTACCGATGAGGCTAAAACACTAATAAAACAATTTCAAATATTAAAACCTAACGCTTATCACACTTTTGGTGATTTTGCGGCTTAAAGTTTTCATTCAAGAAATGATTTTTAAAAGAAGAATATAAGAGAAATACAATAAAGTGCGATGAATGGGTTGATAGGTTATATAAATGGAACAAGGGGATTAGTCGTATAAATACAAAAGAATTGGAGTATATGAATTATCGAGATGGGATTACTGATTATGATGTACGACAAGTGGAAGAATGACAAAGACAAAACGAAGAAAGACAAGAGAAGAAACGTCAAACACCAACACGGAGATAAACACGGAGACAAAAAAAAACAAACAAGAACAAAAACAACAAGAGTATTATATCCCATCTGATCGAGAATAAGATGATGATGCACAAGGTGCAACTGGAAGTGGATTTTATCAAAGTGTAACTCCATCTGGAACCCATGGCAGTGGTCTTGTTCGTTGTCCAAATAATGTTCTCGGAGAGATATCACGATTGGAGGTTCTTATCGGGGGAAAACGAACTGGAAATAACTCACCAGAAATAATGAATGAAGCCGCTGATATCTGCAGACGACTATTTGATGGTGGTATCATGGATATTGGTTTTGATCGAAAATTTCTTGTTGAACTAGTTGATGATTATCATACTGACTAATTGTCATTGGTGACTTTGTCGCTGATGACCTTGTCATTGGTAACTTTGTCACTATTGATTGATTCACGGATTAGATAAATAGTATTTAAATAAAATGATCATACACTACAACCACTATAAACCAATTATGAGATACGTAGTAAATTCACGATTGCTTATTTATAGGGTGTATTATGGAGATGGTCTCGGTGATGTTTTTCAATGGTTATTTGCAAGGATGGACCAAAAAATAGCACCAATCGCAAAACAATTATCAATGAAAGCTATTGATCTTATTCGTGATAAAGGTATTAGCGCTGTTGGTGATGTTGCCGGTAAAGCATTTCCCGCGGCTAAAGAAAAGCTAAAAACGCTAATTCGACGACGATAAAAACCATCACCAGGAAAAACTACCCTCTACGGAGATTATGCCTGCGAATATTAGCAAAATAATAAACAACGCAGTGGATAAAAAAATAGCATCTGGGATAAATGAAGGATTTGATTCTCAAGGAAATATTACTGCAAATATGATAGCGGGAAGTGGCCTGAGATCGCAATTTAGATCAAGAAATATATAATAAAATGTTCAAATCGTCAGCCTATCAGGAATTTGATTTAGATGCCCTAGTTTTCAATAATATGATTCTGTACGCGATTATCAATTTTATTCCTATAGCGCAATACAACCAAATAGTCGATCAAGAATCGAACTTCAGGCTCAAGATACAAGCAAATACTTTCTACCTACCGAAGCATTTATCGAAGTAGAAGCAGAACTTGTAACAAATGTTGATGCTAATACGCCATATGCACATGCTGCCAAAGTTGGCTTTGTCAATAATGGTATCATAGCATTATTTAGTAACGCTAGATATATGATTGATGGAAGATATATTGAATCCATAGAGCATGATGTTGATTTTGGCACAAAAATAGTGGGCTTAGCAAGATATTCTGATGATTATACAAGATCGGCTGGACCATATGTGATGTTCGCTAAGAATATAACTGATCATGCTGAACATGTTCAGTATGTTAAAGTAAAGGCAACACAAGATACTGCAGTTTATCCAGCACCAGCCGGATATACAAGACCAGCTGCCGCTTTTAATATTATCAGTGATGTTAATACCGCTAATTACAACTTAGGGTTTGCAACACGCATATCAATGCTACAAGGACCGCGGTGATTATTATCATGCGCGATTCCAGTATCTCATATTTTCGGATTTTGCAGAAATGTTAGAAAAGTTATCTTTGGAGCGAAACATACAGTAGTCCGCTTGCTAAAAGACGACGATAATGATGCAATCTGGCATGGAGCTGGTGTTACTGATGGTAAAGTAAATATATCAAAATTCTCACTGTGGATGCCAGTAATGATTCCATCAATCACCGCAGTGGAAAAATTACTATCATTTATGGATACAGGTGGTAAATCATTGCTATTATGGCTCACTACAACAACAGATATTATGGAGACTTCTTCTAATGGTATATTTACATGGCACATGGCATCAAAACAGGGTGTTTGTTGCGTTACAGGATAAGACGCGATTAAATTCACAAACACGCAGCCATATGATATTTGATCAACTAGGTGTTACTGAAGTCTCATTGAGGATAAACTGCCAACAAGAACCATCCGAGGATATTTTACTTGATTACGGACAAAACCAAATAGAACGCGCGTATCATCGTTTGCTGACATTTATGGGACGTGATAATAATGTAGATACTGGTCTGCAAATATCACAATTAGATTTTAGAAATCGATATCCGATTTATAACTTTTCGTTGGAACATCATGATTTAACAAGACAATCCGTCATTAACATACATTTCCGAGCTCGTGTAAATGATCCTCCTGATGGTGGTTACAGAGCAATTGCTGTCATTCTCAGTGACAAATCAATGCTATTCGAAGGTGCTGGTGGACGAATGTGGGTAGTTGATGCACCAGTGGAAAACATGTAAATGTTTACCCAAAATATGTAGACAATTAGATCAATCTCGTATTAAATAAAATGTCATATATTCATATTAATGTTACTCTGACTCCTGTTCAGATTAAAAAGTTGCAATCGGATTCAGCTAAAAAATTGTGGAATTACGATATCGCTAAAACATAATCAAATGGAATATATTTTCCAAATCAACAGAGATAAAAATTTAGTCACACCGTTAATCACGTCTAGTTATATTTATCTAAACATTCAATCCAAGGACAGTAACTCTATCACACACATACCCAACCCTGTAGTAATTATCTCCCTTTGGTGGTAGGATGTCATTGTAAATATTCAAACATAATTGTGTTTCTAAAACGCTTTGAAAATGCTGAATTTTGTATTCCCTCTGCAACACGTCGAACCGAAGGCACGAAAACATCGAAATACTTGCCGACGCTATTTATTTATTGAAATATTATTTCTTCGTTAGTTTCTACGTTGAGAGATTTGACAGGTCTCCATGCAATTGTTTTAGAAGTACCGGTTTTCCCAAATGCAGTATTTTAGCTATGAGTGATTGCTCGTAAATTCTCTAAATAATTAATCCTAGGATTTGAAGCAATATGGTCAATCCCAAAACCATCTCTGATCAACCTAGACAAATAATATTTTTTCCCCCAGCAGTAAATCTAAGATACCCCAGGCCATTGTGCACTTCTAATGGATTTTTCAGTCTGCGGTGTCTAACTACACCATCACGAGACGCTTCATAATCGATGATCACCGGATGTGGTTGAAATTCTTGGCTCATTTATATACATATATATTATTTTATCTAATTAATTATTACTTATTGAGAATCTATCAATGTAGTCTTGAGTTGTTCTTATGATTTTGTTAGGGAAGCTGCAGGGTTAGAGTCTTTGTTGGAGTTTTTAACTCTTTTATCATAATAGCCCGTAAGTTCCCAATATCGCTTACCACTACAATTGAGACACAGCTGCGATTTTCATCGCACACCAACCCCACATCGTATGCAGAGTAACGGACCTAAGCTTCCTCGTCGGACACTCTGTGAATCATATACACAGAATTCATTTTTCATGATTTGTTACAAACGGTTACTGATCCTATCATAAGCCACTTACAGTGATTCATGATATTTAATTATTTATATTGAAATACTTGTTTTAATTATAATATGGAGGAGTTTGGTAGATTATCCAAAATCGAACCTAGGAAAAATGTTAAATTAAATCTCGATAGAGTATCCGTAGATTCACCAAATAAGGGTCTAAAAAGTGATAGAAACATGATAGGTACAATCCATGAGGGGTTTAACGAATTTAAGCGCGATGGTGTATCTCACTGTTGGTCAACATTTCGAATCGATGGTAGTGTTGATGCTACCATGAATAACAAAGAAAGCAGCAGCGATATCATTACATCTTGACCATAGAAAGTATTTTTTTAGAGTGAAATTCATTATCCGTTCAGAAACAGGAAATTTGATTATACGCGACAAATTTGAACCCATCTTGAAAAATAAAAGGAATGTCACTGTGAGTCAGGATTCCAAACCAGGAACGCCGACTGGAATTGACAAACCGTATTACGAGAGAGCTTATCCTGTGGCAGCGGTTGTATATGGGATCTATCCGATCAATGACAAACCGAGTATTGAGAAATTAAAACCCATGAAATTGTCAGGAATAAACTGTGTAGCCGAAAGAATAATAGAGCATTTTACTAATGCGTTGCGTAGAAACAAGTTGACGGATATAAGACGCAAAAAATAAATGAATGGGCTTTTGCAGTCTGGGATAGCGGGCCAACAATTCAAAATGTAGCTGAGTTAGAAAAGATATTAAAATTTCCAATAACCGTAGCGACAATAACAGTAGAAGTATTATACGAACCGAAATATAAACCAAGGGGATCTGCAATCAAAATTATTGACCATGATGCACACGCGTGCACTCCGCAATACGAATATTTCCACGGGTTAGAATAATAAAAAATCTACCCGTGGAGTTCTCCCGTGAGGAGGATTTGTTTGATTTTATTCACACGGTCATTGTGGTTCTTGAAGACTTTTGAAGACGAATAGTGTAAATTCGATAAATTTGTAAGACCTAATGGCGAAATATACCGTACTGAATCTCTTCACGACGAGATGAGAAAACTAGCTCGTGGATTTTCAACGGATAACGATGAGGAATTACTAACAAACTGTTTTACAATCCAGTCAGTTGCAACTCATTTGTCGAGAAGTAAAAAACTGTGGAAATTAAGAAGAGCTGAATTTTTCTCAGATGTCCAATTATGCTGTGTAGCATACGGAAATGGTGGAATATGGAATTCCAAATATGATCCCCAAAGTGGTTTTTTTCTCGGTTGATATGGTTGCGTGTTTTCCCGCGAATTTAATTGGGATAGGTGAATGCTCTGAGTATTTTAATAGATTTGGACATCCTACACACGAGATGACCCGTGTTGCGATTAATGGCTCACTTCCCGAGTTTGATATAACCGGAATCGCTCGTGTAGTATCATTCGAGATCGCTATGGGACTTTATCCGTGCTGTTATGTTTGGTTTGGTAGACATATATCTGAAAAACACTAGATGCCAATAGTGTTATTACGGTATTTGATTGATTGTAAAATATTGATATCGCTGACTGTCAGTGAAGCAATTATATCATATCGGAAAGAAACTGAGGTTTGGTTACCACAACCCGATAGTCTAGATAGTATAATTAGCGATAACAAAGAAAAATTTCCTTCGTTCGACAAAGAAAATATCGTTAAATGGTCCAAGGAAATCTATGAAGTCAGAAATAATCACGCAAATAAGCTCGGTATAATAATAATTGGTAAATTCACACAGGGTGCAAAAGATATGATCACAAGCGACATTATTCACGATTAATTCTAGATGATGCTGAATACGATTTAATAATCGCAGATGCAACATCTGGAGGTATATTTGACAATCGTAAAGACGCTTTCTGGTCCGATGGAACAAAATTCGGTACAATTGTTACTTACGTAGATGGAGATAATCCCCAGTACACACATTTAAGGGCGTCTATGCTGGCTGATGCTTCCATCAATTTGCTATCGATGATAAATAGATTTCATGACACCGCAGTTAGAATCGCCATTTATTCATTTTATATAGATGTAAAACATAGCGAAGCAGTGGCTGAATTTACAAATTCCGACGAGTGTTGGGGATCATGGAGAATAAAAAAGGAAATATTGCGTGATTATTCTAAACCAAACGATGTTACGATTGAAAACAATTACATGCAAAATAATCAGATATCAGAACTATCGAAAGCCCCTTCGTTATCCGATCCAATATGTAAATATAAAACCACTTACTTAAACGGTTGTGGTGGGTCAGGGAAGATGACTCGTGTGATCGAATTATTTCGAGGGAAATCAAACATGATTGTGTTAACACCAACACACAGACTTGCAAGAGAGATGAAACAGCGCGGAGTTAATGCTTTCACTTTTCATAGATGGAAAGGTGATGCATGGACTCCTGATCGAATGGGCGAGAAATATATTCCTGAAATTATTATTTGGGATGAGATATGCAGTGTGGCATTAGAGATATTAAAAATGTTTCTTGATTGGCTATTGTTAAATAATACAGCTGTGATAATGTGTGGCGATAATGGTCAACAACCACCATCTGTCGGTTTATCTCCACATGATTGGCTGAATAATTTTGAAGATTATTATAAAGAAATTAATGCTGATCATAAATCACTTGATCCAGAATGAAGTGAGTTCAATAAATTAATCATTTTACAACCGGATAACATCCAGTGTTAAATAGCGCGTGAAATAATTTCAGAAACCCCATTAAATGATTTTTGGGTAGCGTGGAGACCAAATGATTTGATAGTGGTAAGTAGAATGATAATCAGAGACACTTCAGATGAAGTTATTTGAAACACACAAAGACATATTTACAACACTTCCAGTGACATTGTGTTATAGGCCTACGGATATACGAAGACAGAATATTGAAGCTGATATTCCAGGACAAATTAAGAAGCAGAATCTCGTGTTAAATGATATTGTGTCGGTTGATATCGGTGTTGTCGAAGATGCATTGCGCGCTCATAAATCTCCATGGACGCTAGGATACGAAATGACGATACATTCTTCGCAGGGATTGACTATATCCAATACAATTGTTTGGATGGTAGATGATCGCATCGAGTGGTCGAATTTAGTTTATCTCGCACTGTCCAGAGTACGAAGAATAAATCAACTTCAAAGATCTGTTTTAGATGCTAATGTCACCACAATCAGTGAGATTGTGAACAATGACATAATCAGAAAAAGACTCCCTAGTTGTAAACAACAAGATAACACAAATAACTGGGAATTGGATATTGATGCTGAATTTATAATTACGCTGAAATAACAACAGAATAATCACTGCGCGAGTTGTAATTGTATAATGCGTTGGTCATGGTCGGATAAAGATCCTCGCCAATTTACCGCAGACAGAAAAGATAATTGTCTTGGTTATACCAGAGAGAATGCGATGTTGACTTGTCTGGAGTGTAACAGACGCAGAGGTGCTAGTTAAGACCACGAGGCGGTAATTGAGTATCATCGGGTATCACTTGTAATTGTTCACGTGTATATTCGCGTTGAGGAGCAGTTGAATCTAATCTACAGATTGCGTGTCTACCCGTGGATCTTGTTATGTTACATATCTTAACCAAGATGCTAATATTTCTTTGCAGGATTTATCAGTGCTAGAATTTAACGCATGAATCAATTTCACATCTGCGATATGTCTGTGTTGCAGATTGCTGCTTTTATAAGCAACATTATGAGAATGACGCGCCTTATCAATAGCGTTTATTGGATATTCGCCGGATCGGGGTTGGTCTTGGCCATCAAGTCTAATGTCGAGTCTGGTTCCAGGGTCACAATAACTATACCATGAAGGTATTTTTCTCCTGGATATTCAGCCCATGGAGATTCTGGGAGTTTTATCATTTTTGCTGCAATATCACCTCCTCTTTTTGTTTTTAAATCCATAGAAACAATTCTACATTTTTTTGTACCACATTGTATACCACTACCAGTGCTGATCTATTATTGCTTGTTGTAATTGTTTTCAAGTCGTTTGTGCTAGTACGTGTCTTACATTTCACACAATATAGATCCATAATGTATTTATATAACATGAATGTAATTGATTATTCGGCGACAAAAACAAGAGAAACCGTTCAGCATCATGCAGCTCTACCACATTCTATTCGCAAGATTATTATTGGACCATCTGGAAGTGGAAAGACGCAGTTGTTACTTAATTTGATAACGAGATGGATGAAATGGGATAAACTATATTTGGTAGCCCCGAGCATAGACGATCAGCGATGTTACGAAGTGTTAAAAGATTTTAATAAGAAAGCAAAATCAAAAATCGATGAGGATATGATTGAATTTATAACCGGTATCGAAGAAGCACCGAGTGTTGAAGTTCTTGATTCAAGTATTAACAAATTAGTCGTATATGATGATGTGATATTGGATAAACAAGCAAACCCTGCCTGGATATTTTTCCAGAGTTATACATAAAAATATTGATGTAATATATGTTACTCAAAGATATACACAAATACCAAAAGTGATCAGGGTTGTAATAATCTTTCCGTAATTAATAGAGTTGACACTCATACACTACGAAATATTCACCAGACCTGGTGCAGTGGAGATATGGATTATAATCTCTTTAGAAATTTCTTTAGTCATGTTCAGTCGCTCCCACATGGATTAATAACGATATATTTGCATGACTCTAGATCAAGATATCGTATCGGACTTGAAAAAATATTTGGTTAAAACCATAAAACAGTTTCGGTCTCCGTAGAGGTTTGAAAACTCGGTCTGTTCACCTTTTTGTAGTTTTGTCTGAAAGAGTTTCGGTCTTCGTAGAGGCCTTATTTTTGTTTGAAAACTTGGTCTGTTCACCCTTCTTGCTGCTTATACTTTCTTGCGTTGAATCACACACACACACACACACACACACACACACACACACACACACACACAAAGACATGAAGCCTTCAGATCCATATTAATCTGCGATATCGCAAAACCTGAGTATAGTTAACCTTACTATGGTGTACAACATATATGGGGGTTCTCTTGTACTAAACAAAAACGAAGATTTCATTACTCCAGTCTATATTTCCTGTGATCTTAACTCCAAGGCATTGTTTAAGCATCAGTACTTGCATGTTATTCATACAGTGTCTAGGGAACAAAGATCTGGCAAAGTAAGTGTTTCATCGCTAATTGTTGTTATTAGTGAGGATCATATAAAAAATGATCAGATATGTTTTAGCTGTAGGAATGTTTTAACATGTTTAGTTTAGATAATTAAACGAAACTATTTTGGAGGCGAATGTAAAAAAAAGAAGTTACTAATCTCGAAGCCGTAAGTTATGCATATTCCACATGGTCAGCGTCAGAGACGCATGATCATTATGCTTTCCGTTCTGAACATAATGCACAACAATTCTCATCAGTATCGACACTTTTTCGACTTCCGTTAAATATAAACGTGTGACCAGCATAAAAATCACATTAAAGAGTGGTTGTGGATTTTGAAAAATACACGTGTCATTTACGGAACAGTATTAGTTGCAAATGTGGATGCTAATAAAATGTCGGAAATAGTTCATTAGAATCATTAGAAATGTTAAAACTCGATACACATCAGAGGTTATGCTTGCCAGAGAGTCAGAAAAAATAGCAAGTCAACAGGCACCATACTAAGAGCTCTACAAGGACATCAAGGATATAAATCGGGGGATGCATCATAGTATTCATCGGAGAAAAGCACATGCATCGAACAAAGGAGTTATGCAAACAACCAAAAACAAACACTAACAAGAAATCAGCTGCTTTGAAGACAATAGGTCACACATGAGTCTAGGGATGCTGAAAAGGTGAAAAGAGGGAAGATGCCTGAAATTTTAAACGTACATGATTGAAGTAACTGGGAAATAATAGCAACAAATGTATCAAAACGATTACTTACAAAATTTAGAAAGATAGATACATATATGGAATAAACAATGTAAAACTTGTATGACAGAAATATACATGTGTTAATTTGGGTGATAAAAAAAGAAAATCTTTCATTTCACGGAGATATTAACTTCTTCATAATTGTCTCACATTTTATATTGCATGTTAGTTTTAATCATACCTGATTCAGATCTGCTCATGGACTACATACAAAACTGATATTAGTTATGTTTCGTAGTTTACAGCTTCCCTATACACCAACAAAGAAATTACTAGAAAGAAAACCGAAGCTAAATATTATTATGAAATATTTAGCCGTGAGTCTTTTTTCAAAATATTCTCTTGTGTGCAATAACCTGTCGCCAGTTAAAAGCATTGAGAATGCGATATACTTGTATTGGAGCAGCTTTGTTTTTAATTTGCATAGTTCCTGGGGATGTATTTTGTTTAGTTTATGAAATCTTCTTTTCCATGGGGACTTATAAGCATGTTAAATAAACGAAAGCAATAATTTGAACATTTACATGTGAGATGAGGTTGAGGGAGTATCCTGAATTCTGGCCCGAATAATTATATTATGTGCACATCCTCCTGGATATTTGTCAAGAGCAGACGTAAGCATATCTGTTAGAATTTCCACCAAATCAAAAGATGCGTAGGCAGAACGACCACTTTACACGAACGATAATGAACAAACTGTTCATATTAAAATACGCCTTTCTGTCAACCCGGTCCGAACCTTGTCGAAATATATTAGAGTCCATTTATTGATGACTAAAAAGAAATTTCACTAATTTATCTGTATGCAGCCTCGAAAACTACCAATGGAATTTCTAGCCAATGAGAGTTGATGTTGATTTTATACTTCAGTAATTTTCACTGTAATCAATAGTGTGTATTGTATTCAGTGTACAGTATTTAAAGACGGTCGCTGTAGAATAGTTATTTTGACTGGATTTACACCATCGTACAACATCGCCATGGCAGGTTTTGCAGCAGTTTTTACTTTCGTGGCTCTGTTTCTTGCCTCGATAATGGCCACTGGAAAGAAAAATTACAAGACGAAGAGACCGTTCTTGCTACACTCTCAGACCTTCTTCAGAGCCACCAGCAGCCGGACGATCAGAGTAACCAGATTCAGCATAGGCAGGTGGATACTGTCAGTAGTAATCCAGGTTCTTGTCACTGCACGTGCAACTGTAATAGCCAGCCTACATGGGGCGATGGACTCGGACCTGTTTGTCAAAATTACTATTCTAACTGTGGTGGATCGCTCTCTGGAAGACCACGAGACTGTCAGGAACTGTACCAAAAAGGATATATTAGAACCGGTGTGTATGTCATTTATCCTGACGGGCGTCAACAAGGAATCTCTGTACGCTGTGACATGGATACTGCCGATGGTGGTTGGACTGTCATTCAGAGAAGAGTCAGCGGGGACGTGGATTTCTATCGCAATTGGTCAGATTACAAGAAGGGTTTTGGTGACTTGAATGGAAACTTTTGGGTTGGAAATGATAACATCCATGCTCTCACTGCACAGGGCAACTACTAACTGCGTATAGATATGTCTGTTTCAGACACAAATAAAACCTACGCCACGTACAGTTCTTTCAAAGTAGGAGATGAGAATAGTGGATACTTCCTCACGGCGGGAGGGTATAGCGGAACTGCGGGGGACTCTTTTAGTGTTCACTCAGGGTACAAGTTTAGCACCAAGGACCGAGAAAACGACAACGGTATAATAAATTGCGCTGAACGATACAAAGGTGGATGGTGGTACCATTCTTGCCATCAGTCAAATTTGAATGGTATATATGGGTCCGTTGCATATATGCAAGGAATAAATTGGCTTTCATTTTCCGGATATTACACGTCGTTGGTGTATACCGATATGAAAGTGCGAAAACTGTGAATACAACATGCAAATATTCGCCTGGACCAAACTGAAACAATTCGATGAAAACTCGACGCGGTATCATTCATATCCAGATTTTATACGGATACTGTTAGGTTCAAATTAACTATGAGGTTTCACACTCTATAAATGTGAATATTGTTACACCGCCTTGCATGTACATTTGTTTAACAGAGTTTTTTCCACATTTATCATGTTCTTTTTTCAAAGTACATCTTATTTATTATCAGCATTGCTTTAGGACGAACAGCATATGCATACTTTGGTATAGCACAAAAACAAATTATAAACTTAACATAAATTGTTTAGAACATTGTACTCAAGAGTTTTCTAATCTTCACATAGTCGTTTATTTAATTTAACTATATTTCCTGCTTAATTTAATTTACCTAATATATATGAGAGTCAAGTAAAATAAAACGGTTCTCTCGCATATACCTCAATTTAATTTTTTTCCTCCAACGTTTCAAAGAATGTTTTCTTTGCATTTTAAGAAATTTTTAAAGTTTTTTTGCAAATTAAGGTACCGTTTGATACACATTTATAAAATGCTTTTGGATTACTGGACTTATAATTCATTCACGAGACTCGAATTTTGAATTTATATATATTTATGGGCGACCAGCTTAATTTTTTTCTTTAAATTAAACAGTCACTATGTCTTACAGGATCAGACTTGTAAATTAGTAGTCGATTAACGCATTGTCTCGCATTAGAGAGATTGTGTTCTTTGCCGTATCAATACTTATGTATTAATCAAAACTCCTTGAGGTTTTACTATATCTTTTCAGAACGCATATGCTACTCAATTCCTGATAATGCCTGTTTTGTATATTAAAATTCTTAATCGCATTAAACTTTGATTTTGTGTCCTTGTGGGGGGAGGGAGTTTCGATCAAGTTCTTTACATACTAGAGAAATTGATATGTATTTTTTTTTGCTTTTCTTTCATTTCATTCTGTTTCCTTTTTTAGTGATGAGTTTAGTTCTACACTTTTCATCCCCAGTAACCGTTAAGCACCTACGCTGGCCGCCAGCCACAGTCGCTATCTCATACTATAAGTAAATGAAGAAATGTAAGCTCCTTCATTCAACGTCACCAATCTGGTTTTCATAAGAATCAAAAGAACTTGGAATTGTTTGCATCAAACAATCTGTAATTGAACCTATATTTCACAAATTTGAAAATACAATACATGCAAACTTGTTGCTTGTCAGCTCGCGATATTTGCATGTTATCTCGTCTTCAGCTGTATCCAATGTAATTTTTTGTAGCTAAATGTTTTCTATTTGTAGAGAACGTTAACATTTATTGAGAGAGAGAGAGAGAGAGAGAGAGAGAGAGAGAGAGAGAGAGAGAGAGTGAGAGAGAAAGCATTTTATTTAAATTAGCAATAAAATGTATTTATGAAATACCATTAATATTATTATTAAATTGTGCGGAATCATTTCCTTGCCGTATTGAATAATTAGCTACAAAAATTCCTCTAAGTATATATATATATATATACACACACAATAGAGTTTTGAGGAGAATATAACATTAAAGGTACAACAATCGTATATATTGGTGGTAAGATGTGCCGTGCAGGAGTCTTGCGTGAGATTTTGAATGTAAATGCATTTAGAATATATATATATATATATATATATATATATATATATATATATATATATATATATATATATATATATATATATATATATATATATATATATGCAAAATGGTAACTAGAGAGATGCTACGTTTGGTATGAATTCATCCATGTTAGAAGTCCATATTAAATCATTCTAGCGTGGAAATAATGACCATTACAATAATGTTAGTTTGATCCTTTCGTTAGTATATGTAAAATATAAAATATTTTATTATTACGACGTGAATGAAGTATGTTATATTTAATTTTATCTCAAGGTGATAGACTGTCAACTCAATGGTTTTATATATATATATATATATATATATATATATATATATATATATATATATATATACATATATATATATATATACATATATATATATATATATATATATATATATATATATATATATATATATATATATATATATATATATATATATATATACGTTGTCAACGCCATCATACAGCGCAAGTCAGAAGAACTCCTTTCCAAGGTTTCATTTTCCCTTTTCCCCATTTAAAAAGAGAAAAAAATCTAAACAAAAAGAAAACAAACAAAAACAAAGCACAAAAAGATAAACAAATACACAAATGAGATGAAACATGGAGAGAGTTCCCTAATGAAAACTATATATATATCAATGTCTACCAGCAATAAAAACCTGTTTGCTTACATACTCATATATCAGACTAAAGGATGAAGGCACTTGTGAAGTTGGAATGAATTTAGTATCTTTAAAATCCAAGAAGGCGTGACTGTCAGTATGTATTATGAATACATTACGTCGCAGAACCAGACATGATTAGATGGGAATCTGGCTATGATGTTTCACTGAAGACCGTTATTAACTTGAATTGGAGAAAACACTAACAAGATCATAGCTTAGTGTAAGCCTAATGCTCGTTTTAATTCTGAACTAAGAACACAATTACAGTAAGTGGGAAAATCCGATCAGGGTTCGAGGAATCGTAACATTGTAATCTAATAAATTCCAGAAAAAACAATGACAGCATATGCTAAAGCGACTGGATATATTGTATACCTTTGGTACCAACCATGATCAGTCCATGCAGGTCCCAAGGGTTGGACAGGATCACGTTATTTAAATCCTTCATATGCATCAAAGTAGGATATGCAAATGTCACCCTCAGGATCAGAGTTTTGTGTTTGATACTATCCTGTCCAATATCGATGTTCAATGAAAAATTATTTATCTCACATTGATGAAAAGAAACGAGCATCGACGTCAACAGGGCATATTGTGAATGGTGTTATAAAGTTTCAAACTACCATAAGTATTTCGTTACAATTTTGTCGCAAAATACAGTTTCATTATTTTCAAGCAGCGTCATGAATTAATCGTGAATGATATGGCAGGTATTATTGCAACAGTTTGCAACAGTGGACTTTTCAACAGACGCTAAATCGCTAGCCAAGGTTTGTCACCTCAGGCTGATAGTGTAGCATCATTCAAATCGATTTTTAAAACTAATACATGAATTATCTGCCAACCTTATGCAAAATTAAAACTGGCTTTCAGTAGAAATTTTAAAATGTATGATACCTATAATTCCTAAAATCTGCTAACGGATAAATAAATTATAAAACCAATGAACGTTTTAAAAAAAGCATTTATAATATCACCAGAAATCGATAAAAATAATAAACTCACAATAACTTTCCGTTGTACCCCAAATACCGCAAAAAACAAACAACAAAAATAAGACACAGTAACAAAAAAAAATCCAAAACAAAACAGATTGACCAAATAAAAACACCTTGTAATAATTAAGTTGCCTCCGTTTGTGGGGTGGGGTACTTCCAATTTATTTAAATTAATACAGAAGACCAACCATGCCTCGTTTTTGTCAGAAACTGATGTAGTGATAGAGAGATGCCGACAGTTAAATTAATGAATACACAAAATAAAATTTTAAATAACAACAATATAATATAATTCAAACAATAATCTCTCAAATACAATTCAGCTAATATCATATCACTCAACCAAGCTCCGGCTTAGGTCATCCTTTGAATCAGTGTGTGAAATTTTCCCTTCTGTCCTGAGTCCTACTCATCTGTATGTTTTTTTCTTCTTTTCCTTTGTCTCCCTCCGTTCTCCCTTCAACTTCTCCCTCTGTCCCTCCTTCCCTTTTTTGTCTCCCAGTGTTACAAAATGCCCGATATAGCCCAGTTAGACCACCATACGTTTTTATTATTACTAAGGTGTCGTGTTTCGCGCGCCATTATATTTTTTAAAATATACTTTTTCTTTGTATCGCGCGACGCCTTCATTTCTTCCGTGGCACGTGCGTGTTATGTGTCAATCTCTAAATATATTTAGCTGTCGGGGCGATATTGCCATTTCACTTTGTTTGAGCCAAAGAGTTGGGTGATTTGTATGCTTTTTAATCAACTCTTTGAAAAATAAAAACAACTAATAATCAGTTTCGAAAAACTTGTTCAATGTTGTATTATCTATTTGCGTTATTTTATCGTTCTTGTAATTCAATTTATTAAGATGGTATGACCTATGCAAGTTGATAGCGAGATGATACGACTCAAATTATTAACAGGAATATGGACACATCTGCATACTCCTGTTGATAATTTTTTATGGTCGCTATTTCAACTAATTGTAAAAACGTACTATGTATGTATTAATGTTTTAGTATATCGTATTTCTATTTAAATGGCATACCATTATTACGTTAGTCGTACATGAGGAATATTTCAGGCGGGTCATATTAACTCATTCGTAACCGTAATATATTTGATGTAGTTACAATTAAAGTCGACTATTCGGAAAGTTGTTTCATTTCCATATTCAGCTCATTAGATTAGAATAGCCAGACGAGTGAGTGAATATGAGGATGTATGGTGCACCATTACGATGCTAGGCCACCCGTTTAGCGCCCACGTGTAGGTACAAGTCTGGAGGGTGGGAGTCAACACTTGATACACATGTGGTGATTTCGACGTAGTGCTTCACAGTAGCGTTTAACTAAATCAATTTAATAACAGTAGTGTTTAAATGCATGAATTTTATAATTACAGTAGTGTTTGATTACATGAATGTAATGACAGTAGTGCTTGACTACATGAATTTTGTAACAATAGTGCTTGACTACATGAATTCCATATAGTAGTATTTGACTACATGAGTTGGGTATAGTAGTCGAATCCAATTACTTATGTGTTTTATATTCATATTATGTACCTGTGTATTTACGTTATTCTCGTGTTTTCTACTCATTAGTATGAGAGTGTAATATATTTTCATTGTCACTCACATACGTGTTTGTTATTTCTAGAAACCCTGCCCAGTCTTAAAGGTTGTAAACTCGATTACGTTACACCCAGAGACTCGGACCACTGCTGGGGTAATTCCATCTGGTCCCTAAAACTTCCTTCTAACTTCTCTTTTGTCTCCCAGAGACTCGGACCACAGCACTGAATACTTCCCTCTGGTCCCTTAAAACTTCTGTTTCGAAGCTCCCTTATTATTCCCAGAATAATAATCCCGCCATTACGAATGGTCTCGAAGTAGTTTTATTTGCCTTTTCCCGCCAAATAATTGTAATACTACCAAAGTTTGGGTTCCCAAGATGATATAGTTAAAGTTAAGATTCTAATGACTGGCACGCTTAACTCAATTCCGATTGGAGGCTGGTTCATAATGATCCGACATTGTCCGTCCTAACTGCATGTCAAGGATGTTTACGATACAATTTGACGATCCCTTATTACAAACAAGTAATCGCCACTTACCTGTAAACAAGGTTACGTAACTGACTTTGGCAAAGATAAACCGCACGTCTCTCGTTTATGGCTGTGTCAATTAACGGGCTGGACACCTCATACATTTTGCTGGCGAGAAATTATAGCCTCAGGGTTTAACATACCCATGCTAAAATCTAGTTCTATAACGTGACAATCACCCCACGCTTGACAATAATCGGGATATTATTCTCCACATTTGTCCAAATGCAAATGTACGTTACACACGCAACAAACAATTGTTTGAGCGACGCCACACGCTGACTACGGACACGAATATACACCCGACATACCGTTATTTACAGAGCGATCTATGCCATTTCAAAACTCCTACTCATGAAATTAGCGCCTATGTTCTCTGGTCCTTTCACGTATCTGATATGCATCTGGTACTGCTTCAAATACAGCGACCGTCGCATCAAGCGTCCATTCGACAATTTCGCTTGTGCCAGACAGGTGAGGGGTTTGTGGTCGGTTTGAAATATAAACTTGCGCCTGTACAAGTGCTGCTCGAACCGTGATATTCAGAATACGATTCCGAGGCAATCCCGCTCCGATACGGAATAGTTCTTCTCAGCAGCAGTCAATTTCCGACTGCCGTATGCAACAGGGAAAAGCGTTCCTCGTGCTCTTGTAACAGCACTGCTCCCAGTACAACTGCAATTGCAGAATCAAGTAAACAATGTGCTTTCGATGAATTTTAGCATGATATAAGAATTAGTTACTAACCTTCTGTTATTGTTCTGGTGTTGATAGTAATATCAGCAATGGTGTGATGCGTATTGTCTTTGTGTGTGTGTATGTGTGTCTGTGTGTGTGATGGTAATGACAACACTATCTAAATGGGAAAGATCATCATCATGAAGCATCAAATTGATGTGTGACCGCGCAACGCTTACACAACGACATATCAAACGAATCCAATGATGAATGACCATTAAAACTGACCTTATGTGGATATTAATGAGGTTTAAGCTAATGTTTCTATCAGTATGACTGACCGGTGAATCTTAATAGTTTTACCATGCAAATTGAGACCTGCACCCCACCCTAAACAAGATAAATAATTTAAAACCACAACAACAACAACAAACAAGCAACAACACAAACAAGTGATACTGATGCACTGGATTGCGCAGTGAAAACACAAGATAAGCTATATTTTTAACTCCAACAAACGTTCTAAATAGATTAGAATGTTTCGATCTCATGAATATGAAAACGTTTTTTCCTGTTGTGAAAATACATGAAAGACAAATCCTGCAGAAAATTCTCCTCCAAAGAAATAAAAGCATTAAAATGTAATTTCCAAGCATTATGTCTTTTTTCAAATAAAATTATTTAAAAAATTCATGAGAAAACCATTTCATGTCGCGTATATTGTGGGGAAAACTATACAGCTATAATGCCTAAAATAGAATAAAGCCAAGGAATAACGATTTTCATTCTCTGTTCATGATAGTTGTAGTTTTGATGACAAATGAAGTCTTAAAACTGCAAGGAATACTTTTTCACAATACCGGGCATGATTCTGAAAACTGCTAGGTGAAAAATTTAAATTGTCCTCAAGACATAAATAAGTGATTGAGTGGTGGAATAGTGTTTTGGTTAAGTTATTGTTGCTCACTCTTAACATCCCCCTGGTAGTAATTAATGTTGTTATAGGGTTTAATGTCATTTTTTTTCCGCACAAGATATGCTAAACAAGACGGCCAGCATTAATGGTGGAGAAAGAACGCGGGGAAACCCCGGAAATAACAACCGACCCACGAGAAGCTACCGGCAAACTTTCTCACATACCCAAACTGGCCGAAACCCAAACAATGAAATACATAACATAGCACTCCATCATTATAAATGATGTATACAACGTGTGCCCTAGTTTACCACCTTACAGTGAGACGTATAATGAAATACATGATACAGTATTCCACCATGATTCTATGTCCATTGTTGTCTAGAGTATAATGTCTTGTAATGAGACTGACTTGAAATGAAATGCGTATGTGTGTTATTAGGAGTTTTCAAACAATGACTAGCATGTAGATGTAACCAGCAGCGAGTAACTCGTACTAAAATGAGTTCATTGGTACCTCATTGTCATGCTTGAATTACTATTATAAGATACGTATGCCCCTCAAGGAGAAGGATTCTGCCATTCCAAAACTGCGTTGAGGCCAAGTTTTAATGGATGTCCATTCCTTAGGTTCTAAATATGCTGGATCATATTTCACTTCATAACTGTTGGTTTATGTTATTTAATACATCTTTAATTTGTTTAATTTTTGTGTGCATGTGTGTGATTTGGATGTATAATCTAGGTTTAAAACAATTTCATAAATTATGTAATTACTTTATCAATTATAATAATAACATATAATGCAGTCATGATTGGTAAATGCAATTGCACACTCAGTGCCCTTTAATAGAACTTGGACAATACGTATACCACAATTCGTCCCAACATGGACGAATAATTGTTTATTACATACCAGAAGGTACCGAATACATTGGGTTTTTTGGGGTTTTTTATGGTTTTTTTGTATGGTTTAACGCCATTTTCAGCACAATATAGGCTATACATGGCGGCCAGTATTAATGGTGGAGGATGAACCCGGAATATCCCAGAAAGAACCACCGGCACACGAGAAGCTACTGGCAAGCTTTTTCACATACCCACATTGGCCGAATCCAAGACTCGAACCTACGCAAACAGAGGTGAAATTGCAGTGATCAGTAACGGACAGCGTTTTAGACCACTCGGCCACTCGGGGCCCCCGAATATAATGTTAACAACTGATAAGACGTACAATGGCATGAAGAGTTGTTAAAAAGATATAAAAGATGCTCTGAAACGTATATAAAGGTAAATAAATTAAGTACGTGTTTGTAAGATGTAGACAGTATGGTAACAAAGAATTAGAGCAAAAAAAAAGGCAATTACATCTTGGTATGAAGCCCCATTATTTTCTCACTAATGATGGGAATAATTATTTTAAAAAATTATGAATTGCTACCAGTTAAGTAACTTCTACAAAAACAAATGTATTTTATCAGTTCAAAAGTCCAGTATTAGTGTTGCTAAGAAACACGATTTTGTTGCATGTTGTTACAATCAGAAGATCTCAAAACTTTCAAAAACTAGTTATTTAATTACTAAATATATTTCTTTTCCACTGTTTGCTTACTGACTTTAATCACCTATAATAGTTTAAACATGTAATGACTTTAACGTTTATTATAGAAGAAATTTTGCAATGGTAAATGTTGAATAGAAGCCATTTATTCATTGAATTCTTTAGAATTATTATATTTATAGAGGAGGAAGTGTTGGATTCTCCTGTGTCTGTTCCATACATGGTTCACTGGAATGAATAATGTTGATATTATGATTAATAGGTAAATAATTTGTAAATTTAAATTGTATGATGCAAATGTATCATCTTAGGTTTTCTGTTCTCTAGCAATTAAAGTAGATTATTCAGTAAGATTTGAAGATAATTATATATAGAATCATTTCTAGTATTAATATCGTAACTGAAATATAAACCTTTTTAGTTGCTTTGTCTATGCATACCTGTATACAACCAGATTTCAAAACAATGTACACACTAAACTCTTTAATTTCATTCACTTGTTCTAAAATATTAGTGGAATTTGAAGTTGTTAGCCAGCAAACGTTGAAATAAATGTTTCTGTTTCCAAACCTGGCGAACGTGGACGCCACCTCACCGCAGGTTCGGGTTAGTACACTGGTTACGTGCGCTAGCTATATCCAAGTTGGGTGGGCGGGATAAGCTAGTTAGATGGGTTGGTTACATTCAAATAAGTTGAGTTGGTTTACATTCAAATTAGCTGAGTTGGTTGGTCTGAAGGTCTGTAGATCGGTTAAGATATTGTTATGTCATGTTAGTGTTATGTTAAGTTATGGGTTTTGGTTATGTTAAGGTTATGTTGGATGGTTACATTCAAGTAAGTTGGAGATGTTACCATTATTCGGGTTGTTTAAGATACTGTTACGTGCTTCGGTTAATTTAAGTTAGGTGATTTGGTTAAGATACAGTTATATGGATTATTCTTCTTAAAGTTACCTGTGTTGGTAGTTAAAGTTAGATGGGTTGGTTAAATTGATGTTAGGTGTTTTGGTTACGTTGAAGGTATGTAAGGACAAGACATACAACAAGCAGAGAGACATACGCATATATAATATTAAATACAAGAAGAATCATATACACCAGTAGAGAAAACATAGCAAGACGTAGACAGGGCACCATTGAAATAGAACAAGACAACAAATACGTTAACTTACAAATTAATTGGGTTAAGTAAAATAAAGTTAGGTTGGTTAGTTCTATTAATATGAGGTGAGATGGTTATGTTAAAATTAGCTGGGTTGGTTATATTCATGTAACCTTGGTAGATTACATTAAATGGTAGATGGGTTGGTTTTTCTCAAGTTAATTGGGTTAGTTATGTTAACGTTAGTTGTATCCATCGATAGACGGGCGTATAGACGGACGTATGGATGGTCGGACGCACGGACAGACGGACGCACGGATCGAAGTACGGATGGATGGATGATCGGACGGAGGGATGGACGAACGGAATGATAGATAAATGGACGGTCGGATGGATGAATGGACGGACATATGAACGAATTGACGGATAGAGAATGGACGGAAGAAACGCTGAAAAGACGGATGGAACAATGCTTTAAGGATGGTCGGTTGGTCGGATAGATTAGTGGATGGACGGACGCACGAATCGATGGATGGTTAATTGATTTAGGTGCGATAGACTAGAGTTTGATATCATGGTTGTTTTGGTTGTGTTGAAGTTAGTGGGTTGTTTATATTAATGTTAGAAGTGTTGGTACCATTGAAGTTAAACTGTGTGTTAAGGTATTCTTAACTGGGTTGGTTATTTTCAATGTGGTTGATTTAGTACACATTGAAGTTAGGTGCAATGGTTATAGTTAGGCTATGTAGGTTGGTTAGATTTTAAGTTTGGTGAGATTTGTTACCGTCTGAGGAGATGATTAAGTTATTGTTAGATGTTAGATGTGTTGGTTAAGTTACGGTTAGTTGTTTTGGTTAAGTTGAATTTGGGAATGGGAAATCCAGTCAAAAAGGGCTTGGGCCTGTATAGCCTCAAGATTTATAGCCTCAAGGGAAAATCCAGTCAAAAAAGGTTTGGGCCTATTTAGCCTTATATCCTCAAGGAAAATTGAACATAGTGGGACTATCTAGCCTGAATGGAAATTTAACATGGGGAATATTATTTGTATGTGGGCCTGTCGAGCGACAAGGGAAATGGAAGGCAAAGAAAGCAAATATCTTTTTCGAGGTATATGAGTGGCCCTGAAAACAAACCACACAATCTCCTATCAAAGCAGAAGGGAAGGAAAATAAAATCACACAATATCCTATCCATACCGAAGGAAAGGAAAACAAAACAAGGATAAATAAGAACACCATACATTATATGTGAAATATGTTCATTGTTTTCATTCATTCATCAATTTAATAAAAAGGTAGTGTGATATTTATTATCGAGTGACTTCTTAACTTTTTTTTTTGGGGGGGGGGGCACCAGTCTTTCATGTGCCCCTCCCCCTATTAAAAAAACTAAAAAAAAGTATGTTTATGTATGTGTGTGTTCCAACTGATGTGTTGTTTTGTGTTTTTTTAGAATTTTTCTTTAACTTTACCCTAACCTTAATTTTTTTCCTATCGGGATTATATACTAATAGAGGGATATTTTGGTCCCTAATGTTTCTATGGAGGGGTGTCCCGGGCTTTGAGGCCCATCATGGGTCTCCTGCCTACTTTAAACTTTCAGAATTAACCCTGGCTACGGGTTCCCTATATCCTTTGTGTGCTATTTGTGTTGCGGTATTTGTATGTGCTATATGTATACATATATATACATTGTGTCTTGTTAGGATAGCCGTCCTAGATCAAATTTCCCAGTTGTATAATTTTCTCTATTTTTTTTAAAACAGACCCCTAAACGGTCTTTGTTTCTTATATATTTAAATTTTAAATCATTTTAATCCGTTTGAATTTGGTACAAAACATGGTGTAATTAAGTTTATTTTTATATGGTTGTTACCAACCTTATTGTTTTAGTGCTTGTACTATTATGTTCCATGTTTTGTAATCTTCCATATTTATCCAATAGGACTACTTTGATCGAAACTAGATCTGTACATTTTTTAAATTTTATTTGTAGGTCACCAATCTCGATCTTTTTTCTGCGTCCTTTATTTATTTATTTTATTTATTCTACTCCGTTCCGGAAATCATTTATTTATTTTCCCAGGTAAATATGGGCTTTCTGTATAGTTCGCATGAACTATACAGAGTATCCATCATATTGGGTCACCAGTGACTTTTATGATAGCATGCACGTGCAATAGGTGGCTGTCTTAGTATACTATCTAATGTATTTAAAACTGTGTTGTTCTGTTGATTTCTCAAGGTGAGTATTTCTCAACTCTTCCACGAGCCTTCCCACTTCGCGTAGCGCCATGTGGTATCGCCTTGTGATCTCCTTGCTGATACTTATCCTCTTGAGGCCCTGTTTTCCTTCTATCTAACGTTTTTTTTTTCTATAACAATTACCTGTCCGCATGCTCTCATATTCCTAACTATGTAATCTGCTATTTCATCCCGTAGTTTAGTGTTATAAATCCCATAAAAATATAAAATTTGATTGTTATTGTATTACTGTGTATTTTTAATTTTTCCAATGATTTTAATTCTTTCTGTTTTATTTTTATCACAATTAGTCATAGTATGAATTTTTGTAAAAGGTAGATTTTTACACAATGGACATTTTGGCGATACTCTGACCATATGCCGTCGCACTGCGAAGTCTCCTGTCAACCACGCATCATGCATGTATTTGAACAGGATACTTTTCATTTTAAGTGATTTAAATCTGACCCAGTTTCCCCAGGCCCTTTCCCAATGTACGATTATGTGTTTCTGTTCTATATTATTTTTTTCCTTATTTATTGTGTGGTCTGTTATCCATTTGTATGTTGATTTTGTGTTAATTTCCCATAATTCTTTTGCGTCCCTATATTTTAGTAAAAATTCTTTTATGGATCTTAATTTCCTTGGCATCTCTATTAACTTAACTAGATTATTGTTTCTGTATATGTCTGTTCTCTGCTTCTTGGAGAACCTGTAGAAATATATATATAGAGACCTTGCCAAGCTATTTTTGGCTCTGTTTTAAGTTCCTTAAACCTGTTTAAAATGTTGGTGTATTTAATCAGGGTTGGAAGGGCCTAGGCCTCCCCTCTTCTCTTCCCTGTATAGTGTTTCTTTGTTTATGTAGTGGATTTTAAAAGCCATAAGTATTTGATAATTCCGTTATCTATGTTTTTAAGCGTTGCGTTTGATATGTCTAACGATTTTAATTTATAATTTAGGTGCACATACATATAGTCTTTCGCTATTATCTTGTATTATCTCCCTGATTTCTTTGAGATTTTGTTCGTTCTCACTTTTCCCAAAATTTACTCCTAATGTTTTAACTCTGTTTTTAATTAAGGGAAGAGGAAGCCCATGTCGCTTACCTCTCCAGTCTCCTAACAAAAATATTTCTGTTTTGTCGGGGTTTATTTTAGAACCCGACACCTTACCAAATTGGTTTAATTCATTTAACAATTCATCATAGGAATTTTTATCTTGTACAAAGTTAGTGCAATCATCAGCGTGTTGTAGCATTTTTACCTCTTTAATATTTGGAACCCTGATTCCTTTAATCCTTTGGTTTTTCCGAATTTTAATACTAAGTAATTCTATTGCTATTACATATAATAGCATAGATAGTGGGCATCCATGTCTCACTTATCTTTTAATTTCAAATTTTTCCGTTTTTGTTCCATTTACCTGTACGCATGAGTTGATATTTTGTACAGAGTTTTAGTCCAATTTAGAAAATTGTTTCCAGAAACCAAATTTCTCTAGTGTTTTGTATAGATAGTTTTGTTCTAATCTGTCAAAGGCTTTTTCCTGGTCTATTAGTACAATATCACTATTCAGACCTTTAATATTTATGTACTCTATTATGGTTTTTATGTTTAATATGTTATTCTGTATTTCCCGCCCTTTCGGGCCACTAGTTTGATTTATATTGATAATTTTGTCAAGACACTTTCTAACTCTTTCTGCTAATATTTTACTTATAATCTTATAATCCATGTTAAGGAGGGAGATGGGCCTCCAATTCTTTAAATCTTCCCTGTCTCCTTTCCCTTTATATATTAGTGTTATGATCCCTTCCTTCATTGTGTTAGACATGTCTGATTTCCTGAGTGCAATGTTATTATATAACCATTCTAGTATGGGCGACAGTTCCCCGCAGAATTTCTGATAAAATTCTGCGGAGAGTCCATCTCTTCCTGGTGCTTTATTCCTAGATAATTTCCCTATAGTCTCTATAATCTCGTCTTGCGAGATAAATTCCTCACATTTGTTCCTATGTTCTGAGGTTATTACCTCGCATTCCGTCTCTCGTATGTACGTTTCTATATCTTCGTCCTCTATGTTAAGTGAAGATTCAAGAATATAGGTCTTTGTAGTAGCTCTGTATCATATGTAGTTAAGTATTCTAGTTTTGTCTGTCGTTGATTCCCTATCGATTTTAAGTGACTCAAGAGTCTCAAGAGCTTTTTCCCACCCCTTTTAATTCCTCCACTTTGTATAAGCCTTCCGCATTTTTAAAGAATTGTGAAAATTTCCCCTCTTTAATTTATTTTCCCTTTTCTAATTCTTTCTTTAGATTTTTAAGTTTGTCTTCTAATGTTTTTTGTGCCCTGTATTGTTAATGTTTTTATATAGTTTTCCAAAGCATCTATCTCTATTTTAATTTTTTTTTAACCCTCATTTTTGAATGATATATGACTGCTTTTTTGAAGACTCCTTTTAATTTATCCCATTCCGAAATAATATCTAAATTCTCTTGGTTTTTAAAATTTTCTATTTCCCATTTGATTTCCCCCTCAAATTCTTTATTTTCCAAAATTTTATTGTTTATCTTCCATTGACCCTCCCCCATCTTTTCCTTTTTTTCCCTATTTCTACAAAGATTAATTTATGATCAGAAATTTTGTACTCTACTACCCCTGCCTTGATATATTTATTAGTCCCTAATTGTGATCCAAAGAATTTATCGATCCTACTTCCCCTATCCCCTTTGTAATTAAATGTATATTCGACTCTTAATAAATTTAACCGTCTGTATATATCAATCATGTTTTGAGATTTCATAATGTAGTCCATCTGGTTTTTAAAAGGTTTGTCTATTTTCGATAGTAATCCTGTCCTGTCTATATCTTCCCCCACCCAATTGAAATCTCCCCCTATAATTAAATTACTTGACGAATATCTTTTCAGATATTTACCCAATTCTTCTATAAATTCTTTCCTCTTGTGCATCTTAGCTGGTATGTAGACATTGATGAAATGATCCTCTCCCATAATTATATGTATTAGTCTCCCCCTAAAAAAAATTCCCCTCTTCTACCCTTTCCCATTTAACTCCCCGCTTATTTTTGATCATGGTTGCTATACCTCCCCCTCTTGTGTCCGTTCCTGTTGAGTTATTCGTTATAATAATGCAGTCCATTTCTTTTTCTAGTTGTTCTTTCATATCGTTATTTAAAGTAAGTCAAAGTCTCCTATTTTTGTCAATTTGTTTAATTTTTCCTTATCTAAACCATTTATATTTATAGACAATAAACTTCTTAACATATCTCAAATTTAAGGGATGTCCTGTGTTTCTCAACACACGCTACAAACAATGTTGCCAAGTTTTAACAAATCTAAAAGCAGCACCAAAACGTGCTTTGTTCTATCGACAGTCTAAACTGTGTGTTTTGATTTGAAATTCAAAGTTAACCATAGGCAGGGTCATAAAGTGCAATGTCACTCGCGTCAATAATTGTTACATTGTTACAATTCTTCCGAACGTGTGTTTTGGTTCTGGGTTTTTTATTTCAGAGTTAGCCATAAGCAGGGTTATACAGTGCAAGATCACTCGCGTCATGAATGAAATTGTTTTGTATTTGTTTCCTTTCTAAAAAAACGGTAGATCTCATGCTTAAAAAAATTTCCGTGACACATTGCAGTGCCAAAAATGAAGATAAAGCTCCGATACCTGAATTGTACAAGTTTGTCAACTCAAGATTTTATTTTATCCAACAATTTGCTGATTTACTATTTGTAAGGGTGTAGCGTTTGAAAAACAAATTACATGACAAACGAAAAGTATGGTGCCTACTGATTAAAATTTTGGAGAGGTATCTTCAAACGGGATTTCAATTTCCATTAGGATTTCAATCAAACGTATTACGACGGAGAGAGAGAGAGAGAGAGAGAGAGAGAGAGAGAGAGAGAGAGAGAGAGAGAGACTATGTTATACCTACTTTTAAAAAGAATCACGGCACTTACGCTTGTTTTATTGGTATATTTTCCCTTAGAAAAATTCAAGGAAACACATCTCACTTAGAAAATCAAATCCATAGGAAAGGTCCACGATTTTAAAATATCACCAGAGTGAACCGATGACAAATACGACTAAAACGTTCTCACAAAATAGTTACTCCAAATACGCTGTGATGCATTTGACTATAAAATTGACATAATTTCTGTGGGATCGCCAAGGGTACGATTGTTCTTGCTTTAGTTTGACTTTTTTTTATATAAAAAATCTAGCGGTGAAACACGACCTATCTCGAAACTAGGTGAAGAGCTACTGAATTCAATTCGAAGTGAACGCGGTAAGAAAATTAATCTAGCCAA
Source organism: Unio delphinus (assembly GCA_029339505.1). Lineage (NCBI taxonomy): Eukaryota > Metazoa > Mollusca > Bivalvia > Unionida > Unionidae > Unio > Unio delphinus. The sequence continues at coordinate 1,240,963 of JAQISU010000021.1, read as the reverse complement.
TGAAATTGTTTATGATGAGTGATGCAATGTTTTGTACGAAGGTGGTATGGCAAAATAATTTCTCACCCAAGCGACAGAGAAATATAGCTGTTTTGCTAACCTTACTTTTCTTATCTCAGTCTAGTCATCTCAGACCAGTCCTCTCAGTCATGGTGTCCACGCGCTAGGAACTACTTTATCAAGGGACGCAACCATTGTTGTCTTATGCTTGGCCTGATGGAGTTATTTTCCGATCAAATAAACGCGAACACTTTCACGTATTTAAGAAAATAATTTTTGGGAGGAGAAAAAACATAACTACCAAAATGAAGATTTAGAAAGAAAACGATAAAGATAAGACAAAAAGAAAATGGACTACAAGATAGGAAACATATTGACTCTTAAAGGTAGGAAAGCAAAAATCGTTAATGTTTACCATCCACTGGGTACCTATTCAATGTATACAGTACGCTTTTTTGACGATGGAAGTTTCACAAATTATGCTAAACATGAACTAGCAATTTCAGAAAATTCACCAAAGCATGAGTCAGATGATCTTTTTTTTCTTTTTGATGACTGGGAAACAAATGAAATAAATGTGTCTCTTAAAGCGAACCAACTTTCGTCGGAGAAAAAAAACAAAACCAGGAGTGGAAATATAAAAAACCTGAAACTGTCAAAGAGAGCAGATTTACAGAAGTGGACGAAAAATTTGCCACAAACTTTGTTTTAGAGCATGAAAATGCGAATATCAGATGCAAGACAATGGGACTCTTAAAACTCCTAGAAGAATATCTCGAGAAAAACAATGAAACGCGCCCTATACATGAAGTGCCGGCACCTAACCTGAACAGCATTATCTCAAGATTTATCCTTTCAATTCGTCAGAATGATGGAAATGAATACGAGCCGACAACATTGAGAGGTAAAAAAGGGCCTACATATTGATTGATAAGACACAATTGAATTTAAAGAATAATGAATGAGCAAATAAAAGGATGCACAGAACAAGAGATATATTTTAAATTTGTTCAAACATAAATTAATTTTTGAATGAGTGCAAGAATGAATAACAAAATACCCCAAAATATTATATAATGAACAATAATTTTATTTATAGTTGTAAAAGGTAAATTGCCTTATAAATTAAAGAACTTGACTGATAAAGCAATTTAGACCCTCACCAACATGGATGACAAATGATGATGATGAGAGAGAGAGAGAGAGAGAGAGAGAGAGAGAGAGAGAGAGAGAGTTTGTGTGTGTGTGTGTGTGTGTGAGAGAGAGAGAGAGAGAGAGAGAGAGAGAGAGAGAGGATACACTAGGTATAAGGCGTTTTATAATTATTTATTATTTATTATTGGTATGATGGGAAGTTTTGACCGATATCTGAGACGAAACAGATACAATTGCAGCTTGGTCTATGGCACAGAAAATTATCAGGCAAGAGAGGCCCTAAAAAGTAAACAGAAAGATCTGAAGAAGAAAGGAAAAGGAAACAAACCCAAAACTGCTGATGCTGCAACTGATGATGACATAAACAAATTATATGAACACTCGCTTTCGGGCCCCAGCACTCCGTCAAGCTTACTGAATACTTTATGGTTTAATAATACTTTGCACTTTGGGGTACGGGGAGGGGGAAAGAACACAGAAACATAAAATTGGGAGACATATCATTAAAGCAGGATTGCGAACTTAAAATAGAATACTTAGAGTTTAACGAAAGACAGACAATGACGAGGACAGGGAAGGACATAAAAAACACGAGAAATGAAAAAAAACAAGGATGTATGCTAACCATCTATTTCCAGATAGATGTCCAGTAACCATCTACAAATGTTTTATGAACAAACGTCCAAGTGATTTTTGTAACCCTGACCATCCATTTTACCTTGCCCCTGTAACTTACGTGCATGCACCTGGGCCAAATGAGCAATGGTTTTTAGGTGCACCAGTTGGTGCCCGAACGCATAAATCGCTAATGAAAAAAAAATGGCTATGAAAGTAAACCTGCCCGATTTGGCTTCTAAACGCATTACCAACTCTAGTGTGAGAAAATACCCGTGTCAGAAAATAATAGAAAACAATGTTCCAAACAATTAGGCTATATACATCACTGGTCACAAAAATCCCAACCCTCTCAACAGCTACAGAAAACATACTAACAGCCAGAAATGTGATATGTCAAGCATACTTTCTTCTAATTTTGCTAAACATCCCCATTGTGCCCCACTTGAATCAAACATGTGCATGCAATCTTTGGTGACAAATAATGAACTTACCAGCCAGAGTGAATCATTTATCCGTCCACACGTTACTCCACAAACACATTTCCATTTAGCAGTTCCTTCCACTACTAATAGCAACACTTGCCATGTTTCCAAGACAGAAAATATAAATTTTCCAAGATATCGTGAACTTGAAACTTCATCACATGGCTATCCGTTAGGGTCTGTATTTGGAGGGTCTTTAATACAGGGTGGTAATTTTACGATCAGTATGAATTATAACACAAGTACGACACAAACTGTTTCACCACCTTCAAAGAGAAGGAGAGTTATTTACGATAGTGACACGGATCTATAATTACCCGTTAATAACCAAAGCACGGAGACTCATTCTACATGTAACTTTTCGTTATAATCATAGCCTATACACTACAATAAATGTGTGGGCACAGTACGTATCGCTTCAATATTTTCCATATAATTGTCTAATTGGAACTGATCAAAATGCAACATTTTCTTGTAATAAATTATAACTATTTATTGTTAATTTCATATAACATCCATATATTAAATGTTATAATACGTCATTACTATGCGACGTTTTATGTTGTTATTTTTCTTTGCTCACGCGTATGAACTGTGTACTTCGGACGCAACGGTAGTCTGGTCCCCCGTGATCAAAACAAATGGCCTCACATGGAGAGACATTGGTTATCTAACCGTGGCACATTTATTGCTTTAATATTCTGTTTGTTAGTGACACAATGCGAAATTTACTAATACTTTCAATTTGAAATTTAACAGGCGCTATCTTGTGGTAAAGCTTAACCAGCAAATCGGCCACGAAGGTATTTTTAAAAATATTTATGCAATTAGGCGACTACGAAGTATAGGGATACACACAACAATTTTTGTAAAATATTGCACCTTTCCCACTGGATCATCTCAAATATTTTATTTCCAAATGATTCCTTGATGAATTTTACGTCGAAATTGATATGAGGTTATGTAAGGCAGCTTTATTTTTTCCCAAGACTAAGACGAAAATATCTTCCCCATTTTACCAGGGGTGAGGGTAACGATTGTTTCGCAAATAATGCACATTTTATACTGCGTCATCTAAAATATTTAAGTTGCAATGAAATTTCTTGACCAAATTTATATAAATATGTATATATCGTTTTCCATGACAGCCCAAATTTTGTCAAATATTAGGATTAATATAACAACCCTCTTCTACGAATGGTTGAAAGTGACATTTTGTTAACTATGGCACATTTCGACTGCATCAAGTACGATATTTCATTTGCTTTCGATTACTTGATAATTATTACGTCGGACTTTGTATAAGGCCTTGATTGGCCAAAGGTTGACATAAAATCCCTTCTATCAAGCGGGGGGGGGGGGGGGGTGTCCAATATTTCCAAAGATGGAATATTTTAGACATTATCATCTCAATGTTACCATTTTAAATCAATTGCTTGATCAACTTTACATTGATATTGATGTATCATTGAACATGACAACCCACATTTTGTAAAAGATTAAGACTAAAATACCAACATTTCTGTCAGTTCCATTTCAAATTGATTTCATGAAAATAAAATGGCATAGCATCCTCTACAACCTGGGGTGGTGGTGAAGGGGTCTAAAATACTATAAGACAGACTTGACTGGGAGTGTGCCCTATCAATAAATCTTTGGGAGAGTATGAGCCAAATTTATTGCCACATCGCTTACATTGATAGTGTTATACAGTAAAACCTGTCTTGAGAGACCACTGTTATGAGAGACCACAATCACCATGCACAGATTTGTTCATTATATCATGTTATGACCTGTTATGAAAGACCACTTGTCTTAAGATATTATTATTGTTTAGCAGAAGGGGTGGTCTTTCAAGACAGTTTCTACATTATTACTGTAAATATATTCTATTCATTTGCAAGGCACTTTAATTGTCTCCACATGATAAAAATTTAATGTGCTACTGTGTTGCAAGATTTCTAACATAAACGATGAACTGAATTCAGGTTCCATTTACATGCTTGGTAAGATTTTTCAAATGTCACTCAATATATCATCATAACTGAAAGACAAAGTTAGTACATTTAATGTTAAGCACTGTACAGAAGTTTACATTTATTATCACTAATTTGATTTGCTTCCATAATGAATGCCATTTTCATTATTTAGTTAATAAAATTACAAAACTTAGTATAAACTTAATTTTAAGTATCAATGTAATGAAGATGCATTATTAAGGGTAACATTGTAGACAAGTTGAGACAAATGTTTCATATTTATTTTGTACTTTTCATCATTACTGAAGTATGACATGAAATTGAACAGTTTTTACATTTCTTATACTGTCACAATCATTCATCCAATATATGTCCTAACATTGATTTATCAATTTAACCAAATGTGTTGTTATATTTAAATATAAAAACCAATAAAACACACTGACATGTTCATTAAAGTAATACCTGAGCCTTGTATAATTCAATATGAACAGTAATAACTCTTGAGTTACTTCGATTTAAATGGAAAGGTATCAAATAAACACATGCACATGTGACTTTCTTAGTTTCTCTTTCTGTCATTGTCATGTTCTGATAACTGAATACATATAGTTATGTGCAAATGTGATACATATTTTAATTTATGCCATTGTATATATATATATATATATATATATATATATATATATATATATATATATATATATATATATATATATATTGTCACAGAATTAGGCGAAAATTGAATTTTTTTTTTCTTGAATTACAAACTAATTTCACCATTTTTTTTGTTTCATCGTAAATGCGTTACCTGGGGTGAATAAGTGGTTTTCTCCAATAATTTCACGATTTTTTTTGTTTCATCGTACATGCGTTACCTGGGGTGAATAAGTGGTTTTCTCCAAGGTAAGCGGCGTGTAACGATTTGCATGTGCCTGATTTTGAATTACATGAAGTCCGGAACATTAAATTCACAGGGTGCACGGTAATCTTGCCGTGATTTCTGCTCACCTATTTGAGGGTATATAAGTCAGAATATTTTTGATCAATATTACGGGACCTAAAGTATCTAATCACAGGATAGATAGCTCGTCTTTCAATCTCCAGCCAAAGGGTTGATAACATCTCTGATAGCATCTCTGATAACGCATCTGATAGCATCTCTGATAGCATCTCTGATTATGCATCTGATAACATCTCTGGGAACATCTTTGATAACGTCTTTGATATCGTAGCTGATTTGTTGCAGAACATCTCTGAATTATAGCTGAATGTGATTGATTGTGCCGTTTAATTGTGCAATCGAATTGAAGTATCTGACTGTCTGTCTGTCGAATTGTCTGTTCGTCTACATCTGTCGTGACGTAAATATCCGGAAATCTAGAAGTCCGAGTGTCGGAGCTGTCTAGAGTTGTAAACATCCGGGGTGGCATCTTAAGTATTTTGGGACCGTTGGTTCTAGTAGATGTTGTATGCTGTCTGTACGTATAACTATGGTGGATCCGTGAAGGGCAAGTGACCGATAAAAGTATTGTGTCAACCCTAGGTCTTCGGGGAAACTGGGCGGCGATTCAACTGTTGGTGAATCGTACGATTATACAGGGTCGAGACACATGTGTGTGTTGCAATTGTAGTACAATTGAATACATTGTTGTATTTACATAGTTACTACAAATCACAATAGTATTTCAAGGGATTGCATGAATCTCAATAAAAGCTAGCAACTTGATTAAATACATGTATATGTTCGTGCTAGTTGTCGCAATCCATACGTGCGATAGTATAGTTTGATGTTTTGTATTTGGTATCGTAATTTATACTTGCGGTAATATAACTTTTGAAAAGGTTCCTTGGATCTGTGTATAGTCCAAGAGATTCCTTTGTATCTGTGTTTTATTTTGTATTAATATTTAATTTATTCATGTATTGTGAATGGTTGTGAGTGTAATTGTGGGTCGAACGCATGAGGTATTGTGTTGATACATCATTATTTTTCATTAATAATTTGTTTCATAAATTTATATTTTCTTTCACATATTGTGTTTGTGTTGTTCATTTAATCCACCATCCTCTCGGTAACAATTCTGTTACATATATATATATATATATATATATATATATATATATATATATATATATATATATATATATATGAAAAGAAAATAACTTGAACATGGCAGCATGTCTTAAAATTGTTTTGTGTGTGTATATATCTCAAATGAGTTCATTAATAAGAAATAAGTTGTGTAGCATTCATATCAACTGATTCAAAAGAATTCAATAAGAAGTATCAATTATACTTGTTTTATGATTACCATCAGCTTAAACACAAATTCTGCGTACACTTTGTACAGTATTAGTACTGAAACACATGTCAGCCTATCAAGATGCATGTAGTTTTCATGATAATTATTAAATATGCATCAACATAATATTACTTAAACTTGGTTAAGTGTTAATCAGTGAAGTATTCGTCAAGTATATGTATGAGATACATGACTGTGCAGTCCTTTTGAAGCATACTGGGTTTCTACTTAAGATGTGATAGAGAAAGAAAAACTAAAAAGGTAGTAAGCATGAACATTTTCAAAAGATTTTATTTCATCATCAACATATTTCAACTAAATTGGATGACACAAAATACATTGTATTGTCTTGAATATCCTTTATCATTCAGATATTAATGGTATCTTCCAAAGCACATACGTACACGCACACACAGAAACCTCTAAACAAACTTGTTTCAAATAAATTGAGGTAGTTTTTACTGACAGTAAAAATCACAATATTTTAATGACATGCTATTTGTAAAAATGTTTCAGAAGACACAGTGGATAAATGGCTTCATAATATGATTGCTTTGCTGACTGGAAAAATTAATTTAGTCACATGTACACTTAGTGATATATTGCAAACTTCATAGACATGGTTGTTTGCCATTACATAATCACATGTAAACTTATTGATATATTGCAACCTTCATACACATGGTTGTTTACCATTACATAATCACATGTACACTTATTGATATATAGCAACCTTCATAACAATGGTTGTTTGCCAGTGTTATATTATCAAAGCTTTCTCATTTTCATCCTATTTGCAGATGCCTTACTTAGATCAGATTTGTATTCTCAAACGAGTTGTCATTAAATATAACCAGACAAATCTTGCTTCAGAGACACCAATTAATGGGCTCAGGCCCAGACAAATAGATGCTTTGTACAACCTGAGAGAATCAAAAAACTTGGTTGTTTTATTACCCACAGGATATGGAAAGACATTGATTTTTTAACTGATTCCTTCTACCTTCAGTGCAAAGTCATAGTACTGGAACCTCTCAATGTCATTCTTAATCAGCTTTGTTCCACACTTGATGGGCATGTGATACGTGTCACTGAACATTTTCAAGATCTTAGTAAATTACGCATGGGTGAAGTTTCGTATATGGTTGGACACCCAGAAGACATACTGGATAAGAATGTTCTTGATTGCCTACTTAAGGCTGAATGGACAAAGCAACAGGTATGCATGATTATTGATGAAGCCCACTGCATTTTTCATTGGCAGGATGAATTTTTAAATAATTATTTTGGCTGTCCATATGAGGAGGCTGAATTTATATGCTGCGACCTTTGTGAAAATGATGCACTTGGAAGTGCATTTTGTATGAAACAGATTGCAGGACAAAACAAATAGATACCTTGTGCATATGGCTTTAAAGGACTATGTGAGAGCTTTGCATTTCACTTCATGATGATTTATTGAAACGCATAACTGAAACGTTTGATATTATTCCTATGGACATAAATGAAATTGTTCGGTATTACAACATTCCTAGGTACATTTCTGATTCACTGAATGCAATACTTGTTACCTTTAGGAAATAAAAAGTTATTCAGACCAAGAAAGTAAATGCTGACCACTGTGGCTGCCTAGTAGTTAGAGCTATTGTCCCTTAACTATTTGAGTCATTTCTTGTATGGTAGGTCACGGCTTCAAACCTGAGTTAATGACTCATACCAAAGACTTCTAAACATAGTACTAACAGCTGCTTCACTAGGAACTCAGCATTAAGAAGTTATGTGTTAGTACTGGTGGCCTAGTATCAGGATAATCCTACTGGATGGGTCATGATGATACATGTCTGCAGCATGGTGTCACACTATAGACATTGTAGCAATATGACTGAAAAATTGTTAAAGTTAGGTTAAAAATGCAAGTCACACGCACAAGTAAATGTATGTCCTGTCACCCTTTTTGATTCAAATCCATTTTAATTTTCTATTGGCTATAACCTTGCCAACAGGACATAATGGGCATGTGTCTAGGCTAAAGTATATTTTAAAAATAAGACCAGTGCCTCCCTCAGCATCACCTCAAATTTGGGATTTGTATATAACAAATTATTCATCATTCTCAAATTACCTGAAACTTATATCAGGAGCAAAAGGAGGCTATGGTTATGTGGAGATGAAAAAGGGGACATATATAATATCTTAAGAATTTGGGAATTGTATGACAGGAGAAAAAAGATAAGACACTACCATGATATAACAGATGAGTGATGCCTATGTCTTGGCTCTGCCAAAATTGGAAATAAAACTAGGGAAATGTACAAATTGCTTACTTAAACAAACCACCAATTTCTCATCATCTCACATATGCATGGGGTGGGGGGAATTATTCTGACGTTATTGATTGATTATCATTAATTAGTAACCATGCTACTAGTGCATGCCTGAATTAATAATAAAAATGGGGCAATAACGTTGTGTGTGTGTGATTGGAGTTTTAATGTAGTTCAATCGTATCAATAGGATGTCTACATTGTGGCAGTTTATAGTGGGGTCTAACACTGAAGCATAATGCCACAGACATGAAACATGATGTCCCACCCAGTCACATTATACTGACACCAACAAGCCCACCAGTCCTAATACTAACTTCATAATGGTGATCACCAAGTGAGGCAGCTGCTAGGACCATTTTTATATGTCTTTGTATGACATATTTGGGATTAGAACAAGTGACCTTCTGCATCTGAGGTGGATGCTCTAACCACTTAGTCCATCCGATCAGTTGCAAGAAACTAATGAAAAATTTATAACAACATAAGATGACTATGCATGTAATATGAACAATTTATCACATGTCATTAACTGAGAATAACTCTATCATTTATTCAACTGAGGTTTAATTTAAAATGGGATGCTATTCGTATGTATTGTGGCAGATGATGGTCTGTAAAATTCCATGATAGAGATTTACTGACTGTTTTTAGAAGTTTAATGTTACTTTCCAGATTCAAATTCCAATCTGACTTTGTTATAATCGATCCAGGACTCAAACTCAAGTCCATTTACTGAATCTGCTGGTGCCAGTATATTTTTGTGAGCACTGAAAAACCTGCCTGAATGTGGCACAAAAGGTTTCACTTCTCGCATATCATATATCATTTTCAACTCATCGGTTTGAGAGCTTCTCTCTTTGTGATAGCCTGTCCTCACTTTTACATTAGATATGCTGTCAAAATTATCACCATATCACCAATGTTGTCCATGACCGCTACTGCTTTAGATCTGGCCAAAAGGTTTTTGTCTTTGTTCATTGGGCCCAGTCCTTTAAGCTGGTATATGACTATCTTTCTTCCCCCTGATGTTGACAAAAAGGTCATAGATACTTTGATATGCAGTGAGCAAGCTATATGCTTGTTGATGGCACAATAGGCACAAGATGACAAAAGCATATTTACTTCTGCTGTTATGACTCTTGAACATCAGCATCATGTATTTAAGGCAACCAAGTAACCTATCCCTGTCAGGTCTGTGTATCACATCCAAAAACTCCATGTACAGTAAACCAACCTGTAATACAGTATGGCCATACTTTTGCACATGATCAGTGTCCTTTGGCTTTGAAACTGTCTTCTTTCCTTGCTTTAAATTGTATATAGTTTTCACTTCCACATCACTAGCTTGAATGGGGATCAGTGAATCCTTGACCGTTTCTTCAGCAATCATTGTGCCCTGAGAAGACGTATATTTCAATCAAATGATCCATAGTCTGCTGGAGCCACAACAAATCTGTCATAGGGTCTGGAGGTATGTTTTTGGTTGCAGTACTGTTTAGATCACAAAGTCCGAAGAAATTATACAGTGCCTCAACAATGTATGATTTAACAAATGACAAAAAGAAATCTTTGTCTACATCATAATGATTCTTCACATCATGCCGTCTTATACTAATTCTCTCTCCATTCATAGAGCCAGTTTCAAAACCATCCAAGCTAAAGAGTTTCTGATAAGCCATTATCAAAAAAGTCATGGCTGTATGCCAGAGTTCAAAAGTAATTGGATACGGATCCCCAAGTCTTTCTCTCTCATCAAAAGCACCTTGATGTAATCCTTTTGCATCACTAAATCTCTCCCTGGTCAATTGATCACCACCTATTTGCACTGGAGGATGATTTGTGCACCCATAGATTTCATCTATTGTTTCATTGCATGACTGCATTATCTTACAGACATCACTATACTGTTGTTCATTGTAAGGAAGAACTGGAAGTGGAACTATAACCGATTTATTTTCAAGTTCCTCAGAGAATTCACTTTCAATTTCACTACAATAAAAATCTTTAAACTTTTCAAAAAGGGGAAATAATACACTGCTGCATTAAAAATCAGGGTTGTGTAGTTGAATTTTAACCTTCACTGATCTCTCTGTGAAGAAGATAACTGATCCAATGCTAGGCCTTGAATCGACCCTTGTGGCTGGTCTGGTAGATTGGCAAAATTCATGTGTTGCACAATAGCAGCAGATGCAAACCAATGTTTTGTCCCTCCATGATTATTTTCCCCTTCATGTCGCACCCCAATTGTAAAATTTACATTGTCCCCAACAATTCTGAAACACTTCCTTCCCCGACTGCTAACTGCAGCTCCTTAAAACTTGAATTGGCTAATTTGTCCACTTCTCTGATGGTAGCTTCATAAGTACTAGAAACACCCAGAATTTGCAACCTATCAAAAACCTGTTGGGAACAAGAAAAAAAAATTAAACCTTCTTGTATCATATTATCATACTGATGTCTCCTATCATATAATTTGAACCTGAATCTGTGTCTACAAATGCTCGGCCACTAAGATATATTAGCTAACAATGCCAAACCATCATCCAAAATAAACCTTATAAATAGACAAAATGAGTGTTATATCATAATATTGATTCACAATGTGCGTTGAACAATATAGTTTGATCATATTTTGTCAGCCGTTTAGAATGTATGCCAGTATTTTTAAAAATAATATTGTATAATATTTTATTGAAAACCGAAGTTCCTTTATGAAATTGTTTTTCATGTTTGATCCATTCAAGTTTAAATAATAATTACTTGAATTTGGTTACCGCATTACATTTCTAAGCATTAAGGTTATGCACTTATAATTCAGCTAAGAAAGGTTTGAAATTTTATTCATCAGTTATCCATATAAAATTTCAAGTTATTACCTGTTATTTAATCTAACGAACATGTAATTAGAACTGGAAATGGCTTGTATATTCCTTTAAAACTTAATTTCTATGGCGGAATAAAAGTTTATTATAGTTGTTGTCACTTTGTAAGACTTCCATTAGGATGCTTTCGTTTAGAAATCTGAAAAAAGGTAAGAACAGGGCCAGAAATAAATTTAAAAAACTATATAACAAATTCACATGCAAGATTTTGAAAATATACATGCAAAATATCAAGCAACAGTTAGAAACATTTGGGTAAGGGGACAGCAATCTTTTAACAAATAAGTTAAGGTGAATAAAAGTTTCCATCTCAATCATTGTATCACCCAAATTTTATCATGTATGATAAAAGTCAAACATGTAAATAGGAAATAACTTTCCCTACTTACTGCTAAGACTGGTCACAACTACTGACTTCTCAATTATGCATATTTTAAAATGATGAGAATTCAATGTCTGTTTTAGTGATGGTCTAAAGTAAGAGTTTCCTGTGACTTAGAGGGAAGACGAACCATAGCTCAACAAAACATGCAAGTAGCAATAACATCTTCTGAAATAAAAATAATAATTCCGAGATGCACCATTTGACTAAATAATATACTGAGTGCTAGCTTCCTATTAAAGTGTTTAAAGCACTGAAAAACAATTGGGGATACAATGTTTAAAACCTTGAAAATTCAGAAAGCATGCCATGGATTATCAACAAGTTAAACTGTTGAATTATTGCAATCATAACAATTCGTAACAAACTAAAATAACTTGGACCTTTTCATGAGTCTGTTCATTTTTCATAGTGATAGCTATTATCTTCTGTACAAGTGATAACTCCACAAACCTATTGTACATAAGTATTGAGTATACAAGTCCTAACTTGGGCAGAAGTGACCTAATGGGTTGAATCATGCCGAGTTTGCCTGTTGGCAATGCTTCTTCGAGTAATACTTCAGCAAATATATGGTTGCTCAGAAACGTTCTGTGCATATATCATTCCATGAAAATGCAGTTAAATCCTGATTAGGATATAAGATGCTGCTTTCATCCCTTATACATTTGGAAGATGCTTTTTGTTCAACTTCCCAAATAAGGAACATCTTTACAGCTTTTCTGAGTGACTCACTATTTAACACAGTCTCTGCAATTGTTTCAGTGGAAGTATATAGAGCAGCATGCAGTAATGTTGCTCTGTCAGAGAGAGTTACATCATCAAATGATGATAATCTTGTATTTGATAATTTGGTAGCTAATGTTTCCACTTCATATTTTTGATTTTGGCAATTTATCACATACATAAATATAGTTCCACTCTCTGTCAGTTTCTCTGAAATAGAAATAATACATATATCATGTTTTTTAAAATTAGTATTAAGTGGAAGGACTACATATTGTGTGTAATTAAAAGAGTGACGTTCAGATAGAAGTATTTTGGCTACCACAAGGAATTGAGGTTATTTTTTTTTTATTTTGTCAATTGACTATTGAGGTATAGCTTATGTAAAGCCATTTCTCAAGATTGATTGGCTGTAGCAATGCGTGTAAGATATTATCTGCTGAAACAAATGAAAATTATAGTTTAACAGCCTTTTCTGATTTTTGGACTTCAGTGCCTGTCAATTTTATTTATATCCACAGACTGACATTAAGTATCAAAGGTTTTGAATTATTGTATCACAATTTATTGATATTTCTCTATATTTAAATTAAACGTAAAATGCCAGCTCAAGAACCTACCTTCTCAATTGTCTTTACCTCAAAATTTGTATTACAGTGTGATGCTTTTTAAACAAATATATACCACATGTTTTATACCTTATGTCCAAGATTGGTAAGACTGGGTCTGTTTGTGTATATACCGTACAAGTATAAATGTGATCGTACTGAGTCGATGCTTCATTTTTTCTTGAACTGTTGGACACGTCACAAATGGTGGTGCTTTCATCGGTGGCCAAACATGCAGAAGGGAACAAGCATTTCACCCTGGCATGCTGTGATTTGCATGAAGCTCCTAAACAATCATAAAGAAAAATATTCATATGAAGTTTTTTAAAACATACCATACCTATTCAATATACAACATAAAAAGATTACACAGACATAATCTATATTACTGTACATGCTACAACCAAATAATAAAAAACTTTAGGCTAAATAGGTAAGTGGAGTTTCTTCAAAAAAATTTAACTCAAAATATAAACATTAATTTAGCTTCAGAGCCTTATTTACATGAAAATAGTAGACAAACACTTCCAGGTGGCCATATTGGATCCTTGGGTGTGATTGATTCATTGCTGTTGCTGTGAACTTAATGCAATTTCCCAGTTAACTGGTATAGGAAGAACCAAAGTTAGCGGGGACGTGGGTTTCTGTCGCAATTGGTCAGATTACAAGCAGGGTTTTGGTGATTTGAATGGAAACTTTTGGGTTGGAAATGATAACATCCATGCTCTCACGGCACAGGGCAACTACCAACTGCATATAGATGTGTCTGTTTTGGACACAAACAAGACCTATGCCACGTACAGTTCTTTCTAAGTAGGAGATGAGAATAGTGGATACTTCCTCACGGTGGGAGGGTATATCGGAACTGCGGGGGACTCCTTTAGTTATCACTCAGGGACCAAGTTTACCACCAAGGACCAAGAGAACTACATCTATGGATCAAATTGGGCTGAATTATTCAAAGGTGGATGGTGTTACAAAGATTGCCATATGGCAAATGTGAATGGTATATATGGGTCCATTGCATATGGGCAAGGAATAAATTGGTTTTCATTTTCCGGATTTTACACGTCGCTGGTGTATGCCGATATGAAAGAGCGAAAGCTGTAAATACAACATGCAAATACTCTCCTGGACCAAATTGAGACAATTATATGAAATCACGACGAGGTATCATTAGTATCCAGACTTTATACGATTACAGTTATGTTCAAATTAACTATAAGGTTTCACAATCTGTAAATATTAATATTTGTCACTTTCTTGCATGTACATTTGTTTAACGGAGTTTTTTCACATTTATCATGTTTTGTCAAAGTCAAACTTATCTATTGTCAGCATTGCTTTAGGACGAAAAGTATATGTATACTTTGGAAAAGCACAAAAATAAATAATAAACTTGACATAAATTGTTGTGAAAATTATACTCAGCGTTTCCTATTCTCCATATAGTCACTTATTCAATTAAACTACATTTCATGCATACTTTAATTTACTTCTTTCTTTAGTACTCAAGTAAAATAAAACGGTTCTCTCGCATAAACCTTAATTAAATTTTTTCCTCCAAATGTTTCAAAGAATGTTTTCATTTCATTTTACGAAATGTTTAACATTTTGGTTGCAAATTCAGCTACTGTGTGATACAGATTTTTTGTTATAGGAGGCTACTGGATTACTAGACTTATATTTTATTTACGAGTCTTGAATTTCGAATTTATGTAAATTTATGTGCGACCAGTTTATTTTTACTCCTTTATAAATCAGTAATGTCTTTGTGTCCACAAGTCACTATGTCCTATAGGATTCGACACTTAAATTAGTAGTCGTTTAACGCATTGTCTAACATAAGAGAGATTGTGTTCGTTTCTGTATCAATAATTATCATTCAAAACTCCTTGAGGTTTTACTATATCTTTTCAGAACGTATATGCTACTCCTATCATGATAATACCTGCTCTCTATATTAATAAAATGTTTAATCGCATTAAACTTTGATTTGTGTGGATTTTGTGTCCTTGTGGGGGGAGGGAGTTACCATCAAGTTCTTTACATACCTGGGAAATTGATATATGTATATTGTGTTTTCTTCTTTTCTTTCTTTTCATTCTTTTCCGTTTTTTGAGTGATGAATTTAGTAGTACACCATTCATCCTTTTCATCCTCAGTAATCGTTTAGCACATACGATGGCCGCCAGCCACAGTCGCTATATTATAATATGCGTAAATGAATAAATGTAAGCTGCTACATTCAACGTCACCAATGCGGATTTCAGAAGAATATAGAAACCTGGCTTTTTCGCATTCAACAGTCTGTAATTTAATCTATATTTCTCAGATTGGAAATATCATACTTGCATTCTTGTTGCTTATCAGCTCGCGATATTTGCATGTTATCTCGTCTTCAGCTGTATCCCTGTGATTTTTTTGTAGCTAAAGGTCTCCTATTTTTAGAACACGTCTACATTTATTGAGATAGATAGAGAGAGAGAGAGAGAGAGATCATTTAATTTAAATTGGCAATAAAATGTAATCATGGAATACCATTGGTATTATTATTAAAGTATGTAGAAGCATTACTTTGCCGCATTGAATAATTACCTACAAAATTCCTCTAAGTAAACATATATACAGTGGAATACTCAGGACAAGATAACAGAAAATGTACAACAATTCGCATATATTCGGGGTAAGATGTGCCGTGCAGGAGTGTTGCGTGAGATTTTGAATGAAAATGCATTTGGTGTATTTATGCACATTACGTGCAAACGGGAACTAGAGAGATGCTACGTTTGG
This sequence comes from Unio delphinus, assembly GCA_029339505.1. Lineage (NCBI taxonomy): Eukaryota > Metazoa > Mollusca > Bivalvia > Unionida > Unionidae > Unio > Unio delphinus. Next base: position 1,224,705 of record JAQISU010000021.1, on the reverse strand, counting down.
TATAATTGCATCCAAGTTAGAAGTTCATGTCAAATCATTCTAGCGTGGGAATAATGACCATAACAACAACGCTAATTTGATCCTTTCGTACGTATATGTAACAAAAAATATTTTTAGTATTACGACGTGCATGAAGTGTAATATATTTAATTTATCTCAAGGTGGGAGAGTGTCAACTGCACGGGATGATTTTGTTGTTTATATATATACATATATATATATATATATATATATATATATATATATATATATATATATATATATATATATATATATATATATATATATATACACACACACATGTTGACAACGTCATTATAAAGCGCGAGTCAGAAGTACTCCTTTCCTACGATTAATTTTCCCCATTTAAAAATAAAAAAAGAAAACCAAATACACAAATTATATCAAACATAGAGAGAGCTCCCTAATGGGGTCTCTAGATCAGGTGTACGATGTTATTATACTTTTGTATCACCTTGTGGCGTTGCCCGACCCAAAATTAAATTAGAACCATGTGTTATCAAGTAAGTCGGACAAGCCACTATTTATTGTTACACATGACCGCAGGCTAACACCATCCCGGCCGGCTAGCTTTAGTTTCCGATTACCCGTTAAGGAGGATTGTCTGTAAAGAATTGGAACTCCGTAGCCATACGTTAATTGGCGGCAAGCCCTTAGAACAGAATTCTAAGTATAGCTTCTAAAAAGGTCAGTGAGCTATTTGTTTGATCTTTGCTTTCTGCGACTGCATTTAATTGTAGATCGTTTATATATACGTATTATTACTAAAATCGCAGTAGGAATAATTATTTGTGATGTTGATATGTTTGTATATTTGAAGAATGAGTTCCTATTTGTAAAGAATCGTATTGCTTGCTAGCCGTCGTAAGAATTAATATTATTATAATTTGCTATGTGGTTATTTTATAGTACAATAGCACATTATCCATGTAATTATAGAATTTGAATGTTATCTTTGAAATGATTTCACTGTGAGAAATTAATAATATGAATATTTGAATATTTGTGTACGCTTGTGGGAGTGTAGCGTACAGACATACATCTGGTTGTCGTAATATTGTAAGTACAATGAGATTAAATATATATCTATATTAGATATACTTATGTGATATGATGTATGGATATATGTATGATATCGGGCTATTACGCTATTGTTTCCCTGTAAGAGTGTGTGGGAATTTCGATGTGTATGTATGCGTGTCCTAAAAGGTAATAGCCTTATCTGATGGTTAATTGATGATTTAGTGTGAGGTGAGATGTGATAAACCCTATGTTAACGCCTTGTGATTTTCACAGGAAGCTTCGAGGGACAGACTAGTGAGTGGTCCCAGAGTCTCCGTTATAGACGGAAGAAAGAGTAGGAAAGAAGGAAGTCTGGAGAGGAAGTTCGAGGGACAGACTAGTGAGTGGTCCCAGTGTCTCCGTTATGGACGGAAGAAAGAAAAGGAAAGAGGGAAATCTGGAGAGGAAGTTTCGTGGGACAGACCAGTGAAAGTGGTCCCAATAGTCTTGATAGAGAAACGGAAGGAAAGTGAAGGGAGGAGAGAATCGGGAGAGGTGAAATTCAGGAAGAGCGGAAGGATAGGATAATAGATGAGTACAACCAAAGGCCAGGTGGAATATCGAACTCACACTGAAAATCATAAGATGAAATAGGCTATCACTTAGAGGACAAGTGATTGTGTGACATTTAACTTTATAGGTTTCATTAAATTGTTATTATTGAATTTCATCTTCGTGTTATATATATACCCCAACCTTACCAGAACGCTACACACCTTATTAGCCAACATCAATTCAGCTGCGTCGATTAACGTTTTAAAGATAAATTTTCCTTCTTTTGTACATTGATTGGTTCTTATTTAAAATAAATACAGAATAAATATATAATACATGAATATTGAATGAAGTTTGTGGTATACGTATTTGGTTGTAGCGCACCGTTTTAAGGAATTTTAAGGAATTCTTAGATTTTTGTGTTTATTTGTCTGATATTCAGGTTTATTGTGTGTACAACTTTTATATTTAACGCACACTATCCCAACCTCTCATTTATAGCGTTAATTTATGACAGGGTCAGATTGAGATTTTCTCCGAATACATTAATGGGAACAGTCTAATGCTAACACGAACACAACCTAATCGCCTTAATGCGGAAACATTAAAATCATCCGAGCCAAAGGTGACAGAAATGTAAGAGACTGGTGGACTATTTACAATCCTCGCATCCAATTAGCCAATCGTTATTGGCCATTGTACAGATCTAAGTAATACAAATATATAGACAAATGCACTTGTTGATCATCTGGAGGAAGCTCAAGTAGATCCATTTTTAAATTCTCTTCATGAAAGCAATATCGACATGAAACTATTTGACCTATCATATTCAATTTGTTTGAGAATTCAAATGAGATCCAGTAAGCAGGAATATTCCTTCAACGTTGATGTTTAACGTTATGATATTGCCTTCCTACACCTCACTTGAAACGTTCAAAACTTAAACATAAAGCACTGGTTTTAAAATATTTTAGTAAAGAAAAATAAATTCATTCCATCACTTATTTATGTAAAACTATCACTGAGTTAAATTTGTTGCAAAATAGATTCAAAACGATGATATAGGGAAATCAAGCATTTATCGGTAATTGTTTTGAGATGCTCTTCTTCCTCTTGTTTCATTTGTTTCTTCTATTGATTGGGAGCATGTAGGTCCATTGTGTATTTTACTTTTGTAGTTATTATTTCTCGATTCATGGTCTAAACAAAAGGTTTGTCCACAAAGCATTTGTTCTTCATGGATGTGGGTCTTCAATACGACAGGGTTTACATGAAAGCATCACCTTATATCTTCTCACCCAAGCGACAGATAAATCTAGCTGTACAAGTTTTACTAACCTTACTTTTCTTATCTCAGTCTAGTCATCTCAGACCAATCGTCTCGGTCATGGTGTCCACGCGCTGAGAACTACTTTTAACAAAAGAAACCCTTCTCATCTTCTGTTGTACCATAGTTCTCAAATAAAACAACAACAACAGCAACAACAACAAATAATAAATAACCTAGACATAGTTATTTAATGTCAATCTGTCTTAGAAAACAAACCAAAACAAAAACATTTTGACAGAGACAAATACACACACGCATACTATTTCGAGGTTTTGATATTATGTTAGTTCTTTCTAACTAGAATCGTCAATTTCATCATATATACAAGACTAGTTCAGTACATTTTAAGTTCATTAAATGTAGCTAAAGCAACTGAATTAGTTGTAAGCACTTCGCGTGAAACATTGTATATACTCTTAGCTCACTATACTCATTGTAAAACTTGAGCCTTTTTCTGTATTTTAGTTCCCATTTTCACTCCCAAATCCAACATAACTACTTAGAAAGCTGTTACCTACTTTATTTAGTGTCAGACTGGCTTATTACATCAACTGTATTCGCTACACAAATTAGGGACGCTTTCTATTTGTATGACAAAGAGGCTGGGTAGCTTGACCTTTGTGTGAGGACTGGGGGTTACTGACCTCATTCATATGCTGACACTGTAAAGTGTTCAAAGCTAAGACTTTATAATTAGATTGGGCCATGTCCACCTGTCCCTGTTGTTACTTTCTGTGTTCATGAAACAAATATAAGTCCTTTATTTTGGATCAAAAGGTCAATATAAGAGTAAAAATGGTACATGCTAACTAGTGCATTGACCTTTGACCTTACTATTAAACAATATGACATAATGTGATTTATCCTCTATCACCAAAGTGAAGTTCGATAAGTGCTAATATGAATAAAACACAACTCATAGTTAAAAGAATTCATTTTATTTCAAAAGATGAGTTTGATAGTGAAGCAAAGGTATGACAACAAGAGTTCAGACAGCTCAGTAACATTTCTATACACAATCATATAAAACATAGCTTAGTACCTCATAAAATTGTTTTTGACAAGCGAGACTAGGTACATGTGTTACTTATATAGTCTCAAGCTATTTCACAGATTATTGGAAAAATCAAGGTTTGCTATAAGTATAACGGTACCAATTGCGAAAGTCCAGGTGGGAGGAGCTTAAGGTGTATGGTCGATTGCATTCAGAAATAAACAACACAAGCTATGATTTGTGGATTATGTAAGAGTTGTACTTTCTGTTAGGCTTTAAATAAATTTTAGCCTCTTGGCAACATGTTAATTTATGCTAATTCCTATATAGATCATATTTTGTATTTTTTATGATTTTTTGAAAATGTGAGAGATATGACTGAAAATAAGTATGTTGTGACTAGATAACTCATACCCCTGTCTAGTTCCAGCAGAGTTATCTCTCTTAAATGCAATGGAGTACCTGATTTTGTCATCATCAAATTGACAATCTAACATTTTTCTCTATAACAGTGTGTGAGATGCATGCTAAATTAGGATAGAAAATATATTTATCTCTCCAAATATTAGCATTGAGGTCTATGGAAAAACAATTGGTACCGTGATACCTAAAATATAATACCAGCTTCACAGTGTATCTATAGCACCGAGTATACATAGCCACCTTTTATATACTGTCATAGTGTCATTTGGTTAAACAATGGATATTGAGAAGTTTTTGTCTAATATTGACAGACTTTTACATAGAAAATGTATAAAATCTTCAGAAAATAAGACACATTAGCTTTGGAATGGGGCTTTTGTAACTATACATATAACATATATAGACTGATGGCTTTGTGCCTGTGTAGTCAGCTTCAAGATTAGCATACAAGCAAAAAAAAAAGTTATGTAAAGTTAATTTATTTAATTTTAGCCAAATATTGTTTATTTTATGCGCAAAAGATGAAAAATCATGGATAAAAAACAACTCTCTTGTTCTTCTAAAGCATGTAATAGACCAGGATAGATGACACTACTGGTCCTCTTGTAGATAGTTCACTTGTATCATAAAGAATATTATGGTATGAGTATTTTAGGTAATTTATTAAAGATATGGTATTCCTTCCTATTTTGATTTGAATTGTCCTGCTATATTTGTCTTTTTTTTGTTGTAAACTTTTGTGCCTTGAAAAATGAACATGCGATTCCTTAGATAATCATTCTTGAGGTCTCTACTAGATCTAGAAGCCTGGATGTTAGGTTCTCACTTTATCAGTAATGCATTTTTTGGATAATTTAATTGCATTGAAGTTAATACATGTGTTCTTGAACTCATCTATATTATATGGATGATATATTAGAAGAAATAAAAAGACCACACCTTATGTATATCATTAAGTTATCTCCTTTACACCAGACAACATTTTCAATAGATAAAAACCCACAATTTAAGTTCATGTGTAAGAAAATAAATAAAAGATTTGTGAAGAATCATATTAGCCCTTGGTCTTGATGCAAATTGAACTAGAAGTACTTTAATAATTTCTCCCAGTAAATTTTAAAAGTTTGAAAACTGATCAAACATGCTTTGTTTGGTTTAGGTATTTTTCCTGTCTAACAGAAGCCCATTATTGTTAATTTCTTATTTAGAAGAAATATAACTTATATGCATCTATGTTATCTACATCATTCACCCTTTTATATTAGCTAGGAATGAACACCATGTCACCTGACATTTGGTGCCTGTAAGGGATGTTATAGCACAGATGCCTTTGAATTGTATTTGCACCTATGGTCCACTGCAGCCCTATATTTTCTAAGATAATGTTATCAAGCCCTCACTTCTCTTTCTTCTCATTGCTGTTTTTGTCTCCTTTAATTCCATTATCATGCGCTACATCTCCCATTTAGTTACACACTTTCCTCCTGTTTTTAAAGCCATTGGACTCACTATACTCATTGTAAAACTTGAGCCTTTTTCTGTATTTTAGTTCCCATTTTCACTACCAAATCCAACATAACTACTTAGAAAGCTGTTACCTACTTTATTTAGTGTCAGACTGGCTTATTACATCAACTGTATTCACTACACAAATTAGGGAAGTTCGATAAGTGCTAATATGAATAAAACACAACTCATAGTTAAAAGAATTCATTTTATTTCAAAAGATGAGTTTGATAGTGAAGCAAAGGTATGAAAACAAGAGTTCAGACAGCTCAGTAACATTTCTATACACAATCATATAAAACATAGCTTAGTACCTCATAAAAGTGTTTTTGACAAGCGAGACTATGTACATGTGTTACTTATATAGTCTCAAGCTATTTCACAGATTATTGGAAAAATCAAGGTTTGCTATAAGTATAACGGTATAACGGTACCAATTGCGCAAGTCCAGGTGGGAGGAGCTTAAGGTGTATGGTCGATTGCATTCAGAAATAAACAACACAAGCTATGATTTGTGGATTATGTAAGAGTTGTACTTTCTGTTAGGCTTTAAATAAAGTTTAGCCTCTTGGCAACATGTTAATTTATGCTAATTCCTATATAGATCATATTTTGTATTTTTTATGATTTTTGAAAATGTGAGAGACATGACTGAAAATAAGTATGTTGTGACTAGATAACTCATACCCCTGTCTAGTTCCAGCAGAGTTATCTCTCTTAAATGCAATGGAGTACCTGATTTTGTCATCATCAAATTGACAATCTAACATTGTTCTCTATAACAGTGTGTGAGATGCATGCTAAATTAGGATAGAACATATATTCATATCTCCAAATATTAGCATTGAGGTCTATGGAAAAACAATTGGTACCGTGATACCATATTTATTGACAAATAATACACTTGCCAACCAGATGGAATAATTTATCCCTCAACACACTAATCCATAAGCAAATCTCACTGAAACACTTGCCATATTTCCAAGACAGAAATATAAATTTTCAAAGAGTCAAAGTTTAGCACATTGTTATTCTCTGGGATCCGCATATTTGGAGGGTTATGAGGGTCTTTTATACAGGAGTGTGGGGTACTCAAAATTGGAAATGAGAAAGGAAACAGTCTCAACCCCCAAACCCCAACATAGATTCTATATGTAACAGCCATAGTGGTTCAAATATATATAGAATCTACGTTTGGGTTTTGACCGAGACAATGAAATCCCAGCCTAGGGGTTATATTATTTGTCTCCCCGCGAGGCTTGTCCGAGTGTGGAGATATATAATATAGCCCCGCGGCTGGGATTTCATTGTCTCGGTCAAAACCCCAACGTAGATTATTTTTCTCACCCAATATTATCCTTTAAACTTACAATAACTCTTTACGAGTGTTCACATCGCAATTTTTACATGTGGCGCATGAATACAAATATGCTAATGAGGGCAGTGATGTGACCGTTGCGTCTGAAGTACACAGTTCATACGCGTGAGCAATAACAACATAAAACGTCACATAGTAATGACGTATTATAACATTTAATATATGGATGTTATATAAAAAAAACAATAAATATTTATAATTTATTACAAGAAAATGTTGCATTTTGATCAGTTCCAATTAGACAATTGTATTGAAAATATTGTAGCGAAACTGTGCCCACACCTCTATTGTAGTGTATTGGCTATTAGTATAACGGAAAGTTACATGTAGAATGAGTTTCCGTGCTTTGGTTATTTACGGGTAATTATAGATCCGTAAATACAGACATAAAAATCTCAACTCTCTGAACAACTACAGAAAACTTACTAACAGCTAGAAATGTGTTATGTCAAGCATACTTTCTTCTAATTTTGTTAAACATCCAAAACGGGTACCCATGTGATGACGTTTCAAGTTCACGATATGTTGGAAAATTTATATTTTCTGTCTTGGAAGCATGGCAAGTGTTGCTATTAGTAGTGGAAGGAACTACTACATTGAAATGTGTTTGTGGAGTAACGTGTGGACGGATAAATGATTCCCTCTGGCTGGTAAGTTCATTATTTGTCACCAAAGACTGCATGCACATGTTTGATTCAACTGTTGCACAATGTGGATGTTTAACAAAATTAGAAGAAAGTATGCTTGACATATCACATTTCTGGCTGTTAGTATGTTTTCTGTAGTTGTTGAGAGAGTTGGGATTTTTGTGACCAGTGATGTGTATAGCCTGAGTGTCTGGAACATTGTTTTTTATTAATTTATGACACAGGTATTTTCTCACACTAGAGTTTGTAGTGCGTTTAGAAGCCAAATCGGGCAGGTTTACTTTCATAGCCATTTTTTTCATTAGCGCGTTAAGCTTTCGGACACCAACTGGTGCACCTAAAAACCATTGCTCATTTGGCCCAGGTGCATGCACGTAAGTTACAGGGTCAAGGTACAATGGATGGTCAGGGTTACAAAAATCACTTGGACGTTTGTTCATAAAACATTTGTAGATGGTTACTGGACATCTATCTGGAAATAGATGGTTAGCATACATCCTTGGTTTTTCATTTCTCGTGTTTTTAATGTCCTCCCCTGTCCTCGTCTTTGATTGTCTTTCGTTAAACTCTAAGCATTCAATTTTAAGTTCGCAATCCTGCTGTAATGATATGTCTCCCAACTTATGTTTCTGTGTTCTTCTCCCCCTCCCCGTACCCCAAAGTGCAAAGTATTATTAAACCATAAAGTATTCAGTAAGCTTGACGGAGTGCTGGGGCCCAAATGCGAGTCTTCATATAATTTGTTTATGTCATCATCAGTTACAGCATCAGCGGTTTTGGGTTTGTTTCCTTTTCCTTTTTTCTTCAGATCTTTCTGTTTACTTTTTAGGGCCTCTCTTGCTTGATAATATTCAGGGCCATAAACCAAGCTGCTATTGTATCTGTTTCGTCTCAGATATCGTTCAAAACTTCCCATCTTACCTATAATACATAATAAATAATAATAAAAATTTCGATATCAAGTGTATCATCTCTCTCTCTCTCTCTCTCTCTCTCTCTCTCTCTCTCTCTCTCTCTCTCTCATCATCATCATCATCATCATTTGTTATCCACGTAGGCGAGGGTCTAAATTGCTTTATCAGTCAAGTTTTTTAATTTATAAGGCAATTTGCCTTTTACAACTATAAATAAAATTATTGTTCATTATATAATATTTTGAGTAAATTGTTATTCATTCTTGCAATCATTCAAAAATTAATTTATGTTTGAACAAATTTAAAATATATTTCTTGCTCTATGCATACTTTTATTTGCTCATACATTATTCTTTAAATTCAATTGTGTCTTATCAATCAATATGTAGGCTCTTTTTACCTCTCAATGTTGTCGGCTCGTATTCACTTCCATCATTCTGACGAAATGAAAGGAAAAATCTTGAGAGAATGCTGTTCAAGGCAGGTGCCAGCACTTAATGTATAGATCCCGTTTAATTGTTTTTCTCAAGATATTCTTCTAGGAGTTTTAAGTGTCCCAATGTCTTGCGTTTGGTATTCGCATTTTCATGCTCCAAAAACAAAGTTTGTCACAAATTATTCGTCCACTTCTGTAAATCTGCTCTCTTTGACATTTTTATTTTTTTATTTCCACTCCTGGTTTTCTTGTTTCTCCGACGAAATTTGGTTCGCTTTAAGAGACACATTTATTTCATTTGTTTCCCAGTCAAAAAAAAAAAAGGAAAGATCATCTGACTCATGCTTTGGTGAATTTTCTGAAATTGCTAGTTCATGTTTAGCATAATTTGTGAAACTTCCATCGTCAAAAAAGCGTACTGTATACATTGAATAGGTACCCACTGGATGGTACACATTAACGACTTTCGCTTTCCTACCTTTAAGAGTCAATATGTTTCCTATCTTGTAGTCCATATTCTTTTTGTCTGATCTTTGTCGTTTTCTTTCTAAATCTTCGTTTTGGTAGTTATGTTGTTTCTCCTCCCAAAAATTATTTTCTTAAATATGTCAAAGTGTTAGCGTTTATTTGATCGGAAAATAACTCCATCAGGCCAAGCATAAGACAATAATGGTTGCGTCCCTTGATAAAGTATTTCTTAGCGCGTGGACACCATGACTGAGAGGACTGGTCTGAGATGACTAGACTGAGATAAGAAAAGTAAGGTTAGCAAAACAGCTAGATTTCTCTGTCGCTTGGGTGAGAAGTACACTTATTCCTTTTTGCCATTTCCAAACACCAAAAAGTAGCCAATATTTTCGAAAAGTTTTACTTCAATTATATATGTAAAATGTCCATTATGTGACAAAAAGTTTTGTTTTTACAAAAACTACAATTTCCTAAAGTTTCTTGTAATTTTGTATTGTTTCATATTATATATGTATAAATATATGTACAGTCTGCATGTAGCCCTTGCCACAGTACGGAAACTACTCTTCTGAAAGTATTTAATGACATTCTCTCTGCTTTGGACAGTGGAAAGATTACAGTCCTCACCCTCCTGGGTTTGTCTGCAGCATTTGACACAAGAGACCACCGTCTCCAGCATGTTTTTTTGGCATTCAGAATATAGCCTTACAGTGGTTCAAGTCCTACTTAGTCAACAGGACACAAATTGTACCTGCAAATGGAATACATTCAAGCCCAGTTGATCTATATTGAGGTGTTCCACAGGGGTCTTTTCTTGGACCTGTTCTATTCATTATATACACTCAACCGCTCTCAATTGTCATAGAGCATCACCCAGTGTCTCACCAATTGTACTCCAATGACACCCAAATATACAAGACTAGCCACCCAACTGAAGCTGATGCTACCATCCATGGAGTAGAGAGGTGCATTTCTGACGTGAAATCATGGATGACATGTAACAAGCTGCAGATGAATGATGATAAAACTGAGGCTTTACTGATCACAACACAAAGACTTTCTCATTCACTTCCGTTAGCTCAGACAATAAATATCAGCAACACCAACATTAAATTTTCACAGTCAGTACGAAACTTAGGTGTTACTTTAGACAGTACTCTCACACTGCACCAAGATCTCATGAACATATGTAAGGCTGCATATCTTGAATTGAGACGCATCAGTTCTTGTCGTAAATATCTTTCAGTTGATGCCACAAAAACACTTGTGCGTTCATTAGTACTTTTAAGACTGGACTATTGTAACTCAATTCTTTCTGGTTCGTCACAATATTTACTCCAGAAACTTCAAAACACAGCTGTACGGATCATCTTTAGAGTATTTCGATCAGAGCACACCTCACCACTACTCTGTACCCTATACTGGCTATCTATCCGATACAGAATCAAACACAAAATTTGTTCTCTGTGCTTTGTTTCTATGACAGACTCCAGTCCAACATACCTATCCGGCCTTACACACGTGTATACACCAGCAAGATACTTACACTCTTCTTCTGATAATCGTATACTCATTGTTCACACTATGAAAATGAAGTCATATGGACAAAGTTCTTTTACATACCAGGGCCCGGCTATGTAGAACGAATTGCCCATTGAAATTAGACACGAAGGCACAGGGGTCCCTTTTAAGAGTTCTTTTAAAACTCACCTTTTTCGACTGCAGGGACAATCTTAGAGACCTAATAATGTTTTGTATCTATATGTTTTCAGCATGTTTTTATGTTTTCCAATTTCATTGTTTCTGTCATTTGTTTTTCTGTTGATTAGTCCTATCATTATAGATAGTGTAAAGTGCTTAGAGCTTCTAAAGATTAGGCGCTATACAAACTCCTCATTATTATTATTATTATTATTATTATTATTATTATTAGTATTATTATTATTATTATTATTATTATTATTATTATTATATTAAGTGGCACTTGTCATTTAACATTAAATTTAACCTGAACAGCTTCTAGTCTCCATTTACCTCTATAGGATCAGCGAAATAACCAAACTTACTTTACAATGATACTTGAATTCTAATAAGCAATTCCTGTTCTTTAAAGTTAGACGTGAATAACATATGACATGTTAGTTGTTAAGGATAAAACTAAAAACGTGTGTCTAAACAGTCCTAACTAGCTTAACAAAGCAATTGCAGGATCAAATAAACAATTTGCTTTGGTTGAATTTAGAATGATATAAACAATAGTTACTAACCTTCTATTATTGTCCTGGTGTTGATAATAACAGCAACAATGGTATGATGTGTATTGTCTTTGTTTGTGTGTGTGTGTGTGTGTGTGTGTGTGTGTGTGTGTGTGTGTGATGGTAATGACAACACTATCTAAATGGGAAAGATCAAAGTGTAATCATGAAACATCAAGTTGATGTGTGTGACCACGCTACGCTTACACAGCGACATATCAAATGAATCCAATGATGAATGACCATTGAAACCGACCTTATGTAGATATGGGTGAGGTTTAAGCTAATGTTTCTATCAGTATGACTGACCGGTGAATCCTAATAGTTGTATCATGCGAATTGAGACCTACCCCACCCCCACCCCCCAAAAAGATCCAAAAAAACCCCCAAAAACAACACAAAACAAACCCCAACAACAAGCAAATATCAAACCAAACAAGTGATAATGATGCACTGGATTGCGCAGTGAAAACACAAGATACGCTATATTTTCAACTCCAACAAACTTTCTAAATATCTTAGAATGTTTCGATCTCATGAATATGAAAACGTTTTTTACTGTAGTGAAAATACATGAAAGACAAATCCTGCAGAAAATTCACCTCCAAAGAAATTAAAGCAATTTCCAGGCAACATGTTCAAGTAAAATCATTAAAAAAATTCATGAGAAAAGCATTTCATTTTGGGTATTTTGTGGGAAAAATTATACAGCTATAATGCCTAAAATAGAATTAAGCCAAGGAAAAACAATTTTCATTCTCTGTTCATGATCGGTGTAATTATCATAACAAATGAAGTCTTAAAACTGGAAGGAATAATTTTTCACAATACCGGGTTTGATTCTGAAAACTGCCAGGTGAAAAATGTAAATTTTCCTTAATTGATAAATAAGTGTTTGAGCGGTGGAATAGTGTTTTCGTTAAGTTAGTGTTGCTCAATCTTAACATCAACCTGGTAGTAACAATGTTGTTATAGGTTTTAATGTCATTTTTCAGCACAAGATATGCTAAACAAGACGGGCATCATTAATGATAGAGAATGAACGCGGAGTAACCCAGAAAAGAACAACCGACCCACGAGAAGTTACCGGCAAGCTTTCTCGCATACCCACACTGGCCGAATCCCAAACAATGAAATACATAATACAGCACTCCATCATCATAATGATGTATATGTATGCCCTAGTTCACCACCTTATAGTGAGACTGCCTTATATGATGACATTATTCCATCATTTTTTGTGTTGTCCATGGTGGCCTAGATGAAACAGTCTTACAGTGAGACTTCCGTATAATAAAATACATGATACAGTATTCCACCATTATATTGATGTCCATTGGGGTCCAGAGTATAATGTCTTGTAATGAGACTGCCTTGTCATGAAATGTGTGTATGTGTGTTATTAGGAGTTTTAAAACAATGACTAGTATGTAGATGAAACTAGCAGCAAGTAACTCGTACTAAAATGAGTTCATTGGTACCTAATTTTCATGCTTGAATTACTGTTATCAGATATGTATGCCCCTCAAGAAGAAGGTTTATGCTATGCCAAAACTGCGTTGCGGGCAAGTTTTAATGTATGTCCATTCCTTAGGCTCTAAAAATGTTGGATCCCATTTCACTTTCATTAACGTTGGTACATGTTATTGAATACATCTTGAATTTGTAAAATTTTTGTGTGCATGTGTGTGATTTGGATGTTTAATGTAGGTTTAAAAATTTAATAAATTATGTAATAACTTTATCAATTATAATAATAACATATAATGCAGTCATGATTGGTTAATGCAATTGCACACTCAGTGCATTTTATTAGAACTTGCCTAATTCATATACCACAATTCGTCCCAACATGGACGAATAATTGTTTATTACATGCCAGAAGGAACCGAATACATTGGGTTTTTCTTGATTTTGTTATGGTTTTTTTGTATGGTTTAACGCCATTTTCAGCACTATATAGGCTATACATGGTGGTCAGTATTAATGGTGGAGGAAGCACCCAGAATAACCCAAAGAGAACCACCGGCCCACGAGAAGCTACTGGTAAGCTTTTTCACATACCCTCCAACTCGAACCCTCGCAGACAGAGGTGAAATGGCAGTGATCCTTAACGGACAGCGTTTTAGACCACTCGGCCACTCGGGGCCCCCGAATACATTGTTAACAACTCATAAGACATACAATGGCATGAAGAGTTGTTAAAATGATATAAAAGATGCTTTGAAACTTATATAAAGGTAAATAAATTAAGTACATGTTTGTAAGATGTAGACAGTATGATAGCAAAGAATTAGAGCAAAAAAAAAACATTATATCTTGGTATGAAACCCTATTATTTTCTCACTAATGGTGGCAATAAAATTATTTGAAGAAATTATGAATTGCTACCAGTTAAGTAACTTTTACAAAAACAAATGTATTCTCAAAACCTTTAAAAATATTTTTTTAATTACTAAATATATTTCTTTTCCACTGTTTGCTTACTGACTTTAATCTCCTGTAATAGTTTAGACAGGTAATGACTTTAACGTTTATCACAGGAGAAAGTTTGCAATGGGAAATGTTGAATAGAAGCCATTTATTCGTTGAATTCTTGAGAATTATTATATTTAAAGAGGAGGAAGTGTTGGATTGTCCTGCGTCTGTTCCATACGTAGTTTGCTGGAATGAATAACGTTGTTATTATGATTAATAATCATTATGATCAATAGGTAAATAATTTTTTAATTTAAATTGTACCATGCATATGTATCATCTTAGGTTCTCTTTTCTCTATTATATTATATATATAATATATAATAATTATATTACTACTTTTAGAAAGTATCACGACACTTACATCTGTTTTTATGGTACATTTTCCTTAAGGAAGTTTTAAGGAAACACACATTCCACTTAGAAAATCAAATCCATAGGAAAATTGCACCATTGTAAAATATCATCAGAGTGAACCGATGACGAGTTCGGCTAAAACATTCTCTGAGAAAAGTTCATCCAAATATGCTGTTATGGACAATAAAATTAACAATTTCCGTGGATCGCCATGGGTACGATTGTTTGCATTAGGTTTACTTTTCTAATTTATTTTTATATCAATGGGCTAGCGGTGAGACACGACATATCTCAACACTGTGTGAAGAGCTACTGAAGTCAATTCGAAGTGAACGCGGTAAGAAAATAAATCTAGCCAATTAAATCGCTTACGATGAGTGATGCATTGTTTTGTTCGAAGTTAGTGTGGCAAAATAACAAATACGCTCTTGCGTTGTTACCATTGCAGTGCAGAGAGACTCTCTCTCTCTCTCTCTCTCTCTCTCTCTCTCTCTCTCTCTCTCTCTCTCTCTCTCTCTCTCTCTCGTAATAAGTTTGATTGAAATCTTAATGTTATATGTTCCCTTTGATGATACCTCTCCAAAATTGTGATCAGTTGTCTCTTTTTTTTAAACACTTGCACACCTACAAATTATAAATCAGTAAATTGTTCGATGAAATACAATCTTGGTTTGTCCAGCTTGTTCAATTTACGTATCTGAACCATTAGATTTACCGGTTTACAGAAAGGTAACAAACACAAAATTTTTTCAAGAATGAAGCGAGTGACATTGAACTGTGTAACCCTGACTATAGGTAACTCTGAATTCTAAAACCAAAACACAAGTTCGGAACAATGTAACAATGATTAAGAATGACGCAATTGACATTGAACTGTATAACTCTTGCCTATGGTTATTATTGAATGCTAAAATCAAAATATACTTTCAGAAATGATGTAAGTGACATATTTTCTCTGTCTAGGCTGTCGATAAAACAAGGCGCGTTTTAGTGTTGCTTTCTTTCTATCTTTCTTTTTTTTTTACCGCCCTTAGATTTGTGAAAACTTTGCAATATTGTTTGTAGCGTGTACTGAGAAAAGGACATCTCTTAAATTTGAGATATGTTACGCAGTCAGTCGACAATAAATATCACTCTACCTTTGTATGAAATTGATGAACGAATTAAAGCAATGAACATGTTTCACATAGAATGTATTGTTTTTTTAATTATCTTTGTCCTATAATACCGCAAAAAATAACAGAACCACAAATGGTGTCCTACGTTTGTTTTTTCTTTACCTATCTTTCTGTCTCTTTCAAATGTAATGTTAAGTCTGTCTGCCATTCTCAAAACATTCTAAAGTACTGTCCTTTCTACTATCAGCTTGGCACAGTGATGATATTAAAGGCAATAATCGTGGAATAGATTCTAAGTGCTTTCCATAATTCGTGGCATATGCAAGAAATTGTCATATTAGGTTTAGTGTTTAATTATATGCTAGTGTTTACCTCCGTTGACATATCATCATTACCTCTTTCTCAAAGGTAAGACGTGCTGGTTGAAAGTTCGGGACCCGATACAGTCGCTCTCGCAAAGAAAGCGCTTTTGAAAAGACTTGCTGATTTAACCAGAGCGAAGCTACGTCCTGAAGAGTCAAGAACGTTGGACTTTGAAGTTTGTAGTTTTTATAGAGCTCAGACAAATCTACAGTTAGATATAAATTTACTATAAAATTTAAACTAATTGATTTTTACTTTTTTATGTTTGTTCTTTAATCTTACTGTCTGCTTTCATAGTTTTTTTAAGACAAAAATGTTTTATATTTAGTTTGTAAATAAACATTGATAGTTTAAATTGTGTTTCTTTTTGAAATTGTAACTTGTTACATAAATGATATTAAGAACATTTATCGATTTGTTCTGATTTTTCCAAATGAATTAGGACTTCATCAACGCTCATGAATTCTTGGTAGTAGACATCAGAATGGATGGGGAGCGACACTTCCTGCTGGCAATAGAATATCAATTAGGAATTTTGCATGAAGCGAAACGGTGGTATATGGATAGGACATTTAAGTTAAATTATTACATTGTCTTCGGTAGTTTTTGCTGTACGAGTACCAGTTATTGCTGAACTAAAGATTTTGTCGGTTTGGAATTTATAATAGCACGCATTAATATAATAGCCTTGTTTAAATAGTTTGACTAATACTTCCAGGTCCTTGGTGAGCCATTCAAACATGGTCAGCTCATGTCCATTCATGCCTTCATCGAACGGAATGGCGCACAGAAGCAGTTGCCGCTTGTGTTTTGTCTAATGAGCCGGAAAATGAAGTCAGATTATCTGGCTGTAAGCCATTATGTTAAAGCTTTCTTTCTCTCTACATGTTACAAAATTCAGTGACATTTCCAGCATGTTTATTAGATAGATATACGCTAGATAGAGAAAAAAAACCAGTAAGAAAATAAATACTCTCTGTGATGGGACTATGATATCTCGAACTTGAAACACATGTCTCTTGAATGTTCAACACAGTTTATTTCAGCATTGTATTTCTTTTCAAAAATTAAATGATGTGTCATTGTTGAATGTTAGGTAAATGACGTTATGTAACTGCTATATAATTGTTTATTATCAGCGCAATACGAACACTGACCTCATTTCAATTCTTTGATTACAGGTGTTTCGTTCTCTGCAGTCGAGGTTGGGACATGTATCGGTAGAAGGATTCGTACTGGACTTAGAAAAAGGTAAGCTGTTTAATTTATTAATAACATTAATGTAACTTGAAAATTGAACATTACTACTCAAAAACGCAAACAGTGTTGGATTGGCAGAAACGTATATACGACTAGAGGATCTTCACTCCTTCGTTCATCAAGTGCTGGTTCTTTACTTCCTGTCCAGCGCTCA
Source organism: Unio delphinus (assembly GCA_029339505.1). Taxonomy (NCBI): domain Eukaryota; kingdom Metazoa; phylum Mollusca; class Bivalvia; order Unionida; family Unionidae; genus Unio; species Unio delphinus. The sequence goes on along the minus strand of JAQISU010000021.1, from coordinate 1,207,046 downwards.
CATATGGCAAGCAGTCAGAGTTGCCAGATACGCGATTTTTTCGTCCAATTTGGGCTCTATTCGAAATTTGGTTGCGTGAAAGAAATTTAGATTGCGGGTTGCCGTTTTTGGGGCTAGTTTCTGATTTATGTCGCCGTAATTTGGGCTGCATCAGATTGCTATTAAATTCTCCGCATTCAACTTCAAATTGGCGCTAGTGACGATAATATCTGAAAATCTTAATGAATCCATTATTCTGGATGTATATCCATAGATGTTATCTCACATACTTATTTTTTTTTTTAAATTCCGGAACCGGAAGAACGAAGCGCGCTTCTAATTCCAAATTTCAATTAAGCTAGCATATCAATAGCATATCTGTGCTGGTAACTGTATCCTGTAGAGCGGAGACTCTATTATCACTTTATCAATGTTATAATATTGTTAAATTTATGGTATTTGGTTCTTATTTACTCTTCAGATGTTTGGTTTTTGGGCTGTTTTTTAAAGGTACACGTGCGGGAATTGTATCTGGCAACATTGTAAACAGTGCAGATGCTGCAAATGTAGGCTACAACCGATGCTACACGGACCCTTATCGGGTACCTCCGCAGACAGTTGCTGCATAACCAAGCGTTTCCAGCTGAGGCCTGGTGAATATACCACCATAATTCTCAGTATCATTTTAATATTACTACATGCTGGTATATAAAAACATAATTACGTTTACAAATCAATTGCTCGTTATATATTTTCAGGCTGGCACCATCGTCTATATTCAAGGGCAGTATACATGGGACTAGGCTTCTACCAGTTAGTACCACTAGTGCGGAGGGAGGTCGATCTGTTGCGCTTAGCCGTCTAGTTGACCGGCCTAGGACGTGAGAGACGATGCTACAGATTTGAAAAATCATGGAATACACAATTGGACCAGTACATGCAGCGCGAGATAATAATAATAATTAAAACAACTAAGGTTTTTTTTTTAGCTTCGTCGGAGAACTGTATGGTCTCAGAGAATAAGTATAAACACTATAGCAATAACAAAGGGTTCCCACGCTACAAGCAAAATTGGGAAAAAGTCGAGAAAATTTGTTTCCGACTTTGAAAAAAAGTATTTGAATTTCGCAAATATTGATGAAAGTCTGGAAAAACCCCGGACATTTGCCGCCACACTTGACGTCCGAAATAATCACGTACTTGCGTCGTAACTAAACTGATGGTGAGTTAACATGGTGGTGGCAAGGTGTTATGTATTTGTTCTGCGGAGAGACATGATTAAACTACGTAGTTGATGAAATGTGACCTGGTACTTGCGATTTGCATTGCTAGTGGCATGAGTACACAAATCTAACAACTTCTGTAGTTTTGTTGTATTACGTGACTATTGGACTTACGATGTCGTCATTAAGGACATAATGATTATATTAAATGCCATTTCTGAGAAAATAAATAATTTTCCTAAAAATTTTATGCAGATATGAGTCGATATAACATAACTTTAAATATAGGCACATTGGTAAGCGATTACCATACCAAATTTTCGATATGCAGTTGCAATGACCCTACACCCCAACCTAAATGTCTAGGTAGGAAAAAACAGAATATAACAAAAGTCTTACGGAAGCATAAATCATAATCAACGCAAATTAAATAAGCATACATATGTATTAAGAATATTGAATGTATGTGAAACAGGGAGAGTCAATATATAGTCTTCGCAAATGAAAATATCCATCCACAATAAATGAAATCGTCATTACTTAATTAAGACATTATCATGACAATGTTGGCATGCACAACCCACACGTGGGTGACACTATTCGTATTCAGTCGTGATATGTTATAAAAAATATAGTATTTATTCGCTTTACATAGAGTGCTTTATAACACACATATTATTTACCTTCTTTTCTCATTTTACAATTATTTTCATGATCATTTGATGGACGATTGTGACATACTGCACACTGATTCTCTACTGCACATTATTTATAGACAATTTTTACCAGGACAACAAGGATTTGATATTTACGTATTAGTTACTTTTATTTTTTAGACATAATACTCGTAGTTGGTAATTAATACATATATGGGCCTTTTTGGGTCAGGCCTTTTTTTTTTGGACCGGTACTTTTTAAGCACTAATCTGTTTTAGTGGTGTGCCTTTCTGGTACCAGTCCGTTCTGACCAATAACTCATGTAAGCATACACATTGGGGATTTACCATTTAAATGTGAATTTTACCATAAAATGCTTAAGCTCAGTAGCAGTGGAAATATGTTAGCACACATGAGAATAGATACTGTAGAGAAACCATTCAAATGTGAAATTTGTGATGAAATGTTTAGTGATAATGGAAATGCGAAGGTTCACATGATGATACATACTGGAGAGAAACCATTCAAATGTGAAATTTGTAAAAAAATGTTTCGCACGAGTGGGTCTTTGAAAGTGCACATGAGGCTGCATTCTGGGGAGAAACCATTCAGATGTGAACTTTGTGATAAGGTGTTTAGACATAATGACGCATTAAAGAAGCACGTGAGGATACACACAGGAGAAAAACCATTCAAATGTGACGTTTGTTGTAAACTGTTTAATCGGAGCGAAAGCCTAAAGTTGCACATCATAAACCATTCTGGTACAAAACTATTTAACTGCGGAATTTGTAATAAAATATTTGGTGATAATGTTAATCTGAAGGTGCACATGAGGGTACATACTGGAGAGAAACCGTTCAAATGCGAAGTGTGTGATAAAATGTTTAGTTCTAGTAGTAATTTAAAGAAACACACAAGAATACACACTGGAGAGAAACCTTTCAAATGTGAAATTTGTGATAAACTGTTTATTGCGAGCAGCAATTTAAAAAAACACATGATGATACACACAGGAGAGAAACCATTCAAATGTGAAATTTGCGATAAAATGTTTAGTGATATGGGAAAGGTAAAGATGCACATGAGGATACATACTGGAGAGAAACCATTCAAGTGTGAAGTTTGTGATAGAAAGTTTAGTGAGAATAAAAGATTGGAGATGCACATTAGGATACATACTGGCGAGAAACCATTCAAATGTGAAGTTTGCAATAAACTGTTTTGTGATAACGGACAAGTGAAGAAACACATGAGGATACATACTGGGGAAAAACGATTTAAATGTGAAACTTGTGGCAAAATGTTTACTTGGAGTGGTGATTTGAAGAACCACATGAGAACACATACAGGAGAAAAACCATTCAAATGTGACCTTTGTTATAAATATTTTAGTCGGAGTGGATATTTAAAGGTGCACATAAAAAATCATTCTAGAAATAAAACTTGTAAAACTTGAAGTTTGTGATGAAATGTGTAGTATGAATAGAAATGTAAAATTGCATATGATGACACATGTACATACTAGTGAGAAACCAGAGATGTAAAATTTGTGATAAAAATTAGTTGGAGTAGTTATTTGAAGAAATATTGAATACATACTGGAGAAAAATTAATCAGTTATTATCATGTTATGTAGCTTCAGATAAAATGTTTGTAGTCAGAGTAAATACCTGAAAACGTATACGGGGCATGTACATCGAGTCATTCCTGTCTTGAAACTATACACCACTCCCTCGATAACTCATGACCTGATAATTAGCGAACCCACTTATAATGAAGGGGTCAGGCGTGGATCCTGGAAATTTTACTTAACATTATGAAATATCAAATTAAAAAATAGGTCATACAACTTTTTACATTTTCTTTCCAAAAAGAATTTCCTAGTCTAATTGTCATAAATGCAATGTGACCTCTTGTAATTAAACGTAAAATGCGTCAATCTACCATAACAGCTATGTGCATGAGCATTTCTCTGAGAACTTAATTAAGTGCTGACCATGTTTTGATAACTGACTTGCAGAAGTATTTGTTGTATTGTTGCACTGAATTAAAAACAAGCCTCCTTTGTATTATCACGTTAATGATGTATTTTGAATGAAATAAGGAAGGTGGAATAAAAGAAGAGGTGTTCTGCATGATAACACCTGTAATGAAAAACCCAGCTGAGATTCCCAGTACTATAGTGTATGTCAATATGGTCACAGAGGTGCATTTACTCATCAAAATTTATATATTAATTGTTCTAAAATTTAATACTTAGTTTAAGCAAAGTATATTTGCATTTTAACTGTCACAAAGAATCGTGCAGACAAATATAATTTATCGCTATGGAATTTTACAATGGTTGGCTGTTACTAAACTGCGGCAAGAAAAGAGCATGTTGGACCTATTCATTACAACATAGGGTAGTACTTTTTTAAAACATGATTAGTTTTCATTGTTACATTACAGTGTGTGACATTCAATCTGGTTTGTAATGGATCACACCTTTAGGTTGACCTCATCCAAAAATGTACACGTACTGTAACATTTAGTTTTGTTGTATGTGTTTTTCAGGACTTGTAAATAATGACCTTCCAATGGAATATGGATGTACGAGGTCCCAAATAAGGTGAAGAATTGCCATTAAAGGTACAGGTGTATGTGTAATCAGATTTTAAAAGACTATCATACCTTTGAGTTGACCTCTGTTATAACTTTTGGTCCAACACGTTTAATATAATCAACACCTGATTTATTTCATGAGAATATAAATTGAAAATTCAAAGTCATCTACAATATCATGAATTCAGTCCCAAATAATCAGAAATGTTCAATTACATGTCCAAAAGCATAGAATTCCATTAGTCTTTAATGTCTTGAATGTTTCAGTGATATAATCCAGATTATGTCTGAATGAGACTCAAATATATCCACAAAATAATATACGCAAAAAATTCATTGAGTACTTTCTAATTTCAATTAATAATTTAAATAAATAATTCCTCTCAAATTATATCTGAACACAACTGCAAACTCTGATCATAGATTCCTAAAGACTGATCAGAAACAAGAATAGAACATTGTTTATCAAATCCCTTTTTATACAGACCATCATAAACTCAAGTTCAAGTAAAAATCTTATCTACTTCCTAGAATTATGACAAAAACACGTTGGTATTTATTTCACTATTCTCAGTCATTGACAAAAATTGAACACACAGAATACATTCACATTACTTCCTAGAATTATGACAAAAACATGTTGGTATTTATTTCACTATTCTCAATCATTGACAAAAATTGAACACACAGGATACATTCACATTGCTTCCTAGGATTATGACAAAACACATTGGTATTTATTTCACGATTCTCAGTCATTGACAAAAATTGAATACACAGGATAAATTCACATTACTTCCTAGAATTATGACAAAACACGTTGGTATTTATTTCACTATTCTCAGTCATTGACAAAAATTGAACACACAGGATAGATTCACATTACACCCTGTCCAAAAATGAACATATCCTTTTAACATTGGGTTTGGACATATGTTTCTTTGGGCGTGTAAACTATGTATGAGAATCATGAGGTACGTGTCGGCAAAGTTTATAACACAACATCTGTTGCTGAAGTAATTGGTACTGAACACATAATGTTAAAGCCGCATTTGCCTTTAAAGCCAAGCCTTCTGCAGAAATCTTTCCCACCGCCACGTCCTGATGACTAAAAAAGATTCGTACAACTATAGTATGTTATACAGTTCTACCCGTTTATGTCGACATCCTCGGGCCTGAGGAAATATTGTCGAAATAGGCGGATGTCAAGATAAGTGATGGGGGGGGGGGGGGTTGGCTGAAAAAAGATATAATTTAAAATTTGTCAGCAAAGGGTGACCCGTCGTCAGTGAATAGCATTTACACTCTGACAAAACAATGGAAATTTTGAGTACATGAAGACAGAATCAGTGTGAAATACGTTTGGATATTGACAAATTACATTTTGGTTACCTTTGTGTAGTAAAATCCAAGTTAAAATATTGCATTGATCACATCCTGATACGAAAAACATTACGATATTCAACGTCTGCATTAGCACATGGTTCGGTAGTTGTCATTTACATGCTTCATGTACATGTACTTAAATTGGCCTTGATTTTGGTCAGTATGTTCCCATCTTATTGAAGCTACCAAGGGGATGGTGCTATTCCCAGGGAAGTGAAAAACTGTCAACAGTACATGTATTCTCCACAAATACTTTTGTATCCGATGTTATGACGAACATTAAAGCGACTGAACCAGCTACTTGTTGCAGCGAAGTTCCCCACACTAAGATTTTTTGATAATGCTTCATTGATGCTTCCTCCATGTCTTCAAATGTAGCAGTCTTGCTTCTTCCTTTGGGAGTGCAGTTACCTTCAACTTGGTCTTTCTTTATAGACTCGGCAGCTTCCATCCTTCCTGAATAGGTGTTATTTTTAAGTGAAAACATTTCACAGACCTCTTTGTGAAATAATAATAATAATAATAATGAGGACTTTTGTATAGTGCCTAATCTTTCGAAGCTAGAAGCGCTTTACACCATCAATAATGATATGACTACACTACAGAACAACAAATGACAAAAACAATGAAATTGGAAAACATAAAAACATGCTGAAAACATAAGATACAAAATATGATTAGGTCGCTAAGTATGTCCCTGCAGTCGAAACAGGCGAGTCTTAAGAGCACTCTTAAAACGGACCACTGTGTCTTTGTGTCTAATTTCAATGGGCAATTCTTTCCACATTGCCGGGCCCTGGTGTGCAAACGAACATTGTCCATATGACTTTGTTTTCACTTTGTGAACAATGAGTATACAATTATCAGAAGAAGAGCATTAGGATCTAGCTGGTGTAATACACATGGGTGAAGCTGGATAGGTACAGTGGGACCCCACTATAACACGGTAGTTGGGAGCCATAGAATCCGACCGGGCTATGAACCGAACCGTGTTATAAGCAACCAAGTACAATACCAACACATTTTTGGATTTAATTGGGGGGGGGGGGGGGGTACATAAAGACGGGTGCGAAAATGCATGGCACAATTACCATTTTTGATCAATATATATTAAATGAGAAAAACATTTGCTGTGGTAACAGAAATTACAGATATAATATATTACTTTATTCAGAGAACCATGCATTGGTACATACACGTGTCTAATTTATATATACATGTATAATCTATTGCATGAAAAGAGTATCAACACCGTGTACTCACCTGCGAATCTTGTAACATACACTGAATCCATAATACAAATATTTCCATCGAAAATATCCACACACGGATGTAAAATATTCAATAATTTTGTCACAGATCATTATGTGACTGAATTAAATGAAAAGAAAAAAAAAAAAAATTATGTAACGGGTGTTTGTAATGAATGATGAAATAGTACATGTCCATAGATTGAATAATGGAAGCTAAAGTGTATTCTTATAATAACTACATGTACATCTCAGGATCTCTGTCTCTGAATTCAGTCATTGTAAATTTCAGCACATTTTCCCACCCAAGCTGCTAGTCAAAGTCCTTTGAACTTGCCGCCCAGTTATTGCATCATGTTCTTTTGATGTACTCTAATAAATACAGCAGGTAGAACTGGCTGTATTTTAACCACTGAATTGTCACTGTTTAGCTCGGCAATTCACTTTGATGATAAACAATGTACTTAAATTAATTGATTTATACATTCTGCTTAGTTGTGTATGAAATTAAGAGAACATATATCAGAGATTATTTGAGCAACGATTGTATTCGGAATGCATTCAAGACAAACACAAAGTAGACACGATGGCTTCATTACTCAGGAATCAGTAATTATAATATTGACACTTATGAGCTGTAATTTTTCAACAATAAACAAAGATCAAAGTTCTCAGTAGGCCCAGCAATTGGTTCGTATTTCCGACATTTATTTTGGCACAAAACTAGAAGAAATTTGATAATATATTTTCTAAACGTTATTTTTCGCACTGTTTAGACGAATATGAGAATGATAATTAAACTCTATTTTTTTTCATACTTAATTTTTTTTTGTTTTTGGTCTTTGAGAAAAATACCTGTAATAAATTACCCGAAATTTCGGGAGCCATGCCACGACCGGGTTATATCCGAATTCGGGTTATAGCGGGGCGGGTTATAGCGGGGTCCCACTGTATGTTGGACTGGAGTCTGTCATTGAAACATAGCACAGAGAACAAATTTTGTGTTTGATTCTGCATCAAATTGATAGCCAATGTAGGGTACAGAGCAGTGGTGAGGTGTGCTCTGATCGAGGTACTCTAAAGATGATCCGTGCAGCTGTGTTTTGAACTTTTTGAAGTTTCTGGAGTAAATATTGTGATGAACCAGACAGAATTGAGTTACAATAGTCCAGTCTTGAAAGTACTAATGAACACACAAGTGTTTTAGTGGCATCAACTGAAAGATATTTACGAATGGAACTGATGCGTCTCAATTCAAGATATGCAGCCTTGCATATGTTCATGACATGTTGATGCAATGTGAGAGTACTGTCTAGAGTTACGGCTAGGTTCCATACTGACTGTGAGAATTTAATGTTGGTGTTGCTGATATTTATTGTCTGAGGTAAAGGATGTGAATGAGAAAGTCTTTGTGTTGTGATCAGAATAGCCTCAGTTTTATCATCATTCATCTGCAGCTTGTTACATGTCATCCAAGATTTCACATCAGAAATGCACTTCTCTACTCCATGGATGGTAGCATCAACTTCAGTTGGGTGGCTAGACTTGTATATTTGGGTGTCATCAGCATACAATTGGTGCGACACTGGGTGACGATCTATGACACTTGAGAGCGGCTGAGTATACAGAATGAAAAGAACAGATCCCTGTGGAACACCACAACATACGTCAACTGGGCTGGAGTGTTTTCCATTTGCAGATATAATTTGTGTCCTGTTGACTAAGTAGGACTTGAACCACTGTAAGGCTATATTCTGAATGCCAAATACGTGCTGGAGACGGTGAAGTAATATATCATGGTCTATTGTGTCAAACGCTGCAGATAAATCCAGGAGAGTGAGGACTAATCTTTCCACTATCCAAAGCAAAGAGAATGTCACTAAATACTTTCAGAAGAGTAGTTTCCTTACTGTGGCAAGGTCGATATGCAGACTGTACATTGCTAAAAAGACTGTTTGAATTCAAATGAGATACAAGTTGAGTTAGAACAACCTTTTCTAAGATTTTTGATATGAATGGGAGATTAGATGTTCATCCTTTAACTTCCTTAGCAACCAGATATTTAGTTTCCAGATACTGTAAATTTAATTTGCGTTTTACCCTGCTGTTGATAGCCATCGTAAATGTAAATAAAGTTAAAAACGAAACTTTCACAGCAAAAAAAAAACTTGTTTTAATCACCGATCACTTTCAAATGTCTCGAAAACGCGTAATCCGTATTTTCACGCAATTTGTATATATGGGATTCAGAAAATCACGTATAAAAGAGTCCTCTGTACGCATCAATTTCCTGGACGGCAAATTTAAGGGCTTGCTAGTCCTGCTTCGACCACCTGTTGATTGAGAAATTGTGCTCATCAATTGATCCTTTTATCTGTGCTGATATTTATAATCAGAAAATTCAGTGGCTGAAAGATGCACAGATGTACATGTTGTCATTGTAAGAGTACATCTAAAGAACATGACCCACATGCTAGGCGGCAAGACCAAAGACTTAACTAGCTGCAGAGTGGTGAGAAAATGTGCTGCTATTTTTTTTTTATCCGACTGCAACATCAATAGCCTGGAGGCTAGATCAGCTAATTGTTGAACAAAGTATGGGTCGGAACTGGCAGTTTGTCGACGTAAATGATTAGAAAACAAAGGATTTGTTAAAGCTGGGACCAAGGGCTTCTGTCGACATGTACGTTGATCTTTTATCTCGATGTCAACATAAGCATAACAATTTGATAGTAATAGTAGACCAAGGGACTGGGACTTTTTTTTTTGTCGACATAGGCGGCTTGTAAATATAAGCGATGTCGATATAAACGGGTAGGACTGTATTATTATGTTTTGTTCAGTACAGAATACTTGTATGAGTGGAGGCTTGCTTGTTCTTAATTTTTAAAATGACATCCTAAATATTCTGACCAAGAGTGTGCTCTTTGGTTGAAAAATATTTATACCCATTTTGCTGTTTTAGAAAATTGTCCCTTTGCCCAAATTCATATCACTTTTTGTTAAAGGTGCATCTCTAGCATACCCCTCGGTAATTTTTGTTTATTCCACGTAACCTGATTGTACAAAATTTAAATAAGCTAGATTGTATTTCAAATCAAATCTTCAAATGAAAATACCTTTTGCAGTTGTTGATGCTATTTTCTGATTATTTTCCAACATATGAATATTAATAACATGTACTTCCAAGATAAATAAAGATTTGTTTTGCTGTGGTGTGTTTCTTACCCAATAGAACAATCTTCATCGTTAACAGTTCATTATTTTCCAGAAATATTATATTTGTACCATGTTCAATTATACCAAAAATATTTTATAATTCATATTTTTAATACACATTACATTAAACTTGCAAATTTTTATACATTTATCACAAATGCTAATGACATAAGTTTAGAACTGGCTTTGGTGCTTTCTGACAAATGCTGCATAAAGAAAACATTTAATACAAGATAGCAAACTTATCAAATAAGGTATACAGAAAGAACCAAAGGGAATTTCATACATAAAGTATTCTGGAGTAAGTATTACATTTCTTTTGTAGAGTTGATGGCTTCATGTACATCATGTCAACATTTATATAATTGATGGCTTGATGTACATCATGCCAACATTTCTATAATTGATGGCTTGATGTACATCATATCAACATTTCTATAATTGATGGGCTGATGATGTATATTGTATCAACATTTCTATAATTGATGGCTTGATGATGTACATCGTATCAACATTTCTAAAATTGATGGCTTGATGATGTACATCGTATCAACATTTCTATAATTGATGGCTTGATGTACATGTCAACATTTCTATAATTGATGACTTGATGTACATCATGTCAACATTTCTATAATTGATAGCTTGATGTACTTCATGTCAACATTTATATAATTGATGTCTTCATGTACATCATGTCAACATTTCTATCACTGATGGCTTCATGATGTACATCATGCCAACATTTTTATAATTGATGGCTTGATGTACATCATATCAACATTTCTATAATTGATGGGTTGATGATGTATATTGTATCAACATTTCTATAATTGATGGCTTCATGATGTACATCATGCCAACATTTCTATAATTGATGGCTTGATGTGCATCATGCCAACATTTCTATAGTTGATGGCTTGATGATGTACATCATATCAACATTTCTATAATTGATAGCTAGATGTACATCATGTCAACATTTCTATAATTGATGGCTTCATGTACATCATCTCAACATTTTTATAAATGATGCCTTGATGATGTACATCATGCCAACATTTCTATAATTGATGGCTTGATGTACATCATCATGTCAACATTTCTGTAATTGATGGCTTGATGTACATCATCACCATGTCAACATTTCTATAATTGATGACTTGATGATGTACATCATGGCAACATTTCTATAATTGATGGCTTGATGTACATCATGCCAACATTTCTATAATTCATGGCTAGATGTACATGTCAAAATTTCTATGACTGATGGCTTGATGTACATCATGTCAACACTATAATTGATGACTTGATGTACATCTTGTCAACATTTCTATAATTGATGACTTGATGTACATCATGTCAACATTTCTATAATTCATGGCTTGATGTACATCATCATCATGTCAACATTTCTATCAATGATGGCTTGATGTACATCATATCAACAGCTCTATAGTTGATGGCTTGATATCATGTGAACATTTCTTAAGTTTGGACTCATAAATAGTTAATATTGTTGTTGTTGTAGAGTTTAACACCATTTTCAGCACACGATAGGCTATACATGGCGGTCAGTATTATTGGTGGATGAAGAACCCGGGAAAACCCTCAGAAAGAAAAGCCGACCCACGAGAAGCTACTGGCAAGCTTTCTCACATAACTACATTAGCCGAATCTTAGACTCGAACCCAGGCAGACAGAGGTAAGATGGCAGTGATCCGTAACGGAGAGCGCTTTAGACCACTCGGCCACTCGGGGCCTCTATAAATAGTTAATAATTAAGTTATTATTGATTGATGGATATGATATATCAATAACGTATCAGTTGTGGTATGAAAATGTTGTTTCAAGATAATAATTTATTTGTAGGCAAAGCATAAGAAATGAACAGATAAGCTGATACACATAAATTTTAGCTTTTAATATTTAAATAAATGTAGATAACCATTTGTGTGGCAGTAGGTATAGAGGTTTACTTAATCCATATAACATTTCCAGTTTAGAATCTTTAAAAAAAAATATCACATTCCATTCAGTTGAGTTAATATACTGTTGGGTGTGTTCTTTGCTTAGGTAAAATGATATTAGCATTGCTGTTATCACTGGAAGGTAAAAAGGTAATTCTGCATGTGTGTGTATATATATATATATATATATATATATATATATATATATATATATATATATATATATATATATATATATATAGAGAGAGAGAGAGAGAGAGAGAGAGAGAGAGAGAGAGAGAGAGAGAACTAAAGTTTGCCCTGATGAATACATGCAGCTCATTATTTTTAATGTTTCGAGTTTTGTATTATCTATCCTAAATATGTATGTATGATGTCTCAGCGTATTTGTTTCTGATTGAGGTGTTTTTGCAAGGGCATTGTAAATGGGATGAGTTTGCTTTAACACAGTTTCCTTATTGCATCCATTTTTCTTATTGCTGTGACTCCATTGAATGATACATCCGTCTGTTTGTCTTTTTTTGTCAGAAACTCTTACAATTCTTTCTCTCCTGTGAGGCACCTCAAGACAGAGCTTTGTAATGTCTTTATTCCTTATTTGTAGAAGGGGATAGCTGTCTGTAACATATTTATAAACCTTTTGCTGTACTTAATAGTGTCAGAGGTATATAGAAAATATGTTGGGGTTTGGACCGAGACAAGAAAATCAGTCAAGGGGGTAACATTATTTGTCTCACCACGACGTGCAGTCCTTGTGTTCCTTTTGTTTTCTTGACAAAATTTTAAAAGTGTGGTCCTTGTTTTTTTATTTATAGTTATTTATTTCAAACAAAAGGCGCTCCTTTAGAAACGTACAATTTGTGTTCTAATTTGTTTTAAAACAAAAGATATTTCTTTGGAACAGATTAAGTTTCAACATTGGAACATCCTCGTATCTTACAAGATATTGCATTAAAAGCTGTCTGAAATCATATATATATATATATATATATATTGTTACGTGCTTAGGCTCGAATAAACAGTAACATAGAAAGAGTGAAAATAACAAGCTTGTAAAAGCTTAATAATCAATTTATTGAGCACAAATATTTTCCAGAAAAGAAACATAAACTTACGGTTTTAAGAATCAATTCCAAAATTAATCCAAAAATAATTCAAAATATTATCCACAAGAGAAATTGCAAAAGTCCTGTTAATAAAATGTCCAAATAATTCCAAGTTCGAATTCCAGTGAAGTATCCAAGATGGAAGATGATGTCACGTGATGAAGTCAGTTCTTGGTAATAAAGTTCTATGAGCACAATTCTTTTCCAGATAAATAACAAAATAAATCCTCTTGATCCAAACGAATTGAAATAATTTCCAATACAAGGTAATTTAAAAAAACTTAATATTCTAACAGCCCAAGTTCTACTAAATAGTTCGCTCCAAAACATAATTTATACACCTGTTTTTACGTAAACAAGGAAGGGGTCAAATGATCTTCTAGAATCTTTTAGAACAAATTTACGTTCAAAAAATCATGTACACAACCGTATGACCCAACTAAAAATAGAAAGATGTTTATAACAAAGCTCCATAATGTCCTTGGAATCAACCAATCATTTTAAAGCTTGTTTACAACTCTGAAGCTAGGTCAGAAATGAGGTCGACACCTGGTGTTTATTCTTAAGAGTACATGTCATCCCACTTTCTAAAAATAATATCTCCCAATGAATGAATCTTAAACTTAAAATGTCAAATTTGAATGTAACAAACAATAAAAATTAAATGACTTAAATACACGTAACAAGATATAATATATATATATATATATATATATATATATATATATATATATATATATATATATATATATATAAAGAATCGCATGGAAATAATGCAGTGTGGATTTAATTTTTAACAACACAACAGCAGCAAGATATTTTTAATTCGATTTTAAAAAATCAGAATGGTAGCTTGATGCTAAACTTTTTTGATTTATTATCCGTTTCTTTATTTCTTTATTTTTAATTTGTTCCGTTTATCTTTTCTAAATTGTTTGGATTTAAATTGTATTGTTATACTTTTACTGCATATGTTGTCGGGCTACAAGTTCTCACCACTTAGCAATAGCCCTCCCCAAATATACAAGTTGATATATGAAAAGCGGTAAGGAATAACAATACGCGACTATTTTTATGAGTGCATCAGAAATACAGTGCATTAATACAATGAATATTGATAATTTCATCGCAATTGAAAAGGCTAATATAAAATAAATGTTTTTGTTACCGTTTTCGTTTTCAAGTTTTTAAATTTTGTATTTATGTATTGCATTATTATTTATCACTTATTTGTATACTTTTTATTACACTAATTTATTATTGCTTACATTACTTTCTTCTTTTTATGTATTTATAGCATACTAACAAATAAACAAATAAATTTGTAATGACAAGTCTTCAGAATCCCGTTTAAGGTATTACAGTGCATGTTACGTTTTACTTCTTTATTCATAGGTGACAATCGTGCTGGTTTGGTCCGAAAATATTTTCCTCGTCAATGAAACGCTGAAGCACAACATTTCTATATATATATTGACTGGCATCATATCTACTCATAGAACGTCAGAATTACTTTAAATATCGCCGCAAATGTAACTTGCGTAGTCATCCATGGTAGTTAACGGTCCATGTCTCCACGCTGACAGTCAAGCGGCACTGGGATACATGTTTGCTCCGGTGTGTACCCGAGTGATCTTATTTCTGGCATGCCAACTAACCCAGTTTATCTCCAATGCAATAAGAACACGTTGAAATTGAGGTTCTCGTGGACGAACCAAGATGGACATCTGCTTGATTTTCGCAGAGAAACACTAACGGTAAATTTGTATATACAATACTACGCTTATCAGTGATGTTCCCTAAATATACCACAAATAATGTTGATAATAGACCATATCTCAAAATAAAAACTCAACAAGATACCGCTGCTAATCTACAACATGCCGGAATGACAGCCAGACCAGGTTCGGCTTTTGCCATTTTGCAAGAAGCTAATTCAGCGGTCAGCTTGGGATTTGCCTAACTTCAATCATAAAAAAGAAGCCCACAGTCATCTGATTTGTGTGATTCTAATGTGGCACATCTTGTGAAGATCTGCCAGAAAAGTTATTTTTTTGGGCTAAACACAGTTGTGCTGCGTGATAGAGCACAATGTAATTTAGCACGTTAAAGAGGAGTAAATGTAGCCACAACCCGGCATTATACGGACATGTTACAATGACTAAACTATCATTTTGGATAACCGCGCTGATACTGTCCCTCCCAGAAGAACAGCAATTATTGTCATTTGTGTCATTGGGAGGTCACTCCACCCTTTAATGCGTCAAAATGACAGCCGACAGTTTAAGTAGCAGTGCAAGGTTTGTTTCTTTTATATGACCAATTTAACGTGTCTGAAATATCATTGCGACTGAACGGCCTTCCGATGTTCTGATCGAGTTGGAACCAACGTTCCCTCTAAGCTGCGCGCGCACGTATCCGCGCGCAGCTGAATTATTAATTTTTGCTCAATCCAATGTTAAATTTTGCTCATCTACGTAATGCTTGCGAAGTGCAGCCAGCACTGCGCGCACATCTACCATTCACTTAGAGGGAACGTTGGTTGGAACATAATCATGTCTCACGAGCATATTACTAATCGATGTTATTCATAGGGAGATTTCAAAACGTTGTCACAGGACTACATAACTGTCAGAATGATTTCTCATTGGAAGATCAAATTTATTACTTTTCCCTAGAACATGGGAACACTGCCCGCCGGTGTTATCGAGTACATATAGCTGTGATGCTGTCAAACTAAACACAGATGCTTGCGGGGTGTGAGTGTGGACGATTGAAGTTCTTTGGCGCGTCCATGGCAAAAATATGCAAGTGTCCGAACATATAATCAGTGGCAAACTAGTGGGTCGCTAGTAACCAGCGAGATTAGACAAATGTGCGTCCAGACACATAAAACAGTACAAAATATCATACACAAACGTCACAGTAATACCAAATGAGTCTGACGTTTAATCAATAAAGTACGGCGAAATCTATGAAAACATTAAATCACTTTATCGTTAGTGTCTAATAGTTGTACCGAACACGGCGCAGAATCTCTGTTATCTTTGAATATTAGGGGAAATCTAGTGATGACGTCATCAACCGTTATTTCTACTATCCGAACTTCAGACTACCGTATTTTCCGGCATATAGGTCGATGCGGAGTACAAGTCGAATTGACCAATTTTGTAAATTTTCCATCCTTCGTCCATATATAAGTCGATTCGGAGTATAAGACGAAGCCAGGTCAATAACTTGGCTTTGTATTATATACTACCGGTAGTAACTTCCGGTTGCATGAATATTGATGGTATAGTCGTATCATATTCCATATTACCGGCAATATTCATTGCAACAAGAGCTATGCGGCCCGGTGAAGTTTTTACCGGTAATTGTTTTCTTTTATTTTATGTTTGAGAAATAAGAAAAAACACGCAGAATGCAAAATAAATAATGACATGAATTTGTACTTCTATGTGACCTGTTTTCGATTATGCCGATTATAGAGCAATATCAATAGCATACCGGATACTGTAATCCATATATAAGTCGATGCAATTTCAATGACAAAATCCATATATAAGTCGATTCGGAGTATAAGACGAAGACCGAACTTTCAAGTAAAAAAGTCTCTATTTATACGCCGGAAAATATGGTATATATTTCTGATCTGGAAATTTAAATAAAATTATAAAATGATACAATCTGAAATGAAAAGCAAGATAAACATTTTATCTTGTGAAATTACTTTCATCATGTCATTCAGCATATTTACTGCAAGGTAGAAACTGGTAGAATGTGCTTCTTCCGTCAGATCAACTTTGATAGCGTGGGATTGTGACCGTAATGTTGAAATTAAAGGTTAATTAGCCGATTGGATTCAGGGCATGGTCATTTAAGAGTTATGCATTGGTACGTCACTGTCTTTTGAATGCATATGTGTAGTTTTTCAGTGTTCTTGCGATAAAAGTCGAATCAAGCGAAGGGTTGTGGTCACGCTTGCATTCCTTGTGCTTATTTATATTACCGATAAGGGTAATTCATGTTGTCAGAGATTTCGCCGTACTTTATTGATAAAACGTCAGACTCCTGTGACCAGACACAAGTATCCTATTCTACCGGTTTCCACACTGCAGTAAAAATGCGTTAGGTTCTAATAATCGTAACGAGCACGGCGCATAATCTGATAGTACATCTTTTAAAACTAGGGATATTAATGATGCGGTATGAATAGATTAGTTGAATTTGCTCAGAATAATGAATGCATCATGAAGATGCCATTTCAGTATTATATTTTCAAAAGTTGTACATAAAATGCTCTCACTTTGCACATACACACCTACCTACATACCAAGCTACATACATCCATACACCTACCTACCAGGTACATACATACATACACCTACCTACCAGGTACCTACATACATACATACATACAGTTGCTGCAAGCGTTCAAACTGTTCTCGCATTGTATGCACATTAATCCTGACAATTGTAGTATTTTATGTTCCTGAACCCATCCCCACCCCCCACCCCTCCGCCTCTCTTCTTTAATACCTTGTTTCTTTTCATCTTAACTAGACAATTGGATGAATATGTGTGCAAAGTTTCATGAATCTCCCAGGTCGTTTAAGAGTAGCGGTTGCACACTTGTGCTAACAGAGATACTGATGACGGACAACAGACCATACCATAAGCTCTTCTTGTCTATGACGAGTAGAACTAATAATTGGTTCTGCGAAGAAATGCAGGTTAATAGTCGACAAATCCGAGACTACAACTTTGAAGTGGAAAGTCACATTGTGGACTTGACCAATATTTGCTTGATTAAGACGTGTAAGTGAGCAAATTAATTATATTTACTATGTATATTTATTGTAGATATAAAATATTTATTCAGCCTAGAATTATAGTTTGTTATTGCGTGGCAGGGTGAGTCAATGGTATAGTTATTTAGTTTGTTCGACTACCGTCATAAACAGTTTGCAATAAAACCTGCATAATATTATTAAAGAGGTCAAGTCAGTGGATTGGTAGCAACAGTGAAAAGTATTGTTATACATGTAATATGAACAAAACATACTAGAATGTTCGTTAGTGCCACATGCACATACTCGTATGAACACTGACAAAATACTTGTTACGTGCTTAGGCTCGAATAAGCAGCAACACAGAAAGAGTGAAAACTAACAAGCTTGTAAAACGTTAACAATGAATTTATTAAGTACGATTATTTTCATATAATAAATGAACTTACAGTTTTAGAGAATCAAATCAAACATTAATCCAATATAGAATTCACAAAAATAATCCACTAATGGAATTGTAAGAGTCCTGATAAATAAACGTTCTAATAGTTCCAGGTTCGAATCTTGACGATGTAATCCAAAATGGCTGACAATGTCACGTGATGCAGTTCTTGTTTTGGCGTTTTTGTTTTGTTATCATCCAAATGAAAATCATAAACACATGTCCTTTTCCAGATAATTCTTCTTTCTTCAATGAATTGACACAAAGTCCAGAATAATTATAACTCAAATAAATATACACAACTATTATCTTAAAGCCCAGAGATTCTACTGATTTGTTCTATCCCAAACAACAGTTCCTATACTTGTTTTTCTTAAGTAAACAAGTGATCACGTGATTTTCTAGAAATTGATAGAGGTTCATGGAAGGTCACAGAAAGGGACTGCCTTCAAAAAGTCACGTATTAAAAGAATGATCCAGAAGAAAAACCATCCCCAATAACTAAAAATATAAAGATGCCCTTGAAATTAACCAATAGTTTTAAAGACCTGTTTATAAATCTGAAGCAAGGTCAGATAATGAAGTAAACAAGCCAAGGTCAGCCTGTTTACAACTAGAATCTAGGTCAGCCTGAATTTTCTAGAAAGAATCTCCCAATTAATGAATATTAAACCCTAAATGACAAATTTGGATTTAACAATAAAAAACAAATAAATTAAATCCAATAGCCGCTAACACCTTCCCCCATAAAATAAAAAGAAAGGTTTATATGATAAAACTTTCTTTTTATCACAAACCAATTTACATCTGATGTTAAAAGAACTAGTATAAATTACACAATATAATAAATTGTTATACACAGGAAAAACGTCTGCAATTATATTATCAAGAAATATCCTCAACCTTTTAACTTGTCCATATCCCACAAAATATCCTAAGAAAACCACTATAGCAGGGCAGAACTCACTTTTAAATAAATTAACAGTCAGACACGCATTAGTGAGTCTGTCAAAAAATTTTCAAATTGTTGCTAGATGTTCTCTCCAGGTGTCGTTGTAGATGATGACGTCACAATTTTCTAGACCAGTGATGAACATTTTTATAAGACGTTGAAATGGACTTTCTTTATTTTTGGTCGAGTCCATTTGGAGTCACAATATTGATATTTCCTTTGCTCTTTCCTTAGTGGAATCTTCCAAAATCCTTTCAGAAGGTCAAAATTAGGTGACATACTTGGCATTCCCAATTTTATCAATACAATTGTCAATTCTTGGTAATGGGAATGAATCTGTTTTTGTCACTCTGTTCACCTTCCTTTAATCAGTGCACATACGGAAAGTTTTATCTGGTTTTGAAACAAGTATGCATGGTGAACTCCAATCACTTTTACTGGGCTTGATAAAATCATTCTCCAGCAAATATTGAATTTCCTTTTTCAAGTATTCCTGTTTCAAGTAGTGTTTGAGTGGACTCGTCCAGCATGGATGCTGTTTGGAATTTTCAATTTCAACGTCATGAAAATTTTGTTTGTCCTTGTAAGAATATCTGGACATAAGTGCTCATATAATAATAATAACTTTCAGTTCATTTCTTTCTTGCACTTGCAAATGTGAAAGTTTCTGGTCTAGATTTTTCATAATTTTTGAATTCCATCAATTTGTCGCTCCAATGTCAGTAGAATCCGACGATATTTCTTCACTAAGTGGGACAGGCACAACTAAATTAATTACATATTTAACATGGCTATCTCTTTCAATATACTGGTACTCCT
Source organism: Unio delphinus (assembly GCA_029339505.1). NCBI lineage: Eukaryota > Metazoa > Mollusca > Bivalvia > Unionida > Unionidae > Unio > Unio delphinus. The sequence continues at coordinate 1,186,643 of JAQISU010000021.1, read as the reverse complement.
ATAATTAATTTAGATCCCAGGAGCACTAATACTATACTTTAACTAATTCATTTTCTTCTTAACTTTGTAAGGGCCGTAATATCTAATTTGAAGAAAAGTAAGAAGAATGAACAATAGTAACACAACTCCATTATCAGACTCAAAAGTTCTCTCCCTTGTAGTTCTTTCAAACCATAGTTTCATTTTTAACTTGAATTGCTGAATTGGGCATTCATTCATAACTTGCTGGAAAATTCCAGACATGAAGTTTGAACCTTGATCAAACTGAATAGATTTGGGAAGGCCATACGAGTAAAAAACTTTATGAAAGCTTTTACTGTAGTTTTAAATTTTATATTCCTCAACGGAATAACCTCTGGAAACCTTGTTGACGCACACATAATGGTCAACAGGTATTGGTTACCTGACTTGGTCTTAGATAAGGGATCTACACAATCTGCCATAATTCTACTAAATGATTTATCAAAGGCAGGAATAGGTTGCAGATGAGCCTTAGGTATCTTCTGATTGGTTTTTCCTACCATTTGACAAGTATGACAAGATCTACACTACATCACTTTTGATTTTTGGCCAATAGAAGCGAGTCAAGATCTTGTGATACATTTTCTTAATCCCTAAATGACCAACCAAAGGAGTTTCATGGGCCAAATTAAGTATTTCCTGTCTGTAAGGTTCTGGAACTACTATTTGATGGTTCACTGACCACTTATCACCAACAGGTACCTCGGAAGGTCTCCATTTTCTCATAAGAATTCCATTTTTAAAGAAATAACAGACAGGAACTTCAGTGACTTGAGTCTCATTTATGACCCTTTGAAACAAACAGGAGATCTCAGGATCTGTTTCTTGTTCGATGACAAGTAACTGTCGTTTATCACCCTGATTAAAATAAAGAGAATGAGTTGTTAAAAGAGGATCACTATGATCAATACCTTCTGATTGATCTAAACCAAGAGTAAAAGTGACCTCATCAAAAACCTGACCTATACAAGGGTCAGTTGAAGGAATGCTGCCTTCTGTAACATCATTTTCAAAATCATCACCCTGAGTAAAATAAAGAGAATGAGTTGTTAAAAGAGGATCACTATGATCAATACTTTCTGATTGATCCAAACAAGAAGTAAATGTGACCTCATCAAAAGCCTGACCTATACATATGTCAGCCAAGGGAATACTGCCCATTTCAACTTCATTCTCAAGAGCTTTCTTTGCCATAGCTCTGGTAACTGTACAAGCTTGACATATATCAGGGATTTCTTTTTCAATTGGATCAACTTTCTGATCCAAATTAGGCTTGTCAGTTACAAGTGGATTAACCACAACCTTGTTCCCATCTAAATTGTTGCCTAGCAATAAATCTATTCCCACAACAGGTAAAACCGAGACCGTTCCGATTGTCACAGGTCCTGATACTAAGTCTGATGACAAATTTACACAATGGAGAGGAACATTAACAACGCATCACTCTACTCCCTGAATAAGAACACTTTCATTAGAAGAAGACTTCTCAGAAAAAGGCAAATACCTGACAATAAAAGACTCTGAGAAGCTCCTGTGTCCCTTAAAATTTTAATAGGGGTGGGATTGTCTGAATCACCCAAGAGTGATATAGAACCCTTCGATATGAATGGTTCATAATTCTCCATATCATAATCAGACTGGGATTTATTAGACCCAACAATTGTATTGCTTTCAATACATGACTGTGACCTTGACCTCTTGGAAATAAGAGCATTTGGAACAGGTCTGTCTTGATTCTGATGCCTATTTTTCAATTTGTAGCAATCAGAAATAACGTGTCCTTTTTTCTTGCAAAAGTTACAAGTCGGAAGAGACAAGGATCCAGAATCAAACTTCTCTGAAGTCTGATTTTTGAAAGTTGTGTTAGTTTGAGTTTTAGAAGGGCTTGAATTATGCGGAAATACTTTTCTGCCATTAAATTGTTGAGTAGAAGTCTTGTTAACAAAAGGAACTTTATGTGTCAAAGAATATTCGTCAGCAGCTCGAGCAGCATTTTCCAAGGTTTCAATCTAATGCTGCTCAAGATAAGTTTTAACATCACTATGGACACAGTTTTTGAACTCGTCAATTAATATAATTTGCTTGAAATTTTGATAATCTTGCTCAACTTTCTTGGCTAAACACCATCTATCAAACAACTGCTCTTTTTGTCTAGCAAATTTGACGAGTTTATCCAGCATCTTTTCTGTAATTTCTAAATTTTTGCCTATAAGCTTCAGGAACTAAATCATAACCTCTTAAAATGCATTCTTTAACTACGTCATAATCACCATTTTGCTGAACAGACAGTGAAGTGTAAATCTCACTAGCCTTACCAGTAATTACACATTGTAGTAACTGAGTCCAATTCTCTCTTGGCCACTTTAAATTTTCTGCAACTTTATCAAAAAGAATGAAATACTTATCTACTTCTTTTTCTTTGAAAGGGGGCACTAATCTAATATTCCTTGCTAAATCAAAATTTTGATTTGAAGTATGATGGTGATTCTCACTTGCCAGCTCTATTTCTTTCATTTTAATTTGAATTCCCTTTCTTCCTTCTCTCTGTCATATTGTAATTGTCTCTCCTCTTTTTCAAATTGTAATTGTCTTTCTTTCTCCCTTTCCTGAAATTCCAGTTTCTTAAATTCTAATTCAGGTTGTAATTGTCTTTCTTTCTCCCTTTCTTGTCTCTCTCCTCTTTTTCTCTATCAATCAGCATCTGCTCTTTTTGTAATTCAATTTGCTTTTCTTTCTCCCTTTCCTGAAATTCCAGCTTCTTCAACTCTAATTCCATCTTGAATTTTAATTCTAATTCCTTTAATTTTATGTCAGAGTCTGATGCAGACTTAGTGACCCAAATCAAAGCACTTTGTTCCAACATGTCCTTTTCTACCAAATACTGGACCAAAATCTTTTTGATATCTTGTTTCGTTAAAGAAGCCTTGACTTCAGAAAGATTGTATTTCCTGACAAGTTGAACCAATTCATCTTTTTTGAAGAGATCTAATTGCTCCTGGGTAGGATTAGAAAGAAATATTTCTACCTTAGATGTCATTTTGATACAAGCGTGTTAGTCTCACTAAAGATTTAAATTTTTCAAAAACTAGGGGAAATTCAAATTTAAATTCCAATTTATTTCAATCTCAATCTCGATACGATAGCCACCAATTCTATGTTACGTGCTTAGGCTCGAATAAGCAGCAACACAGAAAGAGTGAAAACTAACAAGCTTGTAAAACTTTAACAATGAATTTATTAAGTACGATTATTTTCATAAAATAAATAAACTTACAGTTTTAGAGAATCAAATCAAACATTAATCCAATATAGAATTCACAAAAATAATCCACTAATGGAATTGTAAGAGTCCTGATAAATAAACGTTCTAATAGTTCCAGGTTCGAATCTTGACGATGTAATCCAAAATGGCTGACAATGTCACGTGATGCAGTTCTTGTTTTGGTGTTTTTGTTTTGTTATCATCCAAATGAAAATCATAAACACATGTCCTTTTCCAGATAATTCTTCTTTCTTCAATGAATTGACACAAAGTCCAGAATAATTATAACTCAAATAAATATACACAACTAATATCTTAAAGCCCAGAGATTCTACTGATTTGTTCTATCCCAAACAACAGTTCCTATACTTGTTTTTCTTAAGTAAACAAGTGATCACGTGATTTTCTAGAAATTGATAGAGGTTCATGGAAGGTCACAGAAAGAGACTGCCTTCAAAAAGTCACGTATTAAAAGAATGATCCAGAAGAAAAACCATCCCCAATAACTAAAAATATAAAGATGCCCTTGAAATTAACCAATAGTTTTAAAGACCTGTTTATAAATCTGAAGCAAGGTCAGATATTGAAGTAAACAAGCCAAGGTCAGCCTGTTTACAACTAGAATCTAGGTCAGCCTGAATTTTCTAGAAAGAATCTTCCAATTAATGAATATAAACCCTAAATGACAAATTTGGATTTAACAATAAAAAACAAATAAATTAAATCCAATAGCCATAACATACTACACAAACAAAAGCATACATTGCACAGGTTCAACGTTCTGCATAACAATAAGCATTTACCGGTAGTATGTCAGTACTTACCAATGACACATAAACTCGGCAATAAATAATAGATACATCTAGATACTTACCAATTATATATAAACTTAACCATATGTCATAGATACAATTTAGCATTTAACAATTATACATAAGCTCCATGATAATACAATTCAATACTTTACAGTATTACATAAACACGGCGATAAATGATAGATACAATTAGATATTTACCAATTATACAACACTTACCCATAGGTCATAAATACAGTTTAGCATTTACCAATTATACATACACTGTGAAAAAAGACGCAATTCAATATTTTCCATTTATACTTGGTCATTAGTAATATATACAATGAAAACTTACCAATTATATATATTTACTGTTTTATAAATAATATATAAAATTCAAGTCTTGCTAGCTAAGCCTCTCCTTATAAGTGAAAGAAAACTTTTGAATTGTTTTATTATATACAAAACATGTCGGAGACAAATCCAAAATGTTGATAGATGATAAGCACGTTTGACTCCTCCTACTTTATGAGCACACTTTAGTCATAAGACGAATCTATTTATCTGTCCAGTACAGACTACTGAAAAATTGCCTTCATACAGTATCCATCTTCAAATTAACAGCAGATATGCACTATCTGGCTGAATTTTGCTTTTGATTGTGTCAATAAATATATAATTTATCTGTAATTGAGAATTTAACAATAAATTAGAATGAAACAAATTCGTAAAGAGTAAGAAAGTTATAGATAATTGGTACCAGCAACTCTACTCCCCGAAACAATTCAAAAAACAAATATTGATTCGTAAAGGACCTTTTGTTACCAGTAAACTGAAATAACGGGACTGCTGCAACTTCCGTTTGTAAGCAAGTGTTACATTTACAAGACCTGTGCAAGTCCGTGGGAGTAATAATATCCCTGAACTTCTTTGATTGTATCGAGAAGAATTTGGGAATAAGCTAGCAAATTAGGTTCCCCTCCCCACACTGGTCATATTATTGTGAAGTACAAATAGGTACAACTATCTTATCTACTGCCACAAGAAAAAGAAAAAACAATCTATTTGTTTTAATCGCGTCCTTAGGCAAGACAGTTTACTCTTCATTCCCCAACAAAAAAATAATTAAAACTTTTTGGCAAAGCACATTAATGCGGTCCGAGTCCAACCAAACTGATCATGCTTGTCTCTGATGATCTACATTTGTATGCATTGTATAGCTGCTATTAATCCGCATATTTAAACATTATTAAAGCAAAAGTGCAAGTGACCAAAACCTACTGTTATCAATAGTATGATTTTTAAGATGACCACCATAGTGGCCATATGAAACATAAGATCTGCATCATTTTCTTTCAGACTAGACACCATACAAAGTCTTATGGTGAAACCTGCATGATATGACTTTCCAAATGAGTTGTGGCAACAAGATTTCTAAGATTGTTGCTATGGTGGCTATATTCAAAGTCAGCTCCAACTACGTATATAAAATTGATATCTGGTGACAACACCATGCCCAAATGCTTTTCCATTCAGGAGTAGCAATAAAAACAATTTCAAGATCGTTGATGTGGTGGCCGTATTGGATGTAAGATCGGTAACATTTTTTAAAGACCAAATATACATTATGTGAAATCGTATAGTGAAAAGCAAATGTTGATATCCCCATCCATTCAGGTGGAATAGCGACAATGAGATTTTCAACAAGGTTGATCAAGTGACTGTACTGGAGATCTGGGTGGCACCATTTTCATTTAAGACCTATAAAGCGAAAGAGGTATTCTGGTAAAAACCAAATGCAAACGTGGCATTCTGTTCAAGAAGTGTAGTGATGAATTTATTTTCTCCAGCAGACTGCCTCGGCAGCCAAATTGACGATTAGATCCGCATATCTTCATTTAGGACCATCTAGACACCATACTACGTATTACAGAAAAAAACATTATGCTGATAAGAAAGTCCATTCAGGAGGAGTAAGGCCATTCCTGATGGATGCTGGTGACCCTATTAGATGTCAGAGCAGTACCATTCTTATTTAGGAACAACTAACAACGCCTTAAGACAAAAGCAGCAGGCATCCAATAAGCTCTTCTGGTCGATGACCAAGAGAGTTAAAAGAACAGCTGCGCTTGAATGAAACAATTAGCAATTTGAGTGTACGTGACATTACCGGACCTGACTCAATCACATCTGCTTAGCTTCTAATCCTACACAAAATAATAATATGACGACCTCAATAATGATTTTCGTTTCTAATTAGACTGTATTGCTGTTCTCTTGTCAACACAAATCTCAGACAAAATCAAATAAAATAAAATAATGATTTTTAGTTATAACAGCATTGTTTGATTGACCAAATTAGTGTAGTGGTACAAGTGCACAAAGCACCTGCTCCCACTCTCAGAGACGTTATAAGACGATTTGAGCCTTGTCTGAAACCTGATCTACCCACAAAAGTGTTAAAGGAATAAAATAAGCGAGACAATGAATTCAACACAGTCAGTACATATTTATAATTTGGGAAAGCATCAGTGCCGTTATTATGCTACAACGTCACTGAGCCTCCATAATATTATTAGAACTTCCACAACACATGTATTTCCCGACAACAAGCCAAATTGGACATTCTGACGATACAAACATCGTCAACATTTGTTTCGCTTTGCAAATGATATGTTCGTAACATTAATTAACAAGAGTACATCGAAGAGAATAATACTCTAATGAGAGAAAAGAATATAAGATTAAGCCATTTCAGGTGCATCTCCGATATGCTTCAGTGGTAACAGGACTTTCAAACTGGCTTCTGTGTCATACATAGTGATGTCAGCAAGGAACTATTCTGATTTCGAACGAAGTTGAAAACCCCAAGTCATAATGATTATCCATTCAGGTGGAGTAACGAAAAAACGTTTTAAGACATCATAAGAACTCTTTTAATAAAAACTGCACGTTCATATGACCATCTATTCAGGATTTGGATTTTTAATGTACGTTCAACATTTTTTCAGTCATATCACAATGATGTCCGCAGTTTGTCAGTTTATAGTGATGTCTAAAACTGAGGCATCATGCAGCATGATGTCCCACCCAGTAACATTATCCAAGACATCAGGGCGACCAGTCCTGACACTAACCTCATAATGCTGAGCATCAAGCTAGGCAGCTGTTAGTACCCTTTTAAGAATTCTTTGTATGACTCGGCCGGGGTTCGAACCTAAGAGCTCCCGCATCCGTGTCGGACGCTCTGATCACTAGGTCACCGTAGCGGTCCCATCTATTCACGAGAAGTAACAATAAAAAGAGTGTCGAGATAGCCGCTGTGGCTACATATTGGACATGAGGTCAGCACTATTTTCAATTAAGAACGACTAGACACAAAGTTCATATGTCAATCCATTTAGTAATATTAGCAATAACAAGAGATTTTCAATATGGCTGCCATAGTAGCCATATTGAAAGTTAGGTCGGTACAATTTTCATTTAGGTTCAATTAGACATGATATAAGTTTTATCGTGTAAACCCCATACTGATATGACTGACGCTCCACTCAGGAGCAGTAACAAAAGAATATTTTAACGATGACCGCCAAACCTGTATGTCTGATTGGTACAATATTAATTTGGCTCAACAAGATAAGAAGTCTTTCAGTGAAAATACTCATGTTGATATGACCATCCATTTCTGGAGGAATAGCAATAACGAGATTTCTTAAAGATGTCAGCTATTGTAGCCATATTGGATGTGTAAGCAACAGCATTATCATACAGAACCAACTATACTATGGAATAAATGTGTATTAAGTTTTATGGCATCTCTCTAATTCGTTTGAGAGTAATGATAGTAAACTTGCGCTAATGAATGTATGGACGATGAACAATAGACAATGCCACAAGTTCTTCTAGTATATAACTAGTAGAGCTCAAAATTGGTTTTGCGAAGGAATGCAGTTTAAGAATCGACAAATCCGTGACAACTACCATGAATTGTAAAGTAATGTTTTGTAGAATAAAGGATTGGATGCCATGCAGATTTGAGAGTCGACAAATCCTTGAATTGGAAAGTAATGTTTCGTTGAATAAAAGGATTGGATGTTATGCATTACAACAAATCATTTCTTCGCCAACTTTCCCATATGAACCTATACTGATAGGTCGGTCTGTGCGTTCGTTGAAGGAGCTCTTGAATTTTACAATACCTTCCTAATGGGTCTCTGAGTCCTTTCAATGTGGAGTGTGTCGCAAACTGGATACTCTTGATGTAATTTATTAAATTTGTAGATAGGATCGTTTCAAGGGCTTCATATTCACAGCCTTCACAATTTGTCGTCAATAAATCAACATCAAAAAGTCCAACTCCAAGATTCATCAAAAATTTAGTTGCATTGGTGATGTACAGAGGTGTTTTTCCATTGGCTCCTGAGAATTTTGATGTAGCGCATGCATTGACGCCCTCAATGTTGACCATTGCAACTTCATTCCTGATTCCGAGTCCAACATTTACTACTGTAACTCTAGAATTGTTTTTGAACTTTTCCTTTAGAATGTTAAAATAATCCTCCAACGGTTCTAAAATAATATAGCGCGGGTTATACAGCTTGACGAATTCAGTTGCATCGTCTCCTCTATTTCCTCCAATTTCAATCATAACTACGTCTTTGTTCCTCAGATATGTGTGGTGAGTTGTTCGTATATGCTCCTCTTTGCCCCAGAAACGAGACCCATTTACGTCCCTATCCTTGACTGCATTTCTTAAACACGTGACTGCCCTGTTTTGTTCTTCTGGTGTAAGATCTGTACTCCGAGGGTGGATGCTGACAAACGTTACTGGTCCGTATCTCTCTGACAAATGCTGTAATAAGGCATCTCTGTCTACACCGGAAGTTGTGTTATTTTTTGTATTCACAAAGTGAAGAGTATCTGCTAAGACTGGAAGACTATTTGCTGTAAACCAGTTATCGCGTATCTCTATTGTTCTGATCTCAACTTTTTCCATTGAGAAAATATACAGGAATAAAAATACACTTGCAATTAATGCTGCAGCAATAATGACTAATTTATGTAGGTTGCGCATCTTTGAAGTTATTTTCACCTCTCAATTATTAGGTTTGCTGTAAAAGAAAGAGATACAAATATTACCATAAAATCTTAACTTTACATTCCCAAAAATAATATATAAATGAGTGTTACTTTATCAACAGAAACGTTATGTATGTATGTATTATGTATGTATTATTCATTTATCTCAATTAACAATACTTGTAAACTCAAACCGGCGTTTTGCCGAATTGATCCTATATTGGATGGCAGATGACAGTATAACATTCATTAAAAATAAAGGATGTATTACAGTTGGATATGTCACAAGGCATGGCGTCAAGCAAAGAATATTTTACTATGTGGCAGCCTCTTAAGTTTTGTATCAAAATAATTGTCCTGTTCAAACTGAATTTTCTTTAAGTGGGTATTTTGTGAAATTGCTGTACATTTACTGTTGAGATAACTGACATGCCATTGTGCACCCACATGCAATTTCCAACGTGTTATAGCCATCTATTTTTAAAATATGTCCGTATTCGTAATTATATTGGCCTTCCACATGCATGAACTGTCTGGGTTCCATATCTCTAACTGAAATATCTCTTTACTTACATACATGTATGCCACCATTTTTAACAGGGTGTTGTACAATTTCTTCATATTCAAATGAATACTGTTTTGTACATGTCTGTGGCATTAGTGTTTAAATACACTTCTGAAAACACTTCTCAAATTAGCTTAACCCAGGTGATCTAATTCACATATTGTTTCAACGTCATCACTGATTTCACTATCCACACTGGGTAGCCTAGTCGACGTCAGCAACTTGAAATTATCTAACACACTATCATAAAGTACCTCTCTGGCTTTTAGTTATAAGCTTGACCACTCATCACTGCTTCATTGTAATTGTTATCTTGCTTAATTTGTTTATAAGATGCCACATAACAATATTTTTAAAAAAAGTACACATCTTTTGAGCCTTTTGAACAAATATATATGATACTGTACATATAGTCAAAATAGCGATTTGACTTTGTCTGTAAGGTCATAAACACTCCGTCATTCCTAAAAATGCAATTTCTGGTGAATAATAGTTTGAATGAACAATTCTGCCCTAATGAAATACTGAAATTAACACTACTACTTATTCTGCATCAGATGTTAAATGCAAGAATTAGTAATTTCTCAAGTAAACATGTTTTAAAAATCAATTTTTTTAACTGACGAGTGACTTTTTTTTTGTAAACAACATAATACATAACTGATATTTAAGATATAAGTGGACAGAGTATTTCCAGAAAATGGTAACCCAGATCAGTAGAGAGGCATTTAATCTTGTTTACCAAAGAATTATTCATTTTTGCCTTAACATCCGAGGCAGAATCGGCATTTTTGTTGTGTTTAGTTTTTAATTTGAATGAATTTACTTATTTATTTGAATTATTATTACCTGGAATTAAAAAGGTCTCAATAATAATCTTGGACTAAAACATTATTCTGGAATTATAATGATCTCTCTGGTGGCCTAATGGTTACAGTGTTCACATTGGATGCAAGAGGATGTGGATTCGATCCCAGGCCAAGTCATCTCAAATACTTTTAAAAAAATGGCGATCAGCATTAACAGGTTAGTGTCAGGACTGGTCAGCCTGGTGTCAGGTCAATGTGACTGGGTGGTACATCATGTTACATGTCTGCAGCATGATTCCCCAGTGCTTAACATCATCATAAACTGCCACACTGCAGACATCGTAGCAATATGACTGAAAAATTGCTAAAGCTATGTTAAAAATCCTAATCATATGAACTGGAATTATGGTGAAGTTAGACAAGAACATTTTGGTGATATATTATTGCTATACATCAAAAGACTGTTAATACAGCACCACATTTCAGGTCATTTGCACATCAGCACTTTGGAGAATACAAGCACATCAACACATTTAATATATATGGCATGCTACCTAAATTCAACTTTAATATCAAACATTTTGACTTGTGATATAACTTTCTGAACAATTTGGGATTTAATTCACAATACTGTAGGTTCATTTAAAATTGAATTTTGTTTCCTAGGGAAATACATTATTTGTTCAACTGTACAAAAATTGTCATAACACCAGTCAACTGAAACTGTTGAAATGAAACTCACGTATTTCAGAATGACCATCTAATAAACGTTTGGTGCCTTATATATTGCACTGAAATACTCACTGCAAGACCATCAGTTTTAAAGACTATGGCAAATTTATTCTACCGTAATAAGAAACAACACAGTGAAGGTGGTTGTTGCCATGAGTCATACTGGAACAGTGATATTCTTATCAACACGCTGGTGTGAACAAGTGTTGATATTTATGTTATCAATATTATTATTTGTATACAGTTAATGTGGAAAGAATACTTTTGCTCTGATCTTTATTTGGGATGTTAACAAATTAAAAGAGAAAACATATTCAAATAAAAAATAAGTTTTATCATATTGTATGGATTTTTATTGAACATGCTCTTCTGTGATTTTTTATGTTTAAACTAGACCATGCATGGCCATATGCAGCTATATGACCCCTGCATTACAAGATGGTGCATTTGATTCTGTTCTTGTATGTGTAACAGTTTTCTTAAAATTTCATACTGAGATGCTAACTTATCATAACATCAATTTTGAACAACGTTGTTGTAATATTTCAAGTTATAAGTATTGACAATGGTTATAATTCTGTTGCAAAGAACACACTACATAGAATACAGTTTTGTACAGTCAGTTATTTATTTTCCTTATGGACAATGGAATCCTAACATTTTAAGCACATCCATTTTCACTTCGGTAGCAATTTTAGTCCAGGGCTCTGAGTGACGGAGTGGTCTAAAGCACTCTCTGTCACAAATCACTGCCATTTCACCTCTGTCTGCATTGGTTCGAGTCTCAGATTTGGCCAATGTGGGTATGTGAAAAAGCTTGCTAGTAGTTTCTCATGGGTCGATGGTTCTTTCTGGGGGTTTTCCCGGGTTCTTCCTCTACCATTAATACTTGCTACCATTTATAACCTATCATGTGCTGAAAAAGGGCGTTAAATCCTACTACAATAACTTCAATTTTAGTCACACACATTCAAGATGGTACCACTCTGTATGGCATGTATGACAACTATTATCACAAACTATCAGGTCATCGCATTCCTCATCAAAACCACAAAATCAGACAATTCCAGTTATGACATGTTTTTTGGTCAAAAGTTCAGGAAGAACAATGTTGAGAATATACTGTTGCAAAGTTTGCTCCATTTTCAGGAAAAAGCCAGAAATTGCGAAAATCATACTCAATATGCAGCAGGGTTCATACTGAACTATGGATGATGAATTCAAAGACTTTTCCCAAACTTTCAAAGACCACAAACAGAGATTTCCAAGACCTATTTTTGCTAATATTGTGTATACAGGTTATATGAGAAAACAATGAATGCAAAGATTACTGAGTAAAGTCTAAACTATAATTAATTTCCTAAAATTGTATTATAATTATCTGGAAGATAGGTTAACATTTGTTGTTCTTTCAGAAATATGTAACATACGTGTCAGATTTAATATAAAATAAATTGTTCTCTTAACAGACATCAGCACTGCTTTAAATGCATTATTTGCTTTCTTTTCTCTTCAATCATTTTGGAAAGAGATGCTACCACTGTCATCTCTTCCTCTGCTTTTCTCCTAAGAGCATTTGACTCTGTGACATGCACAATGGGTCCTTTTAACTCTGCCTCTTCTGCTTTCTGTACAGAGGAAGCATGTAGGCTGGCAATGTTAGCTTCAAGAGGCAGTTTTCTGGCTGTAAGTTCTTCCATTTCATCCAAGGCTAACTCCAGTTTCTTTCCTTTTTGGCTTTTCTCATCCTTCTCTGCTTTCTTCTTATCCAGATAAGCATGGTACTTATGTCTTGCAAAGGAGCCATGTGTCATCATTTCATTGCTAATGATGATTTCTAAAGGTCCACCTGCTTTTCTCATTGTGTCAATGATTAGCCCTTGAGCTCTGAGACTTTCTTTGCTGAGGTTCTCAACAAATACCTGTTTGTTGACAGAAAATCCTCTCTCCACTGTTGCCTGCCCCTGTGACAACAACATTTTCTGGAGACCACACCAAAGTTCGACATATTCCTTTAATTTGGAAAGGACAGAATTAAACACTTCAAGGTTGGGCTTGTTTTTTTCTCCATTTTTTTAAAAGAAACATTATCTATAAATCTAGTAATATTTCAAGCACTTCAAAGTACTGGGCAAAACGGGCTCAATTATAGTCTAACTATACCAACCCGTTTGATTCTTTGGAAAGTCCGTTAATCATGAAATGTGTAGGAGATGGCAGTATTAGTGCCATTCTGGTCACATTAAGGTTAGAAATTATAAATCAATGATTCAGTTGCCTTAGTTCTGTGCACTTTTTATCATTTAATTATTTTCGTTATTGAAATCGATAGGGGTACAAACAAACGGGGATGTATAGTCAGACTATAGATACACATATCAATTTCGGCAATGTAATTTTAATTTATTTTTTTAAAATACCATTGGGGAAAACGTCGAGGGTCGGCAATGAGAAACGGGAATATTCCGTCAACTGGAAATACGTTTTTTTAATTCTTTTCTTTATTTACCTAATCAAATGACTTGACTTCTTTACAGTTAAAGCTTCACAGCACACGTTTTTTTTATATACTCACAATTCAAGAACAACAACTCTTGCTTAACTCTACTATAGTGTACGCACGCGCACTTTGAAACTGTATATCCGTGAATTGAATTTATTACAATGTATGTTTTTATATTAAACCAAGGAACATTATTATGCAGAACAAAATTTTCGAAAATGATTTTTTTCCCTCAAACGTGTTAAATAAACCGACGGTACAAGTAAATTTAAATGGGCCCTCTTTTGCCATATCTCCCAAATCATCACAATAAACAATACCTTATTTTATACCCGAAGAGTAAGGAGTTAACATTATTTTGCCCAAAATTACCAATAGCTTATACTTCTGCATCTTCGTTCCACTAAATGAACAGTATGTAGTTACTAATTTGCATGGACTCCTTCTCCAATTGAAGCCAAGTTGATCGTCTATTTACACAATGTACAAAACGTCTTTCGTTTACATAATTTATCCTTTTGCAGCCATTCCTTGTATTTCTCTTGTTCAAGCCAAATATCGTTGAAAGACCAAAGACCTGGCATTTTTTAAACACTGAACTTGAAGAAGATGTAAATCGAATGAACAAATTTTGAATTATCGAGCGTGTAACTTTCGTGAACTTTCTACGTAGAATTAGTGTAATTAACATTTTGATCGGCTAAAACTGATGGACTCGTCCAATCAAATTGAACTATTCGTCAAACGAAAGAAGCCAGGAAAACCAGCTATATCCGAAGCAAACGACCTTGGGCAATTTTGGTGACATCCTTTGACGAAGTGGGTAGCGGCACCATCTTGCTTTGATGAATTGTGCATGTGTGATTGAAGTCGCCGCCGAGGCATACATTGGATGGTCAAACAAAACAAAGCCTCTTTTGTTAATGCGGCGGCAATAAACTGAATGGGTCATCAAAAGAAAGAACCAGGATAACTAGATTATATCTGAATCTAACAACCTCGGATAATTTTATTTGTGATTCTGGAAAGAAATTAATTTTTGGAGGGTTTATTTCAATTTTCAAAGACTTTTAAAGACCTCTGGGTAATATGCTCGATTTTCCCAAACTTTCAAGGCCTTGAAAATGCTACCTCCTTTTTCCCAAACTCTCAAAGACCTTCAAAGACCGTACGAACCCTGTGCAGCCAATGTGACGTGCAACACAAATAGAGTTGCAATAGTCTAATTTAGTATGAGCCATCAGCACATGGTCTTGTGTGTAATAATTGTGCTACGGTTTCAATGATATGGGGCACATTTTTTTAAATGTGCGTTGTCTTTGCAAGAAAGATAAAGGACCATCAAAACTACCAGGATCATTCTATTTCAGGGAATGGAAGCAATTCACATCAACCACAACAGTAGACTCAGGAGATGCAGCAAGGAATGGATGGATAACTGCATTAGTCCACTGGATTGCAATAATATTGACATGCTTTCCCATCAGTTCACTTTTGTACTTCTTGAAAGTGTCTTCTGCATTTTTAATTTCCACTGTGTAGAACATACATTATTATTGCTGGCTTATCTTGCATTATTTTCCTTGTGAGCTGTTATTGTATCCAAGATTTCATGAGTGTGATGCTAGTTAACAAGTTAACCTCCCTTTCTGATATTTGAACCAGAGGAAGCAGTTGTTTTGTAGCCAATACATTTTTTCCAACTGTCTGCCTCAACTGACATGATATATAGACTGTCAAATACTTCTTTGTACTCTGTACCTGATATATAGACTGTCAAATACTTCTTTGTACTCTGTACCTGATATATAGACTGTCAAATACTTCTTTGTACTCTGTACTTGATATATAGACTGTCAAATACTTCTTTGTACTCTGTACATGATATATAGACTGTCAAATCTTTCTTTGTACTCTGTACCTGGTTCCTGTTGTGAGAGTGCCATATTCTCTTAGTTGTCAAGTTCAATAAGAGTTGGTCGAAGGGATGGCTCACACAACTTTGGCTGAGTGCGAAAAGAACATGTAGAAAATGTGTTATCATTTTGGGGAGGAAATCACACAAATTCGAATATAAAATGTTGTATGGCTCCAAAAATTTCAAAATTTAACAGATTTCTTCTAGTTTTGTGTCAAAGTAAACATTGAAAATGCGAACCAATTGCTGGGCCTACTGAAAACTTTGAGCTTTGTTTATTGTTGAAAAATGACAGCTCTTAAGTGTCAATACTATTATTATTGATCCCTGAGCAATGAAGCCATCGTGTCTACTTTGTGTTTGTCTTGAATGCATTCTGAATACAATCGTTGCTCTAATAATCTCCGATATATGTTCTCTTAATTTCATACACAACTAAGCAACAGCAAATGCGGTGGTTGATAAAAGATTCTCACCAGAATGTATAAATCAATTAATTTAAGTACATTGTTTATCATCAAAGTGAACTGCCGAGCTAAACTTGTTCAAATCAGGGGGCAACGATTTATACAGCATCAAAGAAACAAAAGCCACCAACATGTGCGCGTGGCTTGGCGGTGTTGTTTTATGCAATCTGTTGACTAGTAAATTCGAATTCTGCAACTGAGAACGATAATTGACTTTGCCAAGAGCAAACACGATATTACCAGAAAGCAGCTAAAAATCACAGTTTAAAAAAAAAAATCACTATTGACATATGAGAAATGTAGTGGTATAAAATGTATACAGACATCGTTCATTATTCTTCGGACATACTATTTCATCATTCATTACGTACACCCATTACGTAATTTTTGTTATTTTCTTTTCATTGAATTCAGTCACATAATGATCTGTGACAAAATTATTGAATATTTTACATCCGTGTGTGGATATTTTCGATGGAAATATTTGTATTATGGATTCAATGTATGTTACAAGATTAGCTGGTGAGTACACGGTGTTGATACTCTTTTCATGCAATAGATTATACATGTATATATAAATTAGACACTTGTATGTACCAATGCATGGTTCTCTGAATAAAGTATTATATCTGCAATTTCTGTTACCACAGCAAATGTTTTTCTCATTTAATATATATTGATCAAAAATGGTAATTGTGCCATGCATTTTCGCACCAGTCTTTATGTACCCCCCCCCCCAATTAAATCCAAAATTGTGTTGGTATTGTACATGGTTGCTTTTAACACGGTTTGGTTCATAACATGGTCGGATTCTATGGCTCCCAACTACCGTGTTATAGCAGGGTCCCACTGGAGAGGTCTCGCTATGATTTTATAACTAGGAGTCCAGGACTCCCTATATGGTAAAAGTAGGAGTCCCACCAGCAAAAATTGCAGTCCCATCCTTGACAATGTTAAACTTTGCAGATTAGAAGAACTGTTGATTGCAGTTGATTTTAATTTCCACATTCTTTATAACACTGACATGTACAACAGTGTCAAGCTACATGTATTTGGCGCATTTGGTAATTCTGCACAACGATACATCATTTCTGTAAACACTGAATCACATGTTGGTTTGGTTGAAAATTCAATTTTTGGCTGAAATGCCAGAAAGAGTCCAAAGCAATGGATTTCATTTCCACAGCCTGATGCATCAACAGTACATCTTTTCAAAGTCATGCGCAGAATTCGACCGCCATATCTCGAGTCATGGAAGCATAAGGGTGATATTTATTTGTCCAAACTTTATATTATTTTGAATACAATATTCTGGTGACAACTGCCGCTTTTCAATTGGTAAGCATTGCAGATTATTTATTTTTTTGTCAATTGAATTCGGTATGGGTTCTGCGCCAATATTGGTAACCTTAGATACCCAGAATAACCTGACAGCAATGTAACTCTTGATAGTCCTTCAGGGTGAGACTGAATTTTGACAATCCAAGGAATAGTTGTATTCCAAACACTAAGCCAGGCATCACGCACTTTCTTACACTTCGCTACTACTTCCATCCAAACTGTCAGTTCTAGAAACTTCAGTAATCTTCTGAATCTCATTAAAACCTTTGTCAGTTTGCCATTTAACCCCAAACTACTTATCCAAATTTGCAAACAACGTTTTGTCCTGATGTGTCTTGATTTGGAGGTCGCATGCACTATTTATTTGGCTAGTCAGAAATTAACACAATAATGGAAGCTACAGTGTACTCTTATAATAACTACATGTACATCTCAGGATCTTTCTGTCTGAATTCAGTCGTTGTAAATTTCAGCACATTTTCCCACTTTGAACTTGCCACCCAGCTATTGCGTCATGTTCTTTTGATGTACTCAAGAAATACAGCAGGCAGAACTGGGGGTATTTTAACCACAGAATTATGTCACTGTAAATAGCAGCAGAGCTAAAATGATAAAGTAATCAACACTAACTTTGTCTCCCAGCTATTTGCATGCGTACGGAGGACTCCTGTATGGACTGATTTATGCGTCCCAGATAAAATATTTGCATTCAAATACGCGTAATTAAGCGTTTCCGAGACCTCTGCACTGTATAAACAAAATTATGACAGATTTTTCAACTTTAGATAGGATTTAATGTTCTTTTATCAAAGTAAGTTAGCAGGTTTTAAAATGTGAATAAAAAAAAACATTCATAATTTGGGAACAAGCATTAGTCAAATATGCTAGAATACGAGAAAACTGCATCGTATTTAACACTGTGGTTTATTGTTGCTAATATCTTTTACTGGTTACATTAACGTCAATATGTAACAAAAAAAACCACATATTATACATGCACATATCATCCATGAAAAAACAGTTGTTCCTCAATATATATACCTTTCTAGCAAAGTTTTTATTCCAGTAACATGGTATGGAAGTACACAAAATCTTGTTGCACTCCAGTCTTGTGTAGATTCCACTTTAAACAGCAGGGCATCCAAAGACATCTCTCCTAAACTGAAAAATGTGAGACACTCCTTTTACAAAAGTGATACGAGTAATTGATTTCAGCTATACGTTTTACTATAGTTTCTTTTTTAAAACAATACAAATGGGTTATCTATTTTATGTTACTGCAACATGACTCCTTAACTTCCCCTTTCCTGGCTGTATGGTAATGAATAATCTAATCTATAAACTACTTAACTTGACTGCCTAAACACAATGAACACAGGCAAAATGCACACACATCACAAATTAAGCAATAAGATTACTCAAAATCTTGGGGTGGTGGGGGTGCCTGTAGTTTAAAATCTTAAATAAGTTAAAGTTAATCCAAAGAAATTGCGCAAAATACACAATATACATAATAAGCAATTTACTTTCTCCATCTGGTCTTCTCTCTGTCAGTGTTAGTCTGTCTCTCCGGTCTTATTTTTCGAACTGTCTGAATAAACATGGAGAATAATCATGCATTAAATTATCCTACCATGTAGGTGCAATGGCCAGTTACTACTGTGCCATCAGCTTTTAGTTTAGCAACCCAGACCTCATGTGGCTTCCTAGACTGGGCTTGGGATCTGTCAATGTTGGAGCAGGACTTCGAACTTCAGATGCTGTGTCCACTTGTGTCTTTCCGTTTTATTAACAAATATGACCCATCCATTATGAATCTGATTATATGCTTCAAGTGATTTTTAATTTTTAATTTTTCTTGAGTATTTTGTTCCGAGTCAACTGAAACCATGTACATGCATTAGGGTATAACCGACTTTTGATCCGGAAATCGGATTCCACCCGATAGTATGAACTTCCGATTAATTGGAGTCGGACAAGGCAGGAATGACCGATTCGGATAATAAAAATAATAAAGTTGAATTTCTATAGCACCGTGTCTAACACTGCGTGTCATTCGATAGTGCGTTAATAAAGTTAAATAAGAAGTCAGAAAAGTCCAATATGGTCAACACAACGGGCGCCATAACACGTGGATTTCAGTTTGCGAGTTTTATTTGTAAAATTGTAAGTTTTTATAATTATTATGTATAACAATGTGATCGTAGAAAAAACGTTTATAATGTTTCAGTGCATTTTACAAAAATAAAAAAAATTCATGGATTCTTTGTGGCTTTGAACTTTGTTGGATTTTGCTACAGTCCTGCCATATCCTTCCCCTTGTGACATCGGTGTGATGTGCAAAACGTGTGTAACACGGTTTAAAAAGTTAATTTGAAAAACCTTTTAATTTAGCATTTCTGATTAATTGAATTGTATCCGGTATCAGAAAAATTTCATGCCCAAAATCCGGAATCGGAAATCAGTAGAAAAATGCTAATCGGTTATGCCCTAACATGTATATTTGTACACATTGTATTTCTAGTCACAAGGTAACATCACCCACCCACCCTCTCCTTTCAGAAATCGATTGTCCAACTTATCTGATGCGTCATGCAGGGAATGCTCTGGGCTTTGCGATGTCACAAATTGCGATTTTTTTCCTTAATGGTGACAAAATATACCAATGGGCAATTTTTTTGGTGACAACATTTTGGCTGTTAAAAACTATAGTCTTTGGTTTGGAGTGGACAAATTCAAAGGCACATTGGTAGGAAACTGCAAACTTGGATATAAAATTGCATTGGAATCTATTGCTACATAAAAAATCTTTGTTTATATTAAAAAACCACCCAAACATGGCATTACAGTAAAACCTGTCTTGAAAGACTACTGCTATGTGAGAATCGGAACAACTACAATCAACCAGATGACAGCAATAATTTTACCCATTAGAAAAATGTACCAGAAAAATTTTTTTTTTTGCTGAAACTTAAAAGAAATCTGAATTCTTTTAAATCACCAATCCTTCTATATAATATATATATATATATATATATATATATATATATATATATATATATATATATATACACTAAGCAAATGTTGGGGCCCAGAGTGGCCGAGTGGTCTAAAGTGATCTCCGTTATGGATCACTGCCATCTCATCTCTGTCTGTGTGGGTTCGAGTCTAAGATTCGGCTAATTTAGTTATGTGAGAAAGCTTGCCAGTAGCTTCTCGTGGGTCGTTGGTTCTTTCCAGGGGTTTTCCTGGGTTCTTCCTCCACCAATAATACTGGCCACCATGTATAGCCTATCGTGTGCTGAAAAATGGCACTAAACCCTACAACAACAACTAAGTAAATTAAAAAAAATTCTGTCTCATTCAGTGTTCTACAATTATTTGTTATTACTGCAGCAATAACAGGCATTTGTTTGGTCCTTCAAAAAGGATCTTTAGCAGTGCCTTAAATAACACATGTACCTTCATCAATGCAAGCTGAAGACCTTTGATCAAAGGAAGCCATCAACAAAATTAAATAAAAGTATTCTTTCATTTTGAATAGTGATTGAATTTGAACATATTTATTGTGCTCTGAAAGTTTCCTGTTTGCCACAAAACAGTTAATGCGTAAGATCACTAACAATGGTGGCGTAAAACCCCCAAATTAAAGTTCCAATGTCCTGAACAATAGATATATGGCAATCAAGTTAAATGAAGATGGGACATCTTGCAAAAATGTGTGTTAAACTTTTTCATATGTTCATGTTTTCTTTGCCAATAAACAGCCTAATCCAATCAGTAGCCTTGGCATCATGGTAGGTGGCCAAAATCTAGGCCAATTTACGTACATATACATGTAGCATATAAACAACTATACAGCCACGTTACAATGATAATGAATATCAGAATGAATTGTTTTGCAAAATGATTTTGCTTATGAGATATAGATCAAACGAGGGGTATCATTTTTGTTTTTAATAATACGTGTTTTCTAATGGGATTTGACTGATTCATGAATTTTCTAATGTATGATCTACTGATCAGATTCATGGATGTTTCATATACATGTTCATTATCTAACACATTATCGGGTGTACTATACATATGTAATTTACCAATATACAAGCGAATTCTAATTAGTTGTCTTCATTTAATCAAAACAGCCAGTCTTTTTTCCATCTGTAAATCCTAGTCACTGACAATGTCACATCTTAAAAATTTCGCTCGACTCCTTTAATTTCAATTTATTTTCAGCCCCCCCCCCCCCCATCTCCGTATGTAAACATCGGCCTCTGCCAACATTATTACCTTGGTCCCGAGGATGCTGTGAAAAATGGATAGAACTGTATTATGAAAATGCTGACATGTTTTTGAAAATGCACGACAAAACATTGAGGATGGCAATTGTTTTGGTGACAACTGTTTTAAAAGCCAGTGCCAACCCTGAGCTTGTTTATATTTACTTTTCTCCATTTCAGGCAAATTACTGAAATATTCACTGACATGATTTGACAACACACTATTTCTATAAAGAGTGTACAGATGTCAAACCTTTATGTTTTTCATGAAGAATCTACATTGGACTTCCACAAAAAAGAACTGTAGAATATTAACCTGCTGGGGTCACGCTCAAGTTGATGACTAAGTCACTTAAAATGTATAAACTTTGCCTTCTGTTAGAAAAAAAAACAACTTTGCCATGTGATTTTTTCCCAGAGGAACACTGAATGACTATCCTGTCCGAGGTGCTCCCTCACCTTGGTCAGTTTAGTTCCAGTGTTTATATACAGCTCAAGGAGAAATGTGCAATTCAAGCCATCAGGCATCAAATAGTTGGTGTTGATATAAATTATGTCGACAAACAACTCTTGCACAATCATGTGTTTTGACAGCTGATTAACCGTTAACCATTTCCTGCACGAGTTAGCAACTATTACTAAACAATTTCCTCAAGCTATCCACTGGATGATATAAATATACGCACTTGTGTTTCAAAACTTAAAATTTTTATTTTAAGAATAGAATCGGTAACATATTTTAACTGCCATGTGTACATTATTTTATTGATAAAAATCTGTTTGGAATTGTAATGGCGGGCATCACTTTTGTGAGAAGTACTATATCATTATATTGTTTCTTTCAGTAAACCATTTGGCATTTATATTCAGGAAAATATACAATTTATAAGAAAGCAGAGACTAAACAATGATATGTTGTGCAATTCAATGAGATACTGTAAGGTCATGGTTGTATTCTGAGTTTACCATTTTTCGTGAAAGTACAAAGAAACCAACCCAAATAAAACAGTGAATACTATTGAACCAATGCCTAATGTTACACCAAGTATGTAGACAAAAAATACAATCATACATTTGCAATCCTATCAATGGAAGCTATAAAGTGGGTAGTTACACTAAGAAAACCCCTCTTTTTAAAAAAAGATGCATCTGCATGTGTTGACTGCGGTGATTCAGATGATAAAGAGGGTTTAGTTCATTCATATACTGACTTTAATTCTTCAGCGTATTGTCTATAAACAGTTACAGTCAACGAGCAACAATGAAATTAGGAGCAAACAGTATGATCTGAAAGACGGGTGCATTTCTTGTCATGTACATATGGTGTAGGGGTTGTTTCAAAAAAGTTTAGAAATCTTGTCAAATGTGATTTTCTAATAAACTTCCAGAAAGAAAAAAATATTCTTGATTAAGGGTAATTGATTCAAAGATTTGTACTAACTTGCAATTACAATATGAGTAATGGCATGGATTAACTGAAACGTTCTTCCAAGCTATCCTCATATAATGGTATAGTCCTTGCTTGACTGTCTCCACTCATTCTTGACACAGTGTGATAAACCCAGTTCTAGAGATAATGTCTCAATTAACGATATCACAATGTTAGTTTACTGGGATGAAGATGGAGTCACACAGAAAATCAAAAATTCTATCATAATCTGTTGTGAAGTGAAACAAAGGTACATACCATGAAGAAAAGGTCATTTCACTAATTCTGTTATCTAATCAGCAAGTCATCATACAAATCCTTATTAGCTAATTTAAAAGGGTGATTAACTTCCTGCCATAATAGATATCCAATCTGTTACTTTACGTGTTAACATGACTCGCTAATTGTATCATTAACAAAGTTAAGTATGGTATATAGGTTTATTGTTTTATTTTGGATCTGTTATTACTGTTATTTGTTGTGGCTATTTATTAGTATGATCAGGGGTGCAGAAATGTTGTCCAAACCTAATTGTCCATTGACAAAAAAATTAAAATATTTACATGACTGTATTAAAAGAACCATTTATCCATACTGTCATAGTTAAAAAAATATAGAGCAAGACAAGATTGTAAAAATGCTCCAGATATTTTATTCCTGACATTTTTCAGTAGGACATCAGATACTGTTGATGAAATCTATGATCAATTCTAAGTTCACTCCCTTTTTTATTTGAACCTTGCAAAGAAATTAATTAACCAAAAATGATTTTATCTGCTTTGCTATGGCATACTGTGTTAAACAATTTCTTGTAATGCTTAGTTTGGCTAAAATTGCATTTATTGATCCTCTAAATTATCCACCACTTGATTTTCTCTGATTTGTCCCTTTCATTATCAAAAACATGTACTGTGCTTTGACATTTCTGATGTGTTAACAGTGGGTCTTTTTCCATGTGAAAACATGTCATGTAAACAATCCACTGGTTTTGTCTTAAACTGAGGGTAATCATCTTACATATATTATACAAGATTTGATTGTTCGATCTTCATTGGCCTATAGGCAAAAACAACCATGCAGCCAAAAATCTTTGAACTCCTGTTTCCTTAATTTTTTATTTTTTATTGTATTCCTTGTCACAGTTTAGTTTTAGCATTTTAATTTTATTCTTCATTCAATGTAATCAATGTGCCCTTTATTTCTAAGAAAACAATCGATCGATATGCATTAAAGGGAAAACTCATAATAGGCACACATAATGATGCAAAGGAATCCAGTGATTGGTTCAAAACAAAAGACTACTTCGGTAAGCATTATCCTCCAACCAATGAAAATTGTTATTTTGTAATCATTAAAAGATACCACCAAAAAGGTAATGTCTGCTTACATTGGATATATCCCTAGAACTGTGGCTGATTACAATCCTAATAGCTAAATTTCAGCATACACTATGCATCTACAACACACCCATAGGATACTTGCTGAAAAGTATGAATAGTGCTTGCATACACAATGCTCACACAAAATGGGAACTACTGGCGTTTCAAGTTAATGGCCAAAAGTTATTTGTCCCCAAGCAATTTCCTTAAATGTTTTGTTAAATTTTGTATACTAGACAAGACAGTTTATAGCATTATCAAACTTCCCATATCGAAACCTGTCCTAACTTGTATCCACTCTTAATTCATGCACCATGTTTCTTGTGCTTGTTTCAAGATCCCAATCAACTGAGTCAGTACCTTTCCACGATAGCAGCAGTGACAGCTGATTATTAAATACTCAGAGAAAGATAAGTTTAAATGCAATTTTAATGAAAAAACAAAAATCCAAAACAATGGGAATGTCCAATTTAACTGCTGCCATAGTTGAAGAAATGTTGTGGCCCTGGGGTGAATATTAGCTGTTCAAGTCAAGGCCACAATTCACATATTGGTTTTCTTTAACTTATTATTACCTGGAAACCCACAGAAACAGATATTATGGCAGCAAAGGCAATGCAAAAACTTGGTTATTATAACATGCACATCTTATATAAGTTTGAAAAAATGAATGGAAAACAATACTCTGAAAATTATAATTGAGATATTGTAATACAAGGGAGAAAAAAACTTTGGTATGAAATAACATGGTAAAAAGAAAATTCAAAATGTACTATCTCTTCAAACATGATACTTTTTTAGTAAAGCTTGAATTAAATTTTTTTATTAAAAAAAGCATTTTTCATTCAAAATTTATGTCATCATTTGCTGAAGGTGGTATATTGTGATTAAAATGTTTGAAAGAAATGAAATATATTTAATGATAAAATTAATAATTGAGAGAGATAATTAATGGTCAATTTATATAGAATTACCTATAAATCTTTTGTTACGCGATATTAACTTCTGGAGAACCAATCATGGAATATACTTCAATAATAGGACAAAGTTTGACCCCTTTAAGGGTAGCTTGTAATCAATATAGAGTTCATAAACTTTTTTTTAAAAAAACCATTAGTAAAAGAAACATACATTGCTTATCAATTTCAATGGCGATGTATTAGTTTCACAAATTATTATAAGGGTTCTAGTTTTCGCAGTGGCGTAGCGAGGGGGGTGAAAGGCCCCTAACAAATTACCATCCCGCAGGTGGGGCATTTGCCCTGGGCGCCGGTGGCTAGGGGGCACAAAATTGGCCCAAATTTTCAACAATGGATTATATATTGAACCCATTAGTGAAACTTGAAAAGTACATTTACTTTAAGTAACACAATACAAACAATGTTGTTTTGGCCAACGTCTGCTGTATAGCTGTTGAATGGATTACAGTCGTGCGGGTGGTCTACTGGTTAAACGATTTTATATACAGTCCGAGGTACAGGCTTAGCCCTCCTTGACTGTACACTAAAGGCCGTATGCTCGTAACATAATATCTGTGCAATCAAGCACTGCTCAGTGTAGAGAGAGAGAAAAACACTAGAAACAATTGACTTTGATGATGTTATTGATCAGTTTTCAGCAGTGAAGGCCAGGAAAATAAATCTTTCGTAAAACGCTACTTGTAATGTAATGTACTATGTGCAATCTCCAGATGACATAATTAACATAATTAAATTTTTTTTGGATATTATTTTTTCTAAATAGGTTAATATTGTTTTATAGGGAATTTAGCCTAGGCTATAC
Organism: Unio delphinus; assembly: GCA_029339505.1. NCBI lineage: Eukaryota > Metazoa > Mollusca > Bivalvia > Unionida > Unionidae > Unio > Unio delphinus. The sequence continues at coordinate 1,160,279 of JAQISU010000021.1, read as the reverse complement.
TTTTTTCTAGCAATTAAATTGTAATAGTTTAATAATTATATTATGACTGATAATGATTATTTATCGTTTTGGAAACAAGGTACATAACTGCGCAACAGGGGCAGCCGGGGGCGCAAATTTGGGTGATTTGCCCTGGGCGTCAAATATCCTCGCTACGCCACTGAGTTTTCGTTAAGAAAACGACCCATGACAGATTCAGGATATCAATGACATTCCCAAAGCCAAAACGGATGATGGATTTCAATTTTTTTAAATATTTTTTTAAAAGTTGCCACCGGGTAATACTGTGTCAATTATGTCCTTCTTTCAACAAATATATCATATTGTACGAAAGCATGCCGAACTTTACCTTCAAAGTCACTAACACATCATTCCCAGAAAACTTCTACCTCGCGACGATGTTTTTTAAAAAAATTTTTTTTTACAGCTTTACAGCAGCATCTTGTTTCTAGTTCTCACAGGTTCCGTGATGTTGCGTGAGACCTGATGGCATCCGGTTAGGTTAAATACTTGCCTGTTGAATAAGATCCGGCACTGGCATGAACTCCACCCGTCTCAGTAAAAAGGTAATGAAATCATAAAAACAGCCTACATGTAAATATTTCTTGAATAAATATTTTGAATATATATGCCACGTTTGTTGAATGATGCAAGAGCCATATTTAATTAAACCCTTTTTATATCTATATGCAGAATAGCGGAGAACTCGCCCCATGGAGAACTCGCCCTGGGAGAACTCATCCCAGGTGTCAGGAGAAGTCGCCCCATAGTGGTTGGAGAATTCGCCCCACTTTGCCTGGAGAACTCGCCCCACTTTGCCTGGAGAAGTCGCCCCAAGGATAATATATAATAATTCTGAGATTTCGCCACATGTTTGTCAAGGCTTCATTTATTGTTGTTTCTTTTCTTCAACTTAGTAACTTATTAAATCTATAAAATTTGCAATTTTTTAACTTTTCCATTTGATCAACTCCGCTTCTGTACTTAACAAAAAATAAGTGTTCTGTCCCTTTCCCTCTGCTCTTCAAATCATTAGATGCGTTTTATTTGGACAAATAAGAGAGGATGTAAGCATGATGGGATGTCTCCAGTTTTAGATATAAAATGGTTCCAACATAATAACCTACCTAAGTCATCCTGAGATGACGTTATGACATTGACTTTTATAACCCGAAATCGACTGAATTGGCGCTGACCGTCAATAAGCCAAAGTGTTATGTTATTATTTCTCTAACTGAACAATTTAATCTGATTTTTCATTGAGATTTGCTAACTATTAACAACTGATACTTAAACTAAATTTAAAAAAAAAAAAAACAAACCATTATTGATGACTACTCAAGAAATGCGGTCGCTATCGCAATAATCATCATGACTAATGCGTAGAATTCGGACGGTTTCTGAAAGATCAGTTGTACTACATCATTTAGTTTATTTCTTCTTCTTTGTCAGTGTTTGTAATTTTATTATTTCTCAATAATAACACACTATTTAAATTTTAAAGAGAACTTTAAAAACTATTTCGCTACTAAATTACGATTGTAAAATAAACAAGATTACATTATTTATTAATATATAATAACACAATGATCACGCGTACTAGACCAAAATTTACTAATGAGGCACAAATTAATGTCGTCGACTCGTTAACTCATTATATACGTTTCTTTCCTTAATGCATACATTTTTGCTGTATCAAACAATATACGTCTGTCATTCCAAAAAGGTACTGATACATAGGTAACCCTTTTTATGCACAGCGGTGGTTTTTTTTGTGTGTGTGTGGAAAACAAAGGGTTTTGTGAGTACAAAAGGCGCTGAAAATTGACTTGTACGTTTATTATAAATAATATAACCAAATAAATGGTTATTGTTGATGCATATATTTTTTAATATGGATAACTTACGTTACTTTGTCCTAATAATAGGAAATGAAAATGATAGGATTTAATAAACCCTTCGGAAATGTAATCATGTTTCATATGTCTGAAAATTATATCTTGATAAATCTGTCAAGTAATATTTCGACTAATTTTAGCATAAATAATGCTTAATAATATGTATGTTACCGATACATACGTGAGAAAGATATACCACACTACGGAACACTTAATGATAGCCGGCCAAGTTAGCATGACAAAAGGTGTCATGCCGCCATATTTCATTTCTCAGTATAAAAGAAAAACATCAAGTACAACGAGGACAAGCCACTAAAGTTATATTATATTCTTTGTACTAAACACCACATATACGTAAGGGATTTAAATTAAAAATTTTGAATGACACTTACGTTTTTATTGGACATTGAATCAGTGATTCATAAAACATTCTTACCATTACGTTTGCATGACAAACAATAAAATATAATTAGTATACAGGTGCAGCATATAATCTGGCACATTTAGTAAGCAATGCATTAACAACTTAGTTCATCGATTTGGAACATATTCCACAAATGAAAGAATCGTCCTTGTTTTTCTTTAGTTTTTCGGGTCTGTCTTCTTTTTAGCTTCCCTTCCGAAACCATCTTCAGTTGACTAGGAAGAGCGTATGCCTCCTTGTATAGAAGAGTCACTACCAGATACAGTGACAGCTTCGATTTCATTGCACGCCGATTTAAGCGGTTATGCCAACCTTCAACGTCGTTGTTAGTTCTAATTGCCCTCTGGAATACTGACCATGTTGCTGGAAGCCATGTTGGATTTGTTATCCAGGTGTTTTCAACATACTCCATCAGTTGTACTAACTGTTCAGTATTGGCCTTTTCCTTCATTTTGTAAAATGTATGGTTGATCAGTTCTTCAGGAAGGAATGGCAAGGCCTAAGACTTTTCGAATGAATTTATATACTCCATCTTTCATGTTGTAGTCAGACTGAAATATTGCAAGGAAATATATATAAAATGTGTGTGCGTGTGTGTGTGTGTGTGTGTGTGTGTGTGTGTGTGTGAGAGAGAGAGAGAGAGAGAGAGAGAGAGAGAGAGAGAGAGATGAGTGTGTATTTTAGTATATGATGTTATATGATTCCGACGGAAATGTGTATACACTTTTTATATAACGTTTAATGCTTTCATCTCTAATGTTTATTTAACAAATATATATTGTTGTAGTCGTATTACATCGTCATATTATTTGAGGAGCTTTTTAAATGTTTGGTATAGAGGTAGTAGTAAGGGGTATATACCTGCAATCCAAGTGACTGGGCTTGACGCAACACTGCTTGTCCCCAGTGAAAAGCACAACCATGGATTGGTTTTTTTAACACTTTGTGCAAAGCAAGCAAGGGACCGTGCTCAAAATCTACAACCATTTCCCTCACTTCTGGGCTACTGGGCAGCATGGTGAGGATACTGCGGAATACCTGGGCAAATATGAATAACAGAATAATAACACATTGTCTTACTATACAATATACCAATGATATGAACATGATGTTGTCTAATTAATTTAAACACAAGTTTTAAGAAAACTTTGCATAAGAAGTGTAGTACAAATAATACCTTTTTATAGTCCTTTTTCTGTCTTCTAGACATCAGTATGAAAGTGCATGGAAACTGCTTAATTTCACCCGAGGCTTTCACAAACGTGTGGATGGACAGCAACTGATGAAACGGCTTCCTCACTAGTTTGAATGTCCCATCAATATACCATGTTTTTGCATTAGCCATCATTTGCAGCTGTTGGTTTGTTGCGAAAATAAGGTGACGGTGTCCACCTACTCTCACATCAGCCTTGAAAAAATCATCAGATGTGTTTTGCTCAATGAATTCGTTGTCCAGCTGAAGAAAAATACAAAAAGGGTAATACATGATACTAATAGCTGCATCGATTGGCGCTAATACGACATGATGCAACAGTGCTAGGCATTACTATAAACTGCCACACTGCACACATCGTCGAGATATAACTTAAAAATTGTTAAATCTACGTTAAAAATCCAAATCTCTCTCTCTCTCTCTCTCTCTCTCTCTCTCTCTCTCTCTCTCACACACACACACACACACACACACTATAAGTAAATAACTATGATCTTAATTGAAATAAGTTCTCGTTCAGTAACCATTTATTCTTGCAGCATTAAAAATGTTTACATATGAATATTAAATGTCATACCTCAAATTGTAAATCTGCTGGCTCAGACGGTCTGCTCCGCTGTCGTGTGTAGTTAGCAACTCGTACAATGTTGTTGTAATTTGGTCTTGAATGTTCAGACAGATGGACATCGACATGCTCATCCATAATTCGTGTAACAAATGTCGTTGCCGGCGCAAACAGATCTCGTCGTGCTTCTTCCTTGATCTAAGATATATATATATATATATATATTACAATTAGATGGGATAGATGTACATATCCTGGTAGAGCGTTGATACAGGTGGTTGGTAAGAGAAAGATGAAAGGTGTGTGATGATATTGTTTTGTTTAAATTACACAGCGGTGGTTTACATTTTCAATATCATGCTTCGAGAAATTATAATAATGTATTCATGACTATAATTCAATCATGATAATTTATTGGCCCGTCAATTTCATTGCAACAATGGCTACATACAAAGACATGTTTCTAGTAGTTGTTAAATCAATTACCTTTTTCTGCATTTCAAGAGATTTTATAATCCCTGGCATCCCTTGATGAGTGTGCTGCCCGTCGATTCGACCAAACCCATCAGCAGTCTGGCGCAACGTTACAGGACAAGCTGTTGTTTTATTCCTAACACTGCACCGCCAATTTGTGTAGTGCCTATTTTGACGCTGTAAATGGATCATACAAATAATATAAATATTTGCATGCATAGAAAAACTACTTATTATCAAATATATATATTTGTTGTTTACATTACTAATCTATATAATAGGCTCAAAACAAAATTATATAAATAGAGAATGAATGCTGTTTAAATTAGTTCAATTAGTGGGCATACACCAATCATATGTGGCATTGCACTGAAATTGTTATCATGTTGTTATAACACCTTACGCTACAATAGATTAATGAACAAATAACCCAATACACATACCTTAACAACGAAGGTGAAGCCGTCACTACTGACTAGCTTACGCTTTCCTCGTTGAGTTCCCCCGTCAATAACTTTAAATGTTATGTTACTTTCCTCCTCATAAGTTATCAAATTTGATGTTATGTTTTCTTCAATGGAGTACTCTTAGATTTTCTCCGGTACAGAAAACGATACTTTTGTTATATCCAAGGAATCATTCCTTGTGCTGCTCGCAACGGGCATTCCTAAAGTGTCAGCTTCGGTACAGTCATGACATGTAAAATCTAGGTCCGTTTCGTTCTTGACTGCCGTACGATATGCATCCCTTGTGATACCTAAAATGGAGAAATTATAGTATGAAACGACACAACATGGGAAATATCTAAATATCTAAATTGAATAAACGATTAGTAGTATGAAATCGTAAAACAATCAACTGAACCTGTTACAACTTAAATTCTTAAGGATCAAAAATGTTCAATTGCACTAATATACATTTTATACACTAACAACAAATATTGACTTATATGTGATTATTAATAATAATAATAATAATAATAATAATAACTATAAAAAGATACTATGAAAATGAAATGCTGTACTAGCTTATCATTATAAAATGCTTACCTGTGTTACACTTTCTATGCGTCCATTTGCTGCACTTGTCACACATTATCGCTTCTTGAAGTGGTTTCCAAAAGACATTTTACACATATTTCTGCCATTCTCATTACTACTATGATAAAAATTGTGGCCAACAAGGTTTTTATATGCCCGCAATAAAATGTCTACAAGCAAATGTATGTGTTGTCATAATAAATTCAGTTTTGAAGAAAATTAATCTTCAAAGTGATGACTAATTTATTAACAAAACTTATAAAGTTGTAAGTAGCTTGGATGATTTTTCTGGTCGTAAGTGATAATTCTTGTGAGCATAAGTGCCTATTTGTTGTACTCAATTTTACCCCGTAATGGTCTTCTTTTCTCCGCATCGAATGAAAGACAATGGCATTGTGCTAATTCTTGTGAACATATGCACCTCTTTGATATAGTATTTTGTACCCGGTGATTGTAATCTTTCCTCCGTGAGCAATATAATACCACTGTATTGTGTCTGTATTTTAGTGAAACCATTTCAGTATTTCTAACTCCGGTTTGTTTCTATTAAAAAGAATACTCGCCGATATAATTTATAAATTACTAAAATCAGAGGCCACGATTAAATTCCATTGAAAGTAGTTAAAAAGTAAGTCAACTCTTAACAAAAAGAACGGTTGAATAAATGCGCATTTAATTTGTGTGTCTTCTTGTACGAAATGTTTTAAAAAGGTTTAAAAATTCCTAATTTAAAAGAGGAATTTAAAATGCTTCAACATGCCGATGATTATACTAACTTCTTTAACGATCCAAATTCTTTTAAGCACTTACATAAAGAATATGAGGCCTTTGGGAGGGCCTCGGGATCGAATATAAATCATGATAAAACAGAAATTTTAAAAATAGGAAACTGGAGGGGGAACCACCCAGGTTTACCTTCCCCCCCCCCCCCCCCCCCCTTAATTAAAAATAGAGTGAAAGCCCTGGGAATCTTCTTTGGGGCAAATGAAGAAAAGGAAAACTGCTTAAAAGTCAAAAAGAAAATAAAAGAAGTAATAAACATCTGGGCTCTACAGCCGCTTAGTCTAATAGAACGTTCACAGGTTGCAAAAACATATATGTATTCAAATTTGACATATTTAATAAACTCTGTGGACATTAAAAACAAAACACTAGCAACAATAGATAATGAAATAATAGATTACATTTGGAATTACAAGACACACTACATAAATAAGGAAACATTATATAGGATAAAATTAAAAGGGGGATTAGCCTTACCTAATCCCCCCGTAATGAAACTAAAATCAATCTTAAATAGGCTTAAAAGATTAAACGCTACACCACAGAAACCATGGGAAGCACTATACATTTTTTGGCTAGGCTTTGGAATGCGCAACAAACAAGACATATACATGAACAACAAATTAGTGAAAAAAATAGCCGCACCACATTTATATAGGGAAACTAAAGAAATTTTATATAAGTATAGGGATATTAAGGAAATATGGGAATTAGGACAGGATAGAACATATGACTGGATTTTAGAAACAGTATCAATTCAACATAAACCAAAAGTGCAACTACAACACACTGCTGTGAACTGGGACAGAGTTTGGAGGCATTGGTCCGGCATTAACTCGTTTAAGGTACAAAGTACCATGTACACGTACCTCCACAACGCCTGGCTAACAGGCGAAGTGGCAATTAAACGGAGGTTAATAAGGACCCCTGTTAGCTGCCCTCTATGCAATAATGCCCCATACACAAAAGACCACGTAATTACAAAATGTGACAAAATAAAGGAAGAAAGGACGAAACTAATAAAAGAAATAACGAAGGTCGACAAATATGACGGACGTAAATTACTCTTCCTAGACGGAAATTTCAATAAACAATTAATTAGACAAATAACAGACTTTATAACGGATACCTTAATAAAATGTGGTCCACTAATGAAGGTTAGGGAACTAAGCTTAAATTTAAATTTAATTTAATATAGAAAACATAAAATTTGAAATTTTAAAATTTGAAATTTTTGAAATTTGAAATTTTAAAATTTGAAAGTTTGAAATTTTTGAAATTTGAAATTTTAAAATTTTTAATTCAATATATATATATATATATATATATATATATATATATATATATATATATATATATATATATATATATATATATATATATATATATATATATATATATATAACTATATTATTATACATATTGTGAGGGGGAAGTATAGACGATGACGCCATAGGGCTAAATCACAAGGCGCCACGCGAAGTGAGCAGGCCTGTGGAAGAGTTTAGAAAACACCACCCAAGTTTCATATATTTAATATATGCATTTCCTATTACATATTCTCTCTATAGAAACAAGTGTTTTTTTCTCTGGATACTATACCCTAGCTTTATCTTTCATGGCTATATCCCATAATAGCCATGAATCCCAAATTAAGGGACTTAAATTAATTTTGGAATTTTTATTAAATTAAATAATTAAAGACCGGGCAAATTGAGACAGGAACTGTACAGCCAAATAAATTTGTACAGTTTCTGCCTCAAGGAAAACGGACCTATCACATATTAAACTAGATAAATTGAGACACACGTAAACTTTTAAAATAACACACCTCAATTTATTCTAAATTCGAATAAACAATAAAATTTAAATAATTCAATTTAAATCTTTTATCTTCCATATTGGAGAGGATAAAAACAAAATAAGGCAACTGGTAATGATTTGAAAAAAAGATACGGCCATCCTGAACACAAATACGAGTATATAATATACTCTTATAGCAAACACACAAATAGCACCATACATATAACATACACCAGGATAATAAGGACCACTAGCCATGGTCAACAAAGTGAAAAGTAACCTACTAGAGTGGGTAGGTCAAATCTCAACTAGTAAGGAGTACTTAGAAATACACTAGGGCATTGAAAAAATACCCCTTGTCATATATCTATAACCCCGATGGGGAAAATTAAATGGTCTTTAGTATTAAAGAATAATATAAAAAACAACATAAAAACATCGGGGGGTACACACAGACAAATAAACTTTTTTTTAAAATTTTTTGATGGGGGGGGGGGCATCTGTCTGGTGCCCCCCCCCCCCCAAAAAAAAGAAATGTTTTAAAAGAAACGGAGAACTTATTTTATTATACGAAAAATGAGGATCTCTATAATTTTTTTATATGGAAGCGATGATTATTCAATGTAGTTTCTCTTATATTTGCACATCGAGAGCACCGGTGTATGTTACATTTAGATGACGAAAATGTTCTTTTTTCTTTTTCTTTTCTGTCTGTTTAGTACTAATAAAAAAAATCTTGCAAATTCTTGGGTCTTCTTTCAGCGATAATTGATTTATTTTTGTAAAGTGTTTTTACGCTGGTAAATTGATAAATTTATTTGATAAATTTAGGAGACTAAAAGTTATTAATTATACGACGTAGATTAGATAATGAAGGATTCGATTGTATTGTGAAAGGGATTTCATCTCTCTCTCTATTGTACATACTGCTTTGTTTAAAGCCAAATGTTGAGTAATATTACGGGCTTTGTTCAGCGCAGAATCAATTATATGTGTAATATAATTTCTGTTTTGTAAATGTTTGGAATTTATTCAACGAATTTTGTAATTGACAATCATCTGAAATAATACGTTGGTTTATTTTCGACTGGCTATGTGGTATACCGTTTTTACATGACATGGGATGACATGAAGAATATTCCACATATTGGTGGATATTAATTTCCTTGATATGAATATTTGCAGAGATAGTGTTATCAATATTTTATATCACATTTACATCTGAAAATGAAACATGCGTACTAGATGCAGTATAAGTACATTTTATTGTCGGGTAAAATTGATTTAGGCGATCAATAAAATTTTACATTTCTTCAGTTGACTGCTTCCAGATATAAATATGTCATCGAAAAATCTGAACCAAAGAGATGAATTAAACTTTTCGTTTTGAAGAAAGTCCTTTTCAAATTTACCCATGAAAGGAAAGCGTATGAAGGAGCCATATTAATACACATTGCCGTACCCATTATGTATATGTATTTCGTATTATTACATTGAAAATAATTATTTTCCAAGATGAGTTTTAATATTATAAAAATATCTTCACAAGATAGTGGGCTATTATTAGGATTGTAATCAAGAAAATTTGAACACGCTTCAATACCAACTGCATGCGGAAAGTTGGAATATAGTGATGTTACATCTAATAATACCAGGATTGAAATCCTAGCTGTGGAATAGACTTCAACTTTTTAATGAAAGTTGTTGTATCATTATGAGTTTTGGGAAACATCTAGAATTGAAGTGTACGCATGTTAAGAGAGAAAGTATCAAATTCCTCATATACGGAATTATCTATGTTACCATCTCATTAATGCATGTTGATTTTTTAAAATTTAATTTCCATTGACGGATCTTCGCCAATATGTTTGTAGTAGTTTACATCATTTAATTGACGTTCAACTTATTTAAAATAATCTTGTTGATTCATAATAATATTAGTGTTTGACTAATCATCATTTGTAATCACTATACTATCGTCATTCATTACAAGTTACCGATAAATCATCGAAGTGTCTATTCCCAAACACAGCACATAACAAGCACTTCAATACCAGCACTATACTGTCGTCATTCATTATATTATATACAAACTGAATTTCGTCTTAGAAATATTACTATAATATTGTTTTTTTAGTGATCGAGTTTAAATAAAAATCTAAATATGAATCACGTAAAAGATGTTTTAATTCTGTTATAATAAGGTTATCTGGGATATGGGGCGACTTCTCCATACGAAGTGGGGCGACTTCTCCAACCACTCTGGGGCGACTTCTCCCTATACGTTGGGGAGAGTTCTCCCAGGGCGAGTTCTCCATGGGGCGAGTTCTCTGCATACCCTATATGCATTATGAAACATTCACTAAGCAGAGTTTAAATTGCCTCTTTCTTTACATGTTTAAAACATCAATCACATATAACAACATTTCATTCATATAATTTAATCGGGGGAAGATCACATGGTATTTTCATCTCAATATATTCTGGTGATGAAATTCAATCAACTTGTGCATCATACGGTTCTAAAACAGTATGCTTCTTTTCCCGTTATGGGGTAGGCCTCGACATTCTAACCATCGCTGTAACTGAATATTAGAATGCTCATCTATATTCGGATGAATAAATTTCGCGCATGGTACATCGTTTTCAGTAAGAACAATAATACGAATAGAGGTGCTTTCAGCAGCACAGCCTGTATTTTTGTACCTAATGTGTTTACAAAAATAATGGCGTGATCGAAAACCAAAACTTACAACCAAATAGATGAAGAAAATACTAAAAGGAAGAATTAACTAAAGAAAAAAGGAAATTACCAAACAAACAAGTATTCAAAGTGAGTTGTTTTTAAGCACGAACAGCACGAGAGAAAATGGCGTCAGCGAAAAGAACTATGACAAACCTACAGAAGCATTTTAAAACCCGGAGAGTACAATTGGAAGATGGTGATTACATTGAATGTAAGTACAGAGAAGGAACCCAACAAGTAATCTTTCCAGACTCAAATGGAATAGGAATACCAGGTACAACAGCTGTACTAGTATGTTTCCAAATGTTAGACAAGGACCTACTATCCAAATTATATTCAATCAATTACGCAAAAGGGGGATATAACATTAGATATAGAGGAAATACACCGGCCATACCATACGGAGAAACAACAATAATGGCACATAGAGCCATAGTTAGAGAACCAATACCAATCATGAGAAAAATCAAAAAACAAACGGGAGAGCTCCATATTGAGGGTATACCCATGGAAGTACCACTTGAAATTGTCAAATGGGTAGAGGAAAAATTCAACATCAAGGTAGAAAACTCAAGGTTAGGAACAGTCCCTGGATTTAACATCTACAATGAAAACAGAATCCTTGAAATAGAGAGATCAAAACTCCAAACTATAAAAAGAGCATGTTACCTGCGTGGCTTCCTAATAACTACATGGTATAAGGGCTGCATCCATCATAGGAAATGTAACAAATGTGGAAATGTAGGGCACACACCAAGGAAATGTACACTACAAGGAACGAGAGAAGAACAAATTGACGTACCAATATTAGCGGAACAAGAAAAAGAAAACGAAACAAAAGAAGTAAAACAAATACAAGGAAATAGTACCAATCCTCAAGGAAAACAAGACATGACAAAACAAGGGAAAAAAAGTTTAAAAAACAGAGAGAGAAAAGCTAGACGAAGAAAAGAACTGGAAATACAGAACACAGAGTCTAGTGCAAATCGGCAAGAATCAGAAGTCATGATTCAAAAAACAACAGAGCAACAAAAAACAACAGGAGAAAAAAGTAAAACTAATACCAAATGCCCAGAAAAACAAAAGGGAGAAAAAACTGGTAGCCACCAAGTCGTGACTCAAAAAACAACAGAGCAACAAAAAACAACAGGAGAAAAAAGTAAAACTAATACCAAATGCCCAGAAAAACAAAAGGGAGAAAAAAACTGGTAGCCACCAAGTCGTGACTCAAAAAACAACAGAACAACAAAACACAACAGGAGAAAGAAGTAAGACTAATACCAAAAGTCCAGAAAAACAAAAGGCTATGACTCAAAAACAACAGAACAACAAAAAACAACAGGTTCAGAACAACAAAATTACCAAGCCTTAATTACAACAAACAAAATACAAAGAGAAAGAGAACCACCCGAAAAGAAACGGAAATTGAATAACAGAAGAAATAGTAATGATGAAAGAAATATGTTACAAAAACAGGAAAGAAAGGTACCGAATGAGAGTGATGAAGACAACATAGATCAATTGGAAGAAAAAATTTATAACGACAAAGCAATAGTGGAAGATTTAACAGCTGAAGAAATCCTCAAAAAAGGAAGGAAAGAAAGAAGGAAAGAAAAGAGAAGAAGAGAAAGGGAAGAAAGGCTTAGACGACTATATGATTTGAAATATGACGAATGTTTGATTTAAAAAAATATATATATATAAATATATATATATATATATATATATATATATATATATATATATATATATATATATATATATATATATATATATATATATATATATATATATATATATATATATTGGGTATTTGTTTGAGATGGGACTAATACCTAAATATATTAAAGAAAACACAGAACCAAAGCATATATCAAACACCTTATAAAAAAAACAGGAGGGCCTTCCCTTAAAATGGTCTGCAAAGATCAGCGGGAAGACGACCCCTCCAAAAAAAAAAAAAAAGAACAATAATACGGAAAGTATCACTGGTAGCCATTACGCTGGTTTGCCTTGTCCGAAAAGCTATATTTAGAAACTGATGTCGGTGCGTGTGACGTATCAAAGAGGTCAAAAATACAAGCGCCCATTGTACAAATTAATCAGCGTTTCTGTTACACGCGCTCACATGTTCGGCACATAAATATTGAAAATCGGTGCGACTTTTCTGCAACTATATGCAGTGGCGTCGCTAGGGGGTTGCGGGGGGTGCGAACCGCACCGGGTGACACACTTGAAAACCAAGGGTGCATCTATCTCCACCAGTATGCGTTTACGTTTCTCAAGGTCAATGGTAAACATTTTATACTGCATTTGTAAGAAAAATAGTGTGACTTCATAAGGCGATTTCGCAATAAATGTCACATGTTTTCAATACGTAGCAATTACCAATCATCAAAAAAGTTCATGTGAATTCATACAGATCTGCCTTTACTTCTGATGCTTGCGGCGCATTCGTGCTAAACCGACGACTTCTTTCCTCTGCCATTTTCCCTTGCTCATTCTTTTGCCTGTTAAAGTCGCCGTTAAATGTTTTTGTGTTGAATGAAAGGTTAATTTATGGCCAATCCAATGCATTCAAAATGGAATCAAAGGTTACAGCTGACACATTTTCGTTACACTGTAAGAATGCTGAAATCACCAGCTTTCGTTTCAATGTAGTATTCTCAGTTAGGGCTGACCGTTTTCGTCGGTGCGTCTTCGTCCTGGAAATTGATTTTTTTCAGCGCCTTGTGACCATCTGCGACGGTAACCTTCAAGGAATGATCCAAAATCAACTGATATGAATCAATAAAAAATACTGCAAAGAGTTTTTTCGTCCAAACCATCCTCTATACTGTCTGACTGGAAAAGGTACAGCCACTTAGGTCAGCATTAGTATAAACAGCCACTCTGTGATATATATGTAATGAAAAGTTCTTTCTGTCAATTGTGACTAAATGAAATTATTCAACTTTCCAAACCAAAGGAAAACATCATCACTCACATGAATTATATCTCTTGATTTTCCTTGTAGGTACTCTACTTCTGATGGACTCTGTATAGTAAATACCAGGGTGGAGCGGCTGAAGTCTTCATGCGCTTATTAACACCTTTCATAGGTACTAATATTACACCTTCCCGCGATGAAATGATCGATATCATCGAAAAAAATAAATAAAATCATCCATGACCTAAAAACGACAGAAGAGATTTTAAATTATAAACAAGAAACTATTAAAGAACTTGAGGGGAATCGTGAGTATTTTATCAATAGTATATTTAAGAAAATTCATGATAACTGGAAAAAAAACTGAATTGACAATGAATTTTTTTCTCGAATATAATAACGACCCAGATGGTGGTGGTAGACATATTGCTCCAAATAACGTGAACATATCCTCGGCGATTGCGTTGAATTTAGTATGTGATGTCATCGAAGGAAGCTATCAAATAAATCTCGAGCGATCAAATCAAGCTCAGCAAGGATATATTCTATACTCATTTGTACCAACAGCTCCTCCAGGGTTTCTAATTATTGAGGACCCAACTAATCCAGTCTTTATGAGATGTCATAATAATTTGTTAACGAGAATCAATTTTAGACTCACTGACCAGTCAGGAAATCTGATCGATCTACGAGGCGAGGTTTTGCAAATTAGTTTGTTTGTGAAATCGTAAAAGAAAATAGTTAACCACATAGCAGCACCGGGGGGGGGGGGGGGATGGAGCGCGACAACCGTATTGGCGTATTTTTTTTTTTACGATTTCGAGAAAACCTTAGTTTACCACGTCGACGCCTTTTTTTACGATTTCGAGGAAGCCTTAGTTTCCCACGTCGACGCCTGCAAAAGGTTGTCCGATTCGCCCCCTCTGCTGCTTCTCTTGATTTTCCTTGTAGGTACTCTACTTCTGATGGACTCTGGCCAATTCGTTCTTGTTGTGTGTATGGGACGTTTTTGCAGATTTTTCTGTTTGAGATAGTCACTCCATTCTGCAACTTGGATCCCTCGTCCAGTCTTCCCTTATTCTCATGAAACACTGCCGTAATCGATCTTTGATCTTATGAGTGCGTGCACTAGCGATAGACCGTAAATTTCATGTTGCGGCTGATACAACGTTATATGCCGCACTTAACAGATTTAGTGGCATGATCTTGTATTTCTCTGACTACCTCCATTTGATATCCTTTTCTAGCATCTGAATTTCCATCTCCAACTGCCACATTAATAACTTAGAAGAGAATTCATTTTATTCCCTGGAAATGGTCTTCACTCCTAATAAATTCTTGCGCATGTCGAGGTGTTCATCACAAGTAAGGAAAGCGTGACCCTGTTTGTAGACATTAGACAAGGAAGAGGTTGTTTTTACATCACTATCATCCACGCAGAGTCTCTAACATACAATGAATCGGTGTGTGCAGTTGTAACCTAGCTTCTGGTAAAAACCGATAAGCACTTTTCATTCATGAAAACCTTAGCTTGCTAATATTTGAGTCTACCGAAAAAGGACAATTCACGAAGTCCGTCAGCCTAGAGAATGAAGGACGCTCTGATATATACGTTTTTATATATAAACAGTTCTAAGTTTTCCATGGACCTCAGTCATGTATCTGCAGAACAAGTAAGGTTTGTACGTTTTTCTTCCTGCACCGACAAATTGATTTGACAATATACCATAATCATCATCACATTGCCTTTATGATGTAATCTATGTTTTCAACTCCAATAGAGGTATACTAATTTTAGATTTTTGCTGGACGCTGGTTTTGTATTTAGAATCTTATGAGCTTCCTTGCATATCTACCTTCACAGAGACACTCCTATTTGACCTGGTAAGCAAAACCGAACAGAAGTCGATATCCAGTCTATTCAATGAGTGTTCTTGTGAGCTATGGGCTGTTAGGGCGTATGCAAATCGCATGGGACACTGGATCCGCGTCGCAACAACCTTTTTAACGGCAATGGAATCAGGTTACCAATGCAAATAATAACTGGATGGTCGCTTTTTGTTTTTAAGAACAAGCATTTTTATTTTGCCGACCGCTGCTGTGGCCTTGTGGTAAGAGCCTCCGCCTTGGATGCCGGAGGATGCAGGTTTGAACCCGGGCTGAGTCATAACAAAGATTCATAAAAATGGTACTAGCAGCTGCGTTGCTTGGCGATTAGCATTTAGAGGTTAGTGTTAGGACTGTTCAGCCTGCTGTCAGGTAATGTGACTGGGTGGGACATTATGCTACATGTCTGCGGCATGATGCCCCAGTGCTAGACATCACTATAAAGTTCCACACTGCAGACATCGTAACGATACGACTGAATTTTTTTAAAGCTAAGTTAAAAAAATCCAAACACACACACACACACATGTGCCGTTGAACAAGCCATTCAATAAGTTTATAATTACCATCGCTAGGAATCGTCCTTTCAACAACAGTATATCGGTTGCTTCTGATCATTGAAGATAAATCTTCTGCCTTGAAAAAAAAAAGATATTAATTATATCATCAGCTGGAAAGCCATATTAATTCTCTCAGTATTGTAGGATTCCTCAAGAAATACGCGCGACATTAGAGTATAACACGCGTCTTTCCTTTTCGGAAAGGCCGCAGATGCACGTTGCCTGGATCCCTTTTCCCCAGTCTTACTTCGCCCCATTTTTTGATTCTTTATGTAGTACATTACCCTAAAGATTTTTTTATAAACATACCGGAGTCAATATAGTTAATTTTGTTTATTCAAGAAGCACATGCTATAAATCATCAATGTGTACTTGAAACAAAGGGTGACAAAATAAGCTGATAATTCGAAGCTGAATTTGTCTTGCCTGCATGGAGCAACCGATTATGTGTCAGTCCCCCGCCCGCTCCAATCTTTCTTATTAAGATATTCATTTCTGAAGAAAAAAAATTCGTCTTTCCTGGTAATTACTTTCAGCATTTTTTGTTTTCAATACTTGAACGCTTTGGACTTAACTGTAATGATGGTTAATTGCCTTTCTCCTTAACCGATTCATTTAATACTTTGGATTTCTGACACCAAACTTGACGAAGAATCTTAGATTCAAATCTGGACCTGTTTCTCCACCTCTACATTTTCTATTGAGAGCACTGATTGTGTTACGTGACCTAATGCCAATACTTCATTTAATTTATGAAGATGCAGTTATCCATTATTCGTATAGACGAACCTAACTAACGTTCATTGAGTAAACCACCATTATATAAATTTGCCAAAATAGTTATATATTGAAAGCATTCTAGACATCGGGTCATTATCAACGTGCATAGTTTCAACTATTGACAAAGGAGTTACCTTCCAAAAATTAATCACGATATCTTTATTGTTTAGTATAGAGGCATCGGAAGGAAATAAATAGCAAGCTATAACACTATTGAAACTACTGTAGGAAAACAAATTACCATCATTTCTATATTTATACGTGCTCTGCGTAACGTCTGCGGAATCCAGCATCAGTTGAGTGTAATAATCAGCATTAAAATTTGTGCCAGAGGTTAACGCAAAGTTCATCGCCTTGTAAAGGTTTTCCCATGCCTTTAAGAAGAGAGTTTGTATCAGAAGAAAGTTCGCCATGTCAAAGTTCATTTACAGTCGTACGAGATCGTCAGCTTTCTGGGATATTAACCTAAAGTATAAAAATATATATAATTATATAATATATATATATATATATATATATATATATATATATATATATATATATATATATATATATATATATATATATATATATATATAATGAAACTAATATCTTGAGTAGCAGAAACATAACTTGCTATGGTACCATGATGGTAACTAATGACTCATCTCCAATTTTATATAAATGTACAATGCATTTGTCTCATATATCTAGAAGCATTTAATGAATTTAAATATATTGCTATTAGGAGCAATAATTCGTTACTTAAATAATTTAGACTTACAAACCACCAACTAAAACCATTTTGATGGGGTCAGTTGTTTTGTCACGAATAACCTCTCCAGCAGAAATGTCTTAAGGACAAATAACAAGACCAGAAAAGGTATTAAGTATGCCTATGATGGGAAATGTTCCGTGTTTGGTGATTTTTACGGGGTTGGGGGCTTAGGGCGTCAGATGGAAGAATATCTTTATTAACTAATTAACCATGGATACCTAATAAGACTTGCGATGAGGTGGGGGTGGGGGGCATTGGGTAAAACGCCCTTAAGCCATCCTGGCGCACCTTGCGTTAGAAAATGGACATGTCTTGATACAGCAAGCTTGTCTAGATTGTTGCATGGGCCTTGTGAACGGCGGCCATAGTTGGACGCAGCCGCATGCGTAGTTTTTGTGCAAGGCTATTATTTTGGCATCTTCCTGGAAAAGTGTTCAATCCATTTGTTTGATGTAGTTTTGACTGGATCTACCTAAAGAAAACAGGGTACGTATATTTTGAAACAACATAATAGAGAGATGCATTATACATAATATTTCATGATTATCAACAGTTGTTAATTCCGTCTATTGTTAAATTGTCAATGCTGTACAATAAGGGCAAAACGCCCCATTTAGAGGGCGTGTTGCCCCATAACTGTTTATATGTTGTACACTTTTTAACTAACCGTTCGGATGCCTAAAATTATTCTATACTCTTCTGCCGATGGTGCGAACTTACAGAAAGAAAACTGAACGAGAAAATTATGGGACACCAACTCTAAAATCGGCTCCTAAAGCAGTTCATTCTGAAACTTCAATGAAAGCTGCAGCCAGGAATTATGGAATTTCAGCATAAACTTTGCGCAGACATAGAGATTTGATGGTTTCGCAACCTGGAGTGTCAAAACTGCGAAGTAAGACTTCTGTTTTCAAGTTGAGTATGAGTTACTTCTTGTTGAGCACATCCAGTCCACGGAAAAGGCATTATTTGGACTTACCACTATTGACGTACGGTCTTTGACAAACGACTTAACAGTTCATCTGGATATTAAAAACCATCCATTTAAAGGCAATGCAGAAGGTATTGATTGGCTAAAAGGCTTTGTGAAAAGGCATCCAAATGTAGCCATTAGTGCTACAGAGGCAACCAGTGTTGGCAGAGCCGTGGGCTTTAACCGGTCAGATGTGGTCAATATTTACCAAGCATTCTATAAGAAATTTATCGACGCAACAATTGCTGATGGTCTTAGAATGTGGAACACTTGTTTTGTGAAATGTACGAAAGATACTCCACCCATTTTGCTTCTTGATAGGCACCATAGCCATAAAAACATTAGAAGCTGTTCTTTATAAACACGAGAAAAGGGTTGTGTTGATAACCGTTCCTCCCTATTGCGCATATCGGTTCCAGTCTCTTAATGTCACAATTTCCAAGTCAATAAAAAGTGCTTTTAATTTGGAGTCTGTCAACTGGATGACAAGCAATCCAGGAAAACGAATAAGTGCATTTGAAGTTGCTAAAAAAAAAACATTCTGCATCATATATCCAATCTGCCAGTTTACAGAAAGCTGTCACTGGTTTTAAAGCCTGTATACTTTGATCTTTTAATCCAAACAAGTTCACAGATGACGATTTCGCTCCTTCTATGGTAGTGTATAGATCGCCTGACGTCATATTATGAACAAACGCCTTACTTCCGTTTCTATCGAAACATAAACAAAGCACGTTTTCAGTTCCATATTAGTTATGTTATCATCACAATCATGCCAAAAGCACATCGTTGAGGTACAAGCAAGGGCAGTGGGGTCAGGTGTGTTGCAGCAAATTGTGGGAATACAAATGCTGATGGGTTTTCCATGCATTCCTTTCCGAAGGACCAATCACTTCGTCGTAGGTTGACAGATTTTGTAAAAATCAATAGAGCAAACTGGGATGGTCCGACTGAGTTTTTTGCCCTCTGCTCCTATTTTTTCACACCAGAATGCTTCCCATTTAGGTATAGTTTTGAGGTTGAACATATGTGTTGAGCACCAAAGAAAGTCAAACTCAATGATGATGATGTTCCGTCTATCCACTGTGTGGAGGAAACTGACAACCAAACCAAGGTAAACAAAGGTATCATAACCTTCAACACCAAAGCATCAGCTGTGTAGACTTCAAATGTTGTCACCATCAGAAGAAGTTACTTGTCAAGTGTCACCGCCAAAGAAAATAAGAAGGGACTATTCAAAGAGAGAAGCAGCAATGGTGAGTTTTTAATGACAAGTACCATATTATTATATCTATTATATTCAACAAAACGGTAACCATATCATTTCCATGTGTACCCTAAATCAGTCACCATATCATTTCCATGTGTACCCTGTAGAACGTTTTCATAATTTCCAAAATAATGCAGTAAACATCTAATCGATCAAGAACTGAGATATAAACATTTGATAAATATAATATAAACATTTGATAAATACTGTCACAATTTTCATGTTGCCTTCAACTTTGACCATTTGAATAGAGAAATCTTTTCTGCTGGTTGATTTAGAAGGCCTACGTATATATTTCATTGTCAGACTAATGTGTTCATCAGATTAAATATAGATATTTACAAATATGATGAGGTTTATTTGTTAATCTACAAAACAAAATAGAATGTCGGTAGTACTTCCCTGGGTTTTCCAGGGGTCTTTCTCCAACAGTTATACTGGCTGCCATGTATCACCTATCTTGTGCTGAAAAATGGCATTAAACACTAGAACAACAACAACCAAATGGAGTAGAAATTTTACAATATTGTACACCTCAAAATTATCTTTGTAATGGAAACACAATATTTAAACTCCCAATGTAGATGACAGTACATTTTAATTCACATGATATTTGGTATGCAAAAGCACATTGAGGTCTTATGGAGTACATATCATATAGGCATCTGGCATGTGACTCACTAATTTTACTGGTCTAGTAATGTATTGAATTTAGATATATTTCTGTTAGTGCACATTTTAATTTTCATGTAAGATAGCATAAAACCAAGCTAAGATGAATATATTTTATAACTTATAGGATCTAAAGTATTTTAAAAGCTTGAAGAGATTGTGACCAGCAGGCAAATGAGAAAAGATGTACCAATGCTGTCATCTGGACAACAAACTTCAGCACTGGAGGGATACCACTCTGTAATCAATCATTTTGCACCAAAGATGATTGGTTTCTCTTATCATGGAGTGCTTTCAAGGTAAAACTTTTATTATTGCACACACAAAAATACTGTTTCAGGTTTTACAGTGTTTTATATATAGTCAAATATATTCATCTTCAAATTAAATCATAGATATCAAGATCTGATTTTTTATATCCTGCAATGTAACATTTTATAACAGTTTTTAGTGTTTTGAAATGTTTGCAAATAAAGTATTTGGTTTTTGATAGAATTATGTATGGTATTTTGCATCTTTATTTACTTTGAAATAGGCTTTGGCTAGCTGCATTGCATTTTAATGAAAACAGCCAAAGAGAACAAGCGAGCACTAAGAATAGGAGGGCCAGATATAAAATAGTGTATCCAAAGTACAAGAATGGAGAATACACTGTCAGGAAAATCCTAGTTAACTCAACATATAGTAAGAATATGCATCAGTAATTAATGAACAGAAAGAAATATATCACTTAGAGATATAAATACTGTTGTACCAAGTGTAAGTACCTATATTATTTTTTATATATTAAATTCAAACACTAAAGGCAAAATATTTGTTAAAGTTGACATTCCTTTAATTTTAAAAATCATGATTTCGCCCTATGGTAAAATAATAAAAATATGCAAACAATTGTAAAGACAAATACTTTTAATTCATGTATTAATTTCCATACAAAGTTGCAGTTTTTGGTTTGTACAATATAATGGATATTAAATTTTCTTTAATTTACAGATTATGTTGAAAGTATGACGAAAACAGCATTCAGAATTGGACAGGTGAATGATGAGGGAGTCAAACTTTGGGTAGATGTACCACCACCTATGTGTAGTCTGTATGAGAAGCCTGATAAGGATATTGCTACTAAAAATCTTCTTAGAAGTTTTAATCGCTGTCAACCTCATGAAAGCTAGTGTAGTTCAGGTTTTTATCAGGAAAGGCAGTGCGGATCCTCTGAACAGCACATGATGGAATGATAACCCTCACTTCCTTGCCCAAGAAGTGCCAACACCACCGAACAATTTGTCTAGATGCTGTATACAGATGTCTTCTGAAATAATAATTTGAAAACTTAGTTGAGAAAAATAATTCTTTGTGCATTAGATCAAATTAGGAAATCAAAAGTTTTAGTAGGTAGTGTTATTGGTCCAGTGTGATTTATCGTTTTTTTTTTATATCAATAAAGTTAATATATATAACAAATTTATTTTCTGACACAAAAACTGAAATAAAACTATTTGTTGAAAATGTATATGTGGGATTTTTTTGGGCATGACTTATCAGTATCACTATGGTATCTAGGTTAGACAGTGCAGTCCTTAAAAAGAGGGTTTCAATCAATGAAGGTGGCATAAAATGACTGGAAAAAGTGGTTTATTTATTTGCTGTATTAATAACCCCAACACTATGCTGTCATGCATGGATCATGAACACAAAATAACATGAAAAATTACTCAGACATTTTTCTTACTCCTTTCCTTGTTCTGGACGTTCTCCAAATTGTTGTCTATACTGGTAGTATACAACTGTTAAAGCATGGATGTCGAGACAAACTGGACTGAACAATGGATGGTGTGTTATACATTGCATTCCTGGTATTCATTGCAGACACTTTTGACCTTCTCTATGTCACAACAATATACACATTCCCTTGCTGTGGGCATTACCAAACAATGTCCACAATTACACCTAAAATAAGAGTTTTCTTTAATGCATTGTGCTGTGCTTATCAGATTTATTCCTATATTTATGAATACATCAACATCACAGTACAATGACGCAAACTGACTAATGTCAGGAACAGGTAAAACATTTTGTACAGCTCTGTAAAATTAAATTAGAGATGAAAGAAAATAGAAGTTGCAAGTAGATGACTACCACAGAAAAAAGGGTTTATTTCATAGTTTATAACATACACTATTTGCATACATATGTGAAATTTGAAATTTTAACTTATAATACGGTGTACAAAATATAAATTCAATTTTGCTATCATGTATCAGTAAATGTCATGGCTATTTCAACAGTTGTGCAAAAGAGAACCTCCTCTCCCTGGAATCTTAAGTACTTCTAAATCGTACCAATTTTTTCACTGGTTTTTGAAGCTTACAACTGTGATCTAATGTACATTTTATTTATCAACGTATAAATACGTCTCTACCCATGAAATCAATATACTTGTAAATCCATTATTACATGTAAGAAACATTCATTTGTAAACGAATAGGATACTGTGGAACACTAATGCAAATATCGTCGGATACAAATATTTATCGTAACTTAGGCTGTAGACATATTCAGAAAACAATTACCAGGAACTGTCCGTCAATCTATCTCGTCTTTCTTCTTCGTCATCTTCATCTGTAACTTCGGATTCGTCGGTATTGGAAACATACATAGGTTCAAACTGGTTCGGATTAATTTGGGTGCCGGCAGCCGCTTCTACACCATTATCATAATATTCTGAACTTATTAAATTACCATCTTCGAATGGCTAAGACCCGCAGGACATTGACAACTCACTTTCTTCAAAATCGCAACTTTCGTGTTGAGTTTCTGAAGACTTTTTCATAATGTGACGATACCGACTCAGCCATTGTTTACAACAAGTGTTCAAAATGTGACGTCACGCTTTGTTTTCACTAAATACCGGAAGTGGTCGACAGTTGCCTTCGGTTATTATCGTTAACAGGTGCAAATGCGATATTAGATCGGCTCCCATGCAGTTATCACTTAAAATTTTTCAATCGGATTTTTACATTCGTATTTTGAATATGTATTCTCATTAACCAAGAAATAAACTGAATAAGTGTGGATACACTGTTATGGCACTTTAACTTCAGCCAGTATCAGATAGGCCTAATGCATGTCAACAAGCACTACCGATGTCATCCTGTGTCATCACAACTGACTGAAGCCAATAAAAGAGCTGATCACTTGTCGGTTACGGGCTGCACATACACGTCTGAGTGGTCGGGTGATGCAGAAATATATGTTCAAGAGAATAAGACAGCTGACACATCAGTTGGTATTCCTATAATTATTACAGGTGGGGCAGGTGATACAGGAACATTGAACGATGGAAATAGGTCACTTGATGATCAAACGCTTAGTAACGTTATGATTACTTCTGACAATGCCGAAACATTGACTGAACCAAGCAGAACGGTTAATGTTCTGCTAACTGGTTGTTCTACAGACAAAACAAGTTATACTCAGTCACCTGATAATCAACAAACACATCACTGTCATCAACGTCGAGGAGACAGGCAATGTTCGAAGAAGCTATTATTGCAGACGATTCAGCATTTATGAACATATCACTTAAACTTTCGCCAAAGACTAGAATATCCAGTCAGTGCACAAGAAAGAGAAAGACAGAACCAGCCATGAACTTATCATCATCACCGTATAAAAATATGTTTACTGAAAAGCAAAGAAAGACAATACGAAATATAAAAGGCAAATGTGACAGGACTGTACAGGCAAGTGGGAATGAACGGAATGAAACCAAAGATTCAAAACAAAAGGAAATGCAAAAGAAAAAAAGCAAACTTATAAAGAGGACAAAAAGATAGGCAGAAAACCATCTGAGATTATGAAGACAACTTGTATTGAGGACCATGAAAATGAAAAAAGGCATAGGGTCCAAAGTCATTTGATAAACGTGGTCTTGCATTGACAGACACATTACATAATAAAGACAACATTTGTGGAAAAGTGTGAACTTTAATATGGAGGAAGTGATGATCATTTAATAGACGATTCCTGGTCACAGTACAAGGAATGTTCCAGGTGGTGCAATTAATCCTGATGCACCACCGTCAATATGAAATTTTGCCGTGCTAAGTGTGAATAATAAAGAATTTACCAGATACAATCATGACTTTTGGGCTTTGTTTCTTTCTTTATTGACGGTGGAAATTAGGGACTTTTTAAACTTGCTAATTTGAATTATGCAACATCATGTAGTTTTAGCATCTTTGCCATATATAAAATGTCCATATACGAATAATACTTGATTTTACAATTCAATAGTATTCATCTAGTTTTACAGACTTTAATAGATGTCGAATGCACTGTGGGTCGAAATGCCCCGGAGGGTGCGTGTTGCCTCATCGTAGGGGCAAAAGTCACCTTTATACAGTTTTACCATTTTTTTATTTTATCTCGTAAATATTTTCTTCATTGTAACCAAACATCATTCCATAATGTTAGACGTAGCGCATTATTTACATAAAAATTATTCAATTGCGAACACAATCACTTAAATCACGCTTTAAATTATTATACGTTGTTTAATGGAGCGTTTTGCCTCCCTCTACCCTATATCATATTTGGAGTTATGGAAGGCTTTTGGAATTGGTGAACTAGTTATCGATTGAGTGAGAAACTACAATAAGTAGTTCTGCATGCATTAATTAATAAGATAAGTGTGTGTGTGTGTGAGAGAGAGAGAGAGAGAGAGAGAGAGAGAGAGAGAGAAGGAAAAATATTTGAAATATTGCTGCATGAAAACAACATTTCCGTCGTCGTCTTGCGTGTAATTTGGAACTAGTGGTAGCTGATTCATGTCACCTAAGGCTATGACCCATTCAAAGGGTAAAGAAACGCATTTTTGTTTTCATAAATATTTATTTTGGTTATAATGGAAATGTAATAACCTCCCACCCCAAAGTCATATCAATTTTTGACCGTGAAGGTATCTTTTATCTGGCCTCATATTTTAGGATAATGCCAAATACGATTTACATCTCTTCGTTAATGGCAGTTTCTGGATATTTTTAGTTTTTTTATGTGAGCAATTCGAGACATATATATCGGACATAAAACATACATGCAAAAATATTGTGCAAACGAGGATGTAGCGTGGCAGAACATTATAAATACAACTGAATTAAGAATGATGAAATAAATTTGGGATTTAGGGAAGAGAAAATTAGAAGCAATTGGTAAGCTGATTAAAACAGTTAACTTACGTGCTCATTTTTGAGGAAGGCACAACAAAACATCCACCAGCCTCCACAGACCCACTCACCCATCCCACTCCATCCACCAATCATCTCCTGTGTGCGATAAATAATTAATTAAAGTGTTATGAATGTGTAATATTACTTGCCTGAATTCCTCCGAAAACGGCAAATGGCTTCCAAATCATCCTACAGATGTACTCCAATGTCTCAAACGTTTCTTTAGACAGCATCCGTATCTCGTCTATTACCAGTATATATGTTTTTCGAATTCGCTGTGCTTCGTCAGAAATATAGCCATGTCGATGTTTCATAGCATGATCCTCTTTACCATATCTCCTATCATATCGGCTAGTTCCGACGTAGTTGGAGAAATTCAGATTGGCCATTCCAGTGGAGGAAATTACTGCCACTATTTTCTTGTTATTTAATATCTTGATAATACGTCTGAAAATGGAACATAACATTACGAATACATTTTGTTTCTAATTCCGTTGGGGGAAAAACAATATATATCTGCAGATCAAAGTAAGTCCTAAATCTTATACTGTCAGACTGGTTTTTCTGTGTCAATAGGACCTTCCACTGTGACTCTGTAAAGAAATAATTTCTCCATGGAAACAAAAGTTCTCAACGTGCAATATAAGAACTCTAGGCGCAATTTAAAGAACTTTTTATGCGCAATTTAAAGGATTCTACACTCAAATTAAAGACCAAACGTATATCTATTAGTACAGCCATTGTTATAAGAACGTACCGAATTTGGAAGTCTAAATGACAAATGTTAAGGTTATTCAAACGATTGCAAATAAATTTAATATTCAAGCATGATCGCCTTAACTTTCTTAAACACAACATTTGTGAGTGTCGGAATAGCCCCATCATACGACAGCGAAAACTGTTATATGGTTGTATTTCATTTTGAAGTCACCTGTTGTAAGATTGAATCAAGTTTAAAAACGAAGTAAATATTTCAGTGTAATATGCATATTTCTGAAGGTAGAATGGTTTGGGTTTTTTGCTTAGAAAGCATGCTGTTCACGTTTGGTATCAAGATCTTGGTCACTGACATTGAGATGCACGCTCATCCGGTAGTGGTTTTAAATGAGCTTTCATAAAAAAAATAAAGCTATGTTTTATTAGTTTGTTCTCTCTCTCTCTCTCTCTCTCTCTCTCTCTCTCTCTCTCTCTCTCTCTCTCTCTCTCTCTCTCTCTCTCTCAACACTTCAAGGCCCACTTAAAGACACCAATGTATTTCAAAGTTGCCAACCAATTACCAGCTCAAAGTAGGAGCTATAAGAACATTTGAAAAGATTTACATCAAGGCAGTGGATTTCCTTGTCCCACTTCGATATACCCCTTCGTAGGAAATAATCTCAAGAGTAGTACCATCTTAACGTCAAGAAATCCAACCACGAGTAATTTATAAAATGGTAGCAGATACATTTGTTATACTGGTCATGGAGAGAGTTGAAAAAAAGTGGTTATTTCCAGTGAATCTAAAGCAGGTGAACCGAACTAAGTATATTTGATCATTACATGCCAAACAGTCCATGTAGTAATGGTAATATTGTCACTTGCTCTGTGAATTTTGGGAAAATAACTTGTTTGGTGATTAGGGGGACTTCGCTATATATTCATAAAGATGTAGACAAAGAAAACCGTTGATGGACTGGAATTATTTGTCTATATCGATTTCTTTATAAGCGAAAGTGCTCAGACGAGAGCTACCCGCTGTCGAAAATACTGGCAAAGAAGATTTATCAAGGTTTTGTAACGAAAATCACAATGATACTCGATGGTAACGATCGTCGTACCAGGGACTTTCAAATATTAGCTATGCTCGGCTTCATTGCTAAAAGAATGGGAAAGCTGATGATGAGGATGAAGATTACGTTGTTCCTGATATGGAGACAAGTAAATGTAATGTGATCGCTCCTGTACAAACAACTGGTGTGGAATTAAAACCAAATGTGATCATGGCCGAGGCTCCTGGAGTAATGTTAACTGGAAATGACGACACCGCAACGGATTAAGCTGCTTAAAGGTCTGTTATTATTCGTACGTCATAATGAGGAAGTAACGAACGTGTAAATATAGCATTTAATCTGGTCAAGTAATAATTACTGAAAGTAACAGTTCATGTTTTTTGTGGTCACACAAGCACAACTAGATCATATCATTATTTTGTCCTGAAGGAAGGAGAGATTGTATACATTTATCGTGTTATTTCGTTGTTTGTTGTTTTCGTACCTTTTCATTGTTCTTTTATGGATGAAATCTCCGACTCGGTGGATATATGGGTAAACATGGAAACTTGCAAATATAACCCACTCTGATTAAAATCAGATCGCCTTTGTGGCTGGTTGAAGATCAGACAGTGGCCGCTTAGGGGTTATGTTCTAATGACCTATGTTATTACCATATTCTCTAATTTTATCAGCCATTTAAATGAAGCCTTATATCTTCGTGTTTGGGAGACTGAGCGGTATAGTTGAAGAACATCAACGTGTGCCTATCGATTTAATTAACTTTCAAATTTCTGAAAGCTGCATTTCCACTGGGTAATTCAAAGGTCACCTGCAAACGACCCTTAATCGGTCGCTGTCAGATCTTCAACCATGACAGCGAAAATCTTATTTTAGTCAGATCGAAATGTTACTATGGTCTATTTCGCTAAAGATCACCTAATTTTGATAATATTCTAACAGGACATCCACTAATGACAACAATAATGTATCAAATTATTTTCAATAACATGCAGTATTACTAATGATTTATATTATATCTCTTAATTATGCTGTAAACCATTCATTAATTATTACACACACACACACACACACATTCTCGATACCTATCCAAAAGCAGCAGGGCTCCTAAAAAAACTTAAACAAAAGAAACCTGGTATAATTTCAGTTCACTATTGAAGACATCAAGTAATATAACACGAGTTTTTACTCGACTGGAGAACAGAGATGAAGAGAGAAAAAAATACGTTGAACGAAATATGTGTAATACCAATATAATATTCTTTTGTTTTGAATACCTTGAAGGTCCGACTATCGTAAAGTAAACTCGGTAAAGTTACCAGGACCAGATTAAAGGCCGAAGAAATGGAACTTTTGATTCCTGCTGACGTACCCATATCACACTCAAATTGGGAGGGGATTGAAGTTCGGGTAATTGCTACAACTAGAATCCTGGGCATAACTGGAAGCATCCACGCCGACATGGTACAAATGAAATCTGTGATATGTTCTAATTTTATTAACAGTATGGTGTTTCGTGCTCTACGCGGTACCGTCGAATTACCAGCATATGTTATAGTACTAAGACAGTAGTCTCAAGTTTAATTTAAAATAATCAAAAAGGTATACTTATTTTCTTTCTGCAGTATATCGAGGTAACACACCTGTTCACAAAACATGCGTTATGTCTGCATTTATATTATAAACACCAGAGAGAGAGAGAGAGAGAGAGAGAGAGAGAGAGAGAGTTTTGTAACGTAGTTTCAACAACTTTCCAGTCATATTGCTACGATGTCTGCCGTATTGCAGTTTATAGTGATGTCTAGCACTGGGGTATCATACCGATAACATGTAACATGATGTCCAACCCAGTCACAATATCCAGACACCAGGCCGACAAATTCCTAACATTAACTTCTTAATGTAGAGCGCCGAGAGAAGCAGCTGCTAGTACCATTTTTATTAGTCTTTGATATGGGAGGGGATGGAATTCAGAAATATGAATGATATTTGGAATTTAGAGATGAGAAAATTAGAAGAAATTGGTAAGCCCACGTAAGCAGTAAACTTACGCACTCATTGTTAGGAGAAGGCACGACAATTCGTCCACCCAGCTCCTAGCAAACCGTCCTGCTCCCGTCCCATCCCCAATCAACCCCCAACCGCTTCGGTGACCTAGTAGTTGGAGCGTTCGCCGCAGAAGCAAAAGGTCGTGCGTTCGATCCAAAGACTTACAAAAATGGTACTAACAGCTGCCTCGCTTGTCGCTTAGCATTGAGAGGTTAGTGTTTCGGACTGGTCGTCAGGATAATGTGACTCGGTGGGAAATCATTCTACATGTCTGCGGCATAATGCCCTAGTGCTAGATATCACTATAAAATGACTAACTGCAGACATCGTAGCGATATGTCTGAAAATTTGTTAAAGCTACGTTAAAATCCTAATCAAACAAACAAACAAACCAATCAACCCGTGTCTGAAAATGTTGTGCAAACGAGGACGGAACGTGGAATTAATGTGTAATTACTATATTACTAGCCTGAATTCCTTCGACAACGGCAAATTGCTTCCGAATCATCCTGCAAATGTACTCAAACATCTCAAATGTTTTCATTGATACTATCCCTATTTCGTTTCCTACCAGTATATCTGTCTTTAAAATTATCTTTGATTTGTCATAATTCTAGTCCTGGAGATGTTTGTAAATTAGATGGTCTTTTCCATATTTCCCATCAAATCGGCCAGACCAGCGATGCAGCGTAGTTCCATCTGTAGTTGGAGAAATTCTGATTGGCCATTCCAGTGGAATAAATAATCGCCAGTTTCTTGTCACATAATAATTTGATTATGCATCTGAAAATGGAATATAACA
This sequence comes from Unio delphinus, assembly GCA_029339505.1. NCBI lineage: Eukaryota > Metazoa > Mollusca > Bivalvia > Unionida > Unionidae > Unio > Unio delphinus. Next base: position 1,129,657 of record JAQISU010000021.1, on the reverse strand, counting down.
TTACGAATACTTATTGTTTCTGAATCCGTTGGGAAGAAAATAATACATATCTGTTATCAAAGTGTTTTTTTCTGCGTGATCAGGAATTGCCACTGTGGCTCTTGCTTATGTCTGCATGGATCTTAAAAACATCGGAGAGAGAGAGAGAGAGAGAGAGAGAGAGAGAGAGAGAGAGAGAGAGAGAGAGAGACGGGTGAATGGGTCTGAGATTGAAGAACATGAAACATACAATGGAGAAACTTAAAATTAATAAGGTAAATGGAACTACGACATTATTTTACCCCTGTAAAATGACAGATAAATGTACATTTCCTACTGAAATGTCCATATTTCCTACTGATATGTCCATATTTCTTACTGATATCTCCATATTTCCTACTGATATGCTGATATGACGGCGATAGCCTTGAAACGTCTGGGACGCGCAACCCACGCATTACGAGTCCGACAGTGTACCAAATGAGCCATAAATGAGGTTTTTTTTACATCATTGGAAATATGTTTTGGTATAATCTTCGCTTGCACTGCTTGTGTTTATTGATATATAGTAGTTGAACGTTTTATCAATAAACTAAGACGAAATTTGGGACAATACATAGAAGCTGTATATGTACATTAAAGGGGACAAACATGCAAAAATGAAATTCGCTCAAACTTTTTATATTATTTGCTATATGTATATTGGTCACTTTCTGAAAATTTGAACATTTTATTCTTACTCGTTACGAAGAAATTTATGAAAAACCGATCATATATCCCGATCAGTCTTGAATAAAACAAAACTCTTCCCACCCCCCTTTTTTTCCCCACAAATAGCGGAAGTGACGTCATTTGAGACACTGTACACACCTGCATTGCTGATAATGAATTATGGAGAACTCGTCCCATATAGAACAGGTAGAAGTATCCTGTATAATAATTGTGAGATGTCGCCACGTGGTTGTTAAGGTTTTATTTATTTTTGTCTTTCTTTAACCTAATAACTTATTAAAATTACAAAATTTGTAACTTTTCAAGTTTTCCATTTGATCAACTTAGCTTCTGTACTTAACGAAACAGACGAGACATCTGTCAATGTTTACGTCATTTCATTATATATATATATAACTACACCATGATCACGCGTACTAACGGGATTTTGTTACCTTAAATACATATTTGAACTGCTCGACGTACTTGGGTTCGGACATAATGAGAAAATCATCTTTAACAACAATTTTAAATTTCACGTTGAATTCGTGTACAAAACTAAATAATGTTTCACATGGTCCGAATCAGAAGTTTGGAGAATCAGCCAGATAGCCCAAGTGGCCGAGTGGTCTAAAGCGCTCTCCGTTTCGGATCACTGCCATCTCACCTCTGTCTACGCGGGTTCGAGTCTCAGATTCGGCCTATGGGGTATGTGAGAAAGCGTGCCAGTAGCTTCTCGTGGGTCGGTGTGTTTTTCGGGATTTTTCTCGGATTCTTCCTCCATCATTAATACTGGCCGCCATTTATAGCCTATCGTGTGCTGGAAAAAATTACGTTAAACCCTACAACAACAACAACAACAACAACATTGCCGAAGTAGAATATACCATTAACATCCAACCTTACATGATAGATTCGTGGGACAAAGATGAACAGGACTCGTCAGATTTTGACAAAAATGTCTCTGGCACAACCTGGTGTGCTGAATTACCATAAAGCCTTCTCTCTTTATTTTGATCGCCCATACAGCTCTCCTTTTAGGGTCCTTTGGGAAGTGACAAAAATTAATCTTCTGTCTAGAACTTATATTATTCTCACATCTGTTTTGGGGGCTGGGGGTGGCAGGCACCATACAGATCCCAGCCTCCATTTTCTTAAACAAAGGAACAAAGTTTTCATGCGTTTGTGTGTTAGTCCCGATATGTAGTTTGATGGTTTTTTTTAAATATATAGTGTTTCCTGGGTTGATCATCCGAGTAGGTTTTATTCATGTAATCTCAAACTTCATTCCGCAGTTCATTTTGTCGACCTTGGCAAGAGGTAACCTGTACGCTATTTATGTTGGTGCTATAGGCATTTGATATATATTTTTAAAATAATCAACAACAAAAATTATATACATTTTTTTGATTTTTAGTTTTGAACGAAGTACGGTGTACTATCTTTGTTATGGGGGGGGGGGGAATAAACTGATTGTTTTATAACTTGTATTTTTTTCCGTGTCGTTCCTCGCATTGTCTATTTATTTCATATTGAATTCGACTGTGCTCGAGTGGGGGTCCATACATTTTTTAAAAAAAAATTGTACTTCTCCAGACTCGAGTATGTATGTATGTATGTATGTATGTATGTATGTATGTATGTATGTATGTATGTATGTATTTATTTATTTATTTATTTATTTATACTTTTAAACATTTTCCTAAATTGTTTAAGGTACCCTTTCATATGGGTTCTTTGTGCAGTGCGGGAGCTGCCCAGCGGTGTAATAGAAGAAGAATAAAGTATTCTATATGTTCCAAGTTTTTCTTTTCTTCCTAAAAGATTAATTTGCAAGGCATATTTAGAGACACTTAACTTGTATATTTGATTCACACAATTTAGAGCTACGTATTGAACCATCTTGTTTCTACTTGACACTTCGCTGCACAAACTGAATATGACTTGTATATATACGATAATCGTATCACATCCTGTGTATTTGGAAGGGAGCTAACAAATTCGCGGCAGGGTCTTTCCGTGTGATCTCGCAAAACAGGATAGTATTCTTTTATAAAATTGAAGTGCAAATACATAAGATGCAAATAAACAAATAGTTGGGATAGATTAAATACACAAACTACTAAATATCCTTCTATTTACAATAAAATTATGCAGTTCCGGGTTTTTGTCCCCTTTAAAATACACAAGGAGTGTAAGCAAGACCACACCGTTTCGCTCGATTAGATTGTTGGCTCGTATCTATCGGATCGGAATCTCAAGAAGACTGGAATAAAGCTACACATATGTATGCATTCAACAAACACTGATATACCAACTCATAACTCTGAGAAAGCCATCACATGAATCTAACACGGAGAATTCAAAGTTACCTTTTCATAATTAGACATCACAAAGCTTTTCTACATCACTCCGAAAGGCGGAAGTAGTTGCTTACAAGCAAGATATAAAGCATGTTATGATCTAATGCTCGTCCCGAACAGGATGCAGACTGAATTATCTTTCATTACCAGAATATTTATAATTCGAAGATAATTGATTTATTTAATTTGCTAAGACTAATGCTTGCATCCTTCCTCACATTTTACCCAAATGCCATCTAATGATTTTAGTGTTTTCGATAACCTACTTTGTCAGATTCGCGCGTATTAGCGTGTGTGTGTGTGTGTGTGTGCGTGTGCGTGTGCGTGTGTTGTGTGTGTGTGTGTGTGCTCCTTTGGCACAGTTGGTATCGTGTAGGACTCGTAATACATATGTTGTGTTCTAGATCTCTCCAGGAAAGTTAATTTCGTAGTTCATTTACCTTATGTTACGCTTCTCCATTACATAATTTGTTCTTCAACCCCCCCCCCCCCCCAACCACCCGTAACCCCCCTCCCCCTTTCTCTCTCTCTCTCTCTCTCTCTCTCTCTCTCTCTCTCTCTCTCTCTCTCTCTCTCTCTCTCTCTCTCTCTCTCTCTCTCTCTCTCATTCATTTATCATTAAACTATCTATTTATAAATAAGCAAAGCATGCTTCATGAACAGGCATGCTACCTGGATATCAATCTGATTAAAATCAAATATACACTGTCCTACGTCAAGATTTGACAGCAAACTTTTACGGGTCATGTTATAGTGACCAATGTTCTTACACTAACCAATAATGTAATCAGCCAATCAGATGAAGTCTTACACTTTCACATTTGGGAGACTGAGCAGTGTGGCTGAAAAGCATCAATGTGTGCCGAGCGACTTGATTCACTTTCAAACTTTTAAACTCTGCATTTTCAATGGCTAATTCAAGGTCATCAGAACATGATCTCGAAGCGGTCGCTGTCCGATGTTCAAGAAAAAGAGAATAGCAAACTCATAATACACATAACAGAAGAAAATCAGAGTAACCTCGATCTACATTTAATCCAAAAACCAAACTAAAAATCTTCTTATTAACTGCAAAACATAAACGCAATGTCGAAGGAGAACAAATATAATACACAGTTACATACTAGAACATAAAAAAATTGTATTTAGAAAACAGGAGTGAACACCTCTAAGTCCTAAACAGCACACAGTCTTGTGCTGCGGCTAAAGTGTGCCTACATAAAAAGACCACTACTATTAACGATATCGATGAAAGAGACAACATCACAATTAGCGAGCTCATATAACCAACTTAAGGTGTATTGACTACCGAGGTCTACGTTAGAATAGACAGCATAACAACTAATTTTGATCCCACGAGACGAGGTTCCAGAGACCGTTAATGAAGAAGACGATGATGTCACCACTGACGTCGAGGGATAAGACATTATCATACAAGGACATCATAACATCATTTAATTTGTACATTGAGCATACGTCAGTAATATTCACCATCGATGACATAAAACATAATAGACAAAGCCCTTGAGAATGTATTGACTCTATCATGTATCCTTGCAGATTGATCCGACAAAGAATCAATGCAAACAAAGGTAACTGATTACCTAAGGAAGCTAACATAATATGTACATGTGTTACTGGTTTAAACTAATTTGCATTTGCAAATAGATGTTATAATAAAGCGAAACAAATAAAACTCAATATATGTATTCATTAAATTATTTCGATCATTAATGTATACAAGGTACATGTACAAGTAGAAAATACAAGGATATGTACAGTACATGTACGTATATACGGCATTAAATAATATATTATTTAAAAACAAATTTCATTAATCCGAAAATATTGACTGGGAACGAAGGTGTCCTGCTTAACGAAGTTCCATATTACAGAGATGCGTTGTGCTGAATATTTGATAGGTATCAAAGAATGATATATTTACCATTCAGTACTGTAATGCTCTCAAATAGCAATAGTAGTTAGTTTGCTTATGACTATTTTATAATACGTAGTTTTATAAGTGCCGACAGGTGCACGCGTACTGTGTTTCATCAACGATATGCCATCGGTCAATAAATTAAACATTAACCGAAGCATCGATGTCGATTGATTACAAGCCTGACACATACATACATACATACATACATACATACATACATACATACATACATACATACATACATACATACATACATACATACATACATACATACATACATACATACATACATACTGTTACATATATTTGATATAAGTCATTTATATTTATTTTTAAATTTGTTTGTTTGTTAGATTTAAATTTTGGCATTTTAAGTTTAAGATTCGTTCATTGGGGGGGGGGACCTGTACTTTACAGAATAAGCACCAGGTGTTGACCTCATTTCTGACCTGGCTTCAGTGTTGTAAACAAGCTTTTAAAATGATTGGTCGGTTCCAATGACATTATGGAGCTTTGTATAAACATCTTTCTATTTTTCGTTGAGTCATACGGTGGGTACCTGAGTTTTTGAACGTAAATTTGTTCTAAAATATTCTAGATGATCACGTGACCCCTTTCTTGTTTACGTAAAAACAGGTATATAAATTATGTTTTGGAGCGAACTATTTAGTAGAACTGGGGCTGTTTGAATATTAAGTTGTGTCGTTTTGAGTTACCTTGTATTGGAAATTATTTCAATCGTTTGGATTCAAGAGGATTTATTTTGTTATTTATCAGGAAAAGAATTGTGCTCATAGAATTTTATTACCAAGAACTGACTTCATCAAGTGCCATCGTCTTCCATCTTGGATACTTCGCTGGGATTCGAACTTGGAATTATTTGGACATTTTATTACCAGGACTTTTGCAATTTCTCTAGTGGATAATATTTTGAATTATTTTTGGATTAATTTTGGAATTGATTCTTAAAACCGTAAGTTTATTTTTCTTTTCTGGAAAATATTTGTGCTCAATAAATTAATTATTAAGTTTTTACAAGCTTGTTATTTTCACTCTTTCTATGTTACTGTTTATTCGAGCCTAAACACGTAACACATACATACACACACACACAAACACACACACACACACATTCATACATACATACACACACACACACACACACACACACACACACACACACACACGCAGACACACATACACACACACGTTTGCTCGTTGAAATGTTATATCTATTTTAACACATTTAAACGTTTGACCTTGTTATTTCAGGTACTTTCGAATCTTTGTTAAATGAATGAGATCTTTAGACTATATATGTATTGGGAAACATCGTGATGAGTTAGACAACTCGTGTCGAATGCGATATTCTAAATTAAATGACAATACAATCTGTTTAAAACAAACGTGTTTAGCGGTATACTAAAATAAAATTTGAGCAAACTACACAGTTTCCTTCAAGCCTGCCATCCCTAACTAATATTAGTCCCATTTTAGTGTTCATGGTTCAAGTCCTCCTGGTGATTAACTGAGAAATTCAGAGTATCTTCAACTTAAGACACACAAACTCCTCGAAAGAATTCAAGTCCGAAATTTGTTTGGGCAGTCTCTGGATTGCACACGCTTTTATTTGTTTGGGGAAAAAAGCTGTGATTAATTCCTAATATGTGAAAGGACACGTATAACACACATTACTGTAGGTTTAGAAAAGTCGAAATAATATACTACCACAAAAACCTTATTCTGCTCCATTTATTTACTTAACATGTAAAGGACAACACTCCCGAAAATAGGTCTAGTAGTTTTAAAGACTGCCAATTAGTTACAGTGTAGAATTATTGTTTGATTCGTTCTTTATATGCAGCATGCACTGATCAATAGCTCTTGGTCACCAGCCAGCGTCTCGATATTTGTAATAATGTTCGTTGTTCTAGGGGATGGAGGTGGGACGTTGTAATTTAAGGTTCAAATTATTAATACAGATGTCCATGTCAAATTGGTCCATAATTCGCCGTAATAAGGTGACGTCAAAATTTCTTCCTGGTTATGAAATTCCGTGCCATTACAAATATTAAAAGAAAAAGAAAACATTTTGCTTTCAGGGTATGATTTCGAATATGCCTCTGATTGTGATAGGGTGCTGTTATCTACATAGATAAATTATTGATCGTTGTATGATCTTTCACAGGAATCGAAAAAGATTGGAACTATTCGACGTATTTCATAAATGTCATTTTAAATAATCTCAAATATACGAGTATGGTACGTGTATCACATGTCAAAAATGAAATTCAGTTTTAAAGAAACGAAAAATTAGGTTACATAACTGACTTTAAATTACATTCGGATGATTTCGTCATTACACTTTCAATTTATATGTCGTCATGCCGTACAATATTGGAAAATATCATATGGTATAATAATCTCAAGAAGAGCACCTGCAACGGAACGAACTTTATTCCTGACGATATCCGAAATACTCCAAATATTTTTAGTTTTAAGGAACGTTTCTCTAATTCAACTCAAGGGTCATGACACTATTATGCTACATATATTGGCAAACGTCATCTTAATATCATACATACTAAATATAGACACCCAGGTAGTCAGTTCCCTTAAATCAGGCCTCTACCGGGTGAATTTAGTTAACTCATTCACGTTTGCGCGTGATTATGATAATGAAGAAGTTGAATACTTTGCTTGTATATGGCCCCATACCTAATACCCATAGATCCCAGCTCTTTCTCTCTGTCTGGCAGCACACTCATTGGCTAAGTCTGGATTTATCACTGAAAAATGACGTGACTATCCACCTATAACAATATGTCTTTCTGCTTGTCTACCAAAACCGAAACAAAACTTCCGGGGAAATCCTTCTTCATTCGATCAACAAAAGTCAACTAGTATTGTGTTTAATATTTTCTTAAAAAATACTTTATATGCCAAAATATTTAACCAATATATTTTGAATACTGCAGTCATGGAAACTATGCATAGCTTCTGACCAGTTGCGTAGCGACGGAGGAGGGAGGGCGATGGGGGGGGGGGGGGGGGGGTATTCGCGCCATGCGCCGGTGGATAGGGGCGCCAAATGGGCCTAAAGTATCAACATAACTGCTCAAAAAGGGCATCCAAGGGCGCACATGTTGGTGTTTCTTCCCTGGGCGCCACAAATTTGGGTGTATTGCCCTGGACGCTAAATATCCTCTTTACGCCATTGGTTCTGAGACTATATATCAATATGACCCCTACCCCTCGACTAATATTTTCTAATTAAAACTAATGGATTAAAAACATGTGACACAAAGTACTTCAGATTCATCCGAATACACACAAGCACCCGGGATCTGACAAGTATGTCGCAACTATGTCTAACGTACTTTCCATTTTATTATATAAAATTAAACTAAATATTCAGCATACCAGCTATACATACACAGAGATGCAGTATGCTTCCCACACATTTTGCATGCCCTCCACCTTTCATGTCTCCATATTTGGCCACATGTCCAAATTAGATTGTTGCTATTTCCAACTTCCAGTTTTTTCCCCAGTACAGTGCGTTAGACTAGAATACCTCGAAAACCCATGCTGATATAAGTATTCATTCAACAAAAGTAATACCGTTAGGTGTCAAAATTGTACAGCAATGTGTTGCAAACAGATTCTTCTGCAACATTTGATAACTTTTATGAATTTGTAGCATCACACCGAACAAATAGTGCATCAGTGTCAGTACATTTATTTATCTACTTATTTTTTTTTTTTTTTTTTTTGGGGGGGGGAGTGGGTGGGAGATTTACCAGACAAGGATGGCTATAGCAATTGCAAAAGGAGCAGCACAGAAGTGATACCTCTTAAGTTGGCAGTTTGTTCTATTAAAATAAAAAATATCTGGTGACTGAAATGTTTGATATACTTACACAAATACTTTCTCTCTCTCTCTCTCTCTCTCTCTCTCTCTCTCTCTCTCTCTCTCTCTCTCTCTCTCTCTCTCACACACACACACACACACACACACACACATACATATATACATACATACATACATACATACATACATACATACATACATACATGCATGCATGCATGCATGCATGCATGCATGCATGCATGCATGCATACATACATACATACATACATACATACATACATACATACATACATACATACATACATACGTACGTACATAGCAAAAACTTTTTAAAACTTATTTTACTTGCTATAAATCTTTTATCTTCCATTTCCTCTGTGTTTGTGTGTGTGTGTGTGTGTATGAGGTAGAGAGAGAGAGAGAGAGAGAGAGAGAGAAAGAGAGAGAGAGAGAGAGAGAGAGAGAGAGAGAGAGAGAGAGAGAGAGAGAGAGAGAGAGAGAGAGAGAGAGAGAGAGAGAGAGAGAGAGAGAGAGAGAAGATACAGTAACTTTGAGGATAAATGGTTGTAACCCTCGCAGGCCATTTGAAAGTAATTCTTCGGAGATACTATGAAACTTATAACATTTGGTACAACTGTTATATCATTGACATGGGCGTGTTATAAACAGTGCAAAATAACTCTCTTCTCGTCTTTTTCACTGTCATTGTCATTATTAACGACGGTAATTCTAAAGTACAAAAATATTTCTTCTCTCTCATCATCATACATTGCAAATATATTATTAGCAGTCATTTGTTCCTTTACTTCTGTTTTCCTACCTCGCTTTCATCAACCTCATCCTCACCATCAAAGGTAAGTTTATTATGTTACGTACAATTTTTTTTTCTCTATCGTCAGCATCTTCGATAATGCTAAATATCTCACCACCATTTATTATTCTCTTTCACATCATCATTAGCAAATCGTAAAAGTAATAGATCGTATATCTTACGGATTTTCTCAATCGTAACCATTTATACTCTCTCTCTCTCTCTCTCTCTCTCTCTCTCTCTCTCTCTCTCTCTCTCTCTCTCTCTCACACACACACACACACACACACACACACACACACACACACACACACACATCTTCATCACCAACATTAATGGTACATCAGATGTGTAAGGAACAGGTTATTCTCCTTTGCTGCCCTTATTTACTCTCTATCATCGTGATCATCCCATGATTATGAATGGTAAATATCTCATCCTTTTCTCATATTGTCGCATTCACCGTTACTGTTTCTTTCAAAATAAATCCTTGTAGAAAATCACATGAAGTCGATCAAACCGCATTTTTAAATCCACGGAATCCAGCATCCGTCTTGGACCTCATATTTTAAGTTTGATAACGTCATCAACCATTTTTATGTTATCTGAATTTGTAACGAAATAATTTTCTTCTGGAAATTTGTATAAAATTCTCATATTATACATTATAAAATGAAAGCAATATAAACGTTCTATTTTATGAGATAACTTTCAGCCCGTGGTTCAGTCGGTTACTTCCTCCTTATAGAGTCATGCAGAAAGAATGTTTGACGGGTAATGCTGTAAAATGGTTGATTCGCTGGATTATATTCAAGTGATAGTGATCTCAGAGTTAAGCTTTGGTACGTTAGTGTCTCTTGCGTTTCTGAGGCGATTAAAACAATGGAAGGCATTGATGAATAATGAAGCTCTTCAATATATACAACAACTTTGACGTTTCGTCCATGGAAAGGAAAACTAATCAAAGGTTAACAGAATCATAGTAATAATATTTTTATTATTTTAAAAAAACAACCACAAAAGCAATAAACTATAAATTATATTAATATATCGGTGAAACGTCAAATTGCAGTGGAAATCTCCATGATTCAAGTAATTTATACGTACAAAACCCAGGTCACGTGTTTACCATGATACTAGTGTACAATAAAAGAAATACATGCTGCATAATAACTCATCTTTTTACAGCTAACCGCTCAGATTGTTTGGCCGTATGTTAGAGATGTATTATCATTTCGACTTTATCTTATTCATGAGTCTGACTTCTTAGCGCGGCAAAATGCAAAACATGGCGATTAATAATATCATCGTGTCCAATCAGATCTATAATAAGCTCTTCAATGCGAGCAAGACTGACTCAAATAATGCAAACTGTGTCCTTCGTTTCCTTAGTTTCTTCTTCCTTAAATGCACAGGGATGGATACGTCAAAGTATACAATAGCTCTGTTAAACAGTAGATAAATAATTTAACTAGAAATATTATACACTGTAGAAAAAGACAAGTAAGTGATTGAGAATTATGTTACGTGGTTACTTGTCATTTATAGGGAGAAGTGGTGAATATAAACACACTACGGTGGTTTTGACTTCATAGATTGTTATTGTTATTTGTCAGAACAAAATAATGATTTTGGTCTCTTAACTGAATAAAATATTGGCACAAACTTCCATTGCAATTATGTATATTGATGAAAAATATTAATTGACTGTGACATGTCTAAGCATACTTTTCACTTCTGTAATTAACTTTGTTTCTGTCCATTTTGGTTCTGGCAAAGCAAGGGGTGCAGAAAGTTATTTGTTTCAAAGCAATGCTTTTTTTCTGTAATATTTGATATACAATTTTTAGATGATAGCCGCTCTTTAAGATGGTCAAAACTATGAACTAAAATCAGGAATTCGGTGTTAAGGTAACAGTTGACTTTTTCGTTGGGAAAAAAACCCCAACTAAAACAGAGCTGTTTTATGTATTGCACGGTCTTTCTTCGAAACAAATTGTCAGCCTATCAGAGGATTTGACCCCTTGTCCTCAACTAGAGTTATGGCCTCAGGGCAGGAATGCCACAAGGAACAATGCATGGATGTAATATTATATATTCCAAATAGTGCAAATTGGATGCAAATAAATAATAAATAAATATAACAATAAATAATAATAATAATAATAATAATAATAATAATAATAATACTTTGTGATCCATTTGTTGATCCCTAGAAGCAACCAAAGGTACCACCACCATTATTCGCCCATGAGCAGTAGTAAGGTGAAATTTGGACTTCAAAATGGTTGTACGCAGTTTTGTGCATCCCTGTAATTTTCACACGAAAATGTGTAAGGTATATCTGACGATCCCATCTGAGACTTGCAGCGCGGTGAGGTCTCTAGCAAATAATATCGTATAACACCTTAATTCTCATGTGATCCTGAAAGAATCACAGGGACAATTTAGTAATGTTGCTCATCAAACAGCTCAATATCTATATCCAGAGAAATATTTCTGTTATAAAAAATGTATGGATGAATTTTGCCGTTATAATTGAACTAATACCGTGATCATTATGACGCCTTGTTTAAAAACTTGTTCACAAACCTATATTCATGATTAAGAAAATCATGATATAGTTACAATAAATGAACAGCAGTAATAAGAATATAACTATGCATGTAATAAAATTTACGACATATATCTCGCCTCTACCATACTTAAAAGTATTGCGGAATGTTTGCGCAAGTTAACTCGCATCTTTTAAGGATTGCCGTTCTTAGCGCGTTATAATTTAGCGTGCCATTGACCGGGATAAAATGCGTCTAGCACTTAGCCTTTAGTAATGCGTTAAGATGGAGGGACCCATCATCCGTTCCCCACGTCTGAACATTAACATATCGTTCAAACCTGTGTAAAGAGTAATCCGTGTTCTCCTCGTCGTCTTCAAATGGGGCTAACTGTGCGACTTTCAACGAGATAGAATCTTGTTTTCACTCAAACTTAGTTTGTAATAATTCAAGTTTTATTCTATGTTCCATATTTTCAATCCTTCTAGCTATATAGGTTCAAAATTTGCTTATTTTTCGCTCTCTGACTTCCAGTTCCAATTCCACTAATTTCTTCTTTCTATCTCTTTGCTTTTCCTTCCCTCTCTATTCATTATGTCTCTGTCTGCGTTTATAATTCTATCTTCTACTTTTCAAATGTTATAATTCTTTCCTCATATTACATTCTTTTCATTTTGGGCAGTAACACTATATTTAAGATCTTCATTCCTATCACCCTCTCCTGTAATTTTTCTTCTCCTGCCCTACACTGCTCTTCTTATTCACAACTCCGTTTAACCCAACCGTTTGCACATTTGCACTATATCTTTAAGTGAGGATAAGCTATAGACTGCTGAAAGGATCACCAAGCATAAGTGTACCACCATGTGAAAACTACAGTTATATCATTATCACACAAACAACCGTAATGTGTGTGTATATATATCATAAACAAATTAAGCAATAATAAAAGTGAGAGAGATATTTAATTATCACATGTGTTAGCTCAGCCAGGAAGGTCGCAATATGAAACAGATAGGCGAGAAGGATCACCTACCTGATTCAAGATCTATGTAAACTAACATTGGTGAAATAAAAAATTGAGACAATATCACAGAGATACATCTGTAACCGCCGGGTGGGCGTTTCACCCAAGCCGGCTAGAAAATGCACGTCCATGACAGACTGTCTGAACAGATCCACGTATCCAATGTGAAGTAATAAAACGGAAAATTCATTGTTAGGTCTCGTTCAGAGAATTGCAATTTCATATTGACGTTTAGATCTCGTTATACGTATGGCAACAGTTTCTGAATCGCGTGCGGCATAAATATTGGGGAAAAAACAAGTCTCACGTCTTGGGATGGTTCGTGATGACGCTTTGGTAGCAGCGACGCTTCAGGCACCTCAAGCTTGTCAACACACCTCCGAATTTTGTCCCTGAGTTTCCAGTCTTTCGATGTTACGAAACGCCATTAATATGTCTAAGTCCTTGAACCACATGCGTATAACTGATCTGCCATGTGTATTAATATACTAGGGTGCTCTGTAGCGAGTCAGTCATCATCCTTGATCATGACAGCGCTGAGCAGAGTGACATTCCGCTGATATTAATGACAGAAGCAGTTGCTCTTCGACCAGAGATGGCGTCAACACATATATCCAGAAATTTACAAATTGGACAGCACAACTTCACCGTTGTCCACAAAGGCGTAATTCATTATCGCGTGACTGTATGTGAGGCGCAGGTGAAGCAAAAGCATGTGACTGGGGTCAAATATAATGTTTGTGACGCATCTGTAAAATCCGAAGATGTCAGAAAGTAAGCCTTGATCGACTTGTGACATATCCCAGACGATACCACTGATTATCGCCTTTCTCAGCTACTCCGGGTCGACATAATTTCACAGATGACCTGCCGCAGTGATGAACCAGTGATATATTGTCTAGCAATGGGACAGGGGGAGACACTGCGCAGCGAGTTTTGTCCTTGAGGAACTGCAAGTGATACACAATTACGACGGCTGATTTCGCCTGCTATAAGTACAAATTATCACGGGGTTTCAAAAGACTCATCAACACAGTATCACTACAGAGTTTCCGATATGATGACCTAGTTTGATGTCAATAGGCCCCTCGTTGATCTGTCTAGAATCAAAAGCACAATTACCCCATTCCATCTCAACGTTACATGTGCTGTTGTGGCAGCAAGAGAGATTCCTTGACAATAAAATCACAAACGGGTTTGTGCATTTTGTCACTGAGTCATTTTGCGTCTAGCGTCATTCACATGAATTTGCTATTGCAAAGTAGATGGTACATATTTCGTAGCATCGAAAATATTCACTGACAGCTGCGGCATGTAATCAACTCGCGAGACAGCACGATATGCCACATCTAATCATCCAGTGCTTACATGGTCAAATAAAATGTATATTGGATGGGATATCTTCAGTACATGTAAACTGTGTTTGTCGCATGGTTTACCACACTCACGTTGGCGAATGCACACAGGTCAAAGCTACTCAGTCGTTTCGTTGCCAGGTATGATCACATACTTTGACGACGACTATTCCATGGGTACTACAACAGTGAAACTAACATGCCGGTGATTTTATCCTGATTGCAGTTTGAAAAGTTTTTCTTGAAGATTATCATGTACTTGTTTTCATTAGACAACAATCAGGTCGTTTGAGGTCCACGTGGACATGAAATCCTTTGCTTTAAGCGATCGTAGTTGGCGTCACAATCTTCATCGACCTCGTCGTAATAATCTGCACTAATACACAACCAGGCATATAACGAATCTTCAGCAGTCTGGAGAAGTTAAATTTGATCCCGGCATGCGGTCACGTTAGTGATTTTGTTTAATAAACAAGCATGAAATATTTCAAACGTGATCTTGGTGATCGTTCAAATTTCGTACCCGATTAACACGCTGAGAAATGTACGTTTGCCCAGTTATCTCGATTGCTCATTTAATGCCGTAGTATCGAAACAAACTGTGATACCTCTGTAATGTTACGTATCTATGTCGCGTCTGATTAGTTGGTCTGCACATGGGCGTTAATAAAATTGAATGCTGGTTGTTTGCACGCGTAGGTTTAGCACATCTATCCCCTCGGTTAAGACAAACAAGTTTATGTCGGATGGGGGTGGGGTGGGTGATATTGGCTTGTTTTTGCATTAGTGTTGTTTGTATTCATCAGCGTATAATGAATTAATGATACACAACGTTTTAATCAACTTGAGTATGGTGATGTCTTTGTCGCGGAGATATTCTAGATTAATATTTTTAACTAATCAGTGACATGACTGACTACACGTGTTGGTTATCTGTGGACGATCGATAGCAATTTGATTCTCACGTACGCCACCGTTAAAGATCTCAGATGTGTATACTGAAGCTGAACTCCGTTGATCTAACTGATGATCTTCCCGAGAAGAAGCGCACATCTAAACCAATCTCGGTGATTGCATAACGTTTGGCGAAAACTCAAAACTGCTGGTCTCGGCAAATCAAGTCAGATCAAACTCTTGCAAAGGACCACTGACGACCACGCGCAAAATTTAGTGCATCTGATGACCGAACAGTTCAAGGTACGCTAGACTTTCACCTTGATCAATAAAATAGGCATAATTCTTAACCATGAAGACACTGACAATCTCATTGACTTTATATTTTATATTCCAGAGACCGCAATACCACTATTCTGCGTAAGATCGTCGAATGTCTTCAAGTAAACTCTTTGATGGTGTTTTCCATTCACGCTAGTGCAAAATGTGTCATTACGTACGTGCGATCATCGACGATTCTGGTGTATTTCAATGTGGCTTGGCATAATAGAGTGTGAAACTCTTCGACTTGGTAACACTCGCATGAAGAATAATCAAACTGATCGACGAGGACAGACTTGACATCACTGTTAATTAGCCATACAACTGCAAGGTCGAGCATGGAAATATAGTCGTGTTAGAAACTGTAAGTCATGGAAAGTCCCATTGTCTTGTGTTCAATACGTTAAATGATGTATGGAGTTGATGTTTACCACATTGTTGTAATATATCTCCCGTTATTGTACTGACGACGATAAGGCATTTCATTGCTGTTTTCTAAAGCGGCATATATTGCTACCTTTTGCATCGTTTATGCAAATTCGCAATTTCCATTGCTGAAATTTCTCATGCGGATGCTCGGTCAATCCATGTCCACTAATGTGTTGGTAAAATGACCATTTGATCTGTGTAATTCATCGCACCAGTTAACACAGGCGCTAAATAGTTAACCACAGGCTCGTTGATCACATCAGCACCATACACGCCTATGGTAACCGGATAGTAGTCTTGTAGTGAGTTTATCAATGCCATTTAATACACGAGGTGATGGTGACTTTGATAATACCACAATGTACTGTCATCGACAACATTCTTCGCTTATTAGAACCATTTTATCTCAGGTTTACCACGTGTCGTTGACATTGTTGTGTAATGCAAATTCTATACTGCGAAGATAGTTGCGACCGTGTAAATGATGGCTGATTACACGCACTTCCACGCATCGAAAAAATGTCATGTCCACGTATTTTAATATACGGAGTAATGTCTCGATCGAGACCATCCTGTTCATCATGTTGTTCATTACCTAAATGAAAATGACCTTGTAGAAATTTCTCAGTGTTTAGAAAATAAAATCTTAAGT
The DNA here is from genome assembly GCA_029339505.1 of Unio delphinus. NCBI lineage: Eukaryota > Metazoa > Mollusca > Bivalvia > Unionida > Unionidae > Unio > Unio delphinus. The sequence continues at coordinate 1,112,744 of JAQISU010000021.1, read as the reverse complement.
TTAATTAGAATTGTATTACAACAGATACACCCAGCAATTCATAGATGATTACCAACGTTTTAGACTTTGCTAAACATATTTGCTTGAAAACCAAATATCAATAATTCAGGTCAGGAATAGAAAAACCATAATGTTGGACAAGGTCAAGTCCAACATACAATGACATATTTTTTTGCCCAGTCATGTGCATCATCTGTGTTGGAAGTACTCCATCTTTAGTCTGGGTTGTCACAGTAGTTTTCCTTAATGAACGGTTGGTGATTCTCTTCTGGATTCTGCCATTTCTGCGGCGCATTTCATCAGATATCCCAGTTGGTCTTGGATAATACCTTCAATTTGTTATAGTTTGTGCATTAAATCAATTTTTTTAAATAATTTGTTTAATTAAAAGTGTTAGTTTCCGCGTCCATAATTTGTTTGCAATAGAAGGCAATGTCTACCATTTTAAGGCAAAAGCGTCGTCCACGTGCATGCAATACGAAGATGTTCAGTATCATAAACTACTGCACAATTCTGACTCTGACAATATAAAGGTACAAAAGTGAGCATACATTAAAATCATTTTCCCCCGTAGCTATTTTACTTGTTTAAAGTTCTTTTAAACGAGCTTTCACTCCTAATTGCAAGCATTTGAAAGTTTAGCTGATCCGATGTTATGACGAACATTAAAGCGACTGAACCAACCACTTGTTGCAGCGAAGTTCCCCACACTTAGATTTTCCGATAATGCTTCATTGAACCATTAGGATGCTTCCTCCACGTCTTCAAATGTAGCAGTCTTGCTTATTCTTTTGGGGAGTGAAGTTACCTTGAACTTAGTCTTTCTTTATCGACTCAGCAGCTTCCATCCTTCCAGAACGGTTGTTATTTTTAAGTGAAAAATTTTCACAGATCTCTTTGTGTGATAATAATAATAATAATAATAATAATAATAATGAGGACTTTGTATAGTGCCTAATCTTTCGAAGTTCTAAGCGCTTTACACCATCAATAATGATATGACTACACTACAGAACAACAAATGACAAAAACATTGAAAATGGAAAACATAAAAACATGCTGAAAATATATAAGATACAAAACATGATTAGGTCGCTAAGTTTGTTCCTGAAGTCTAAACAGGTGAGTCTTAAGAGCACTCGTAAAGGGGATCACTGTGTCTTTGTGTCTAATTTCAATGGGCAATTCGTTCCATGTCGCTGAGCCCTGGTATGCAAACGAACGTTGTCCATATGACTTTGTTTTCACCTTGGGAACAATGAGTATACGATTATCAGAAGAAGAGCATAAGGTACTAGCTGGTGTATACACATGGGTGAGGCTGCATAGGTATGTTGGACTGGAGTCTGTCAGGGAAACATAGCACAGAGAACAAATTTTGTGTTTGATTCTGTATCGAATTGATAGCCAGTGTAGGGTACAGAACAGTGGTGAGGTGTGCTCTGATTGAGGTACTCTGAAGATGATCTGTGCAGCTGTGTTTTGAACATTTTGAAGTTTCTGGAGTAAATATTGTCACGAACCAGACAGAATTGAATTACAATAGTCCAGTCTTGAAAGTACTAATGAACACACAAGTGTTTTTAACTGAAAGATATTTATGAATGGAACTGATGCGTCTCAATTCAAGATATGCAGCCTTGCATATGTTTATGACATGTTGGTGCAATGTGAGAGTACTGTCTAGAGTAACGCCTAGGTTCCGTACTGACTGTGATAATTTAATGTTGGTGTTCCTGATATTTATTGTCTGAGGTAAAGTATGTGAATGAGAAAGTCTTTGTGTTGTGATCAGAATAGCCTCAGTATTATTATCATGTATCATCTGCAGCTTGTTACATGTCATCCATGATTTCACATCAGAAATGCACTTCTCTACTCCATGGATGGTAGCATCAACTTCCGTTGGGTGGCTAGACTTGTATATTTGAGTGTCATCGGTATACACTTGGTGATGATCTATGACACTTGAGAGTGGCTGAGTATACAGAATGAGGAGAACAGGTCCAAGAACAGATCCCTGTGGAACACCACAACATACATCAACTGGGCTGGAATGTATTCCATTTTCAGATATAATTTGTGTCCTGTTGACTAAGTAGGACTTGAACCACTGAAAGGCTATATTCTGAATGCCAAATACATGCTGGAGACGGTGAAGTAATATATCATGGTCTATTGTGTAAAATGCTGCAGATAAATCCAGGAGAGTGAGGACTGTAATCTTTCCACTATCCAAAGCAGAAAGAATGACACTAAATACTTTCAGAAGAGTAGTTTCCGTACTGTGGCAAGAGCGAAATGCAGCTGTACATTGCTAAAAAGACTGTTTGAATTCAAATGTGATACAAGTTGAGTTATAACAACCTTATCTAAGATTTTTTATATGAATGGGAGATTAGATGTTCATCCTTTAACTTCCTTAACAGCCAGATATTTAGTTTCCAGATAGTGTAAATTTAATTTGCGTTTTACCCTGCTGTTGATAGCCATCGTAAATGTAAATAAAGTTTTAAAAAAAACTTTCATAGCCAAATTTTTTATTTATTTTAATAACCGATCACTTTCAAATGTCTCGGAAACGCGTAAGCCGTATTTTCACGCAATGTTTGATATTCAGAAAATCACGTATACGGGAGTCCTCTGTACGAGCAGCAGAGGGGGTGAATCCGACAACTTTTTACAAGGCTTCAATTCGGCAACAAAGGCTTCCTCGTAAATGCTTAATAGAAGCCTCCATTCGGCAAAACAAAATTTGAAAAAGGGACGACGCCGTGTTATTGACAACATGTGTTGCTGCATGGAAATTTTTTTTCTTCGATTTTCGACAACAACATTGTTGTGATTTCACATAGGCGTTTATTCGGCAAGCAAAGGATTGTTCGTAAATGCTTAATCAGCACCCCGTTTCTGCTACCGGGTTAACAAAATTAACCATAGATACAATGATGAATTAGCGATATATTTTTTTTATATAAATGGCAAACGTCGGAGAAGCACAAATAACTAGATTAACTAGAGAACGGTTGTCTGCGATTAAGAAATTTCTCCCGGTGAGAGATTCTTTCAGAGATAATTTGCAAGCTCGACAACAAGCAAAATTAGATTTTACCGCCGATACTGAACAATTATTTAAGCCTATAACTACGGCAACTGGAGAAGTTGTAACCGCGATAAAAAAGAGACAACCAGAGGAATGTAAACCAGAGGTTAAACCTCCTAAAAGCCCGATAATAGAGTTCAAGAGCTACGAGATAAATTTACTGAGGAAACTTTAGCGAAGATTGATAAAGATGATATAACTGATTTAGTAAAGTTTGTGCTTAAGCAGTTTACAAAATTAAAAATCAACTACCACAAATTGATAATGATGATCCCATATATCAGGCATATTTGACTGCTGTTGAACGAGAATATCTCGAAAATCAGGAAAAAAAGAGGTTTATTAGTATCTGAACAACAACGACTAAAAACCGAACAAAAACAACGAGGACGAGGAGGACAAGGACGAGGGTGAGGAGGACGAAGAAAAAAGATCCTCTTGTGGAAGATCCTCAACCCCAAGAAGAAGAACCTGAAGCTGATCTCACGCAAGATATACCTGGAAAATCTGGTATAGGATATCATGGTGGTAATATACCATGTTCAAGAAGTATCCTCGATGATATATCACGGTTAGAAGTTCTCATTGGAGGAAAACGAGCTGGATATAATTCTCCGGAGATAATTAACGAAGCGGCTGAAATCTGTAAACGGTTATTTCAAGGTCGTGTAATGGATATACAACTATATCGTAGTTTCATCGATGAACGTACTGATGATTACTACAACGATTAATCGCATTGATTGATCACCGATTATATATATAGCATTTAAATAAAATGATAGTACACGTAGTATGAGTAGAGCAAGACCTGTTTATGTCGTAAATTCACGATTGCCAGTGTACAAGGTGACATATGGAAATGGACTCGGTGATGTTGTCACTGGATTATTTACTCGAGTTGGTCCAAAGCTGCTACCAATCGGTAAAGAAATAGCGTCAAAAGCTATTGGGGTTCTCGGTGAAAAAATCGGTACAGAAGGTGGTAATAAGGCTGTTGATGTGTTTGATGCCGCCAAAGAAAAGCTTTTGTCGTTGGCAAGAGGTTTTTCCTCGAAGAGAAAACCAGTAAAATTACAATCTACGAATCAAATGCCACCTAAAATAGGTAGCGCAATTAATAAAATAGCAAAAGCGCGATTGAGATTAATTGCTGGTTCCGGTGAAACGATTAATGATTTAGATCCACGACTATAGAATAAAATGTTTGAATATGAAATCGATGATGCTTTTAAAGTAGATGCTCCTTTACGAAAAAATGATTCTATACGTGATTATCAGTATTTTTCGTATCAAGCCCAGAATGCAAATGCAAGGTTACGAATTGAACTTAGATTTGATGATACATCTAAATACTTCTTGCCGTGTGAAGCTTACATAGAAGTAGAGGGACGACTAGTAAAGCATGATCATACTCCATTTACTGCTCCTGATCATCTCGAAAATATTCCGATTGGGTTTGTCAACAATGGCATAAAGGCGTTATTTAGCAGTGCGCAGTATATAATCAATTCTACTAGAATCGAATCCATCGATAAAGATGTTGTTGTTGCAACCACAGGTTTATCTAGATACTCTAATGATTTAATTAAATCTGCGGGTCATTCAATGATGTTTGCGAAGGATACTACCGATAGCGTTAATCATACTGAATTTCTTTTCAGACAACCAAAGAATCGTGCTGCTGATAATCCTGCTAATAATGATGATGTTGATCATATGAGTATTAGTAAATATGATACTTACAACGCAGGATTTGCAGCACGAAAAAAGAATATAGAAAACCTTGGTAGATTTTCATGTGTGATTCCACTGTTGCATATATTTGGATTTTATAGAGATGTCAGAAGAGTTATCATTGGTGCTAGTCATACTGTAGTGCTCACGCGAAGATCAAATGACGATTATGCTCTTTGGCATGGTGCTGATCCTGTTAGAGATGGTAATGTAGAATTAACACAATTAGCGTTATGGATACCAATTATGACTCCATCGTTGACTGTTGAGACTCGGTTGCTATCTTTTATGGATCATGGATGAAAATTATTGCTGAACTGGTCTGATATTACAATAGCTACAATAACCAGTAACGTTGTTGGTGCTTTTACTTGGCAGCTTGCGCTTACTAAAAATGTTTCCGCGCCAAGACATATCTTTGTTGCGCTACAAAATGTGAATCGAACTCAAAAACAAGCTGGGGTTGCAAATGATAGTTTACAATTGCGGTCCCATATGATATTTGATAAGTGTAATGTTAGTGAAGTATCATTACAAATAAGTAATCAGCAAGAACCCGCAGAACAACTTATTCTTGATTACGGTAGCAATCAAATAGGACGAGTATATCATCGATTATGGTCATATATGAGTCGTGATCAAAACGTTGATACTGGACTACAAATATCACAGTGGGATGTTAAAGAATTGTACCCGATTTATTACTTTTCGTTGCAACATCTTGATCTATCTAAACCCTCAACCGTTGATGTAAAATTTCAGGCTCGTATAGGTGATGCCCTTGGAGGATTTAGAGCAATTGCTGTTATTCGAAGTGATAAATCTATGACACTTGAAGGTGGTGGTGGAAAAATGCGAGTCATTGATGCACCAATAGAAAATATGTTATTTGACAATTAGATGATCACCATCTAAATAAAATGTCGTACAATCATGTTAATGTCACCCTGACACCTGGTCAGGAAAAGAAACTTCAATCGAAAAATTCTACTGCGTGTGGCACAACAATAACGCTTAAAAAACAACAAATAACAGGTGGTTCAAATAAATTATCGCTGACGAAACCTCAGATTAATCATTTCAATAAAGCATTAAAAGCTGGTACAGGAATCAAATTGACCTTTTCACAAGCTGCGATCGGCGACATGATTAAAACCGGCGGTATATTTCCGCTGTTAGCTGCGATTCCAGCGTTAATTTCAGCAGCGGCCCCAGCGGTGGCTAAAGCAGCGGCGCTAGGAGCTATTGGTACCGCGGCAGTGCTTGCAGTAAAGAAAGCAGCCGGTGGATCAGTTCGCGGATCTAAATACAAAAAAGGGAAAAGGATTCAGATTACCGGAAAGTCGGTTCACAAAACACTACGGACCAAGATAAATTCTGACGTTGTAGAGTCCTTGATTGAAAATCCTATGGGTTTTCCAATGTCTAATTTTGACCGCGCTGACGCAAAAAAGAAACTCCCAATAAAACATTTCAGAGGCGTATTCATGAAAGATCAATTAGCAGCACAACCACATATCCCAGAAACTGGTATAAGTAATCTATATGACAACACTGGACCTGGAACTCATTGGGTGTGATACGCGAAACATCCCCAATCAATTATTTATTTTGACTCGTATGGGTTGCCTCCGCCGAGGGAATTTCTCAGTTATGTATCTAAGTTGATTACAACTCAAACTAAAGTTTCGTAAAAAAAATCCCAGTTCGGTACTCAACGCTGCCCACGCAGACATTAACAGATCCTTCGATATGTGGACGAGAGGTTCTTAACGCGCTAATAGCTATCTCGACGAGTTCTAAATTACCTCACAAAGCCATCCACGAATACACAATGTTGAAATTCGTAAAATTTCCAAACATCACTTAAAAAGAAACGTGTAAAAATATATTACATGGCAGATATTTTTGGAAGATCAGTATCAAGACAACAACAAGAAGTTACCATCGGGCAAGTAAACAAAATGATCAGGAGAGCTATTTCATCGATAACAAACTTAGATGAATTAAAAAATTACACGATCAAATAAATACATCTATGTTACAAAAATCCACCGAGGATCTAAAAAAACTACGTGATGAATATAACAATCATATAACTAAATTCGATCAATTTTCTGAATTGCAAAAAGTAACACTGACAAAATTGATAGGCCGTTATTAGATTTCTTTGGAAATCCACCAGTGACCACACCGAATCTCATAACGATAAAAGATTATATGTTGGAACTAACAACACTACAATCCAAATATGAAGACCACGCAAAACAATTTTCAACATTTCGTAGAAACATCGTCGATAAATTTCTCGGATCTCCACTTGATAAACTCGATATAAAACTCCCTGATATCAAAAACTCCATCGAAGATCTCAAAACGACCAGCAATGCCATCGTAGCGGATGCAACAAGGATGATAGCAATCGTTGAAAAAACAAAAATTCCTCATGAGAAACCAACAACGTAGTATACACGATTCAACACGGATCATATACGTGGACGCCACTAAATAACATATTAAGTATCACCACAACCGTCAAGGGTACTTATCGATTAACACTAGTAACACCAACTCAGTTTAATATATCATCGTCGAGTTCATCTGGCGTCAACAATACGATATCAACGATCATCGACAAGGATACAATTGAACAATTCATGATAACATCCACGGATAATAATTTGGCTAGGGTTTCAATGTCGTGGTATGTTGAATTTGTAGCGGATTTAAGGAAACAATTAAACTAAAAATGGAAAATCGAAGATTTACAACAAAACAATTTCACTAAAGGATTTTCCAAATCCAGTTTTAATTGAAACTGTTTACTGCTGTAATAAATAAAATGTCATCACTGTTGATTTCGTCATCATCGATTCCCTCAGTCTTACAATACCGTTATAATACAGTCAAAGAATTTCACGGTAAACTTGAATCATTAATTGAACAATATCGAAATAAAAAGAAAAAATATCAACGTAGAATCACCATCATCGACGTATCCGTGTACTCGGTGTCTGGTGTAATTGCCGGCGCTGGAATAATACTATCTTCGGTTACAATGATAGCTCCAGTTGTTGTTCCAATTTGTATATCTGCGGCTGCAACAATCGCCGGAGTATTTACCGGAATAACAAAAAAATATCATCGTGTTCCCAGTGAAAACTACACGATTACACCGTTAAACTTGTTGTTGTTGCGTCAAACGCGTACTTGCAATTGTCAATGCTGATCTCGACGTCAATTGATGATACAATTATATCCGATGATGAATTCTCGAAAATGGTTCAATTGTATGATTCAACGATGTCGAAATTGGAAATTGAAAACAATTTCAACGTTGACAATAACAATTACAATAACAATGTCACAAGAACTGCTTCAACGAATAGCAGAAAATACCACTACGACAAAGACAAAGTTGATCTCGCTGGTAACGAAAGTACCAGCATCTGAGATAGCAGCAGTGGCAGCATGTGAGATAGCGCTAACACAATTAAGATGTTACTACAGCTGGCCAAATGTGCGATCAGCACCATTTAATGGTAAACCACCCAATAACAGTTTTACATTTTCATACAAGAATAAAGTCAACCCAGATGGAACCCCAGGTGAACCAGAATGGCACACAATACACCTACCCACCGGCGCATATGACATCGAAGATATCAATGAAATAATCATAGAATCCATCGAAGCAATCACAGGAAAAGATATAATTGTCGTCCCAGATGGACCTGATAAATCCCCTATTGAAATACAAGGACATGAACCGCTGTTGTCGACGGTCATTGAGATAAATTCACCTGACTACGCCGTAGATATATATAACAGTTCAATCACAACCTTATTGGGTTACCCTGAATATATTCCAGGTACCGTCTACATAAAAGATCTACCACGCTAACCACTCAAATCCGACTTTATTTCAACGGGTTTCATCGTCTATATCTTGCTGGTCCTTATGGTGTTCATCCTGATGGCGTTGGTTATTTAGGATATAATATACCGATAGATGGTCATAATTTTGATAATCTGCGAAGAGAGATAGAGGAGCGACACCAATATTACTGGACGTTATAATGAAGATTTCAAATCAAGTATTACTACTCAGATCACAAGCATGAAAGGAGAATTCGAGCGATTTAGAGGTTATTTGATAACAGCAATTAGTGAAATCCCACCACGCCGAGATGATGTCATCAAGTATACAGATGTGTGTAATAAAATTATCTCTGACGAACAAGAATATAATCAGTTAATTATTCAACTTATTCTCGCTGCTACTGATCCTACATCAAAAACAGATTTTGCAGCGAAGTATAATATCCGCGTCGTTTAAGTTACCATGGATGCGCCAAAAACTCAGTGACACCATCGACGAATTCTTCCCACGGATTTACACAGCGTGGTTGAATAGTCTCCCTGCGGTTCATTTCCAGTTACCTGAACCTGAAAAATCTGATTTCTTCACTGATGAATTACCTGATGTTGATCCAAAATAAAATTACAATTTCGACATCAGTTTTCTAGGACCCCAAGATATTTATGAAAAGTATTCATATGATGTCTACGACGGAACAGAAACTAATACACTTAGACGTTACGAATACAACGAGTATGGTAGAGTAATATGGCGATTTGCTCCTGGCGCTCAAGGTGTATTTGTGGTAACAGAAAAAAGCCTTATTGGGATCTTCAACACGATGAAACAAACATTCCAAACAAAGCTAAACCAGCTTCGAGATTATCTGCTACTCGATTGAACAACTTCACGTGATATAATCAAGCAACAACAACAACAACTAAATCAAATTATCTCCGATATGAACTACCTCAATGATAGATTACTCTCGTTGGTGTATGAAGATAAAAGCGCTTCAAAGGAAAAATTCAAAAAAGTATTTTCACGTACTGATAACGATTTAGTCTTTATGAAATTTCCAGGATGGGATGTACCAGCGATGAAGAAGTTGCTTAGGGATCTCATTGACGAATATTCCCACAAATTCACGCGTTATGGTTTAAAATAAACCCCCAAAGGAAATTCTACGGTCGAATAATTCGGTATTCAACAATAACAAACACAGATCACCCGGCAAAGTTGATATATCGTCGATGATTGCCATACACTTTATTTGTGATGCAGTGTTAGGGAGTTATGCAATTGACATTTCAAAATTAGATAACGCTGATCTAGGATACATAATATACACGTTTTCCCCGAATGTTTCCCCGGGGAGTCTTATCGTGACGAATCCATCTCATTTAACCCACTTGGAAACCACTAATAGACTCATAACAAGGATGAATTTTTAAATAACCGACCAGGGGTTTTCCTTGATTGATCTTCGAAGAGAACAGTTACAAATGACGTTAGAGGTAAAGTCGTAAATGTAAAATCGAAGATTTTCAATGCAATTTGAAGGAATTTCATCGTAAATAGAAAATTTTTGATTTTCAATAAATAAATTATTGGAAAATTCGTAGAATTTTCAATAAAGTTTTTTTATCTTGATGATTTTGACTGATTTTTGATGATTTTATATGCATTTTTCACTGATTTAGATGCATTTTTGATGCATTTTTACTGCATTCAGTGGAAAATCTCGAAGAGATTTTACGGTCAAATGGTCGATTTTGTATGGGATTTTCCATAGAGAAAAGCTGTTACGGTTTTTTTTTGGTGGTTTTCCATGGAAATCAATCAAAAAACATCAATAATCAGTCAAAATCATCAAAAATTCACTGAAAAATCATGATTTGTTCAATTGGGTCAAATGGTCGATTTTCTATGTTATTTTCTATAAGGAAAAGCTGTTACGGATTATTTTTAGTGCAAAAATATCTTTGCTGGGAAAATCTTCCATTGGAAAATCTCCGATTTCCAATAAAATAATTATAAATAAATTTATTTTTGATGATTTTTAATGATTTTTGTCTTTTTATTGAAAAATCTTTGATTTTCAGTGATTTTTGTCTGTTTTTTTATGCATTTTTGATGCATTCAGTGGAAAATCTCGAAGATATTTTACGGTCAAATGGTCGATTTGTAATGTTATTTCTCTTAGACTTTTTCCACTTCAGTGAATTTTTGATGTTTTTTGAAGATTTTTTGATGATTTTTGATGATTTTTGTCTGTTTTTGATTAAAAAACTATAAAAAAAAAAGTCCGTCGGGTGTAAGAGTCGATTTGTAATGTTATTTTTCGTAGACTTTTTCCACTTCCTTGAATTTTTTATGATTTTTGATGATTTTTTGATGATTTTTGATGATTTTTGATTAAAAAACCATAAAAAAAAGTCCGTCGGGTGTCAGAGTCGATTTGTAATGTTATTTCTCGTAGACTTTTTCCACTTCAGGATTTTCGTCGTAAATTAATTACCTTGAAAATCTTCGATTTTTCATTAAACAATGAACCCGTATAGATTTATATATAATGTATCAACACGAACGAGTATTCATTTACGACAAGGATAAACTAGAAGATGCTATCAGAAAGTGTTTTTCTGAATCTCCGGATAATCCTATGGATGGAAAATTTGTAGGTGAAAACGGAAAATCCGTAGGATTTTCAACAAAGAAGTTTCCATTTTCACACTTTGATCTGCTGTTAGACAGGCTCGGCAATGAAAAATTCCTACTAACAGGCGACCAAATACAGCAGTTAGATCGAGATGTTATAACAGTGATTAGTTGCAGTCGAGATCAAATTATGCAGTATGTTCATTCATGCCTTAGTGAAGAAGAGTTAATGAGAATACTAAGGACTTCAATGAAAAATCCGTAGGATTTCTATGACCAAAAATAAATATAAAAACAAATAACCCACTGAAACCTCACCCCGAATTTACAATTCTTCCTGGTCGTATACCTGTCTTTATAAATTTTTGTTCTAGTTGAACGCGCGCGCTCTACCTGTGTTCAACAGGTATTATACATGTCAATGTATAGTGAGAATTTTACCTATCTGAAGTATTTATAACTCCGCTGTGGTAACAAGTGGGGATTTTTCATTTTCGATCAGAATCGTTTTAATATTTCGAATTTTTGAATTAATTTCGCGTTTCAACTGATACTGATGACCCAAATCTTTTCTAACCTTTTCCACGATAGTAAATAACGGGACAAACTTGTCTACGTCATTTTCTTTGAACGAATCATAAATCGCTTGTTGGACACGCTTAATAAATGCATATGACTTAGGTAATGTGTATCTATTCCGTTGCATGTTCTCTTGTATATCTTGATAATCGGAAAGAATCTGATCACAATGTAACCTTTCTGACAATTGAACTCCCTGATTTTTCAATTTTAATATTTCATTTATAATCTGATTAATATTTTCATGATTCATTTTATATACAGTTATATATTTAAAATACAAAAGAATAAAAAAATTGGGGTCAATTTTGACACGTTCTTTTAGACAGTATAATACATATATACTTAATTAAAAATATAAATATACTTACCTAAGACAGCACAATGCCATGCCTCCGTTTATCAGGGTAGGTTTCTGGGCATTACAATTAAAACTCCATCTGGAACCCCTATACATCGAATGGCGTATACGACAGTACGCACAGTTTTACAAATTTCACTCATTTATAGTTCACGCAGGTGGGTTTTACCAATGAATCATTGGGTATTTTTGTATTATCAATGAATCATTGGGTATTTTTGTATTATCAATGAATCATTGGGTATTTTTGTATTATCAATGAATCATTGGGTATTTTTGTATTATCAATGAATCATTGGGTACTTTTGTATTATCAAGGAATCATTGGGTATTTTTGTATTATCAATGCATACCATAGTCAATGAATCATTGGGTATTTTTGTATCATCAATGAATCATTGGGTATTTTTGTATTATCAATGCATACCATAATCAATGAATCATTGGGTATTGTTGTATTATTCACTCCGCGTTAGGCCGTAACATACCTAAACGAGTTATTCCCCTTTGAATAATGCAAAATGCAGATAATCTCGAAGCTGGTTTAGTCTTGTTTGGAATGTTTGTTTCATCGTGTTGAAGATCCCAATGAGACTTTTTTCTGTTATTACAAATACACCTTGATCGCCAAGAGCAAATTGCCATATTATTCTAACATACTCGTTGTAATCGTAACGTCTAAGTGCATCAGTTTCTGTTCCATCGTAGATATCATATGAATACTTTTTATAAATATCTTGGGGTCGTAGAAAACTGATGTCAAAGTTGTAATTGAACTTAGGAGCTACAGCAGGTAAATCATCGGTGAAAAAGTCAAATTTTACAGGTTCAGGTAACTGGAAATGAACCGCAGGAAGACTATTCAACCACGCTGTGTGAATCCGTGGGAAGAATTCATCGATGATGTCGCTGAAGTAAGACTAAATACATGAATAAAATTCAAAAAAAAAGAATACAACTATTTGTAAACACTTCGTGTTTGATTGGTTATATTACAAAAAGCTAATAATTGATTATATCCTCTGAGATTCATGACAATTATAACAGCCAATCAAAAACTACCATCAAAATTAGGTGACACCGAAATTACCTCTCTTTGTTAAGCCGTAATATACCTAAACGAGTTCTTCCCTTTAATGCTATTATAGAATAATACAAAATGGAATTCAGACGTATGAAAACTGAATTTTTTGTCCATTTTTTTTTCTGCAGACAGCGGTGTTGGTTATTCGCTCTGCAACGAGTCGTACTGAAGACATACAAATATCAAAATACCTACCATAGATTGAAATACTATTGCTTTATTAGGTACTGTACTAAATGATTTTATATGTCTCTTCCCAACTTTTTTTACAAGTACCAGTTTTCCCAGATGCAGTATTCTCACTTTGTGTAACAGCTCGTAAATTATTCAAAGAATTATCAGTCTTTATCCCATTTATATCATCAATAACAAAACTATCCTTGATCAATCCGTTATATACCTCATAAATGAAACGATGATTATTATATCTCTTCTTTCCAGCGCAAAACCTCAAAAACCCCTGATTAGTCATAGCACCAACTGGCTTCTTCAGTCTACGATTTCTGACAATACCATCACGGGATGCCTCATAGTTTACAATCACTGGATGCGGTTGAAATTCTTTGGTTCATTTATATACATAATACTTTGTTTGTCTAAATCATTATTTGGTTGAAATATGATATTATTTGAAAATCTCTGAATCTAGTCTCGTGGAGTTCTTATGATCTTGTCATTGAAGCTGTTAGGGGTACAGTCAGATTCATTGATGGAATCTTTGATTCTTTTATCATAGTAACGCTTCAACTCTCTGTATCGTTTACCACCACAACCGAGACACAATTGTGATATTCCTCTAACCCATAGCCAACATAAGAGGCATGGTAGGGGCCCATTACTTCTGTTACGAACGCTTTGCATATGATACCCACATAACTCATTCCTGCATGATTTGTTACACGTGGTTACTGATCCAATCATGAGCCATTTACAATGATTCATTATATAATAAACTCTCTATTTAAATACTTGTTTTAATCATAATATGAAGGAATTCGAGAGATTATCGGAAATTTAGCTTAGGAAAAATGCTAGATTTAATCTCGATAGACTCTCTGATATACCAAAAAGTCTAATAGACGATAGAACCATATTGGGTAAAAATCGTGATTGTTTTAATGAATTTAAGCGCGATGGAGCATCTTTTACGTGGTCGACATTTCGAATTATTGATGATGATGTAACTGTATTCACAATCGATGCTACCATGAACGACGAAAGAGCAACTGAGATAATCTCACATCTTGGGCGAAAAAAGTATTTTTTTTAGAATGAAATCCATTATCCAAGAGGAAGGAAAATGGATTATCAGAGATAAATTTGAACCAATTCTCAAAGATAAAAAAAACTGTCATTGTGAGTCGAGATTCCAGACCAGGAATTCTGACTGGAATTGACAAACCATACAACGAGAGAGCTTATCCTGTAACAACCGTTGTTTATGGGATATATCAGCTAAATGATAAACCAAGTATTGAAAAACTAGCACCTATGAAATATTCGCCGCTGACTTTGTCAACGAGTATGAATTGTGTTGCAGAACGAATAATACAACACTTCACAAATGCATCCCGGGGAAACAAATTAACTGAACGACGACGTTAAAAAAGTAACCGAATGGGGACTGACAGTGAAGGAGCACGGGGCAACAATTCAAGATATGACCAAATTAGAAACGTCATTAAGATTTCCAATATCTGTAGCGACGATAACAGGTGAAGTATTACACGAATCAAAATATAAATCAGAAGGAGCTCCAATCAAACTTATTGATCATAACGAACACGCGTGGACACATGCAGTAACAATATTTCCACGAGATAGAACCGTAAGAGTTCTGTAAGGATGTTTTCTATGAAGAGAAATTATTTGATGCTATTCACGCGTTGTGTAAAGATGATCCTGTGTCAGTGTGGCTACTTCGCAGCGCTGAAGATTCCGAATCAGGATTTGATCAATTTGCAAGACCAAATGGTGAATTATATCGCATTGAAACATTACACTCACGAATGAGAAAAATAGCTAATAAATACTCATCTGACAACTCGAAGAGTTTCCATGAAAAACTATTAACGGATAGTTTTACGATTCCATCAGTGGTAGCCCACTTCGCAAGAAAAAAAAACTCATGGCGTCCAACACGAAGTGATTTTCTCGAAGATGTTAAATTGAGTTGTGTCAAGTATGGGCATGGCGGAATGTGGAATACAAAATATTCCCGCGAGGGTATGATTGCAATCGATATAGCTGCATGTTATCCTGGGATCTTTCTTGGATACGGAGAAGCCGCTAAATACTTCAAACGATTTGGACATCCAACACATGAAATGACTCGTGTTGCGATTAATGGTCCATTACCTGATTTTTATTTAACTTGATTCGCTCGTGTGGTATCGTTTGAATTAGCTACAGGATTACATCCGTGTAGTTATGGTTGAATTGGTAAAAAAAACACTGGATGCCAGTTGTGCTGTAACGATATATGATTAATTGTGGTATGTTGTCATCGTTGATTGTCAGCGAAGCTATTATATGTTATCGAGCTCAGACCGAAGTTTGGTTACCACAACCTGATCTAGATGATATAATACGGGAACAACAAAAACAATTTCCTGATTTCAGTGAACAACAAATCGTGGATTGGTCTACGGAGTTATTTGAAATTAAAAATTGACAAGCAAAAGATCTTGGACGACGAATAATTGGTAAATTTACCCAAGGTGGAAGATATGACAATGCAAAATATTCTTCGCGGTTGATCATAGACAGCGCTGAATATGATTTTATTGTAGCAGATTTAACGAAGAAGGGAAAATTTGTAAATCGTAAAGACGCTTTCTTATCCGATGGAACACGATTAGGTACATTTGTTCCCAATATACACATTTAAGATCATCTATGCTTAGTTATTCTGCTATTAATCTATTTTCGATGATAAATAAATTTCCTAATACCGCTGTTAGAGTAGCTACTGATTCGATGTATATACAAGAGAAATATAGATCATACGTGGCTGCATTCACAGATCCCGAGGAAAATTGGGGATGTTGGAGATTTAAAAAGGAGACGCTACTCGAGAATTGTAAATCAGCAGATGTTACGATGGACGATAAATACTTGAAGTTTGACCAAATATCATAATTTTCTAACGCACCGCTGATATCCGATCCAATATGTAGATATAAAACTATTTACTTAAACGGTTGTGGTTGTCAGGAAAGACAACTTGTGCGATTGAATTATTTCGTAGAAACGCTAGCGTTACCAAATCAAACATGATTGTGTTAACACCAACCCACAGCCTTGCCAGAAAGATTAAACAAAAACACACAAATTATTATGTGCGGCGATCATGGCCAACTACCACCATTTATCGGTTTATCCACACACGATTGGCTGAAGAAACATGTAGACTGTTACGAAGAGATTAATACCGATCATAGAGCACTTGATGAACAATTACGCGAGTTCAAACAACTAATCAGATTACAACCGGATAGAATCCAATGTGAAATAGCTCGTGAAATAATTTCATAAACTCCCATGAATGATTTTTGGGAAATATGGAGACCGAATGATTTGATAATCGCAAGTAGAAAGATAGTCAGAGACACACTTCAAATGAAATTATTTGAAACCCACAAAGAAAAATTTGCAACACTTCCAGTACAGTTGTGTTATATACCTTCGGATACACGAAAGCAGAATATCGAAGTTGATATTCCTGGGCAGCGTGAAAAGCAGAATTTAGTGTTAAATGATATTGTGCTGGTTAATATCAACGTCGTCGAGGATGCATTATGCGCTGATAAATCCCCGTGGACACTAGGTTACGCAGCGACGATACATTCCTCACAGGGATTAACTATCACAGACACAATTGTTTGGATAGTAGGTAATCGCTTCGAGTGGTCGAATTTAGTTTATCTTGCAGTGTCCAGAGTGAGGAGAATACATCAACTTCAAAGAGTTGTCCTGACAGAGTCAGGAGATGATAATGACACTACAATAAGTGATATTGTCAGCACTGACAACGTCAAGTACATAATCAGAAAAAACTCTCTAGTTATAAACAGCAGGTTAAAAAAATAAACGAGAATTTAATATTGATGCTGAATTAATAATTACACTGAAACAGCAAAAGAATAATCACTGCGCGAGTTGCAATTGTATAATGCGTTGGTGCTGGTCGGATAAAGATCCTCGCCAATTTACCGTGGATTGAAAAAATAGCAGTATTGGTCATACCAGAGATAATGTGATGCTGACTTGTTTTGAATGTCACAGACGAAGAGGTGCTAGTTAAGACCACGCGGTGGTAATTGAGTGTCATCGTGTATCACTTGCAGTTGTTGTTGAGTAAATCATCGCTGAGGAGCAGTTGAATCTAATCTATAGATTGCTGGTCTACCCGTAGATCTTGTTAAACTAGATATTTTATGCGCTGTGACACTCCAGATATAATCAGTAGCTCTTTTTTTACCACCTTCGAGCTCTCCTGGTTCGTATAAATATCTGTGACATTGCCAAGAATTGGTTCTTTTGAAAAATCTTTTTGTGGGTTTTTAGGTATATTTTTTTTTAAATCGCGTTATTAGGTTTCATTATTCAGCGCGGTAACTACACCTGGTAATCTCTTAACCCATTCAATAGATTGTTTATCCTGGATTAATTCTTTCGCGTATTGATATCCAGATTACCGCTCAGCAAGCGTCCGATTAAATCGTTCAACAATTGCCTGATCGCGATGTAGTGCAGTATGCCCTCGTCTAATGGTGACATTATGATGTTCCATTGTTGATAGAACCACACCTTGAAATTCTTTGCCAGGATCAACTTGTAATAAATTTAGCCAGCGCAGAGGACCCCTTCGATAAATCCTTTCAAAGGCAGAAGCCACTTCAGTTGATGATTTTGTCCTTAGCGGCTCTGCTGCTTGTTTGTATCAACTCGCAATATCAACTACGGTTAACGCGTATTTGTAACCACCATCATGTGGTAGAAATAATATATCAGCTTGATAAACTTCATTAGGAACTGTCACATCAAAATGCGAATAGTTAATTTGTTTAGGCGGTGGTAGATAAATTTGCCATATTGCCTGTTTAGATAACCAATCAGCTGCAGTGGTATTTTTTACTTTTGCTGCTCTAGCGAGTTTACTGATTGCTGCCTTGCCTCACCAGTATCCTCTCGGAGAATACTAAATAGATTCCATGTTATTATTAATTACCCGGGCCAAACATCAATTTAACTTTCATGGCGGATTTTATTAACCATGAAGCCAATTTTTCTTTGAAGGATTCATCAGTGATAGAATTCAACGCATGAATCAATTTCACATCTGCGATATGTCTCTGTTGTAAATCATTATTCCGGTATGCTATGTCATGCACCCGACAAGCCTAATCGATAGCATTTATTGGATTTTCTCCCGGGTTAGGATTATCCTGACTATCAAGTCTGATATCTAATCGTGTTCCCGGTCCACAATAACTATACCCAGGAAGGTGTTTTTCACCTGGATACTTCGCCGTCGGCAACCCTGGAAGTTTATCTAACTTGGCGGCGATATCACCACCGCTCTTTTTTTTACAAATCGATATTGTTTTATCCCACATACCTCGCACTTACCAGCAACCGCTTCTCGGTTATTTTTGTGGTAACATTTGTCAGGTCAATAGTTGGTGTTCGCTTCTTATATTTCACACAATATAGATCCATAATATATTTATGTTATATCTAATGGAAGTGATTGATTTCTCAGCGTTAAAGAAAAAACAACAAATAAAACATCACGCGTTGTTACCAAACTCTATCAGGATGATAATCATTGGACCTTCCGGGAGTGGTAAAACTCAATTGTTGCTCACAATGATAATGAAATATATGACCTGCGACAAATTGTATTTAGTTGCCCCGAGTGTAGATGATCAGCATTGTTATCAAGTGTTAAAAGATTATAATGAAAACGTTTCATAAGCTTACGGCAGAAACGTTATTGAGTTTATCACAGATATCGACGAAACACCATCCGTAGAAGGCTTGGATGTATGTGTTAACAATCTCGTTGTGTATGACGATGTAATATTAGATAAACAAAAGAATCCAGCTAGAATATTTTCCTGAGGTAGACATAAAAACTCTGATGTGATATATGTCACTCAACGTTATACACAGATCCCGAAGGTGATCAGAGATAATTGTAATTTGTTATGTGTAATTAGCGGAGTTGATACTCATCCGTTACGAAATATTTGGCAAACGTGGTGCTCCGATATGGATTATAATCGATTTCAAAATTTCTTAAGTGGTGCTCGAGCTACCCCACATGGATTTGTAACGATAAATCTACACGATCCTCAGACACGATATCGAATCGGATTAGATCGTATCTATGGCTAATTTTGTTAACCCCGCAGCAGCAACGGGGCTGCGTGACGACGACCTAGCGTCGTTTTTTTTGCTGATTAAGCATTTACGAACAAGCCTTTGCTTGCCGAATAAACGCCTATGTGAAATCACAACAATGTTGTTGTCGAAAATCGAAGATTTTCCATGCAGCAACACATGTTGACAATAACCCGGCGTCCTCTTTTTTTCAAATTCTGTTTTGCCGAATGGAGGCTTCTATTAAGCATTTACGAGGTAGCCTTGGTTGCCGAATTGACGCCTTGTAACAAGTTGTCGGATTCACCCCTCTGCTGATGTACGCATCAATTTCCTGGACGGCAAATTTAAGGGCTTGCAAGTCCTGCTTCGACCACCTGTTGATTGGGAAATTGTGTACATCAATTGATCCTTTTAGCTGTGCTGATAGTTACAATCAGAAAATTCAGTAAATGAAAGACCCACAGATGTACATGTTGTCATTGTAAGAATACATCTGAAGAGAATGACCCACAAGCTAGGCGGCAAGATCAAAGACTTAACTAGCTGCATTGGTGAGAAAATGTGCTGCTATTTTTTTTTATCCGACCGCGACATCAATGCCTGGTGGCAAGATCAACTAATTGTTAAACAAAGCATGGGTTGGAACTGGCAGTTTGTCGACATAAATGATTAGAAAACAAAGGATTTGTTCAAGCTGGAACCAAGGGCTTCTGTCGACATGTACGTTGATCTTTTATCTCGACGTCGACATTAGCATAACAATTTGATAGAAATATTAGACCAAGGGACTGGGACTTTGCTTTTGTCGACATAGGCGGCTGGTCGATATAAGCGATGTCGATATAAACGGATAGGACTGTATTATTATGTATTTTTTTCAGTACAGAATACTTGTATGAGTGGAGGCTTGCTTGTTCTTAATTTTGAAAATGACATCCTAAATATTCTGACCAAGAGTGTGCTCTTTGGTTGAAAAATATTTATACCCATTTTGCTGTTTTAGAAAATTGTCCCTTTGCCCAAATTCATATCACGTTTTGTTAAAGGTGCATCTCTAGCTTACCCCTCGGTAATTTTAGTTTATTTCACCTAACCTGATCGTACAAAATTTAAATAAGCTAGATTGTATTTCAAATCAAATCTTGAAATGAAAATACCTATTGCAGCTGTTGATGCAAGTCAATTTTGGTCTTTCTTTTGGCAACTGATTGTTGTTTTGTTTTAAGTGAAAAGTGAAAAGAGCACATTATTATTTATTTTCTGATTATTTTCCAACATATGAATAGTATTAACATGTACTTCCAAGATAAAGATTTGTTTTGCTTTGGCGTGTTTCTTATCCAAAAGAACAATGTTCATAGTTAACAGTTCATTATTTTGCCAGAAATTTTATATTTGTACCATGTTCAACTATACCAAAAATATTGTATAATTCAAAATTTTAATACACATTACATTAAACCTGCATAGTTTTATCCATTTATCACAAATGCTGATGACATAATTTTAGAATTTGCTTTAGTGCTTTCTGACAAATGCTGCATAAAGAAAACATTTAATACAAGATAGCAAACTTATCAAATAAGGTATACAGAAAGAACCAAAGGGAATTTCATACATAAAGTGTTCTGGAGTAAGTATTACATTTCTTTTGTAGAGTTTCTGGCTTGATATACATCATATCAACATTTATAATTGATGGATTGATGATGTATATCGTATCAACATTTCTCTTATAGATGGCTTGATGTACATCATGTCAACATTTCTATCATTGATGGCGTGATGTACATCATGTCAACATTTCTATCATTGATGGCTTGATGTACATCATATCAACATTTCTATAGTTGATGGCTTGATATGTACATCGTATCAACATTTCTTTAATTGATGGCTTGATGTACATGTCAACATTTCTTTAATTGAAGGCTTGATGTACATCATGTCAAAATTTTTATAATTGATGGCTTCATGTACATCATGTCAACATTTCTATAATTGATGGCTTGATGATGTACATCATGCCAACATTTCTATTATTGATGACTTGATGATGGACATCATGTCAACATTTCTATAATCTATATCTAGATATAAATCATGTAAATATTACTATAATTGATGACTTGATGTACATCATATCAACATTTCAATAATTGATGGCTTGATATACATCATGCCAGCATTTCTATAATTGATGGCTTGATGTACATCATGTCAACATTTCTATAATTGATGGCTTGATGTACATCATGTCAACATTTCTATAATTGATGGCTTGATGTACATCATGTCAACATTTCTATAATTGATGGCTTGATGTACATCTGAACATTTCTATAATTGATGGCTTGATGTACATCTGAACATTTCAATAATTGATGGCTTGATATACATTATGCCAGCATTTCTATAATTGATGGCTTGATGTACATCAGGTCAACATTTCTAAAATTGATGGCTTGATGTATATCATGTCAACATTTCTATAATTGTTGGTTTGATGTAAATCATGTCAACATTTCTATAATTGATGGCTTGATGTACATCTGAACATTTCTATAATTCATGGCTTGATGTACATCATGTCAGCATTTCTATAATTGATGGCTTGAAGTACATCATGTCAACATTTCTATAACTGATGGCTTGATGTACATCATGTCAACATTTCTATAATTGATGGCTTGATGTACATCATGTCAACATTTCTGTAATTGATGGCTTGATGTACATCTGAACATTTCTATAATTGATGGCTTGATGTACATCATGTCAACATTTCTATAATTGATGGCTTGATGTGCATCATGTCAACATTTCTATAATTGATGGCTTGATGTACATCATATCAACATGTCTATAATTGATGGCTTGATGTACATCTGAACATTTTCTATAATTGATGGCTTGATGTACATCATATCAACATTTATATAATTGATGGCTTGATGTACATCATCATCATGCCAACATTTATATAATTGATGGCTTGATAATGTACATCGTATCAACATTTCTATAATTGATGGTATGATGTACACCATGTCAACATTTCTATAATTGATGGCTTGATGATGTACATCGTATCAACATTTCTCTTATAGATGGCTTGATGTACACCATGTTAACATTTCTATCATTGATGGCTTGATGTACATCATATCAACATTTATATAGTTGATGGCTTGATATGTACATGATGTCAACATTTCTTAAGTTTGGACTCATAAATAGTTAATGTTGTTGTTGTAGAGTTTAACCCCATTTTCAGCACCCGATAGGCTATACATGGCAGCCAGTATTATTTGTGGAGGAAGAACCCGGGAAAACCCCCCATAAAGAACCACCGACCCACGATAAGCTACTGGCAAGCTTTTTCACATAACTTCATTAGCCGAATCTTAGACTCGAACCCACGCGGACATTGCTAAGATGGCAGTGATCCGTAACGGAGAGTGCTTTAGACCACTCGTCCACTGGGGCCCCCATAAATAGTTAATAATTAAGTTATTATTGATTGATGGATATGATATATGGATAACCTGTATCAGTTGTGGTATGAAAATATTGTTTCGAGATAATAATTTATTTGTACGCAAAGCATAAGAAATGAACAGATAAGCTGATACACATAAATTTTAGCTATTAATATTATTTAAATAAATGTAGATAACCATTTGTGTGGCAGTTTGTATAGAAGTTTACTTAATCCATATAAGAATTCCAATTACAGTTGTCCAATATTTAGAATCTTTAACAAACATATCACATTCCATTCAGTTGAGTTAATATACTATTGTGTGTGTGTGTGTGTTCTTTGTTTAGGTAAAATGATATTAGCATTGCTGTTATCACTGGAACGTAAAAAGATAATTCTGCATGTGTGTGGAGAGAGAGAGAGAGAGAGAGAGAGAGAGAGAGAGAGAGAGAGAGAGAGAGAGAGAGAGAGAGAGAGAGAGAGAGAGAGAGAGAGAGAGAGAGAGAGAGAAAGTGAGAGAGAGAGAGAGACAAAGAGAGAGAGAGAGAAAGAGAAAGAGAGATGTTCAAAACACAACTAAAGTTTGCCCTGATGAGTACATGCCGCTCATTATTTTTAATGTTTCGAGTATTGTACTATCTATCCTAAATATGTATGTATGATGTCTGAGTGTATTTCTTTCTGATTGAGGTGTTTTTGCAAGGGCATTGTAAATGGGATGAGTTTGTTTTAACACAGTTTCTTTATTGCATCCAGTTTTCTTATTGCTGTGACTCCGTTGAATGATACATCTTTCGGTTTGTCTTGTTTCTGTCAGAAACTCTTACAATCCTTTCTCTCCTGCGTGGCACCTCATGACAGAGCTTTGTAACGTTTTTCTTCCTTATTTGTAAAAGGGGATAGCTGTCTGTACCATATTTATAAACCTTTTCTGTAATTCATAGTGTTAGAGGTATATAGAATCTATAGTCAAGGGGATAACATTATTTGTCTCACCTTCTGAGGTATATAGAATCTATGTTGGGGTTTGGACCGAGACAAGAAAATCACAATCAAGGTGGTAACATTATTTGTCTCACCACGAAGTGCGGTCATTCTGCTCCTTTAGTTTCCTTGACAAAAGTTTCAAAGTGTGGTCCTTGTTTTTTATTTATAGTTATTTGTTTCAAACAAAAGGCGCTCCTTTAGAAACGTACGATTTGTGTTCTAATCTGTTTTAAAACACAAGACGTTTCCTTGGAACAAATTAGGTTTCAACATTTGAACATCGTCGTATGCTACAAGAGATTGTATTAGAAGCTGTCTAAAATCAAATATATATATATATATATATATATATATATATATATATATATATATATATATATATATATATATATATATATATTAACAATGAGATCGATACAATGCAGTGTGGATTTAATTTTTAACAACACAACAGCAGCAAGATATTTTTAATTCGATTTTAAAAAGTCAGAATGGTAGTTTGATGCAAAGCTTGTTTGATTTATCTTCCTTTCTTCCTTTTCGTTATTTCTTTATTTTTAATTTGTTCCGTTTATTTTTTCTAAATTGTTTGGATTTAAATGTTATTGATATACTTACTGCATATGGTGTCGGACTACAATTTCTCACCACATAGCAATAGCCCTCCCCAAATATACAAGAAAATATATAAAAGCGGCAAGGAATAACAGTACGTGACTATTTTTATGAGTGCATCAGAAATACAGTGCATTAATACAAATGAATATTGATAATTTCATCGCCCATGAAAACGCTAATATAAAATAAATATTTTTGTTACCGTTTTCGTTTTCAAGTTTTTAAATTTTGTATTTATGCATTGCATTATTATTTATCACTTATTTGTATACTTTTTATTACACTAATTTATTATTGCTTGCATTACTTTCTTCTCTTTATGTATTTATATCATACTAACAAATAAACAAATAAATAAATAAATTTGTAATGTCAAGTCTTCAGAATCCAGTTTAAGGTATTACAGTGCATGTTATGTTTTACTTTTTTTATTCATAGGTGACAATCGTGCTGGTTTGGTCCGAAAATATTTTCCTTGTCAACGAAACGCTGAAGCACATTTCTATTTATATTCACTAGCGTCATATCTACTCATAGAAAGTCAGTATTACTTTAAATATCGCCGCAAATATAACTTGTGTAGCCATCCATGGTAGCTAACGGTCCATGTCCCCACGCGGACAGCCAAGCATGACAGGGATTCATGTTTGCTCCGGTGTGTACCCGAGTGATCTTATTTCTGGCATGCCAACTAATCCAGTTTATCTCAAATGCAACAAGAATCGCGATTGAGGTTCTCGTGGACGAACCAAGATGGACATCTGCTTGATTTTCGCGGAGAAACACTAACGGTAAATTTGTATATACAATACTACGCCTATAAGCGATGTTCCCTAAATATACCAAAAATAAGGCTGATAATAGACCATATTTGAAAGTAAAATCGAGCAGCAGAGGGGGTGAATTGGACAAGCCGTTACAGGCGTCTTTTCGGTAATCCAAAGCTTCCTCATAAATGCTTAATAGAAGCGTCCACGGGCAAACAGAATTTAAAAAATAACGACGCCACAGTAGTTGTCACCCCCACCCCCCGCTGCTGCTATGAAGCTAACCGAATTAGCCATAGATACGGTCTAATCTGACGCGATATCGTGTCTGAGGAACGTGTAGATTTATCGTTACAAATCCATATGGGGTAGCTCGAGCACCACTTAAGAAATTTTGAAATCGATTATAATCCATATCGGAGCACCACGTTTGCCAAATATTTCGTAACGGATGAGTATCAACTCCGTTAAACACACACAACAAATTACAATTATCTCTGATCACCTTCGGGATCTGTGTATAACGTTGAGTGACATATATCACATCAGAGTTTTATGTATACCTCGGGAGAATATCCTAGCGGTTTTTTTTTATTTATCCAACATTACATCATCGTACACAACGAGATTGTTAACACATACATCAAAGTCTTCCATGGATGGTGCTTCGACGATATCTGTGATAAATTCAATAACGTTTCCGCCGTTAGCTTCTGAA
Organism: Unio delphinus; assembly: GCA_029339505.1. NCBI lineage: Eukaryota > Metazoa > Mollusca > Bivalvia > Unionida > Unionidae > Unio > Unio delphinus. The sequence goes on along the minus strand of JAQISU010000021.1, from coordinate 1,086,390 downwards.
ACGGTTTCGTTGTAATCTTTTAACACTTGATAACAGTGCTGATCATCTACGCTCAGGGCAACTAAATACAATTTGTCCCAGGTCATATATTTCATTATCATCATGAGCAGTAATTGAGTTTTATCATTTCCGGAAGGTCCCATGATAATCATTCTAATAGAGTTTGTAACATATCGTGAGAAATCGATCACTTCCATTTGTTGATATATCATAAATATATTATGGATCTATATTGTGTGAAATGTAAGAAGAGTAAACCAGCTATTGACTCAACGACTGTTACCACAAAAAATAACAGAAGCGGTCACAGTAAGTGCCAAATATGCGGTACAAACAAATATCGATTTGAAAAAAAAAAGAGGTGGAGATATCGCCGCCAAGTTAGCTAAACTCCCAGGGTTACCATGGAGGAAGTATCCAGGTGAAAAACACCTTCCAGGATATAATTATTGTGGACCGGGAACAAGATTAGATATCAGACTTGATAGTCAGGATAATCCTAATCCGGGAGAACGTCCAATAAATGCTATGGATGAGGCGTGTCGGGAACATGATATAGCATACCGGAGTGATGATTTACAACAGCGTCATCTCGCAGATGTGAAATTGATTCATGCGTTGAATTCTATCACTGTAAACACTCATGTTTCATTCAAAGAAAAATTGGCTTCATGGTTGATAAAATCCGCCATGAAAGATAAATTGATGTTTGGTGCGGGTAATTAATAACAACATGGAATCTATTTAGTATTCTCCGAGAGGATACTGGAGAGGCAAAGCAGCAATCAGTAAACTCGCTAGCGCAGCAAAAGTAAAAAATACCACTGCAGCTGATTGGTTATCTAAACAGGCGATATGGCAAATTTATCTACCACCGCCTAAACAAATTAACTATTCGCATTTTGATGTGACAGTTACTAAAAAAGTTTATCAAGCTGATATACTATTTCTGCCACATGATGGTGGTTACAAATACGCGTTAACCGTAGTTGATATTGCGAGTTGATACAAACAAGCAGAGCCGCTAAGGACAAAATCATCAACTGAAGTGGCTTCTGCCTTTGAAAGGATTTATCGAAGGGGTCCTCTGCGCTGGCCAAATCTATTACAAGTTGATCCTGGCAAGAAATTTCAGGGTGCGGTTCTATCAATGATGAATAATCATAATACCGCGTTACGACGAGGGCATACTGCACTACATCGCGATCAGGCATGTGTTGAACGATTTAATCGGACGCTTGCTGAGCGGTTATTTGGATATCAATTCGCGAAAGAATTCATCCAGGATAAACAATCTCGTGAATGGGTTAAGAGATTACCAGGTGTAGTTACCGCGCTTAATAATGAGATTACTAGAACAATCAATATGAAACCTTACAACGCTATTAAAAAGAAGTATATACCTAAAACCCCACGAAAAGATTTCAAAGAACCAATTATTGGCACTGTCACTGTAAGGTATTTATACGAACCAGGAGAGCTTGAAGGTGGTAAAGAAAAGAGCTACTGATCCTATTTGGAGTGTCACCGTACATAAAATATCTAGTATAACACTATCTACGGGTAGATCAGCAATCTATAGACCGGATTCAACTGCTCCTCAGCGAGGTTTTACTCGACAACAACTACAAGTGATACCCGAGGACACTCAATTACCACCGCGTAGTCTTAACTAGCACCTCTTTGTCTGTTGCAAACAAGTCAAGTCAGCATCACATTATCTCTGGTATGACCAATACTGTTATTCTTTCTATCCACGGTAAATTGGTGAGGATCTTCATCCGACCGGCACCAACGCATTATACAATTGCAACTCGCGCAGTGATTATTCTGTTCTTGTTTCAGTGTGATTATTAATTCGGCATCAATGTCAAATTCTCTATTATTTTTTTTATCCTGTCGTTTATAACCAGATAGTTTTTTCTGATTATGTCCTTGACTTTGTCAAGGCTGACAATATTTCTTATTGTATTGTTATTAGCATCTAAAACAACTCTTCGAAGCTGATTTTTTCTCCGTACTCTGGACACTGCAAGATAAACTAAATTTGACCACTCAATGTGATTATCTGCTATCCAAACAATCGTATCTGATATAGTCATTTCCTGTAAAGAATGTATTGTTGCTGCGTAACCTAGCGTCCAGGATGATTTATCAGCGCGCTGATATCAACCAGCACAATATCATTTAACACTAAATTCTGCTTTTTACACTGCCCAGGAATATCAACTTCGATATTTTGTCTTCGTGTATCCTAAAGTCTATAACACATCGGTACTGGAAGTGTTGCAAATTTTTCTTTATGAGTTTCAAATAATTTTATCTGAAGTGTGTCTCTGACTATTTTTGTACTTGCGATTATCAAATCATTCGGTCCCCACGCCTCCCAAAAATCATTCATGGGAGTTTCTGAAATTATTTCACGAGCTATTTCACACTGGATTCTATCCGGTTATAATCTGATTAGTTTCTTGAACTCGCGTAATTGTTCATCAAGTGCTCTATGATCGGTATTAATCTCTTCGTAATAGTCTACATGTTTCTTCAACCAATTATGTGGGGATAAACCTATAAATAGTTGTGGATGATCATGATCGCCGCACACGATAATTTTTGATGTTTTCGTTGATAACCATTCAATAAATTTTTGTAATACATGTAATGACACTGTTCATATTTCATTCCAAATTATGACTTCCGTAATATATTTCTCACCCATTCGATAGGGAGTCCATTCATCACCTTTCCATCGAATGAAACTATGATAAGTTCAGGCATTTACCTGAAGTTGTTTAATCTCTTTAGCAAGTCTGTGGGTTGTTTTTAACACAATCATATTTGATTTACCACGAAACAATTCAATCGCATGAGTTGTCTTTCCTGACCCACCACAACCGTTTAAGTAAATAGTTTTATATCTACATATTAGATCGGATATCGGCGGTCGATTAGAAAATTCTGATAATTGGTCACACTTTAAGTATTTATCGTCCATATTAACATCAGCAGATTTACATTACTCGTGTAGCGTCTCGTTTTTAAATCTGCAACATCCCCAATTTTCCTCCTGGGATGTGAATTCAGCCACCGATGATTTATATTTCTCGTGTATGTACATCGAATCAGTAGCTACTCTAACCGCGTATTCAGGAAATTTATTTATCATCGAGAATAAATTAATAGCAGAATAAGCTAACATAGAACTTCTTAAATGTGTATATTGAGAACTATATCCATCATAGTAGGTAACAATTGTACCTAATCGTGTTTCATTGGATAGGAAAGCGTCTTTACGATTTACAAGTTTTCCATGTTTCGTTAAATCTGCTACAATAAAATCGTATTCAGCGCTGTCTATGATCAACCGCGAAGAGTATTTTGCATTGTCATACCTTCCACCCTGGGTAAATTTACCGATTATTCTTCGTCCAAAATCTTTTGCTTGTCCGTTTTTAATTTCAAAGAACTCCTTGGACCAATCATTGGACCAATCAATGATTTGTTGTTCACTGAAATCGGGAAATTGTTTTCGTTGTTCGCGTATTATATCATCTCGATCAGGTTTTTGTAACCAAACTTCGGTTTGAGCTCGATAACATATAATAGCTTCGCTGACAATCAGCGAAATCAGCATACCGCAATCAATCATGTATCTCAATAACACAATTGGTACCCAATGTTTTTCAGACATATGTCTACCAAGCCAAACATAACTACACGGATGTAAACCTGTAGCTAATTCAAATGATACCACACGAGCAAATCCAGTTAAATCAAAATCAGGTAATGGACCATTAATCGCAACACGAGTCATTTCATGTGTGGGATGTCCAAATCGTTTGAAGTACTTACCGGCGAATCCGTATCCAAGAAAACTCCATGGATAACACGCAGCTATATAAATTGCAATCAATATTTTGTATTCCACAATCCTCCATGTCCATATATAACACAACTCAATTTAACATCTTCGATAAAATCACTTCATGTTGGACGCCATGAGTTTATTCTCCTGCGAAGTGGGCGACCACTGATGGAATTGTAAAGCTGTTTGTTAATAGTTTTTCATGGAAACTCTTCGAGTTGTCAGATGAGTATTCATTAGCTATTTTTCTCATTTGTGAGTGTAATGTTTCAATGCGATATAATTCACCATTTGGTCTTATAAATTGATCAAATCCTGATTCGAAATCTTCAGCGCTGCGAAGTAGCCACACTGACACAGGATCATCTTTACACAACGCGTGAATAGCAACGAATAACTTCTCTTCATAGAAAACCTCCCTATAGAACTCCTCGGGGATATATCTTACGGTTCTATCTCGTGGAAATACTGTTACTGCATGTGTCCACGCGTGTTCGTTATGATCAATAATTTCAATTGGAGCTCCTTTTGATTTATATTTTGATTTGTGTAATACTTCTCCGGTTATTGTCATTACCGATATTGGAAATCTTAATGACATTTCTATTTTGGTTATATCTTGAATTGTTGCCCCGTGCTCCTTCACTGTCAGTCCCCATTTTGTTATTTTTTTGCGTCTTTGATCAGTTAATTTGTTTCCCCGGGATGCATTTGTGAAGTGTTCTATTATTCGTTCTGCTACACAATTCATTCTCGTTGACAAATTCAACGACGACGTTTTCATAGGTGCTAGTTTTTCAATACTTGGTTTATCATTTAGCCGATATATCCCATAAATAACAGCTGTTACAGGATAAGATCTCTCGTAGTATGGTTTGTCAATTCCAGTCAGAATTCCTGGTCTGGAATCTCGACTCACAATGACAGTTTTTTTTATCTTTGAGAATTGGTTCAAATTTATCTCTGATAATCCATTTTCCTTCCTCTTGGATAATGAATTTCATTCTAAAAAATACTTTTTCCCCCCAAGATGTGAAATTATCTTAGTTACTCTTTCGTCGTTCATGGTAGCATAGATTGTGGGTACATTGACATCATCATCAATAATTCGAAATGTCCACCACGTATGAGATGCTCCATCGCGCTTAAATTCATTAAAACAATTACGAATTTTACCCAACACGGTTCTATCGTCTATTAGACTTTTTAGTATATCAGAGACTCTATCGAGATTAAATCTAGGATTTTTCCAAAGTGCAATTTCGATAATCTCTCGAACTCCTTCATGCCATAATTAAAACAATTACGAACTTTACCCAACACGGTTCTATCGTCTATTAGACTTTTTGGTATATCAGAGACTCTATCGAGATCAAATCTAGCATTTTTCCAAGGCGCAATTGTCGATAATCTCTCGAACTCCTTCATGCTATAATTAAAACAAATATTTAAATAAAAGTTTTTTTATATAATGAATCATTGCAAATGGCTCATGATTGGATCAGTAACTCCGTGTAACAAATCATGCAGAAATGAGTTCTCTGGGTATCATATGCAAAGTTATCGTCGAGGAAGTCTTGGACCGGTCGCTTGTATACAATGTGGGGTAGAAGTGAGAGGAAAATCATAGTTGTGTCTCGGTTGTGGTGGTAAACGATACAGAGAGTTGAAGCGTGATTATGATAAGAGAATCAAAAATTCCATTAAGAACTCCATCAATGAATCTACCTCTGACCTTGACAGCGTCAACGACAAGATCATAAGAACTCAACAAGATTACATTCATAGATTTTCCAATAATATATTTCAACCAAATAATGAATTAAACAAACAAAGTATTATGTATATAAATGAACCAAGAATTTTAACCGCATCCAGTGATTGTAAAATATGAAGCGTCTCGTGATGGTATTGTCAGAAATCGCAGACTGAAGAAGCCAGTTGGTGTTGACAATGGAAAGGGGTATTAGGTGTTTGTTGCTGGAGGGAAAATACATCTTAATTACAATTTTGCATACGAGTGTTTCCATGGATTGATCAAGGATGGTCTTGTTATTAATCATATTGACTCTAATCCTAAGAACAATTCTTTATCGAATCTACAAGCTATTACACAACGTGAAAACACAAAACGAGGTATGACTGGGAAATACTCGAAAAATGCTAGACCGATAAAGTCATTTAATACAGCAACTAAAGAAGAGATAATATTCAAGTCTATGAATGAGGCTGGTATGTATTTTGATATTTGTATGCCCTCAGTACGTTTCGTTGAAGAAAATATAACGAAGACGGCGATTTCCAGAAAAAACGGACAAAAGTTAAGTTTACTTATGTCTAACTATCTGTATTTTGCATTATTCTATAGTATCATTAAGGGGAATAACTCTTTTAGGTATATTACGGCTTAACAAAGAGAGGTAATCTCGGTGTCACTTAATCTCAAATGATTCGCTTTTGTAAGAAATAAATCAAATACGTGGTGTTTACAACGAGTTGTATTCTTGTTTTTCAAGTATTCGGTCTTACTTCAGCGTTGTTAATGATCATAAAATTCGGTTTGAATTTATACGGTCAAGTCTTATTAACACTACCAATGCGCAATTATTGTGTAAAAGTCGACTTACCTGTGTGTTCAATCCATAGATATTGTATGGTTAGAGCTGTGTACAGTCTTTTATAGACCGCGCAGAGTGAAATACAAAAAACCCAATGTCATTGATAATACAAAAAATCCAATGTCATTGAGAAAATAAAAAACCTAAATGTCCTTGATAATACAATTCCCAATGTCATTGATAATACAAAAAACCCAATGTCATTGATAATACAATTCCCAATGAAAAACCTAAATGTCATTGATAATACAATTCCCAATGAAAAACCCAATGTCATTGATAATACAAAAAATCCAATGTCATTGATAATACAATTCTCAATGTCATTGATACAAAAAACCCAATGTCATTGATAATACAATTCCCAATGAAAACCCCACCTGGAAAATTATCTCTGCGTGGACTATAAAAGAGCGAACGTACTGTCATATATACGCCATTCGATGTATAGGGGTTCCAATGGAGTTTTAATTGTAATGCCCAGAAACCTACCCTGATGGCATTGTGCTGTCTTAGGTAAGTGTATTTATATCCTTATTTAAGTTATATGTATTATACTGTGAAAATGACCCCAATTTTTGTATTTTTGATTTTTGATTTTTTGATTTTTTATAATTGAAAATATATAATTATATATAAAATGAATCACGAAAGTATTACTCAGATTATAAGTGAAGTATTAAAATTAAAAGTTAATGGGATTAAACTATCAGAAAGGTTAGATTGTGATCAGATTCTTTCCGATTATGAAGACATACAAGAGAACATACAACGAAATCAGTACACATTACCTAAGTCATATGCATTCATTAAGCGGATTCAACAGGCGATTTATGATTCTTTCAAAGAAAATGACGTAGACAACTTTGTCCCGTTATTTACTATTGTGGAGCGGGTTAGAAGAGATTTGGGTCATCAGAATCAGATCAAACGTGAAATTAATTAAAAAATTCGAAACATTAAAACGATTCTCCGCGAATCTGAGAAAAAACCACTTGTTACCCCAGTGGAGTTATAAATACGCCACATAGGTAAAATTCTAAATATGTATATGACATGTATAATACCTGTTGGAACATACAGTTAGAGCTCGCTTACTCAACCAGAACAAAAATTTGTAAAGACTAGGAAGTAAATTGTATGACATGTATAATACCTGCTTGAACATACAGGAAACCACTTGGAAACCACTAATAGACTCATAACCAGGAAACCACTAATAGACTCATAACCAGGATGAATACCATATGTGTTGTATTCATAACCTCTAGATATATTAGTTTCTTTTCCGTCGAAGTCATGATATAAAGTTTTATCATAGATATATTGAGGTCGTGGAAAACTAAGGTCGAAGATGTAATTGAACTTTGGATCTACAGCGGGTAAATCATCAGTGAAGAAATCAGATTTTACAGGTTTTGGTAACTGGTAATGAACCGCAGGAAGACTACTCAACCACGCTGTGTGAATCTGTGGGAAGAATTCGTCGATGGTATCACTGAGGTTTTGACGCATCCATGGTACGTTATATGGAATCTTAAAGTTGGGATGTCTTCGACGCGGATATTATATGCTGCTGAAAATTATGTTCTTAGTTCAGGAATACCAGCGAGAATAATTCTAATCATTTCATTGTTATAAAGTTCCATATCGGCGATAATTTTATTACATATCTCTGTATACTTGATGACATCATCGCGAAGTGGTGGGATTTCACTAATTGCTGTTATCAAATAACCTCTAAATCTCTCGAATTCACTACTCATAAGTGTTAAATACTGAGTAATATATACTTTATTTATGATACTACCGATGGTTAAATTAATCGATTTCTTAATATTCCTATCAAATAAATCATATTTCAACTTAGGAGCACTCAATGCACCAAGAACATACTCATCAGTATAAGTACCACCATTAGGACTTGAACCGTCAAAACCATTATAATCTTCTTTCATGGATACATAATCGGATTTTAATGGCTCACGTGGTAGATCTTTTATATCAATGGTGCCTGGAATATACTCAGGATACCCCAATAAAGTTCTAATTGAACTGTTGTATATATCTACGGCGTAGTTAGGCGAATTTATCTCAATGACCGTCGACAACAGTGGTTCATGTCCTTTTATTTCAATAGGAGATTTATCAGGTCCATCTTCGAGGACAATTACATTTTTTCCTGTGATTGCTTCAATGGATTCTATGATTATTTCATTGATATCTTCGATGTCATATGCGCCGGTGGGTAGGTGTATTGTGTGCCATTCTGGTTAATCAGTGTTGGATTTATTTCTGTATGAATATGTAAAACTGTTATTGGGGAGTTTACCATTAAATGGTTCTGACCGCACATTTGGCCAGCTATTCTAACATCTTAATTGCGTTAGAGCTATCTCAGATGCTGCCAGCGGAGGATTAAATTCAACGCTAAACTCTGGTGTTTTCGTTACCAGCGAGATCAACTTTGTCTTTGTCGTGGTAGTATTTTCTGCTATTCGTTGAAGCAGTTCTTGTGACATTGTTATTATAATTGTCAACGTTGAAATTGTTTTCACGCTTCAATTTCGACATTGTTGAATCATATAATCGAACCATCCTTGAGAATTCCTCGTCGGATATAAATTCGTCATCGATGGATGTTGAGATCAATATTGACAATTGTGAATACGCGTTGGATACTATTGTGAGTTTAACAACATAGTTATGCAGTTTTCGCTGAGAGCATGACGATATTGTTATTGTTGTTCCGGTAAATACACCAGCGATTATTGCTGCTGCGGATATACATATTGGAACAACAACTGGAGCTATCATGTTCACCGAAGATAGTATTATTCCAGCGCTGGCAATTAAACCAGATACCGAGTACACGGTTACGTCAATGACGTTGATTCTTCGTTGGTATTTTTTACTTTTACGCGGTATTGTTCAGCGAGTATTCCTAAGCTAGTTTGAAATGCTTTGCTGGTATCATAGCGATATTGAGATACTGAAGGTATCGTTGATGACATTTTTATCTATTAACACAGTAAACAATTTCAATTGAATCTCTTCGATTTTAGTTTAGTTGTTAAATCCGCTACGAATTCCACATACCACGACGCTGAAACCCTAGCCAAATTATTATCCGTGGATGTCATCGTGAATTGTTCAATCGTATCCTTGTCGATGATCGTTGATATTGTATTATTGACCCCAGATGAACTCGACGATGATATATTAAACAGAGTTGGTGTCATTAGTGTTAATCTATAAATACCTTTGACGGTTGCAGTGACATGTAAAATATTATTTGTGGGTGTCCACGTAAATGATTCGTATTGAATTGTGTATACAACGTTGATGGTTTTCGCATGAGGTATTTTTGTTTTTTCAAGTATTGGTATCATCCTTATTGCATCCTCTTTGATGGCATTTATGGTCGTTTTGAGATCATCGATGGATTTTTTAATAATCGCAATGTGATCTGAAAATGATCTATCTTCGACGCCAACTCCTAATCGATTATAAATATCTATTATATCGTCAATGGATTTTTGTTGATTCGTGGTGACATTTTCCAAAGTTGTTTTAATATCTTCTGGTTTTACATCCTTACCAAAACATTTGTCGATAGCGTCATCGGTTTTTCTAAAATCTTTACGCAAATTATTAAATTGACCGAGATGAGAATCAAAATCAGTTAGTAATTTTGGTAAATTATCGACGGTGTTTTTTACTTGTACGATATGTAAATCATCGTATACACGGGGAACACCAAAGAAATTATTTATGTGAGTTTTAATAGAATCAAATATATCCTGTTGGAGTTGATTAAATTTGGTTATATGATTGTTATATTCATCCCGTAGTTTTTATAACAATCATATAACCAAATTTATATCAAGAACCTTTCATCCGCATATCGGAGGATCTGTTAATGTCTGCGTGGGTAACGTTGAGTACCATATTGGCGTGTTTGACAACTTAGACACATATTTGACAAATTCCCTTGGCGGTGGTAATCCATACGAGTCAAAATAATCGATACAACGTGGATATATTGCGTAACACACCCAATGAGTTCCAGGTCCGGTGTTGTCATCTAGATTAATTATACCAGTCTCTAGGATATGTGGTTGTGCTGATAATTGATCTTTCATGAATACACCTTTGAAATGTGTTATTGGGAGGTTTTTTTACTGCTTCGAGTAAATAAAAATTTAACATTGGATTTAACTGGTTTTGTAATGTCTTGTGAATCGACTTCCTGGTAGTCTGAACCCCTTTCCCTTTTTTTTAGTTCTAACTGATCCGCCGGTTGCTTTCTTTACTGCAAGCCCTGCCGCGGTACCAATAGCTCCTAGCGCTGCTGCTTTAGCCACCGCAGGAGCTGCTGCTGCAATCAACGCTGGAATTGCAGCTAACAGCGGGAATATACCGCCGGTTTTAATCATATCTTTGACAGCAGCTTGTGAAAAAGTAAATTCAACCCCTGTGTTAGCTTTTAACGCTTTATTGAAATGATTAATCTGAGTTTTCGTCAACGATAATTTATTTGATCCACCTGTCATCTGTTCTTTTTTAAGCATTTTCGTTGTGCCACACGCAGTAGAATTTTTTGACTGAAGTTTCTTTACCTGACCAGATGTCAGGATGACATTAACATGATTGTACGACATTTTATTTAGATAGTGATAATCTAATTATCGTTGAAATCCGAAAGATTTTCAATTACATATTTTTGAAAATATTAGATATTTTCTATCGGTGCATCAATGACTCGTATTTTTCCACCACCACCCTCAAGTGTCATAGATTTATCACTAAGAATAACAGCAATTGCTCTAAATCCTCAAGGAGGAGGAGTATGGATACGAGCTTGAAATTTTACATTAACGGTCGAATGTTTAGATAGATCAAGGTGTTGCAACGAAAAGTAATAAATCGGGTACAATTCTTTAAAATCAAACTGTGATATTTGTAGTCCAGTCTCAACGTTTTGATCACGACCAATATAAGACCACAATCGATGATATACTCGTCCTATTTGATTGTTATCGTAATCGAGAATAAGTTGTTCTGCGGGTTCTTGTTGATTACTTATTCGCAATGATACCTCAGTGACGTCATATTGATCAAATATCATATGAGACCAAAATTGTAGACTATCAGCTACAGCCCAAGCTATTTTGTGAGTTCGATTCACATTTTGTAGAGCACCAAAAACATGTCTCGGTGAGGAAACATTTTTTTTTTAACGCAAGCTGCCAAGTAAAAATCCCAGAAACGGTACTGGTTGTTGTAGCTGTTGTGACATCACACCAACTCAATAATGACTTTCCTCCGTGATTCATAAAAGATAGCAACCGAGTCTCAACAGTCAACGAGGGGGTAATAATTGGCATCCATAGCGCTAATTTTGTTAATTCTACATTACCATCTCTAACAGGATCAGCACCATGCCAAAGAGCATAATCATCAGTTGATCTTCGCGTGAGCACTACAGTATGACCATCACCAAAAATAACTCTTCGTACATCTATATAAAATCCAAATATATGAGATAGTGGAATCACACATGTAAATCTTCCAAATTTGTCTATATTCTTTTTTCGTGATACAAATCTTGCGCTGTAAGTATCATCTTTACTAATAAACATATCCTCGACTTCATCATTATTCGCAGGATTAGGAGCAGCACAATTCTTAGGTTGTCTGAAAAGAAATTCAATACGATTAGCGTGATTGGTAGCATCCTTCGCAAACATCATTGAATGACCCGCAGATTTAATAAAATCATCAGAATATCTAGCTAAACCTAATGTTGTAGTGGCAACATCAACATCGTTATCTATTGATTCGATTCTAGTAGAATTGATTATACGCTGCTAAATAACACCATTATGCCATTGTTGACAAACCCGATCGGGATATTTTCGAGGTGATCAGCTTCGAGAAATCCAGTATTATCATGCTTTGTTAGTCGTCCCTCTACTTCTATGTAAGCTTCACACGGCAAGAAGTATTTAGATGTATCATCAAATCTAAGTTCAATTCGTAACCTTGCATTTGCATTCTGGGCTTGATACGAAAAATACTGATAATCACGTATAGAATCATTTTTTCGTACAGGAGCATCTACCTTAAAAGCATCATCGACTTCGTATTCAAACATTTTATTATATAGTCGTTGATCTAAATCATTAATCGTTTCAGACCAGAACCAGCAATTAATCTCAATCGCTCTTTTGTTATTTTATTAATTGTGTTACCTATCTATCTTAGGTGGCATTTGATTCGTAGATTGTAATTTTACTGGTTTTCTCTTTGAGGTAAAACCTCTTGCCAACGACATAAGCTTTTCTTTGGCGGCATCAAACGTATCAACGGCAAGATTACTAGCTCTACCAATTTATGTGCCAATTTTTTCACCGAGAACCCCAATAGCTTTTGACGCTATTTCTACCGATCGGTAGCAATTTTGGAGCAACTCGAGTAAATAATCCAGTAACAACATCACCGAGTCCATTTCCATACGTGAGATTGTAAACCAGTAATCGTGAATTTACGACATAAACAGGTCTTACTCTACTCATACTACGACATACTATCATTTTATTTAAATGCTATATATCTAATCGGAGATCGATCGTGGTGATGAAAAATTCAAAGAATTTTCAGTCGCTGTAATAATCATCAGTAAGTTCATCGACGAAACTACGATATAGTCCGATATCCATTACACGACCATGAAATAACCGTTGACAGGTTTCAGCAGCTTCGTTAATTATCTCCGGGAAATTATTTCCAGCTCGTTTTCCTCCAATGAGAACTTCTAACCGTGATATATCATCAAGGATACTTCTTGAACAGGGTATATTACCACCGTGATAACCCTCGCCGGTAAATTCTTCTTCTTCAGGATATTCTCGTTGAGGATCTTCCACAAGAGGGTCTTCTTGTTTTCGTGGTCGTCCTCGTTTTTGTGGAGTTGGTTGTGTGCGTTTTCGTTCTTCCTTTTTTCGTTCTCGTTCTTCTTTTTTTCGTTGTTGCTGTTCGGTTTTGAATCGCTGTTCAGATATACTAACAAACCTCTTTTTTGTTGATCTTCAAAATATTTTCGTTCAACCTTAATTACAAATTCCTGATACTTAGAATCATTCATTATTAATTTGTGGTAGTTGATTTTTAATTTGGTAAAATGCTTTAGTCATATCATCTACACTTGCGATATAACCTTTTTGTCCAGGTTTCAAATACTTTTCTTTAGTGTAATACCCCCGCGCAGCAAAATCTACTAAATCATTTATATCAGTTTTATCGATATATGCTAAAGTCTCCTCGGTAAATCGATTTCGTAATTCTTGAACTCTATCATCGCGTCTTTTTGGAGGTTTTACCTCTGGTTGTGCAACCGCAGGTTATATTCTTTTATCGCGGTTACAACTTCTCCAGTTGCCGCAGTTATCGGCTTAAATAATTGTTCAGTATCGGCGGTAAAATCTAATTTTGCTTGTTGTCGAGCTTGCAAATTATTTCCGAAAGAATCTCTCACCGGGATATGTTTCTTAATCGCAGCCAACCGTTCTCTAGTTAATCTAGTTATTTGTGCTTCTCCGACGTTTGCCATTTATATAAAAAATACATCGCTAATTCATCATTGTATCTATGGCTAATTCGGTTAGCTTCATAGCAGCAACGGGGATGGTGACAACGACTGTGGCGTCGTTTTTAATAAAATTCTGTTTGCCCGTGGACGCTTCTATTAAGCATTTATGAGGAAGCTTTGGGTTTCCAAAAAGACGCCTGTAACGGCTTGTCCGATTCACCCCCTCTGCTGCTAATCGCAACAAGATACCGCTGCTAATCCACAGCATGCCGGAATGACAGCCAGGCTAGGTTCGGCTTTAGCCATTTTGCAAGAAGCTAATTCAGCGGTCAGCTTGGGATTTGCCTAACTTCAATCATAAACAAAACCCCACAGTCAACTGCTTTCCGTGATTCCACTGTGGCACATCTAATAATTGGTTCTGCGAAGAAATGCAGGTTAATAGTCGACAAATCCGAGACTACAACTTTGAAGTGGGAAGTCACATTGTGGACTTCACCAATATTTGCTTGATTAAGACGTGTAAGTGAGCAAATTAATTATATTTACTAAGTATATTTATTGTAGATATAAAATATTTATTCAGCCTAGAATAGTTTGTTATTGCGTGGCAGGTTGAGTCAATGGTATAGTTATTTAGATTGTTCGACTACCAGCATAAACAGTTTGCGACCTACGGAAAAATACGATTCTTTCTTTCATTTCTGATGTAAATCGTGTCAAATGAATGAGTCTCGACTGTGTAACAGAACATCTGACTGGCGCCCTGTGAGTGAACGGAACCTCTTGCATTTCAAACGTTTCCGATGCACAAATTTAACTATATACTTGTAAATAAAATTAACTCTATGAAACGTTCTGCTTGCTTTAGTACTTGCGGCTCGGGGGTGGGGATGGATTGGCTCCGCCATCTCCCCTCTTGGGTCTGTCCCTGATGAAGTTAATTTTCAAAGCACTTTAACTGTATTACAACTCAGTAGTTACTATCATACAGCCTAAAAAATCTCTGTCAGTTTTATCTGGATCAGTTCTAAATATTTTCTTTTCTTCAAATGGTCCACAGTAATAAAACCAGAACAGACAGTCCCAAAGCAGAATAAATCTTTTCTGTGCAGAGACTGGTCCCAGTAGGAGGGTGTGGGTGGTGTCTATGCAAGTACAACCAATGATGATAAATAAGGAAAGCGAACCTAGCAAGCTAAACATTCGAGCCCACACTTTATTTGCATCTAAAAAAAGTCATGTACTACCAGTACATGTAGAGCAACCCAGTATACAAATATGGTGACCTTTCCTCAGGGAATCAAATTTGACTGGGTCGGGAATAACACATTTTGCCGATTTATAAAACAATGAAATGAAAAAAAAATGTAATGGAAGAAAACAAAATCTTAATGTGATAATAAGTACAAATAAAACCTGCGTAATATTAATAAAGCGGTCAAGTCATTGGATTGGTAGCAACAGTGAAAAGTATATTTATACAAGTAATATGAACAAAACATACTAGAATGTTCGTTAGTTCCACATGCACAAACTCGTATGAACGCTGACAAAATACTACACGAACAAAAGCATACATTGCACAGGTTCAACGTTCTGCATAACAATAAGCATTTACCGGTAGTATGTCAGTACTTACCAATGACACATAAACTTGGCAACAAATAAGAGATACATCTACATACTTACCAGTTATATATAAACTTAGCCATGTGTCATAGATACAATTTAGCATTTACCAATTATACATAAGCTCCATGATAATACAATTCAATACTTTACAGTATTAAATAAACACGGCGATAAATGATAGATACAATTAAATATTTACTAATTATACAAAACTTACCCATAGGTCATAAATACAGTTTAGCATTTACCTATTATACATACACTGTAAAAAAAAAAGACGCAATTAATTGGTCATTAGTAATATATACAATGAAAACATACCAATTATATATATTAACTGTTTGATGGATAATATATAAAATTCAAGCCTTGCTAGCTAAGCCTCTCCTTACAAGTGAAAGAAAACTTTTGAATTGTTTTATTATATACAAAAACATGTCGGAGTCAAATCCAAAATGTTGATAGATGATAAGTACGTTTGAGTCCTCCTACTTTATGAGCATACTTTAGTCATAAGACGAATCTATTTATCTGTCCAGTACACAATACTGAAAAATTGCCTTCACACAGTATCCATCTTCAAATAAATTAAGAGCAGATATGCACTATCTGGCTGATTTTTGCTTTTGATTGTTTCAATAAATATATATTTTATCTGGAATTGAGAAATTCACAATAAATTTAGAGTGAAACATATTCGTTAAGAGTAAGAAAGTTATAAATAATTGGTAACAGCAACTCTACTCCCCGAAACAACTAAGAGCACATATTGGTTGGTAAATGACCTTTTGTTACCAGTAAACTGAAATACATGTAACGGGACTGCCGCAACTTCCGGTTGTAAGCAAGTGTTACATTTACAAGACCTGTGCACGTCCGTGGGAATAGTAATATCCCTGAACTTCTTAGATTGTTTCGAGAAGAATTTGGGAACGAGCTAGCAAATTAGGATCCCCTCCCCACACTGGTCATATTATTGTGAAGTACAAATAGGTACAACTATCTTATCTACTGCCACAAGAAAAAGAAAAAACAATCTATTTGTTTTAATCGCGTCCTTAGGCAAGACAGTTTACTCTTCATTCCCCAACAAAAAAATAATTAAAACTTTTTGACCAAGCACATTAATGCGGTCCGAGTCCAACCAAACTGATCATGCTTGTCTCTGATGATCTACATTTGTATGCATTGTATAGCTGCTATTAATCCGCATATTTAAACATTATTAAAGCAAAAGTGCAAGTGACCAAAACCTACTGCGCAAATGTTAATTAGAGAGCGTATTTCACTATATTTAACAACTTAGGGAATTTTTTTATCCAGGACAAAATCTATTATCAAAACGTATATATCATTCTTCAAATCAATTTCTGTCCAATGTATTTATATGCTGTATTTATAAAATGAGCAATGGGCATAATCGTACCAGCTATTCTAGTAGCTTTTTATGTACATGTTTTCTTGTGCCGCCTAACCCTCATGTTATAAGAAAGAGTTAGATGTAAAGTCTATGTAGATTTGACCATTAATTCTGGAGGCGTTATCAATAGTATGACTTTTAAGATGACCACCTTAGTGGCCATATGAAACGTACGATTTGCGTCAATTTCTTTCAGGATTGACTAGACACCATACAAAGTCTTGTAGTGAAAACTGCACGATATGACTTTCCAAATGAGTTGTGGCAACAAGATTTTTAAGATTGTTGCTATGGTGGCTATATTTAAAGTCAGCTCCAACTACGTATATAAAATTGATATCGGGTGAAAACACCATGCCCAAATGCTTTTTCATTTAGGAGTAGCAATAAAAACAATTTCAAGATCGTTGCTGTGGTGGCCGTATTGGATGTTAGATCGGCAACATTTTTTAAAGACCAAATATACATCATGTGAAATTGTATAGTGAAAAGCAAATGTTGATATCCTCATCCATTCAGGCGGAATAGTGACAATTAGATTTTCAACAAGGTTGATCAAGTGACTGTACTGGATATCTGGGTGGCACCATTTTCATTTAAGACCCATAAAGTGAAAGAGGTATTCTGGTAAAAACCAAATGCAAACGTGGCATTCTGTTCAAGAAGTGTATCGATGATTTTTTTTTTCTCCAGCAGACTGCCTCAGCAGCCAAATGGACGATTAGATCAGCACATTTTCATTTAGGTCCATCTACACCATAATAAGTATTACAGAAAAAAAAACAATATTCTGATAAGAAAGTCCATTCAGGAGGAGTAAGGCCATTCCTGATGGATGCTGGTGACCATATTAGATGTCAGACCAGTACCATTCTTAGTTAGGTACAACTAACAACGCCTTAAGACAAAAAGCAGCGGGCATCCCATAAGCTCTTCTGGTCGATGACCAAGAGAGTTAAAAGAACAGCTGAATTGAATGAAACAATTAGCAATTTGAGTGTACGTGACATTACCGGACCTGACTCAATCACATCTGCTTAGCTTCTAATCCTACACAAAATAATAATATGACGACCTCAATAATGATTTTGGTTTCTAATTAGACCGTATTGCTGTTCTCTTGTCAACACAAATCTCGGACAAAATCAAATCAAATCAAATAAAATAATGATTTTTAGTTATAACAGCATTGCTTGATTGAACAAATTAGTGTAGTGGTACAAGTGCACAAAGCACCTGCTCCCACTCACAAAGAGTTGTTATAAGACGATTTTCATCCTGTCTGAAACCTGATCTACCCACAAAAGTGTTAAAGCAATAAAATAAGCGAGACAATGAATTCAACAGTCAGTCCATATTTATAACTTGGGAAAGCATCAGTCCCGTTATTAGGCTACAACGTCACTGAGCCTCCATACTACTATTAGAACTTCACAACACATGTATTTCCGACAAAAGACAAATTGGACATTCTGACGATACAAACATCGTCAACATTTGTTTCGCTTCGCAAATGATATGTTCTTAACATTAACTAACAAGAGTACATAGAAGAGAATAATACTCTAACGAGAGAAAAGGATATAAGATAAAGCCATTTCAGGTGCATCTCCGATATGCTTCAGTGGTAACAGGACATTTAAACTGGCTTCTGTGTCATACATAGTGATGTCAGCAAGGAACTATTCTGATTTCGAACGAAGTTGAAAACCCCAAGTCGTACTGATTATCCATTCAGATAGAGTAACGAGAAAACGTTTTAAGACATCATTAGAACTCTTTTAATAAAAACCACAGGTTAATATGACCATCTATTCAGGATTTGGATTTTAAATGTACGTTCAACACTTTTTCAGTCATATCGCTACGATGTCCGCAGTTTGTCAGTTTATAGTGATGTCTAGAACTGAGGCATCATGCTTTAAACATGCAGCATGATGTCCCACCCAGTAACATTATCCAAGACATCAGGGCGACCAGTCCTGACACTAACCTCATAATGCTGAGCATCAAGCGAGGCGGCTGTTAGTACCGTTTTTAGAATTCTTTGTATGACTCGGCCGGGGTTCGAACCTAAGACCTCCCGCATCCGTGTCGGACGCTCTGATCACTAGAACACCGTAGCGGTCCCATCTTTTCAGGAGAATTAACGATAAAAAGAGCGTCAATATAGCCGCTGTGGTTACATATTGGACATGAGGTCAGCACTATTTTCAATTAGGAACGACTAGACATAATACAAAGTTGATATGACAATACATTTAGTAATATTAGCAATAACAAGAGATTTTTAATATGGCTGCCGTAGTAGCCATATTGAAAGTTAGGTCGGTACAATTTTCATTTAGGTTCAATTAGACATGATATAAGTTTTATCGTGTAAACCCCATACTGAGATGACGCTCCACTCAGGAGCAGTAACAAAAGAATATTTTAACTATGACCACCAAACATGTATGTCTGATTGGTACAATATTAATTTGGCTCAACAAGATAAGAAGTCTTTCAGTGAAAATACTCATGCTGATATGACCATCCATTTCAGAGGAATAGCAATAACAAGATTTCTTAAAGATGTCAGCTATTGCAGCCATATTGGATGTGTAAGCAACAGCATTATCAAATAGAACCAACTATACTATGGGATAAATGTGTATTAAGTTTTATGGCATCTCTCTAATTCGTTTTAGAGTAATACTAGTAAACTTACGCTAATGAATGTATGGACGATGAACAACAGACAATGCCATAAGTTCTTCTAGTATATAACTAGTAGAGCTCAAAATTGGTCTTGCGAAGGAATGCAGCTTAAGAATCGACTTATCCGTGACCACTACCATGAATTGGAAAGTAATGTTTTGTAGAATAAAGGACCGGATGGCATGCAGATTTGAGAGTCGACAAATTGAATTGGAAAGTAATGTTTTGTAGAATAAAGGATTGGATGCCATGCAGATTTGAGAGTCGACAAGTCCTTGAATTGGAAAGTAATGTTTCGTTGAATAAAAGGATTGGATGTTATGCATTACAACAAATCATTTCTTCGCCAACTTTCCCATATGAACCTATACTGATAGGTCGGTCTGTGCGTTCGTCGGAGGAGCTCTTGAATTTTACAATACCTTCCTAATGGGTCTCCGAGTCCTTTCAATGTGGAGTGTGTCGCAAACTGCATATTCTTTATGTAATTTATTAAATTTGTAGATAGGATTGTTTCAAGTACTTCATATTCACAGCCTTCACAGTTTGTCGTCAATAAATCAACATCAAAAAGTCCAACTCCAAGATTCATCAAAAATTTAGTTGCATTGGTGATGTACAGAGGTGTTTTTCCATTGGCTCCTGAGAATTTTGATGTAGCATCTGCGTTGAAGCCCTCAATGTTGACCATTGCAACTTCATTCTTGTTTCCGAGTCCAACATTTACTACTGTAACTCTAGAATTATTTTTGAACTTTTCCTTTAGAATGTTAAAATAATCCTCCAACGGTTCTAAAATAATATAGCGCGGGTTATACAGCTTGACGAATTCCGTTGCATCGTCTCCTCTATTTCCTCCAATTTCAATCATAACTGCGTCTTTGTTCCTCATATATGTGTGGTGAGTTGTTCGTATATGCTCCTCTTTGCCCCAGAAACGAGACCCATTTACGTTCCTATCATTTACTGCATTTCTTAAACACGTGACTGCCCTGTTTTGTTCTTCTGGTGTAAGATCTGTTCTCCGAGGGTGGATGCTGACAAACGTTACTGGTCCGTATCTCTCTGACAAATGCTGTAATAACGCATCTTTGTCTACACCGGAAGTTGTGTTACTTTTTGTATTCACAAAGTGAAGAGTATCTGCTAAGACTGGAAGACTATTTGGTGTAAACCAGTTATCGCGTATCTCTATTGTTCTGATCTCAACTTTTTCCTTTGAGAAAGTATACAGGAATAAAAATACACTTGCAATTAATGCTGCAGCAATAATGACTAATTTATGTAGGTTGCGCATCTTTGAAGTTATTTTCACCTCTCAATTATTAGGTTTGCTGTAAAAGAAAGAGATACAAATATTACCATAAAATCTTAACTTTACGTTCCCAAAAATAATATATAAAAATGAGTGTTACTTATCAATAGAAACGTTATGTATGTATGTATTATGTATGTATTATTTATTTATCTCAATTAACGATACTTCTAAACTCAAACCGGCGTTTTGCCAAATTGATCCTGTATTGGATGGCAGATGACAGTATACCATTCATTACAAATAAACGATGTGTTACAGATTAATATGGTGGCGCTCTACAGTTTCGTACTTTGCATAGGGTTAGAATTTTAAAGAAAAATAATTTTCTGGGATTTCTTCACTGGTTATACTGGCAATATAATAAAGACTTTGTATATCTTAGGTGTTGGGAGAAGAACTTTCAATTCCCTTTATTTTGATGTATGATTGATGGGTGTACTTTAGGTTCTAGAGTATACAGCTTGGGCTAACATAAGATGTGCTCATGTAAACAAACTGCTAGCTCCGCATGGTCATTTTCACTCCCTGGACTTCAGAGGTAAATTGTAGAAAAATGGTACGATAACTTTTTTTACTTTTCAGATATTTTGTAATTTGTTCATTGCACTTTCAGAAGCTGCTATTGCCTACTTCAGCAAAATTCGTTTTCCCTAGTTTAATAACTGCTAAAGTTAGTGTACTTTTGATTAATTCTGGCTAATTTTTCAAGCACATGGGAGCATCCATTTTGTTATACCATGCGCTTAGATCATTTACAATTTCCAAAAGTGCAGTATCCAAAGAAATATCAGCCACATTACATCAAAGTAGCATTGAGATATGCCAACATTATCTCCATTGTGCATGTTACAAATGCAAACAACTTCACCTCACATACGTCACTATCTGAAAAGTACATATTAACTGGTGAGCGCCCCCTATGTCACAAGACAAGGCGTCAAGCAAGCAATATTTTACTATGCGGCAGCCTCTTAAGTTTGGTATCAAAATAATTGTCCTGTTCAAACTGAATTTTCTTTAAGTGGGTATTTTGTGAAATTGCTGTACATTTACTGTTGAGATAACTGACATGCCATTGTGCACCCACATGCAATTTCCAACGTGTTATAGCCATCTTTTTTTTAAAAATATGTCAGTATTCGTAATTATATTGGCCTTCCACATGCATGGACTGTCTGGGTTCCGTATCTCTAAGTGAAATATCTCTTTACTTTCATACATGCCACCATTTTTAACAGGGTGCTGTACAATTTCTTCATATTCAAATGAATACTGTTTTGTACATGTCTGTGGCATTAGTGTCTAAATACACTTTTGAAAACACTTCTCTAATTAGCTTATCCCAGGTGATCAAATTCACATATTGTTTCAACGTCATCACTGATTTCACTATCCACACTGGGTAGCCTAGTCGACGTCAGCAACTTGAACTTATCTAACACACTATCATAAAGTACCTCTCTGGCTTTTAGTTATGAGCTTGACCAAGTTTACATCGTCACTGCTTCATTGTAATTGTTATCTTGATTAATTTGTTTATAAGATGCCACATAACAATATTTTAAAAAAATGTACACATCTTTTGAGCCTTTTGAACAAATATATATGATACTGTACATATAGTCAACATAGCGATTTGACTTTGTCTGTAAGGTCATAAACACTCCGTCATTCCTAAAATGCGATTTCTGGTGAATAATAGTTTGAATGAACAATTCTGCCGTTATGAAATACTGAAATTAACAATACTACTTATTCTGCATCAGATGTTAAATGCAAGAATTAGTAATTTCTCAAGTAAACATGTTTTCTTAGTTAAAACGTTTAGACATAATAGAACCAGGATGAGAGTCAAATGTTCATGTTTATAAGATCTTTAAGTTGTCAAAAACACAGGGTCTAATACTAAATAATAGTAAAGAACATGGCAAATATCAGATGGACGAGGTTTTTATGGGGGAATGCCAGTGTCATAGAGCCCGCGAAAAAAAAAATATATGTACTTAATAATTTTTTGACTAATTAATCCACAATCATAGAAAAAAAGTAGCTATGTATTATGCTTTTTACAAAATAAATGTAACTAAACATCATTGCATATGCTCTCACAATATTGTTTTCTTTCCTTGAGCATATTACATCTCCATGATAGTAATTTCTTTCCGAACGTTATACCTATCATTTTATTTTATTTATTCTATATAGTTTACAATAGGTATCTGCGGTAAGTTAGTTTAAGAATGAGGATGTAAAATACACTGATGGATTAACTTGACTGTTATTCAGAACCAAGCTGCTGTTTTGGTATTATTATTATTATTATTATTATTATTATTATTATTATTATTATTATTATTATTATAAAAAATAATAATAAAAATAATACTTATTATTATTATTATTATTATTATTATTATTATTATTATTATTATTATTATTATTATTATTATTATTACTACTACTACTGACATGGGTTTGGAATCCTTAAATTACTCATTTTACGACTTGCTCCAAACATGCATGGTTTGGTTTGTTTTGATTCTAGTTTGTTTTGATTCTTTATATCATACCAGCACAAATAGACTATTTTGAACTGAGGCAACTGGAGTTACCCGAGGACATATTATGGAAGCCATTCCGTGCTGATGTAATGTCTGGATTCTAATATGCACAGTTATACTTATAAATTAACGTATAGTTACACATGTTCCGAAATGGTAGTAAAAATTATTTTAAAAATAAAATGAATAGCAAAATATCTCGGTTTAGTCATTCACCGGAGACAGCTTCTGTTGAGTACGTAAAAACCCATTGAACTCTTTGGTTAAAACTAACTTAAACCTTAAATTTGCTGATTTTGAAGTTAAATTTTAGATTTGATTTCAAAAGAGATCAGATGCTATACATATTTAATGTATCCAAAGTAAATTAAAATAAATTTATCAAATGCATTTTTAGTTTATTCAAAACTTTCTTTGAAATTAAATTTCATATATGCAACGTATAAAATCAGTAAAATGTGTTGCGTATGCATTACATTCAATTCCCTTACAATCAGGATCAAGTTAGTCATTTTGATAATAGTCTCATGTGGGCCTGAGAGGTGTTGTCTGAATTAAAAACTACATACAATAACCAATGCCGTGACCGTGATAATTAATGATCCTTTTGGACATTCAAGTTCACTATTTTCAGTTTTTAAAAAAAAATCCGTATTATGAACAACGACAATTGTGATATTTTAATATTTAATTTGCTGCCCTCTTTGAAATCGTCAAGAACTGAAATCATCTAGAAATGTTACCAATTATTTATAATATGCAAAAAGAGTAATATCGACAATTAAAGTCTTTTAGTGTTAATACAGATCAAAACATTTACATGAATCATATACATGTTTCCTGTGATAACATTTTTAAATTAAAAACTGTCTAACCTCACTTGTAGGCAAAGATAAATATTTTATTATATGCTGAAAGGCCGTATTATAAACAACGATAATTATTTTTAAGTGCGAGTCCTTTATATATATATATATACATATACATATATATATATATATATATATATATATATATATATATATATATATATATATATATATATATATATATATATATATATATAAAGCTAAACTTTAGCAAGCCTGTAATATCCAATATCTGCAGAAACATGATTCAAACTAATACATAACCAGAGATGAATGGCTGACGAATTCCAAATTTTATTAAAGTTTTTGCTATCACATTTCAAGCTGATAAGGCCTTTTGTGTGACTCGTCATATCACACAAGCGCAAGTAATAATAGAGATTACGTTAATATGTTATACATTTTGTAGACGAACTACACACTAGTGATTTCAGAAATAATAGTAATAAAAATAATAAAAATAAATGTGGTTGTCTTGTCATTCACAAAGTGTTTATAAGAGTGTCTCCTTACAGTCGGAGCATGGGTTCGACAACCTGGATGGTAGGTTTCATTCTGTTTTACCCTGTAATACTTCAATAACTGGACTGCAATCATTGTAGGCGTCCTAACAACACAGCGAAAGGTCACTTCTAGAAGCTGTATCAATACAAGTGCGCACGACCCCTCAAGTTTAATACATAGGAAGGGTAATGTGTATGACGAAAGGTCCGATATGTGTAGTACTTCAATAATGGACTGTAATCATTATGGAATATAGACGTTCGAACTATACAATAAAACGTCGCTTCCAGAGACTGCAGCAACGTGAGCGTGTAAAACCACTGAGTGACAATATATATCAAGGTTAATGTGTGTCTTAAATGTAATGTGTGTCTTAAATTAAAATTTAATGTGTTTGATAAATTATCGGACAAATGTAGCGATTCAACAATTCAAGATTTTACTGTAGTCATGATGAATGTTCTAACAAAAAAACTAATAGTCACTTCCAATGGAGATTATTATTATTATTATTATTATTATTATTATTATTATTATTATTATTATTATTATTATTATTGAATACTTTTTCGGGGGAAGACTAATATTATCATTAGTATTCATTATTATTATTATTATTATTATTATTATTATTATTATTATTATTATTATTATTATTATTTGTTGTTGTTGTTGTATTATCAAAAGACAGCCTCTATAAAAACTGCTAATATTACTACTGCCACTATCATTTTTACTAATACTCTTACAACTATTACTAATTTTCTACACTATACCTAACTCATGTTTCGCAAATCTAAACCATTAGGTATCAGTGAAGTAAGGACGCTTATTAAAAAAAAGTACTAGTGGTATACGTTTTGAGCATTTAATATATTTTTTGCCGAACGACAAAGGCAGAAAACATTATATCTTAAATTATATACCTATCAACAGAATCCATCTCATGCAGACATTTTAGTGACAATCTACGGAATCTCTACATACACTGTAAGGAGATAAATATTGCAATTATTAAATATATAATGTAAGGAATGGTTTCATTAAAGCTAATATGTCTTGAACTGGGGGAAAACGAAATAAATTCTATAGCCAGATAGCAAACCTCCAATCAAAGTATTCTGTCACAGACTTTTAACTCACATCACCATAGCAACACAGCCATCTGTTGTAGCTAAATATGTGTTGTTATGCAAAAATTAACGGTTAAGTACAGGTCACGTCGGTATCGTAGATAACATTTTCCTAGCCTAATGTTTTAAGCTTAATTAGATCCGACTATTCCATATACTGATGAAATAAAGTTTGGTACTTAACTAAAAAGTAAGTTTTAAAGTAAAGTTATGTATTTATGATGACGTGTTGCAAAACTTACACATTCTCCAAGTGAAAGCATTATTTCATAACCTGCTATTTAATATCCTTTAGAATCTTTTGATGCAAGTTGAAATAGCCGACACATTCTGTTCGGTACACACAACAAATCTTATTTCAAATAAGATTACGGCAGATATTATGGAGAGAAACAAAACAAAACTAAATATTATTTTTTTAAAAAAGAAATCCCTCCCCCCCCCCCCCCCCAATCCGGCTACTTATATTATATGCATAGAACAATCAATCTAGAATATAACTGATTCAGCTCAACACTGTCATACAGATGTTTACGTGATTTTAAAGATATTCCACAAGGTATATTCTTTCTTTGCCTGGGAGAGAACCTAAATAAAACGTTAAAAGTTAAAAGGAATGCAAAATAACTATTATTCTCGTAAAAACGATTTTATCACAGCTCATAAGCACATATTTGGGCTGTGAAAACGGAAACAATATGCATTAACAAGGGTGTTTACAATTTACTCCCCAAATAAGTTTATTGAACTCATAACTCAAGATTTCATTGAACATAAGTTTAATATTCACTAAACCATAATTAGATATTTAACCCAACAAATATAAAAGTTTACAAGATATATATAACTGACGCTAACGACAAGTAATTCTCGCTTTTAAATGCGAATCTTAATATTCATTAACTGCTTATTAAATCGTAATCTTAATATTCATTAACTGCTTATTAAATCGTAATCTTAATATTCATTAACTGCTTATTAAATCGTAATCTTAATATTCATTAACTGCTTATTAAATCGTAATGTCAAATTTGCAAACGATTTAAATATTTCATATTCTATAAACTTAATTTGTTATACAGTTAAACACATTATTTTACATCTACTTAATATTTATATTAAGGGAAAAACACTTACAAATATTTGAAACTATAAGCAACTATGTACTTATAATTAATATTAAATTTATTCTTGTTACTGACAAACGTTGGACCTTATCATCATATACAAATTGGTCCAAAGACAATTCGGCCCAAGTTAACAATAGTTCTTTTTCTTCAAACAACAATGATATACTACGTAAGATAAGTTGTAGGAATAGGTTTTAAGGGACAAAAAAAACAACTTTGAACTTATCACATTATCTTGATATTCTTTATCAAGAAAATAATCATACTTCTAAACGTGCATATATATGAGAGAAACATAACCTGACACATCTTGCTCGTTCTAGTTAAAATATTTATATACATTTATTTTTAATGCTAATAAAATATATGTAACTCCATAAAGAGACTCTCAATGTAAGTCTTTCTGTCAGATTATTGATATTCATTTATAAGCAATAACACTTGACAGGTAATATTCTATAGATTACGTATACATGTTTCTAAGGGTAGCTTCATATTTAACACTGCTGCATATAATACACATTCGCTTACACATGAGACAGAGGGAAAGGGTTGTCTTAGCGTGTGCGCGCATAAATTGCAAGATTGTCATTACTAGACAGTATCGTCAATCATAGTTGATAAATGATTCCATACAAATACGAAAGGAACTGTGTGTTGAGTTTGTGGTTCCCCCCCCCCCCCTCCCCCACGGCCACGGTACAATAAAATTGATAAACAAAACATTTGTTCTGGAAATGAAATGAAAGTAACTAACCTTGCAAGTTCAGCAAATACTGAACAACATATATGCGCGTACTCCGTTTATGTGGCAGATGCCGGCTGGCGTATGTATCCTTTATATAGTGTGTATCGCTTAGGTCTGATAACAAAATCGCACAAGAGAGGAAAATATCGTTTGATTGCTAGAAGGCACCTGCCATTCACGGATGATAAGTTACAAGGTACAATCTGATCAAAAGTGTATTGCACTCAGGTTAACTATAAGACGATATCTCGCAAATAAAAATGTATTATTTTACAATAATTAGGATAAATGATACCGTTGTTAAAGAATATTCTGACCGACGGAGATCTCAACATTGTACATCATACCTGAAAACAGTGTAAGCCAGTATACATATTTTCATTATTTTGACACGAGAAATGTTGAAATAAACCAAAGGAATTTCTTGACCAAGTGATATCCAACTCTGGCGTGAATCCTGCTACGAGTCGTACATTTCCCCTGATTCCAAGGATTCCTATACAACTACTTCTGTAAATTGGAATGTCCAGGGTGTCTATTTATGTGGTTTAGACTTAAACTTATATGTTTAGACATATGTTAAAACACTACAAGTAGCGGATACTTGCATGATAGTAAGAAAGACTTTTTTTTTATTTTAAATTTGCATTATCTAGTTTGTTTAGTTGGTATAGTGTTGTAGTGTTTTACCTGAGAAGGCATGGCTAAGGCAGTACAATTAGTGGTCAATGAACAATTTTGTATCTGTTTGATTCTAACGTATTATGTCGTGCTCGTAGTCTAATAAATCCCAATGATAGCCAACTGTCGCACATGTCGATGTAGCTCATGTAGGGTTTAACGCCATTTTTCAGCACACGATAGGCTATACATAGAGGCCAGTATTATTGGTGGAGGAAGAACCCGGGAAAATCCCCAGAAAGAACCACCGACCCACGAGAAGCTACTGGCAAGCTTTCTCACATAACTACATTAGCCGAATCTTAGACTCGAACCCATGCAGCCAGAGTGGAGATGGCAGTGATCCGTAACGGAGAGCGCTTTAGACCACTCGGCCACTCGGGGTCCCTGTCGCACATGTAAGTTTAACTGTTATACATTGTCACCATGAAAAAGATACCAACACACCACACTGAGATAAATGTTAAAGCAGACAAAAATCCAATGAGATGATCTAAATAAACAGATGCATTAACACGTGAAAAATTGTATCTATGCTTTTTCGACTAGTTGTAAGTCCAGATACATAAAGTGAACAAAGGCAGTAATCATTAAGAATATTTTAAGATCAGACAGGCCATCTATTGGTCTTTATATATATTTAGCCTATTTATATTTATTTCTTTAGGCGGAATGGCTATCGCATAATCGTGTTAATAATCGTTGCACAGTCGGAAAGGTGAACCTAATAAAATAAATATTACACATCAGTATAATAGAAAGGATGGTATGTATATGTGTTTTCATAAAAAATGAAGCATCTTTTTGGACAGACATAGTCCTTCCAGCTAAATATCTTTCCTAAATGACATCAAAATGAAAATATGTCTGATTTTTCTGTCAAGATACATGACTACACCATCTTCGTGATAATCTGAGCTGATCGGACTGATACAAGACACTGTTTTGTTTCAGATATTTGACGTTCACCTTTAATGTCACTTGTTCGATATTTTTAAATCCTCTCATGAATCGTATGGACCTTCCATGAAACATATTGTATTGTGCCCTTCATGATACATACATACATACATATATACGGATTATAATCGTGATATAGCAAATAATGGTTTATATTTTGAGAGGTAACAAATACACCAACAAAATTAGAGTCTATAAGAAATCTTATTTCTTTTTCAGATATACTTAACTATAATACAGATTGTTTCCAAATATAAAACATAAACATTTCAACACATTTATACATATTCCGGCCATGCTGCAAGCAAAATATTGAATTTAATTTAGTTCTCTATGTTTGGGATGGGGTCTGAATAAGAAGTATCTTTCTTAAATTTGGTAACTACCACAATCGCACTAAATTTAAATCAAAAACATCTCGTTTATGGTTACGAGTAAATTTGTACAGTGTTTTAATCACGAGCACCCAGGTAGAGTGCGCAAGTACAGCACGAGCGCACGTGCAATTTGTTTTAATGATGTCATCTCTTGTGGGACACAAATAGTGCAAGAAAAAAACACATATAATACCTTGATAATTAACACAGGACGATCTTTACTTGCATAATAATTTAACATAGTCTCTCTAGAAAAGATACGAACTATTGGCAGTCAAACGTGACGAGGATAGACAGCACAAAAGATCGATATCTGATTGTGTGCCAAGTCAAGCCAACTCCTAAGAAAAACAATAAAATACAAAGCAAAAAAATTATTGTTACAGTTACTTAATGGACACGCATTCTTCTTGCACTGAGTGTGTGTCATTTGGATTTTTAACGTCTCAACAATATTTCAGCCATATCTCTTAAGATGTCTGCATTGTGTCATTTTATAGTGATGTCTAACACTGGGGGATCATGCCACAGACATGTAGCATCATATCCGACACATTTACATTATCCTGACACCACCCCGACCAGTCCTTAATAATAATAATAATAATAATAATAATAATAATAATAATAATAATAATAATGAGGACTTTGATTAGCTCCTAATCGTTAGAAGCTCTGAGCGCTTTACAACCAACATCTATAATGATTTGAATACAAAAAAAAAGAAAAGAAAACAAACGCTAAAAATTTTGAAAACAAATAAAGGTAGGAAACATTATTAGGTCTTTACGTTTGTTCTTGCAGTTGAAAAAGGGGAGGTTTAATAGCACTCTTGAAAGGGATCACTGTGTTTTTGTGTCTAATTTCAATTGGCAATTCATTCCACGCTGCTGGGCCTTGGTATGCAAAAGATCGTCCATATGACTTCGTTTTCATAGTGGGAATAATTGGTATACTTATGTCAGAAGAGGAGCGGAATTATCTTGCTGGTGAGTACACATGGGTGAAGCCGGTTAGGTAAGCTGGACTGGAGTCCGTCAGAAAAACTTAGCACAGAGAATAAAGTTTGTGTTTTATTCTGGATCGGATGGATAGCCAGTGTAGGATACAGAGCAGCGGGGAAGTGTGCTCTGATCGTGGTACTCTAAAGATGATCAGCAGCAGAGAGGGTGAACAGACCAAGTTTATTTGGCAAATAAATGCTTCCTACGAAACCAAAGTTTTGTTATTTTTTTTACAAAATCAAAGCTTCTAAAACAGAGAGGGTGAACAGACCAAGCTTATTTGTCAAACTAAAGCCTACTATGAAACCGTAGAAATAATGTCAAAAATACAAAACCAAAGCTTCTAAAACAGAGAGGGTGAACAGATCAAGTTTATTTGTCAAACTAAAGCCTCCACCAAAACCGAAAAGGGTCCTAGTGAATGATAACCACTCATCATGGCTACTGTTTATTTTTATTTAAAAAATTAATTTAAAGTTATATTTATAACTATGAAAATATCAATGATAGAATATTTTTTACATGGCAAAATATTTTTGAAACGGTAAAATATTATTTATTTAATAGTAAAATATTTTTTGGGTACCCTGATAAAATTGTATTTAAGATTTTACATAGGGACTAATTTGTTATTTCTCTTTATCCAGGTCAATGCAGTTAATAGATTGGTCAGTAAGTTTAAAATTTATTCTCGTTAATAAATTATCATGACACTGCATATATACAGGGGTCAGAGGTTCTTGAACTAGTATTAATCCAGGTGGAACAAGTGGTGTAAACAAGTATAAAATGTATCTTTGCTGGGCCTGATTTGCTTTTTCGAGATTTAGTTGATAGCTTTCATCAATAGTATCACATACTATATTCACTGCTATCACCGAGGATATATTTACATTTCCACGTAATATATGTCAGCCACCTCCATCTGGGTCATTGTCATACTTGAGGATATCCACAGGTGTTACTTTTTTTCCATGAAGCTAGGATTTAGTAAAGTTCTTGTTGATAAGATCGCCGAGTGATTTCTTTAGTTGTTCGGTTGCAAGTTCAGGTATTATAAATGTCGGTAACTGCTGTTCGGTTATTTTGAAATGATCAAGAAATATCTTATCTGAATAGAATATTCATAATTATTACACGTACGAGCATCTATATTATTTATTGCTCGATCATGAATTCGTAGATTAATGTACTCGATATCGTCTATTATTTGATTTAAATGCTGAATTGTTTCGATAATCCGTTGTTTTAAGTCATCAGAATACTGCTGTGTAATACTAATGAGTACATTTTATAATCTCCCAAATGGGAATGCGTGTTCGGGAGTTATTCTGTCTTTAAAGCTATTAAGATACACCTCGTTTACAATCATTTAGGATTCGGCCCTGTAGTATCATCGATAAAAAATTTCTTAATACGCGCTGGTATTTTTTAGCCATCAAGAATAATGAATTATTATTTTTCCCATATCGATTTCCAATACACTGGTTGTGTTATAAATTTTTTCATACCTGTGGTAAAATAATTCAAGTTTGGTTGAGGTACTTGATATTTATGTGGTGGAATTTCAGGCCATCCTGGCACTGCTCTGATCGAACTCTGGTAGATATCTACAAAACAGCCATCTGAGTTTATCTCGATCGCGGCTGATAATGTTGGTTCGTGAACTATTATAGCAATTTTTTTCCTTTCCTGTAATGGATTTTATTCTACGCTGGAATTCATTATTGATTAGTTAAATTTGATCAATACCGGATGGTATTGAAACAATAATCCATTCGGGGTTTAAATCTTATCATCTTTAGTTGCAAACACCAGAGAATTATTTGGCTGCTGTCCACTAAATGATTTTGATCTGATGTTGGGCCAGCTGTAATATACTCTTAATTTTTGCAAGCGCGATTTCTTTAACCGGAATAGCCATTGGAAAGTTCACGCTAAATTCAGGGGTAGTTGAGGTTATTCAGATCATGGTTGTCTTTAGCTGGGTTGTATATAAGGCTGTTTGTTGCAGTATTCACCATCAAAGATATTATTATGTTTTTCAAATTTTAATATCGCTGTATTATAGATCTTAATCATTGCCAAATATCTACTTGTATCTGATAGTAATATACCCGTTCCAGCGATAACAGCAGAAACCGAATACACGATTATTTCAACGCGGATAATACTCCTTTGATATTTATTTTATCAATCCTTGATCGACTATTTGGTTGTATTGCGTTATAAGAATAAAACTGATAATCACGTACGGATTCATCTTTGAGAACCGATGCGTCTCTATCAAATGCTATGTCGGGTGAAGATCTGAACATTATATATTTCTCGATCTAAATCGTGATCTAAGGACACTTCCCGCTATTCGATTTGCTGTAATATTTCCTTGTGCACCAGATCTTTGATTTATCAGCTCTGCTAGTTTTTTATCTGTGGCTTGGTTTATAATTATACTGACATTCTGTAGATGCCAGTTTCATTGGTTGCGGTTTTCGTCGTCGTTGATTTATCAACGCGGTAGGTTTTTTAGTGGCAGCAGAAAACGCGTTACTAGCAATAATACTACCAATAACACCAGGAGCTTTTTCACCAATAGCATTAATAGCTTTGATCGATAATTGTTTTGCGATTGGTGCTATTTTTGGAGCCTTCCTCGCAAATAACCATTGAATAACATCACCAAGACCATCTCCATAAATCGTTCTGTAAACCGGTAATCGTGAGTTTACTATGTAGGCCATGGTTGGTTTATTATGGTGATAGTGTATGATCATCTTATCTAATTGTTATTTATCTAATCGTAGACAATCACAGTGATAACCACTGACGGAAACATCGTCCGCGAGTTCATCGATAAATTCTCGATATACGCAAATATCCATGATACCGCCTTTAAATAATCGTCTACATATATCAGCGGGTTCATTAATTATGTCCGGAGAGTAATTTCCAGCCCGTTTACAATATGAGAATTTTGAATCGTGCTATATCATAAAGAATATTATTAGGACAGGCAACAAGACCACTACTCCGAGTTCCACTCAGAGCACTGCTTGGAAAAAGACCATCATCAGATTTTCTTTCTCTATAGAAGTTTTTGATTTTTTTCTGTTGTATTTGAGGGAGATTAGATTGTGAGCTGGATTGTTGTTGCTCAATCTGAACACCTATGTCAATTTCTTTTATTTTATTTTTGTAAGATATAAATATATAATCATCAGATCAAATTCATTCCACGTCATATTTTATGCGATATATCCACCTATACCAGTTATCTCTACTTATTGGTTTATTATGTTCGGGTTTTATGTATCTTTCTTTCTGACTAAAACATGCAAGTGCAAAATCAGTTAGATCAGTCAGATTATCACTTTTTAAAAATCTGATTAATCGCATTATTCACGATTAATTCTAGATGATGCTGAATATGATATTATAATCGCAGACGCAACAGCAAAAATATATTTGTTAAACCTTAACACACTGTACCCGTAATAATATGTGCTCAATAATTGAATTGAATAATGGGTTTTAAGTGCTCCGTCCGTGAGGCTCTTAGCACTGTTTTATCTCCTAAAAGGAGTTATTTAATTATCCTGTGGGTGGGAATTGTGCCGCGCACCCACTAGGCGTTTATGTGATCAAAGGATCACTTATTTAACTTGGCCGTCACCACGGGACAATTATTGAACTGCCTCTGGGTGAATGTAAGGCCGTAGGGTGGGTAGGAATAGAACCTACACACACACACCCAATCAGTATTCTGTCTGCCTATCCAATCTGCAATAGCAGTAAAGCAAAGCGAGAGTAAAATAGTTTAACTCATATCGCCTTTGTCTGCATAGTAAGGTCGTGCAAGCACGAGAAATTACTGCAGCGGGAAGCAGTGGTGCGAAGAGCCAAGCACGCTCTTTTATTCAAATTCAGTCCAGTTATACTAATGGACAACCTAACAACCAATAATGTGTAAGCCACCTGTGCAATTAACCAAATATCTGAGTTGTAAAATATTACTTAACATCCTATCGAAAATAGGGACTAGTACGAGAGTGTACATATGTAAGTCCCTATTGTATTTAAATTAAAGTGCCTAAGCGACACATAAAAGTGTAGTCAATGGTAGGGGATTTTGGTTATGAATTTATTGAAGGCAAAGCCAAAAAGGTCAAATTAGTCTTTTCAGGGCCAGAAAGTTAATCGAAAAGGGTTTTCTCTCAGCCAAATGAGAACCCTATTAAAAATGGCAATGAAAGTAGCCCTAAGGCTAATATTCCACCGGTTGGAAGGTGGCCCTCCTATCTTCCATTTCAGCCAGAAATGCGGCGGTTCTTTCTTCCAGAAATATCCGTCTAGGGAAGTAGAAACCATGTTTTTTGGCGATGTAGGCTGCCGCATCTTGTAGGTGGTGGAGGGGTCTGTCTTCGTAGGCCTCGTAGTAGTAGCTCCCCAGAATGTTTAGAGCATGATGCCATTGGTTGACTCGTGGTGGCGAAGTTTGCAGCGATCTGAACCCAATGTATGTGACGGCAGAAACGAAATTAGAAGCTTTTTTCTTATTCGTCAATAATGGCGTTAGGCCCATCTCGCTGCATAATTTGCTCATCATTTTGTCTTTAGAGGCGTCATCCATTCTCGCTGTTTTGGTGGGGGACTCCCATTTGGTTTCCGAGTTGTCCTCTTCCAATACTTTTTCCAGGGTCACTGCCGGCCCTGGTGATGGAGTAGGGGGTGTCGATGTAACTATCACCCCCTTTTTCCCCTTTTCCTTTCCTTTTTTCTTTTTAGGGGGTGGTGGCGGTGGTTTTGGTGTTTCCGGTGCTAACTCGCATTGTAGTTCCACAGGAGAAGTGGCCGCTTCCACTTTTTCCGCTGTACAAGGGTCAGCATACGTTGAGATAGAATTTCTATCTGCTCTTGAAGAGTTTTTAGTGTAGTCCCAGGTACGGATTGGACTGGTTCGGTCTCAACTGAGGCTACCTCTTCTTGAGTTTCTGGTGGTGGGGTGGGTGTGCCTCGTGCAGGTCGGTTTTTTTCCCGCCTTTTCGGTTGGCTTCCTCTGTCTCTCCTGTACAAGAGTGTCCCCCTTGAGTGTTTACTTTCGTCTTTTTCCCATACAAGTAGAAGTGTTGTTCTTCTACCTGCTGCCCTAAGACTCCAATTTGAGGCTTCTTTTAGCTCTAGGCCTATCAAGGCGTTTAGTGCTGGCTTCGGGATAACATCCATCGCTAGCGTGCTCAGTGACTGATACATGATTTCGAGTTCACTACTCTCTGCTCGTTCGCTGCGGACTGTGCTCAATAACTCTTTTTCATGACAGAAATACTAGGATCAGATCAGTAACATTCCATCAGATATATATCTTACTAATACGTTTGTTTGTCATCGTATGTAAGAAAGATTAGAAAATTATTCATCTCTGATCCTAAACTGTACCATGGATACCTGAAGCAAATATTAATGCGCTTATGAAATTCTTCGTATTAGAAAATGACACTGCATATTTTTACGTCTGTTTACTGTGAGTTTGTGTACAAGTCCTCACAGCTTTGCTTCTCTATTCCCCAAAAAAACTGAAATACTTGCGGATTGGCGCTACAGTTACCTTGTAAAGAAAGATGTGTTATGGATAACTATCTATATAATACATGTTAAACAGGGATATACGGTAATTATCGTATGGACACCATTGAAAGAACATATCGCAACAACACACCTCCGACATATTGGTAAAGAGAGTTAGCGTGAATGATAGGCAGATCAAGTGACAGTACGTACTATATACATATCGTAAGATCTCCACGTTTGAACTACGTTAGGTAGATAGATATAAAAGCTTTTATTTTTTTACACCGACGGCTAAAAGGACTCAAGTCATACCTTCATAGATTAAATCAAACCATGTCGTTTTATAATAAACAAGCTGTTATTGGGATGTGTTGAAAGGTAGGGAATCTTCAGTGAAAACAGATGGTGCCATTGATAATATACACATCGTAAATTCCTTGTCATAAAGTCAAAATCAAAACAAAAGACAATAGAAAAAATGAAACATATGTCGAGGTTTTAGTGCTATGTATGTATGTATAAAATTTCGCACCAGGTCAGCAAAATAGTGGCTGCATGGTGAAGAGTAAACGTAAAGTTCTAAAAGGTACAAAAAAAACAAATAGTGCCATAACTGTTTTTCTTTAACAATAACATTTAGTAAACCGACTCTTTAAAAAAAAATCCCCATTAAAAATAAACATATTGTCCGACAGACTATCTTTATAGCTACATCACCTTATAGAATCTAGTGTTCTGGAGTTAATTCTGAAAATAGTATCATGCCTTTGTGGCCATGTAATGCTAACCAAATATGTAAATAGTACAACATTTGTGAAAAGTGCAACACAATTTGTTTAATGCCACACGTCTGCAAATATCATGGTATATTCTAATAATGTATGAATTAGGGCCTTAAAGCAATTAGCTAAAGAATTTCAAAACATTATTCAGTAAACTGATTAATCTTCCAGATGTTTAACTTCTAAAAAGTGATGTTAACAAATATAAAAGTCATTAAAATATACGGTCAAATGCTATTATATAAATCGTATTCCCTCAAACAATTCAAGTAATTCTGTTATGATGTGTAGTCAAAGAGTTTGTTACTTGAAATCACATCAAAACACATCTGTATCGCAAGTTGGAATACGATTCATTCGAAACGAATGGGTTCCATTGTCGGTGGAGAATTCTTTTGCGGTTTCAGATTGAGATTTGCGGTAAAAGTAGGCGTGCGCAAGGTCGTTTGATGAGGTTTCCTCTATCTGATTCTTGCATAGCTTCTTCAGACATTGAATTTCCTTCGTCATAGTCAACATCTTCAATTTTAACTGATCCAGATATTCTATAATAACGATTAAATATCAGGCATGTGACTTGCTTAATTTCAGCAATTTCTCTGTTGGCCCATTTGTAGGCAACGTACACGTTACCATTTGACGCGACCATTTCAAGAAGATCATATATATATATATATATATATATATATATATATATATATATATATATATATATATATATATATATATATATATATATATATATATATCGGTTTCTAGCGCAGACAAACACGCCTTAGTACAGAGATTCACACCCATATGTTATTCCTTTGACTTGATAATATTTGTTGTGAGTGTAAGATTGCGTAACACGCGAAGGCATCACACAAGCATCGTGTGTTTTAAATTTTGTGTAAGAAAACAAAAACCTGAACCTACCACAATCAAATGGATCGAAAGCCTACATATTTTTCTGTCGGAATGCATGTACACTCATCCTTAAATTTTCCCACAATATTTTTAGTTTGTGTTACTAAAAAGCGAATATTTTTCCGTATCCTCACTGGTACACAAATTATGTCATATCCGCGTAATTTCATCGGTTCTTATGTGCATTGGTAGAGAATTTGTAACTTTGTAATAATGTCAGTTTACCGCGGACTGATTTGATCGTAATAGATTTCAAATATTTAAAGCTTGGAACCTTCAGGTACTGACACACCAATGCTAATCAGTTTCACCAACTTTAGTTTAGCTTTCTTGCCCACCGTCAAACATTGTACGTGATTGCACATTCAATAGGTTGAGTTTGTCTTGCTCACTGGCCCGAGCAAGATCAACACGTATTCGTTTTCACAAATTCTGTTATCTAACATTGCATTGTTCATAACTATAAAGAAAACTTTCATAAACACGTTCGTGATCTTTTTGTACATATATCCTTGTTTATCTAAATGTATGGAAGCATTACGACTCACAGGCGAACCTATTTATTCTGAGTATTTTGTTGACATGCAATACCGGCAGTAAATAGGTTTCTCACATGTACAATATAATTATGATTGGTGCACACATTTGATCCTGTTTGACGCTTTCTTTATTGGACCGATCAAATTCCTCAAGGTGGTATTGATACCGAGACATCCACGACATGGTTATAGGCATTGCTTATGGTGCCAGTGGGTAGTCGTTGCGGAGGTGATGGATGTTTTTTGAATAATTAATATCAACCTCCAAGAAGTATTAATCATTGCTGTTGTTTTTGTGCTATCGCATGCATTTTTCCACATCTATGTGTGAGGGCTTCACCCACTGAAAATTGCCAACAGGTATGGTATACATTATAGTGCCTTCAGTATTATTTATACATAACTTAAACCTTGGTGTTAGGATTGTTCGCGCATACATATCGGTGGCGTTCCTCAGTGCTAGACATCACTACAAAATGCCACCTGGTCAATATCAGCGAACAGTTTCACGGTTTTCTTTAACACCAGTGCATTCACGGCAGTTGCCGAGTATGAGAAGTAGTGAGTTGTGTCAATCTTGTACATCCGTCACTGGCGTAGCGAGAATATTTGGCGCCCAAGGCAAAACACCCAAATTTGCGGTGCCCAGGGCAAAACACCAAAATCTGCGCTTCCGACTGCCCCTGTTGCGCAGTTATGTTGATACTTTGGACCGGTTTGGCGCTCCCTAGCCACCGGCGCCCGGGGCGAATGCCCCAACTGACCTCCCCTTGCTACGCCACTGAATGTCATCCGTATGGTTATTTGTTTTGTTTTTTGTTTGTTTTTTAAGGTTTAACGCCATTTTTCAGCACAATATATAGGCTATACATGGCGGCCAGTATTAGTGGTGGAGGAAGAAACCGGAAAAACCCCGGAAAGAACCACCGACCCACGAGAAGCTACTGGCAAGTAGTTATGGTTATTTAAATTCATCCACATGCAGAAGCACCTCCAAAACATGGACTATGTTTGTTATGGCCTCCCAAACGTTCAATTGAAGGTTAAGATATTCAAATACAGTGTATGTTGTACATGGGACTGTTATTTTTCGTTGCATGGCACTAACGCTCAAAATATTATTGCCAAGTTCTGGCATAATTGACCACTTTACTTTTCACTGGTTCCTCCGCAGTAAATGTTGTGTTTGTGGAGCTGGCAACATGGACACAGATATTTGTTTACCATGATGATAATTGTGATAACTAAGCAATCGTGAAGATTTTTATTATCCATACATAACGTTCTTCACCTTTGAGCCTCCGCTGTTTGCTCATAAAAACCAGATAAATGTGACATTGCCGCGAGCTTGTCGTTTTGTATAATCGTTTCGACTTAAAGCCTTGTTCCTAAGGAAACACATTAACAGCGATGTCAGGTTGAGTTTTTCAAACTTTCAGAGTATATAGAAGGCTGTACAGGAAATTCGGTGTTAACAACTTTAAGTTTTCCGAGGACTTAGGTATAGGACATAAAAATTGAAATACCAGTTTTTGCAAGTAAATCAAACTATTCGTCAATGGAGATGCATCCAAGAATGATATAAATTAAGTCTCAACTGCCTCTGTGATGCAGTGTGGTGTAATTTTGGGACATGAAAGGAGTGGGGGTGGGCAATTCTCAAAATGCATTTTTGTCAAATTTTAGAAAAACATGGTCCTACTTAATTTTATGAAAATGAACAGAGTATACAACTCTTAATTGTGCTAGAAAACATGTTTATAGCTTCAGTTTTTATTAGGACAAACAATGAAAGCTATACCAATCTCACGTGTTGTCAGCCTGCTGAGGAACGTGTGTACTCTCTTCCCGAACACATATTAAATTTTGATGAAATCTAACACAACTGTTGGACATTCGTGACAACTGTTTTATGTTTGTATAAATTATTTCAACAGAATATTGCCATGCTTAAATACTAAACTTTAGAAATGAAAAATATTTGTTAAAGGGCCATAAGGGTGAGATTACTCAGTGTGCCTTTTCCTACGACCAACAATGCAATAAAGTTAGCGAATGTATTAAAGTGGTACCAAAAACTTGATATTTCCTTTGACCCTAAAAAAATAACCCTACAATGCAAACTACACTGATAAAATGAAGAGAGAAAAACACCCAACAAACCCTTTCCCCAAAATCGTCCACATTTCACAACTTCACATTTCTCTCCAAGTGCATACAGTCTCTCTCTCTCTCTCTCTCTCTTCTCAACCATACCTACACACCCACATACAAAACATAATACAAGCAAATAAATATGTGTGAGCATGGTAATAGTATACATCTTATTACCTTATTGCAACAGAATGTCATATAGTTAATGTCATGCACACAAGTAGGAGAATTTTTTCAATTAAGAAATGAAACACAGAAAGCAAACAGGTTGATAAATACTTACATTTTATAAGCCTTATAAAATGTAAGTATTTATCAACCTGTTTGCATTCTGTGTTTCATTTCTTAATTGAAAAAAAAATCTGTTAACATGTGTTGCAGTCTTGACTTGAGCAAGCATGACACCTTATAATAAGGTGTCACTCCTGCTTAAGTCGAGACTGCAAGATCAATCAGTTCAGGCTGGTACCTGCAATAGAAAAAAATATTGCATTGATAGTTTGAATTTATATTTGTTGACATTTGATTTTGTACTGAATATTTCTAGTAGAGAAAAATAGGAAATTTGTGAAACAACCTCATAGTGTTGTATACATCATTTGTTGTCTTTATTTTGAAATTAGCTTACTAGGACTAAATTCATACAGATATAATCTTGCCTTGACACTGTTCATTTAAACAAGTTGATACATACATCTGAAGAGAAGATATAAACACTATTTTTGCTTATCTGAATGAAAATCATATATATATATATATATATATATATATATATATATATATATATATATATATATATATATATATATATATATCAAACTGAATTCAAACTGAATTTGTTATGATTGCTTACGTCATTAAATATATCATGTTTCTGAGTAAACAATGACATAACAATATGACGTCATAGCTTACGTTTGTACATTTGTAACCTACTTTTTTATTCTTTAATAAATAACATGGACATGGATATATATATATATATATATATATATATATATATATATATATATATATATATATATATATATATATATATATATATATATATATATATATATATACACATATATATATATATATATATATATATATATATATATATATATATACACATATATATATATTTATATATATATATATATACTTCACATATTACTAATATTTAATACATAGAAAGATATTAAACTGGATCTTCAAGATACTTGTATCTCTATTGGTAAATATGTGTAAAATTTATGAATAAATAGAGATAAGCAGTTTTATTTTTATTTATAATATGTATGATGCAAATTAATTAATGTATATAAATATATATATTTTAAAAAAAATTATATATATTACATTAATGAAGGTCGTAAAGTGCTTTGGAATTTAAACCTTTTGGATATACTGTATTAAGACGGTGAATCCAGTAGGTTTCTTTTAGCAAACGTTCCATTTCAGATTCAGCAATAACAATAGATTGAAAGGAAAAATCTTACAAAGTATGAGAACTATTGTTCAAGTGTACGGCAACATGAGATGAAAAAGATTTATCGATATAATTTTTTATGTCTGATCTATGTTGGTTCATACGTTTAGATATTTGTCGACTAGTTTGTCCAGTATATTGGACGTCACATTGTTTGCATGTGATCAAATAAATAACGTTTGATGTTGCACAATTAGTATCACAATGCATATTAAA
Organism: Unio delphinus; assembly: GCA_029339505.1. NCBI lineage: Eukaryota > Metazoa > Mollusca > Bivalvia > Unionida > Unionidae > Unio > Unio delphinus. Next base: position 1,043,634 of record JAQISU010000021.1, on the reverse strand, counting down.
CGTTTCTTTTGCATTACTACTACTGAAAGAAGTCCTTTCCTTACTAAGAGAACAGTGCGAACATCTAGGTCTATTACATTTAGTTGCTGATCCTTTTTTGTACGATGTTTTTTCTAATTTAGAATTAATTAGGTAATCTTTAAGATTTTTTGTCCTTTTATAAGCAAGCATGGGCTTTTTTTTATATTTTTTTTATGGGCTTTGATGATTTGAAATTTAAACAAATACTATTCTGAAGCCATGTAGGATGCAAAGCCATGATTGGTTCCATGTCCAGGAATGGAAAATTGCACATAGAAAACAATGTTAGCTTTGTGTCACTAAAATGCTGTAAAGTTGATTCGATTCCGAACACATATTTGATAAAAGTTGTACTGAGTCTTTGTTTCGTATGTATCCGAGTTGCTTAATCATCCGTTAACTTGAAGACCACAAGAGGTAATATAAACTTATTCTGATACCTTTTTTCGATGAAAATATTCTCAACACCCGCAGTGACAACAGTGGCTTCGATAAGTCGACGGATGATATTTTCCCAGGCATGCCCTTTCCTAGAGCCATGAAAGTTATATGCCATTTTTAGTCCTTTTATTGATGTGATTTAGCGATTTCATCTTTTGTGCAATGTGGTACTCACACCACACTTCAACTATTGGATAAGCACTTAAATTCATTCAAAACACTGCGCATTAATATTGTAACTTTTAATATTTCTATCACATACTCCGCGATAAGTTTCTAATGACATATATTGTAGCTACAATATATTGATGCATTTTTTGTAAATTATATTGTATATAAATATAGCAATAATCAATATAAAATATAAATAATAATAATTTTCACAAAAATACATTCTACATTAAATATTGTCCGCATTATATTTGACTCTTTCTAGTTGCAATCAATAATCTCTATAGTTTGCAGCTGAATGGTTTTTTTTATATGGGGCTAATGCCTTGGGGTACAAATGTAATCGACCCATATCAGTATACCAGGCCCAAAACACCCGTATTAGTACAATCAATCCTTGAAAATGCATGGGTTTCTAAATTTTCCAAATGAATGTTAGATGTTGCAATTTAACATGTAAAATTACTTCTTAACAGAATAATTTCAATGTCACATGTTTAATTCAATTCAACTAATGAACTAATAGATAACGTCATGAGATCCAACGAAACAAGATTCGTATAGACAAAATTGGGATTACATCTATTTACACCGAGTGCTCGTTTGAAATACATTTTAATTTCAAAAGACCCTGGCAGAGCTTCTGAATGTTAGTTACTGGATAAGGCACAACATAAAATGAAGAAATATTAAATATTGGAAATAATGCATAAATTATAAATGTGTTTGTGTCTTTAACCCTGATTGCTACAATAGATTAATTCCAGTACAAAGAATGAAATGATTAATGTCTTAATTGTTATTGAGGACACATTCTTTATTTTCAATAGTTTAGCCATCACAAGATGTCAAGCCCTCTAGGTTTACCTTCAGATATTATGCAATGTGGTAATTGAACATTTTATACTCTAGAAAATGGTAAAACCTAGACTTTAAACTCAAATACCAGTAAACTAATTAATTTAAACTCACAAAAAACTCAGAATTCAGATCGATAGCTGATTTATTTTCAAAGAGAATTCAAACGAAGCAAATTAAGTTTCAAAAACAAATGATAATATACACATGTCTAAACTCAATCCTTATATTACGGACAAAGGTCAAGCACACGACACTAATTAAAAATACAAAGTATCTGCGTAAAAAATTAGGAAGTTACTGACATCACCTTCACATATGTTTTTGGTGGTATCCGATAGTATCGAGAGACAATGGAATCCCAATAGTATCGAGAGAAGATGGAAGCGCACCTACAAGAGATGTTCCAGTTAATGGTTGTAGAGTGTATGTAGTAGTTCTGTAGCCCAACATGGGAGTGACAGTCCTTGCTGCACTTGAAAGTTGAGTCTGGTTTGTATTGGAGCTGCTTCATTTTCCTCAGGTTTTGCTTTTCATCAGCTAGCAAACGTAGTTTGTCTTCGTCGGCTTTTAAACCAGTGATTAGAACGTGTCGCCAGCTATGCCTTTCTAGAGCAAGCTCTTCCCAGGTGTTGACATTGGTGTCAATGCTGTTATGTCCAGCTTGCAGACATCGTTGAAGCGGGGATGTGGCCATCCCATCGATGTTTTGCCAGAGGCAAGTTCCGAATAAATAAGGTCTTTGTGGATCTGTCCCTCATCCATCCGACGTACATGGCCCAGCCATCTGATGCGACGTTGTCGGAGAAACGTGACCATGTTGAGAATCTTGGCACGTTCAAGCACCTTGTTGTTTGATGCTCGATCACTCCAAATGAGCCCTAGTATGCGTCGGAGACATCGATGTGAAAGGCGCACAGTCGTGTCCCTTGTAAGACGTACAGAGTCCAGGTTTCACTAGCATACAAGGAGAGCGCTTAGCGGAGATTTTAGTGTTCAGGGTCACCATAATATACATGAGGTATAGCACTTTTAATTACCTTTTAACATGGATCGAAAAGATGGAAACTTACTGACTTAGTCAGTCAATTAAGAGCGACTTCAACAATAATCTTAATATGAATTCAGCAGACAAGGACATAATCAAATCAGCAAATCGTATATACACAAAAAACGTTTTAATTAAATACACAAGACTTTTGACTGTTCAAATATGAAAGATATGTAGTCTTGGAGAGAGAAACAAAATTGTAAATGCTTTTTAATCGATATTTCATGCATGATGTTATGTGGTGGTGTATATAATATTATTATATTTCCCACCTCTTTCGGTACTCGGTATCTAGGAGATGACCACCTTCGATATATATAATTCGCCCGGTTTGAATAAACTTACAGGTCATCACGAGGAGAATTTCTTGCAAATTCTGTCCTCGAAGTAAAAGATTAAAGTTAAAAGACTAGTATCCTCCCTTGTAGAGCAGCTTAGACTGATTTGAATTTTCGATGTACGAAATTAAACCAGGAATTTCAGTGTGGGAAACACGCCCCTACATTTAGTGTGGCCAATCATAATTACGTACATTTTCCGCCTTTTTAGAAGCGTCAAACCTTGGGTCAGTCAGACCCCCGTCGTTGACTACTGGTCACGGGAATTTCTCAATTCGTGACAGTTTCACCATGAAATCAAAGTTACCGTGTTCCTAATAGTTTGACTCCTGCATAAACAAATGCTAACAAATGTTTGATTTCAGAACAGATTTCTCCCCTCGAAATGACATTTCTAATATGGTAGTGTGACGATTGATTCGCATCAATTTTCTAGAAATCTAATTAATGCTTCTCTGGTCTCAGCTAATGGGTTCAAGATAGATCGCCAGAAATTTGCCCCGTCACACAAGAGCTAAGAACATCTGAAAGGTATTAAAACATATTCATGTATTTGATCAATTGGAATGCACTCAGCAAGCCCACTTACACGGTAGATGGATAACCATATCGCCATTCGCACTGTGATGGTAGACTGTAGCGATTTTCAATAGGCCGTAACAATACCATATCTGGCGACGTTAGAGAGGTACGTGGGATCATACCAACCAAGGATAAAAATATGTATTTTTGTTAATGTATGCAACCGTTTGTAATTTATATATGCAATTGTACCTTATGTCAAAATCACTCTCGTGTCTGTGCAATTTATTGGTGTTGATACGAATTTCATAAAGGAGAATGTAAAGATCTATTATTTGGATAAAGAACATCAATTAATGTATATTTGTTACATGTATCATCTGCTATTCTATTCTGCCTATATTGTAATGACACATCAAGTGATATGTGGAATTTACACATGCATGTTACTGGTAAACACTCGAGAATAATTCAGTGCATTAAGGTCTTGCCAGCATCTGAAAAGAAACAATAAAAATAAAATGCCACAGCATCAGATAAACTATGTGGTTTACGAATGTCTCTGCAAAGCGTGTTAGAAAGTTTTAACTTTAGGGAGCACACAATGTAGACTTTCAAGGAATATAAACTTATAATATAAACGGCTTGCACTGAAGGTACAAGAATAAGAAAGGAGTGTGACCATATCATTTATCTTAGACAAGATGCACGATTGCCAGATGGAGAAGCATACCGTAGAATTGGGGAAAATATGAATGAGTAATATAAATAGATTCTGAGGCCAATCGTTTAAGGCTTTACTAGTTTATATAATTTTCATTATTTTAAAATTAACATAAAGATGTAGATCCAATTTGTGAGTTAGCTGAAAACATAATGGAAAATTCAAATAGTAACGCTATCCAAAATAGTTACATATGAAACAGTTGGATTAAAACAAAACTATTAGCTTGATTTATTTAGAGCAATGGAAGAGCTTCACAAGCATCCTGTATCATTCGGCAGTTGATACTGCTTTCATGTGCTATGCTATTAAGTGTGTGTGTGTGTGTGTATGTGTGTGTGTGTGTGTGTGTGATTTGAATTATTAATGTCGCTTTAAACAAAATTTCAGTCATATAGCTACGATGTCGGTAGTGTGGCAGTTTATAGTGATGTCTAGCACTGAGGCATCGTGCTACAAATGGGTAGCATGATGTCCCACCCAGACACATTATCATGACACTAGGTCTTTCGTATGATTTGACCGGGGTTTGAACCCCCGACTTGGCTCATCCGAGGTGGACACTCTAACCACTAGGCCTCCTGAGCGGTCTGTTATTAAGTACACTTTTAGAATATATTAATAATTATCAATAATGCCAAAGTAATGTCCGTATTTTTATCAGCGTTAATATTTCTTGCCTAAAACAACTATCTTTGTTATTCGCTTCTACTGTAAAATGACTGTTACAGATGCTAACTCTAGCACTTAAACTATGTTTGTTCATATGCAGTTGTTTTGTCATCTCGAAACAATAGTTCTGCTTGCTACAAAACTATTCATCCATCGAATTCTAGTGCAGTTGATGTGGGTTTTAAAAACATACTTTCTGTTTATCCGTTTTACCGTTGAATATCTAGTACAGTCGGTATGTATGTGTATTCATCCAACAAATGTACTGCGTAGTAGGTGTTTTTGATGGGAAATAGTAGTATAAGTGGCCGGTTCTACAAAAATCACAATTTGTTTTCATTTTGAGTTGTAATTTAATCTTTACAATTTCTTTCAATGTGTTGTGTAGGAGCGGCTTCAAATAAAGCGTCTTACAACCTCTTGTGGGCTTTAAAAATGTGTTAAACTGCAAAACAGAAAAACAGTGGCGTCGGTAACATTGGCTGTTTATATTATTCTAGGGCAATAGTCTATTTTATATCCATCCTCCTTCGGCAAGCAGTGTATACAGTATGATGTATAATCGTAAAGTCTAGCTGCACTTTCAAGGAGCCAAATTAATAAATTTTAGAATGATTTTCATTTGCAGATTCGTTAAATTTTAATTTCTTGATATCGGTAAAATCGGAGCACCTTTTACTTTCTCTTTAATGACTTCCTCATCAGTTTAGTGATGTTCTGTTTTATGTTCTATGCAATCATAGGACTCGGGTACACTGTAGTTTGTGAACACCGTATAAGGGTTTGTAATTTTTATATTGTCTTTTGCAACTGCTGCATAGAGTATAGAATTTTACATTTTTGTTTATTTAAACGGCCATATTTCAATATATTTAACCTCATATAGCTCAGCTATAAAAATATATTAATATATTAATTTTTGACATCAGTGTTTCGCAACATATCGACCTGTCTATATGTTCTGCCCCTGTGTGTGGTGCACTTGGAACATCCACTCTTTGGGTGGTGGCGGCGAGATGGTTACATTGTCTACAGCAAAGCTTTTCAATGCCCTGATATCGGACGTTAATTAATTATTGAGTTGAAGTGGACGATTCACTTTTGAATTGCACGCAAACACAACTTTTCTATGTTCGACACTGGAAAGACACTGAAATTATTGTGGTTGATAAATGTTGCTAAAATGAAACATTTCGTCCTTGTTTAACAAATAACCTGGTTGGATTTCGCATTTACAACAGAACACTTTTGATGGTGATACAAATGTTTATTGATGAATGAATTGAATAGAAAAATAATTATGATTAATAAGTCCATGTATAAGATCCAAATATTTGACAAATTATCCGCACGAGCCTATTAATGTGATATAAATGTGAATGCAAGTAAATGACCTTAAACAGTACAAGGAGAAAGGTTAATTATTCACACGAGGAAAATAATGACGCGTATTACTCAACCAATAATGATTTACGGTAATTGTGTTTTACTCAAGTAGTAAAAGTGATGTACTCTAATTTCACATAGTAAAATTATGTAAGCACTCAAATAGTGAAAAAAATGAGATACTTTACTCAAATGGTAAAATTCTGAAACGATGGGACAGATATCAAACAAAATATCTTTACACGCTCTAAACACAACCGCCTAAATTAGGCCACAACTAAAGGATTACATTATGGAGCTACACAAAACACTACGCCACTTAGCATACTCGGATACCAGTCACACTGGTCAAGCCATCAGCAGCACACGTAGTCACCGATCACCTTACAATTCCTTGTTCGATCAAACAATCAGCACTATTCAATCACCCACCACTCAACCAGCAGCACGCTTTACGGCTAATGTGGTCAGCTTTACATTTTGCTGTGGTCAGCTCTACAGCTGGTACCTCGTCGACTCTGATCAGCTGAAAATATATCTAACAACGTGTACTGTGTATCACAGGCACATACGATAACACATATAAGGTAAGCTACACAAATTAAAATATCGGCACAACATTACAAATCAATATTCAAAAGAACATGTACATGAAAGCAATAATAGATCACGTTCAGGACTTTCGTGATTACAATCCCCGACAGTAATTTGATGCACATTCTGCCCAGTAGGTGCTAAAATAAGACGCCAATTTATACATCGGAATTTGTCTTGGAAGAAAAGAAGGTACGTCAACTTATCAAAGCATTTACACGAAAGACTAATATCGCTGGAATGTACGGGTGTGTAGCTAATGTTTTGACTATAATCACACCGTTGACAAGAGATGTCAATTTTGGACATTCATTCAAGGAAGAGTCAAATGGTGACGTGGATTTCATCGTGACTGGTCAGATTACAAAAAGGATTTGGTGATTTGGATGGAAATTTCTGGATTGGAAAAGATAACATCCATGCTCTCACGGCACAGGAAAACTACCAACTGCGTATAGATTTATCTATCTCAAGCACAAACAAGACCTACGCTATGTACAATTCATTCAAAGTTGGAGATGAGAATAGTGAATACATCCTAACAGGGGGAGGATATAGTGGAATTACAGATGATGCCTTAAGTTATCATTTTGGGTTGAAGTTTTCAACCAAGGATCGAGACAACGATAGAGGTGATGCAAACTGCGCCCAAGATTACAAAGGTGGTTGGTGGTATAACCATTGTTATGCGTCAAATTTGAATGGAGTCTATGGGTCCTCAGATAATCAAGGACTAAACTGGGTTTCAATATGTCTGATCTATGCCGATATGAAAGTGAGGAAGCTGTTGATTTAACATACAAATATTCAACTACAATAGACTGAAATGTTCCATGGAACACAAGATGAGGGATCATTAGTATCAATACTATGTACATGTGCAGATATATTCAAATTAAAAACAAGTTTTCATACTCTGGAAAAGTCAATATATTTATGCTGTTTTGCAAGTATATTTTTTTTAACAGGGTTAAAAGTTCTACATATGAACTATTCATAATCCAGCAATTGTTTTGTACTGTGCAAAGTTGTTGCTGATCATGTTTGGGCACAATAAATTAAACTTTTGTAAATTATATGAAAAAGTTTTACACACCCATGCCGGATAATGATAAAAGTGTAATTCATTTGGGTTGGAATTTATTTTTCCAAATTATTTATTCCTGAAAATACAAAAGTGTTTTTCATAGAGACTTGCATTTATAGTTAAATGCGTAAATAGAAACATGAAATGATAATGAAATTTCAATTAAGTATATAATATAAGCATGTCACCACTACACGATCCACAAGAGCACGTTTACACTTTCAACGTTGGATTTCCACTACTTTGGATTTCCACTAAAGATTTTTCAGAACTTGAATCATTGTTCCTTGTGTTTGTAATTCTAGGATTAATTAGGATTTAGTTTAATACTGAAAGCTAATATTTTTTTCCATCCTCACTTTTGTATTCTAGGTTAAAAAAAGTATTTGTCGAATTTTACAAAGCTTGTTGCTTCTCATCACTTTTTTATTACTTATTTTACACCATATAATCGTGATAATAGATGTTTAAAAATAATTGAGGAAAATGAATACTTACAGATGAAAATAACTTCACCTTCACACTAAGATGCTGATAATTGAGATAATTTAGTTTTGCCGTCTAAAGAAACCTATGTTATGGATAAATATTTAAGGCCTCTGTAGAATGGGGAAATAAGAAAGTTATTATCGTTAGGACAAGCTTAATATAAAAGATGACACCGCTAATCTAGGACAAAATGGTATGTTTCAAAATAGACCACGTGATCAATATTTTAAGGAGAGCAGATGCTATTATACATGTATCGAAAGATCTACATCTTTCCACTCTAAAATTGTTAGATAGCTTTTGTATCTTTTATTTAGATCACTGTCTACTGATTGAATCATTCATACTGTTACGGGGTGCGCATTTATTTAAAATGCTGCTCTTTTGGTACTCGGTATCTAGGAGATGACCGCCCTCGATGTAAAAGCCCCGGTTCGAGTGGTGAAACTTATAGATGATATATATATATATATATATATATATATATATATATATATATAGAGAGAGAGAGAGAGAGAGAGAGAGAGAGAGAGAGAGAGAGAGAGAGAAAGAGAGAGATAGAGAGACAGACAGACAGACCGACAGAGAGACAGACAGAGAGACCGAGACATGAACAGATATATAGAACAAATAAACACGACACCCACCCACCCGTACAGATAAACAAACAATTTAATCAATTACATAGAACAACTAACTGAAGTCATAACATTAAAAATGTCCCAGCTTTTAGAAATAAAACTTTCTAAATTTACAAAAGAAAGCACAAATGTATTTCACACTCGCTCTAAATCATACGTGCAATCTTCTAAATTAGGTGAATGACATGGATTCTCGTAATTTATTAAGTAAAGTAATGCATTCCATTCTTAAAACCTAGTGTTTATGCAAACACGACACCATATTAAACAATTCGTCAAACGGATCTAAAGATTAATGTACGACTTCCAATGCATAACTCAACATCGATATTTTTATTATACGAATTATACAAAATTCATGCAAATACCTATAAATTCAGCAAAGCATTATATATATCGCATCAACACATTACATGGAATTGTTACACTACTTTTGCTGCAAACCTCTATCCAAACAGTTCGTCTGATTGCTTGGACAACACTCTTTTACGAGGAAATTTCTGGCAAACCCCTTGGAGTCAGTACTGATTTTCTCTTTGTCCTCCTGCAGGAAAAGTTTAGACTAATTAAGACTCTCGATGAGGCCATATAAACATAGGTACTTTTGGGTGTGAACACGCCCCTTCTTTTGACGTAACCAATCAGAATCAAATATATCTGCCCCTCCCCCTCTTTTTACAGAGGCGCTGAAGTCGGGTCAGCTTGACCTGGTAGTTTGAGTAACAGACTTTCTGCGGTTTCTCAGTTTAGACAACTTTACCATGAAAATGAAGCTTACCGTGACCCTAATAGTCTGTCTGGCTGCTGTTAAAACAATTGATTTTAATTAGGTAAGCATTCCCTCCTCCGAAATGACATTTCGACACGGTAGTGTGACTATTGATTCTCGTCCATTCGCTAGAAATCTAATTAATTCTTCTCTGGTCTCAGCTAATGGGTTTAAGATAGATCGCCAGAAATTTGCCCCGTCAAACATACCCTCACATAATAAACCGACCATAGTGCCTCAGCCAAATAAACAAGATGTGGGATTGTTTTGAAAGTTGATGAATTCACGGCAGCCATATATAATGCTACTAATAACATATAGATTCTAAATTCCTCGTCAAGAAAAGAAAACAATATGTTATTAACAGAACAACATGAAACTGAGATCTGGAATTTAGAGGTATGTATGTATGCAATTGATTTAACATCGGGTCAACATAATTATGATCAGGTTGTGCTTATTGAGTACTAATAATGTGCAGAACAAACATTCCGAAAAAAGAAAACAACTTCAAAAACAAAGTATTTCAAATAAGCGTAATTATTTAGTGCTTTTGTACATCTATGTAGCTTCACATGGAATGTAGTTTTGAAGTGAATTTCGGAAAACATGAAAATGAACACGCGGCTATGCTAAAGAATTGTGACGTGAGTAAAGATTTTTTGGAAAATGATTCATTACAACATTCTTCTGCAATGTTCAGTAGACATGTTAATTATGTATTTGCGAAGGTTCAAAGTTACGTCAGCACAATACTGGCCTTATACTAAAATTGAAAATAAAGTTCTCTTTAATTGTGCATCATCAAAGTGTTCTATAGTAAAATTCCTATTCAAGCGCTTTACCTGACATGATGGAATTAGAAATACTCTGCAAGAAAGTGTTCCTGTGTCAAAGGATATTTGCAAATGATGTATTCTGATCAAGATTTAGCATTAAGCGGTACGCATGGGTCAGGTGTCTCATACGCGTTGTGTACAAATGCTGTTTTATATCATATTTTCAATCACTATATGGAATCTTCTATTTGCAAATCAGTATCTGCAGGGCAGCCAAGAGAACAAAAAAAAATCATTTTCCAGATTGCAAAGTAAATAACGCTACTTTTAAGATTTGGGATAAGAATGGGTCCTCAAATTTAAATTTTGCAATCTTTCAGTGTGAAGATGGAATTCCAAATGACAGCCAAACTGTTTATGCAATACAAGGACTTTAGTGTAGCTGTGATATCATCTTCATAATTGTCGGCTGTATCCGCTTAATAGTTTTAAAATGGGTGTCATAGGGTGTTGTACGGTCGAATAAAGCGCCCATTCAGTATAATGTGCCAATCGTACGGTTTAAGCTGCTGAATATGACATAAAGTGCGAGTTGAACAAAAATGAATTTGATTGTGTTTTTAATTATTAGCCTTAGGAAGTCGGTTTATCATGTACAAGCATTTTTCAATTAGTGTCGGGAATTCTGTCTCTATTATCAGTGTAACAGAATTGTTACCGAGTGGATGGTGGATTAAATGAACAACACAAACACAATATGTGAAAGATAATGTAAATTTATGAAATAAATTATTAATGAAAAATAATGATGTATTAACACAAAAACTCATGCATTCAACCCACAATCACGCTACACAACTATTCACAATTCAAAAATAAATTAAATATTAATACAAAATAAACACAGATACAAGGAATATCCTGGACTATACACAGATCCAAGGAACCTTTACAAAAGTTATATTAACGCAAGTATAAATTGCGATAATAAATACAAACATCAAACTATACTATCGCACGTATGGATAGCGACAACTAGCACGAACATATACATGTATTTAATCAAGTTGCTAACTTTTATTGAGATTCATGTAATCCCTTGAAATACTACTGTGATTCAAAGTAACTATGTGCAAATATAACAATGTATTCAATTGTACTACTATTGCAATACACACATGTGTCTCGACCCTGTACAACCGTATGATTCACCAACTATTGAATCGCCGCCCAGCTTCTCCGAATACCTAGGGTTGACTCAGTACTTTTATTGGTCACTTGCCCTTCACGGATCCACTACAGTTATATGTACAGACAGCATACAGCATCTACTAGAACCAACGGTTCCAAATACTTAGATGCCACCCCGGATGTTTACACCTCTAGACAGCTCCGACACTCGGACATTAAGACTTCTAGATTTCCGGATATTTACACATCATGACAGATGTAGACGGACAGACAATCCGACAGACAGACAGTCAGATACCTCAATTTGATCGCACAATTAAACAGCATAATCACGGTACAAACAATCACATTCAGCTACAATTCAGAGACATTCAGAGACGTTCCGCTACAAATCAGAGACGTTCAGCTACAAATCAGAGACGTTCCGCTACAAATCAGCTACAATTTCAGAGACATTCAGAGACGTTCCGCTATAAATCAGCTACAATAAAGAAACCGAACTAATAATAGTTGTTTCTAAAACAATATACAACTTAGATTACGCTATTGCATTTAAAGTCTAATAGTGACTAGTAATTCCAAATATTCCACGTTTTAAATCTGCATTGTAATAAAGGCATCATTACATAAAATGATAAACTGAATAAAATTCACAATAAAACGAAATATAAATTTAACACTAACCCCTTTGGCTGGAGAAAGAATGACGAGCTATCTTTCCTGTGATAAGATACTTTTGGTCTCGTAATATTATCAGAAATATTCTGCCTTATATATCCTCAAATAGGTGAGCAGAATTCACAGCAAAATTCCTGTGCACCCCGTGATTCTAATGTTCCTGACTTCAAGTGATTCACAGTCAGGCACATGCAAATCGTTACACGTCGCTTACCTTGGAAAAAAAACACTTATTCACCCCAGGCAACGCATGTACGACGAAACAAAAAAAAAATGGTGAAATTAGTTTGTAATTCAAGAAGAAATAAATTCAATTTTCGCCTAATTCTGTGACAATACCTCCCGCTAAGAATAAAAATGTACACATTTTTAAAACTAACACAGAATAGAAGAAAAATAACTACTGATGATATCTTACAACATTTACACTGTTATACTACAATCTGGATTTTAATACTGGGTAAATTCATCCAAATTTCCCATCATGCCCTACTCAAGTAGTCTGCGCCTATATTTTCAACTCCCCTTATTGACATTGTCGCTCTGTCTCTTGATGTGCAACTTAAGCATGTTAGCATGGAAGGTTTTTAAATTACCGTCTATATCAATTTTATAGTCCATGTCACCTTTTACCTCTTTAACTTCATAGGGACCTTTTCACTGGACTAATAACTTATTTGAGCTTGTTGAAAGAAGCAATAGAACCTGATCTCCCACAAGAAATTTCCTATTTCGCGCTCTGCGGTTGTAATACTTGGCATATCTGCGCCCTGATTTAATTAATTCGTCACGTGCCATCTGGCATGTACTCTCAAGTTTATTTCGCAGATCTAACACGTACTGGTAAGTTATTTTTATTTCCTCGTTCGCGACATCACCAGTCCATAGTTCGCGTAGTATCCGCATCGGGCCTCGAACTGTTCTACCGTACAACAGTTCGAAGGGTGAAAATCCTAAACTTTCCTAAGGTACTTCACGGTACGCGAACAGAACAGCGTTCAAATAACGGCTCCAGTCTTGCGGACGTTCCGCGCACATCTTTCGTAGCATGCTTTTCAGGGTACCATTAAACTTCTTTACCAGTCCATTGCACATCGGATGGTATGGGGTAGTGTTTAGCTGTTTGATGGATAGCAGCCTACTTATTTCGCCCATGAGGTCAGAGGTGAATTGGGCACCACAATCAGTGAGGATTTCTTCTGGCACCCCTACCCTACTGAAGATATTAACTAATGCTTCAGCTACCCTTTCCGTTTCAATAGTTGGTAACGCTACGGCTTCGGGGTATCTGGTCGCGTAATCAACCAGAGTAAGAATATACCGATTCTTTCTTTCGGTAACTGGGTGTATTGGTCCTACAATATCTACTGCCACTCTTTTAAACGGTGTATCTATTTATAGCATCTGTCCTAAGGGCACCCTTGTGACCCTTCCCTTACATACGGTTTTCTGACATACGTCGCACGACCTACAGAACCGTGTGACATCGCCATTAACACTGGGCCAGTAGAATTCAGCGACTACTCTGCAAGTGGTCTTAGCCTTATCTAGGTGTCCCGTCATGCTCGACTCATGCGCCACCCTAAGTACTTGAGATCTATATCTCTGGGGTACGACCACTTGCCAATACTTCTTACCCTTCCGAGCGCTAAACTCCCTATGAATTAATCCGTTCTTACGTACGAATCTCGAGCTACCCCCCACCCTTGCAGTGTTTAATCGCGCCGGACGCGATTTTCTCAACAATCGTTTTGATGGATTCATCACGTTCTTGCTCTTGTTTGAAATCATCACGCGAATTCCTGTGATCGATTCAGGGACTATTAATTTATGAAACGCAGTTTTCTCTCGCCGTGTTTGCGCTCGCGTTTAGATTGCCTGGGCCAAAGGTATTTTAAAATCGGCCTTGGATGGAAGACGGGAACCTTCAACAATACCGATCGTCAGATCATAAATAAGGTTTTCCATACAAAGGGCATCAGCAGTTCCAGTGAGGAAAGGTGTTTTTACTGTGATCCTTGCTACGGGAATGCGACCGATTGTCTGATCAAGTAACATACATGGGACTCCCACCCGAGCATTTGGTTATCCTGCACGAGACTACGTTTGATCACTACGCCCGTCCAACCAGTGTCACGTAATACTACGACTTCTCGACCGTTGACTAACCCTCTCGCGGCTGGTACACGCGCTTCGGGAAATAGACACTTGCCAAGCGAATGAATACATGGTTCTACCTGTACGATGTTATCGGATATACCTTTACTTTTGTATAGCCACTGCTACCTTATGTACAAGTCCCTTTCTTTTAGGACAGTCTTTTTGAACATGACCCCATGCATTACACAAGTAACATTGCACACGCTTAATACCTGGATTCCTAACTTACCTATTTGCCTCAGCTGATTTCACAAGCTCCCTAGGCGTCGGTCTCGCAGACTGGTTTTCAGACTTAAAATCTTTTGAAACCACGTTCTGGGTTCCCCCATGAGCTTCGGCAAAGAAATCGGCTTGCTTAGCCATATCTTTTACGTTTGTGAAGACTTTCTCTTTCAGAAATTGATCTAATTCTCGCCCAACTGTATTAAATAATTGATCTCTGAGCAAGAAATCAGTCAACCCTTCAAACGTTTTCACCGCTTTTCCGCATTCAATCCACCGCTCAAAATAATTCGCAATTCTAACGGTGAAATGACCAAAGGTTTCTCCATTATCGGGTTTGCTATACCTGAACTTTTTACGAAAACACTGTTCAGTGAGCTCGTACCTTTTAAGAAGTGCTTCCTTTAGGACGTCGTACTTAAACACATCGTCCCTCGGAAGTTGCGAGTATACATCCAGCGCTTTACCTTTTAATAGAGCACTAAGATGCAGTGCCCAGTCATTTTGACTCCACTTCTGGTTTTCGGCATACCGCTCAAACCGATGAAGATAACTATCCATGTTATCTTTTTCATCATCAAAGGGAGGTAGTTTGGGGCCCCTTAATTTGCTAGAGGCAGAATCGTGTTCTCTTCCAGATGTTGCTAATTCTACCTTACGCTCATGATCCCGTTGCTTTGCTTTTTCTTCTATCCCTGTTCGACTTTCATCCGCTTCCCTTTCCCATTCTATCCTATCCTTTTCGGCCTGCTTCTCTAATTCTATTTTCTCCTTCTCTAATTCTATCTTTTCCTTTCCGGCCTGCTTCTTTAATTCTATCTTTTCCTTTTGGGCCTGCTTCTCTAATTCTATCTTATCCTTCTCAATGGCCCATTTCCTTTCATCGGCTTCCCCTTCTAATTCTCGTTTCCTTTCATCGGCTACCCTTTCTAATTCCCGTTTCCTTTCTTCGGCCTCCCCCTTTTCCTTTTCTAATTCCCTTTCTAATTCCCTTGACCTTACCCTTTCTTCCCTTTCCCGGACTTGTTCTTCCTGAATAAATTTCTTTAACTTTCACCTTCATATCCAAATTCTTTGCCTAAGGCAACCAAGTCCTTAAGGGATGACATGACAATTGTAATAAGAATATAGATATATATACCACAGGCTGACCATATCTTCCTGATGAAGGTAACCAAACCAATGCTTTAAATACGTTTATACTGGACACACGGACCTAGAAAAACTGAACAAAAATAAACCTCTACTTGAGTATTATCTTGTCAAGAAGGTCACGCTCAAATATAAACATTAAATGTATACTTTCACAAAAATGATTGACAGTTCACTTAATCCAGCGATCCCACTTCTGACACCATTGTAACAGAATTGTTACCGAGTGGATGGTGGATTAAATGAACAACACAAACACAATATGTGAAAGATAATGTAAATTTATGAAATAATTATTAATGAAAAATAATGATGTATCAACACAAAAACTCATGCATTCAACCCACAATCACGCTACACAACTATTCACAATTCAAAAATAAATTAAATATTAATACAAAATAAACACAGATACAAGGAATCTCCTGGACTATACACAGAGCCAAGGAACCTTTACAAAAGTTATATTAACGCAAGTATAAATTCAATAATAAATACAAACATCAAACTATACTATCGCACGTATGGATAGCGACAACGAGCACGAACATATACATGTATTTAATCAAGCTGCTAACTTTTATTGAGATTCTAATCAAGTTGCTAACTTTTATTGAGACTCATGTAATCCCTCGAAATACTACTGTGATTCAAAGTAACTATGTGTAAATATAACAATGTATTCAATTGTACTACAATTGCAACACACACATGTGTCTCGACCCTGTACAACCGTACGATTCACCAACTATTGAATCGCCGCCCAGCTTCTCCGAATACCCAAGGTTGACTCAGTACTTTTATTGGTCACTTGCCCTTCACGGATCCATTACAGTTATATGTACAGACAGCATACAGCATCTACTAGAACCAACGGTTCCAAATACTTAGATGCCACCCCAGATTTTTACACCTCTAGACAGCTCCGACACTCGGACATTAAGACTTCTAGATTTCCGGATATTTACACATCACGACAGATGTAGACGGACAGACAATCCGACAGACAGACAGTCAGATACCTCAATTTGATCGCACAATTAAACAGCATAATCACGGTACAATCAATCACATTCAGCTACAATTCAGAGACATTCAGAGACGTTCCGCTACAAATCAGAGACGTTCAGCTACAAATCAGAGACGTTCCGCTACAAATCAGCTACAATTTCAGAGACATTCAGAGACGTTCCGCTATAAATCAGCTACAATAAAGAAACCGAACTAATAATAGTTGTTTCTAAAACAATCTACAACTTAGATTACGCTATTGCATTTAAAGTCTAATAGTGACTAGTAATTCCAAATATTCCACGTTTTAAATCTGCATTGTAATAAAGGCATCATTACATAAAATGATAAACTGAATAAAATTCACAATAAAACGAAATATAAATTTAACACTCACCCCTTTGGCTGGAGAAAGAATGACGAGCTATCTATCCTGTGATAAGATACTTTTGGACCCGTAATATTATCAGAAATATTCTGCCTTATATATCCTCAAATAGGTGAGCAGAATTCACAGCAAAATTCCTGTGCACCCCGTGATTCTAATGTTCCTGACTTCAAGTGATTCGCAGTCAGGCACATGCAAATCGTTACACGTCGCTTACCTTGGAAAAAACCACTTATTCACCCCAGGCAACGCATGTACGACGAAACAAAAAAAATGGTGAAATTAGTTTGTAATTCAAGAAGAAATAAATTCAATTTTCGCCTAATTCTGTGACAATCAGTAGAAGTAGTAGTAGAAAATCTTGAAAGTATCTTCTTACGAGACTAAATGCAGCACCTGTATCACGATTTGTATAAAGAGGGACAATGCAAAGAGATTCTCTATTTCATCTATTTTTGTCGATAATTCTAATGCTGGACTCTTCATCACTAGTAGTCGCTATATAAAATGCAATTCCGTATGTACGTAGATTTTTATTCAGAGTAGACTTAACACAATTGTCATGATTTTCTAATATATGTTTCTTGGAACATTTACATTTTTACAAATTTCCCTTCCAGCTCTAAAAGGTAATCATGTGATTTTTTATTTTTCAGATCCCGGTCCAGCACACCGTAGTAACTATTGATAAATATATGTGGTGTTTATATTTTTATGATTTGTGAGATAGGATTAGTTAAAATGTACTAACATCCAATTGCCGTATAGCGACAAATTTACACTGTCAACTAACACGTATTTATCAGCTTGGCAAGATAGAATACGATATTTGCATTAACGTCGTGCACATGGCATAATTATATTACATCCATAGATCGATTGTATAAACAAAAGCCCATATATCAAATATCAGATTTGGTTTGATGATACCATGTATTCATGTCCTTGAACATCTTTTCTTCATCCTGATCTGTTTTGAATATGTATGGCTTGGATTTCAACACATCTATGCGTATACGTCTGCCGATTTCACCAATCGTTTTAAATATTATTTTCTAGCAGTATCCACAATGTGTTCTCTGTAGCATAATACTTTGTATTGAACAGCTATAAGCCAATATTTCATACAAGTATACAAATCGTTAGCTGAGACACTGATGCAGTAGATCGCATTAGCTAATTTGAGTATGTTTGTTCTTTACACGAAACCAAATCATCATCAATTATTTGTTTTCTGATTCCAAACAACCCAGCCATTTGCACTTTACCAAATTGTTTTCACTCGTATATATTTTCATTTGTTTTATCTCAGATTCTCGTTATCTGCTGAAACACAATTCGTATTACATTGTTTTGAAATATCATTTTAAACGTTGTTCTTAATGTGGTCTCTCAATAATGTACTAGGATCTTACTTTGATGTATGACACTTTGATGAAGAGTATGGCCATTTTCAAACGCCATTTAATGAATAGTTTTTCATTTCGACCGGAAATGATGCATTCATATTTGTTCTTCAAGAAGCATGTCAATATTCTTAATATTAATACCGGCCATGTTTTGGAAACTCATCATGTACCTCTAATATGTTATTAGTATCATCAAGATCGGGAACGTTCATCCAGTTTCGCAGAAGTTGTTTGCATCGAAATGCATAATGGACGACTTACTATATTAGTGACCTCTTGAGTCAAGGTAGAATATTTTATGTCCTGTTGTCATGAAAGTGTAAGGACAAGGTAACCGTAAGCATTAAAAAAAATTAAATTTTATATTTGTAACCTATATTTCTGCAGAGTATACAACTTAAAATTGGTGGACACCTCAATTTGAAATGGGGGATTTAATATAATACACAATTTGTGTGCTTTTAGTTGATTTTGCGGTGTGATCTTTTAGAAATTAGTGTCAATTTGACAACTGCTCGTCCTATCGTCCTAGTTCATATATATATATATATATATATATATATATATACCACTCCATTCATTCATTGTACAATGATACACCAACACAGAAATTTGGAAACGTTGTGTTGGTTTGAAATTTATACTGTCCTGTCGTCCTAGCTTGAAAAATGTAAACAAAAAAGACTTTGTAGTCATTTATTTTTTAAATGAACTATTTTAAAAAAAAAAAAAAATTAGACAGAAAGTGTTTAGATAATTTTAAAATTTACATTAACTTATTTAGGTAATTTAATTAGAAGCATTATCTATGATATATGAACATGGTAATAATGATTAAGTCACAGCTCTTGCACAAGTGAAAAAGGTCCTAATTTACACCTAACTTTATTTAACACAGACCAATTTCAAATACTGCCTTTTATTTAGTTAATGTAAGTTCCTACTCTCATGTAATAGTTGCCAGTGATTAAGTTCTTAATTCTGCTTTGATGTAGGTTGGAAAATATAACAAGTCCAAAAGTTTGCCCAAATATGTATTATATACACTGTAGCAGGAATTTTAACAGAAGTCTATCTTACAGTTAGATAATAGATGGATTCTCCTTTGACTTCTCCAATTTTCCATGTCCACCTTTGTATTCCACCTGGAGTTTGCTAAAACATTCCAGGTGGAATCCACTTAATTATTTCATATGGGTAAGAGATTTAACTACAGACTTAAAACCTGTACATTGTATTAGTGTAATGGAAGTAAGAAAAATAATATTTTAAATTTAAGCTCAACAGTAAGGCTGAGTGTTTATGCCACCTTCTGAATCTGTAAGGAGAGTGATTGCTTTTCCACTGATTGTAATTACAGTTTTTTTAAATTACACATTCCTAAACATGCTTTGATAGCTAATCTATATACTGGTATACCACTAAACATGATTTGACAAATATTATTGAAACTTAAAAAGATCTTGCTTAACTTGGTTTAGTCCAAAATAAGATAAAATACATTCTACAACAAATTTTTTGAAAGAAATAAAATTCTAAGAGAAATTAGTAATTTTCTTCACTGTGTGTTATTAATTTTTATATTGGGTATTATTATTATTATTATTATTATTATTATTATATTCTCAAGGCTCATATTTGTTTATCAATACTATAAGTACATGTTCATGAAGTCATGCCATTATTTAGAATTTCCCACACTGATCATAACTTATAATATCAAGAACATTCACCCATCTTGATAGCCTCATTTTGGTTTTTAGAGATCAATATCAAGAATGGCAACTCATCCAAAATGCCTGGTGAAAGTGATCTATTGCAAAGCAGCTGTGGTGTGGCATTCTATTTTGCCATTGGAAAATATACTTAATTGTCATCTTAGCCTAATGACTCTCAGGCTCTTGTTTTATTTTGTTGAATTAGCTAGTGTCGTGTGTAAGTACATTCACGATTGTTAAAACAAGATGCAAGAAAAGAGCATTCTTTTCCAGAATCTTTCAAATTAAAATTTCAAGTAATTGGGAAATTTGAATAAAAGATTTAAAGGATGGAAGACACCCCTTATTTCATGAGAAAACCTATTCCAGCAAGAAGGTTAACATATCCACTTCTGGTGAAAACCTAATGTCAATAAGACATTCCATTTTAAGAGTGATAAGAACATGGTCCTTTAAGACTATCAGATCTTGTCATAATCCAGCACAGTAATTTTCTTAAATGGCAAGAAAGAATACTCAACCATTTTTTTGTCTTAAAACTACTTTATTTTCATAATAAATACTTGGTGAAAAGGCAGATTTTACAGAACGCTCTTTCTTATTACTACATACATATTTATAAAGACAAACAAAAACAATCACAGGCATGAAGTCTGATCATCAAATCAGGAGATTAGAAATGTGCATTCATTTTACTGATAAATACTTTTTTTTCTTAACTAATGGACAGCATACAAGAAAAGAAATATCTAACATATAATCTTTTTTTACAATCACAGGCTTGAAGTATGACTACCAAGTCAAGAAATTTGAGATGGTATATTTGAAACATTTTAATTTTAACAAAAGAGCTTGATTTTCAATAAAACATCAAGGTATATGAAACATTTTTAAAAAAAAATATATTTACGATGTAACTCATCAATACACAATATGCATTTCTGGTGTAATGCAGATGAACTAGTAGTGCTCCATCTATGTAAACAAATATAATATAATCAATAATTTACCAGTGGACTGCTATGGTTAAAATTAGATTGGATGCATCTGTGCAGTGTGAAATATTGAGCTCAATTAAGAAAATTAAAAAATATTTTAAAAATACTTATATTAGGTATGTTATAAGTTCATTGAACTGCACTTTATACCAAATTGGAGTTCAAATTACAGGGTTTTGATACAAATCATTTTATTCTCCTAAATGCACATAATTCAATTATATATTAATTTGTATTCAAATGAAGGCAAGCTCAGTTAATTCTCCTTGTACAGGTTGAGACTTTTATGAATGGTCTATGAAACCAAAATTGGATTGAAACCAAATGTTAAAACCAACAAACCCATGTATTCCACAAGTCTCTTTTCAGATCTCTACAAACAAATGATACTAAACCTGATTAAGGTTCCAGACATTAATATATTCAAGTCATACTTAGCAAAATTCATAGAAAAAAGCAAGAATAACTATCTCTCTATAATATGTCATTTAGATCATACTAAGAAAGACTAATTTCACTTTGGTACATCTCTGAAATGGACAATTATACAAAACAATTATCTTTACCAGCCAATGTTCTGATATGTTAGCCTTATCTACACCATGACAGATTGAGCTGATATCTCTGTTTCAGGTCTGTGAAAACTTTTGGATGCAGTTTAAAGCCACCACATCCAATCAAAATTAAGTTGTTCAAATCTGAACACTGTTCCTACATGATCGAGACAAGGGGAGTACATAACTTGAATGGACCAATAAATAAACAATTTTCCACTGCCAGCCTGTGTTTATACAAATAAATTTCACTCAAATAGACCTGTAATGGCTTCTCTCTGGTATGTATTCATACTTTAAATATTATATTTATCAAGTATCCTTTTGAAAATCAATTGTGTAGACTATTTTTTGGCTGACATACGATGGACCACTGTTACACGCTATTGGTTAGTTGGCATTAGATACTAATGGTGGTGACTCATGAAATCCAACAGATGTTGCTAGAACAAAACATTAAAATATCTGCTCGATCTGCCAATGTGTAGATAGGGTTAACATATCAGATAGGGTTAACATATCAGAACCATGGCTAGTGAAGTAGACAATAAAAAAAACTAAATATAACACAGTGCAAATAGTATATATATGCAACCATATCAAAATAAACAGTAAATAAACATATGTATTAATATTAGCACTATTAGTTATGATCAATACTTTAAATAGAAACAAGACCTTTTAAAAATAATAGCTAAATATTGTGGGAAAATGCACCCAAATCAACATCATGTAAGTGAATTTGATTCAACTGAGGTGCTGATGGTGAATTCTAAAGGGACATTGAATAAGAATCAGATACATTATCATGAACATTTGTTGGGAAATGTTATATTCATTTCCATTATAAACAAGGGGAAATAACCAATCAACAATTTCTTATTTCTACTAAAAGACAGCAAAAAAATTATGAAAAATACAAGATGGGGCTGTTTTGTTGACAATAATGTATTACTCAATAAACTTGTTTAACATGTCTGGAGTCACCATATATATCTGCAAACAGTCTGCTCCAACAGCTAACAATACAAATCATGATCTACCACTGGATAATGCACCAGTAGATTAGGGGTTATGCTTGTTGTTCCTACTCAACTGCATAGACTCAGATCTGTCAGAACATTATGCAGCTGCAGCATATCTGGTTCTATGCAGTTTGCAGTCAGACTTTACTTATAAGCGAGTATATACATTATGTCTTGGGATGAAGCCTTGATATTTCAGACATTGATTTGGAAATTCATGGAACATTCTCATTTTAAACAATAAACTGGATTTAACAAATATATGGAAACCAGATGACAGACAACAGACCATCTCACAATTTTTTTCTGGTCAATGACCATTAGAATTAAGCATTATAGTATGTAATTTATCATTACCATCAAACATGCATGCAGATTCCACGGAATAAATTTGAAAATTAAATAAATGCCATAAACTATCTGCTGTAAATACATGGCACATTTTTTCAATGCAAATAATCATGAACAATCTTACTGTACACGAAGGACACCTGGACATTACCATTTCACTGCATATTACTGTATCTGCGAAAAAGCAATATTAATAAATAGGAAGCTCATGTGCAGGTTTAACATCAACTACAGGAATGACCTCAACAATACATTGAGTCTTTATTTCACTTTACATGAAGTGCATAATCACAGACTGTTGTGATAAAATTCATATTTACAGTACTTCAAAATTCAAATCCAATTAAGATAAAATCTAGAATGAGAAGACAAACTTTAGAACTGTACATCACAATTCTATAAATGTAAGACAAAATTTAGAACTGTACATCATAATTTTATAAATGTAAGACAAAATTTAGAACTGTACATCATAATTTTATAAATGTAAGACAAAATTTAGAACTGTACATCATAATTTTATAAATGTAAGACAAAATTTAGAACTGTACATCATAATTTTATAAATGTAAGACAAAATTTAGAACTGTACATCATAATTTTATAAATGTAAGACAAAATTTAGAACTGCAACACAACTTTAAAATGGCTAAACAAAATAAAGAACTCAAAGATATAGAGAGAAGTAGGGCAATCATAGAGTAAGCAAAAATATAGTCATCTATTTAGTGACAATTAAAGTTCAGAAATTGTTTTTAAAACAAGCATCAAAAGGCCCTATTTTGTCCAGAATGTCTTTTATTTAGCTGTGTAAAACAAATTTACATTGAGGTTAATCTGTGTGAATAGAAATAGAAATATGCATGAATAGAAATAGAAATATGTGTATGAATGGAAATAAAAATATGTGTGTGGATGAAAATAGAATATGTGTATGGATAGAAATATAAATATGTGGCAGACTAAAACCAAATTCAGAATTCAAAATTTATGACAGCTGCCATCAAGTCACAGTATCTGAAAATGTAAAAATAGACATCACATATTATTCAGTTTATACATCATTCAAAATGAAATGAGCAGCTTTATAAAAATCATTATTTTTATAATTCTATCATAAAAAAACAAATTATAACCTTCAACAAAATTATTTATAAATCTTTATGACAAAAAAACACTGCCTATAAAATGATGAAACATATTCACACAAAAATCCTAGATGCACATATTTTTAGTGTTAGAAACAAAAACATTTATTCTTGGTCTTGAAAGCACCTAACACATAATGTAGAATTCTGTTAATTCATTTTTATAGATTGATAGAATTTTCTCATAGTCTTGGATTCAATTTTGCATTTGTTTATTTGGTAACTTTGGATATTTAATTTTATACAAACAATTTTGTAGTAACCAGGCACAAACCTCTTAGTTTTACAATGTTTTTCTAGTAGATGCATGAATTCAGTGACTGACCTACTGTTACAAAGGTTTCTCTAGTAGACAAATGAATTAAGTAACTGACCACTTAGTATGACACAGATTTCCCTAGCATATGCATAAAATGAGTGACCACTTAGTATTAGAAAATGTACCCTAGTAGATACAAACATTGAGTGAGTGACCACTTAAAGTTGCAAAATTTTCCCCAGAAGACACATGAAATAAATGAGTGACAGCATAGTGTTACAAAGTTTTCCCCAAGAAGACATGAATTAAGTGAGTGACCACTTAGTGTTACATAGTTTTCCCAAGAAGACATGAATTAAGTGAGTGACCACTTAGTGTTACATAGTTTTCCCAAGAAGACATGAATTAAGTGAGTGACCACTTAGTGTTACATAGTTTTCCCAAAAAGACATGAATTAAGTGAGTGACCACTTAGTGTTACATAGTTTTCCCAAAAAGACATGAATTAAGTGAGTGACCACTTAGTGTTACATAGTTTTCCCAAGTAATTTTAGATCATTGGAGTACAGTACTTATGTGGACTCTCTCAAGGGAAGTAACTCTCTAATGAGAGGCTATTTCATCAAGCACCAAACAAATACAGTATGTTTTTCATTTTCATTCCACTTACCCACCTATCTAAGTTTTATAAAAAAGAAACCATCTCTAGTGCAAGGAAGCCTATTTTAATTGGCAGAGAGGTGGCTTAATGATTTTTGGTTATTAGACCTTAAACTGAATCACATTTTTGTATGTTTCTTTAAAAATATTCAGAATGAATTCTGAAACATGCAAACAAATAAAGGTTCATTAACAAATTAACTGCAATCAAAAAAATCCTAAAACTCCTTAGGAACATAAAATGATACACCTCTAAAAAAAACAAAGAAGAACAAAGATTAACAGGTTAATTCTCAAAATCAAGATTGTAAAAATGTTCAATTATAATGCTAATTTTGAAATTGAAAATACACCATCTTACACTAAGAGTATTGTAATTAAGTGCAGAGCACTGAAGAGAATACAACCTCAAAAACACAATATGTTCAAAATGATTGCATCTCTTAATTAATGAAAGGTATGCTACATGTGAATATTCTTATAGCTTCAAAATTAGATATCAAATATTTGGTATTCCATTAGCTGTTATTCTTAGTAATTAAGCACATTTCTGTATATTATCCTAAAATTGTAAATAGTTTAGACATACTAGCATTTTTAGTTGTAAAAATAGTGAACTCCTCATATTATTGTTCTTATTTTCAGAAGACAAATCTAAAATTTTAGGACCATAAAGACATCAGGATAACAAAAATATTTTTTTGTGCTTATTTCAGTCAGATGAACAAAAATGTTTTGCATGTAGGTTTATATGTATTAATTAAATAATTGCAAGAAAGCAAAGGTGTATTTGTTGGTAATAACAATGAATAAATTTTTCTGACATGAGAATTCAACACATAACATATATAACTCTCGCACTATAACAGAGTTTCTGTTATAAGGCCCTTCATTTAACAACAGTTCTTGTTATGAAACCCTTCACTGCAACACAATTCCTTTTGTAAGGTCATTCATTATAACTGAGTTCTTGTTATTAGTCCCTTCATTATAACCTCACTCCTGTTATAAGGCCATTCATTATAACACAGTTCCTATTGTAAGGCCATTCATTATAACACAATTCCTTTTGTAAGGTCATTCATTATAAATGAGTTCCTGTTATTAGTCCCTTCATTATAACCCCACTCCTGTTATAAGGCCATTCATTATAACACAATTCCTATTGTAAGGTCATTCATTATAACACAATTCTTATTGTAAGGCCATTCATTATAACACAATTCCTATTGTAAGGCCATTCACTATAACTGAGTTCCTGTTATTAGTCCCTTCATTATAACCCCACTCCTGTTATAAGGCCATTCATTATAACACAGTTCCTATTGTAAGGCCATTCATTATAACACAATTCTTATTGTAAGGTCATTCATTATAACACAATTCCTATTGCAAGGCCATTCATTATAACACAATTCCTATTGTAAGGCCATTCATTATAACACAATTCCTATTGTAAGGCCATTCATTATAACACAATTCCTATTGTAAGGCCATTCATTATAACACAATTCCTATTGTAAGGCCATTCATTATAACACAATTCCTATTGTAAGGTCATTCATTATAACACAATTCCTATTGTAAGGCCATTCATTATAACACAATTCCTATTGCAAGGCCATTCATTATAACACAATTCCTATTGCAAGGCCATTCATTATAACACAATTCCTATTGTAAGGCCATTCATTATAACACAGTTCCTATTGTAAGGCTATTCATTATAACACAGTTCCTACTGTAAGGCCATTCATTATAACACAGTTCCTGTTGATAGGTGAATATAGTCATGGATCACATTTTATTAACTGGTTGTATAATTAAATATATATTATTATAAAGCAGTCTCACTAAGACAGTATACTGTAAGACTCAGTGTTATAATGATTGTTATTACCACAAATATTTAAATGGGTGATGCATACACCCAAAAGAACTGCATCATACAAACCAAATGCATTGTCAAATATCTACAGCATAAATATCATAGAGAATATGGGAATACTTCTAGTAAATTAATACAGTAGCATTATCACATTTTTGCATGCTATTTTGTACACATATATTTTATCTTATAGATATTTTATAAATATATCAAACAAGAAAATCTCCTATGTTACATAATTTTCTTCAAACATCACAGTTAAAAATAAAATGCTATCTTGATAATCATGAATAATAAATAAACATCCCAAAATAGAATGTTTAAACATCGGAGTATGTATTATGTAGATCAGTTGATCGGCCTCGAACAACTTCTATATCACCATGATCTTTTATTTCTACATATGGGTTTGTTCCGGTCGGTCCCTCTGGATATGGTTCCTCATCACCAAACTGCTCAGCATCTTGAAGATGATGGCGGTGATGCCTCTTTTTCTTCTTTTTCCTCTTTTTCTTCTTTTTATCCTCATCCTCATACAGGTTGGCTGTGTCCCGAATAGATGGTAAGGAGTTTTGAGTAAGTGGCTCTTCGTAGTCATACATCGCAGTTGATCTAGATGTTGGAATCTGAAAGGCCTGTGGGGTTTCACCATTTGGAAAGGATCTGCCAGAGAAGAGAATGATTCAGTAGGATCATGAACAGCCTAAGATCATTGACTGACATCTGATTATAAGTCAAATGTCACAGCAGTTAGCCAAGAAATCTAGGGTAATAAATTAAACACAACTCAAAAGACCACCCACTGTGCCAATTAAAGCAGTCACTCAAGGTAGGTTGTATCTTAAAACACATCTGTGCAGGAGGGGTCAGTTTTCAAGGAAGAAACAGAACCTAGCTTAAATAGGAAAAGTATCCTTAATGGCCAAGCATGTATTTTAATCTTACTTAAGTCCTTGTGAAAGTTATACATGCATTTATCTCAAAAGTAATTTTACAAAGAATTAAAGAAACTCCCTTATCAGTAAGATACCCCTTTATCTCAAAACAATTTTACAAGGCAACAAAGAAACTCATTTGTTACAATGTTACCCATTTATAATATAATAATTTTACAATTGTAACTAGGTAACAAATATTTTACAAGGTAACAAAGATACTCATTTATCTTGATATAATTTTATATGTATGTATGTATGTATGTATGTATGTATGTATGTATGTATGTATGTATGTATGTATGTATGTAAAAATGTAAAAGACTTTCATGTATTTATGTATGTAAAAGATATTTAAAATTAAACAAAAAACACAAATCAATGTTACATTTCTCATTTGGACAAAGGTCATATTTCATCAAATGTTCAGTTGATTCTGATACATTAGATAAAGGTTTTCTCTCCTTTTAAGTTTTGATGGCTTCAGGATGAACACCATTAGTACCATTTGAAAGACCTTTATACCAGCATTATCTCTTCCAAGTCTGGTTGAACTTTATTAGGTTTTGTTTGAGAACAAGTATCTGCTGATGGTTGTACTATAGATACAGGGACATACCGTAAGCACATTGCTTTATGGCTAGGTGAGATAAAAACACCAAGTCCTATTTTTGTAAATTACAGCCACAATAATGTGACTTCAATATTATTAAAAAATATTCAATAAATACATTTTTCTGAATTTTGATGATTGCTACAAATTTCAAATTTTAAAAATGAATTAACACTGATTCACCCATGGAACTAATGGGATACTTGTCTCAACTTCATGTATTTAAATACCAATAGTAATTTGCTTGAAATAATGATGTATTAATGCATTTTATTTAAAGTTGTTTTTTGGGTCCAGAAAAAAAAGAACCTGCATTATTTTTTTTAAAAATTTTCTTTACTTTTCCATAATGACTATTTGTGTGTATATGCCTTTTCAAGTGACTGAAAATGACTCTGAAAAAAGTGTGAATTCTTCAATAAAATTACGATGAAAATTGAATGTCTTTTTAAAATTTAGTTTGTTCTTGACCTTTAATCTATATACATCAGCCTAATTACAAAAAAAAATCCTTCATTGTAATGCTTAGTGCAGGGAATCGAATTAAGACTTACCACAAGGAACCCCAAATGACAATTTGACCTTCTGTGACTCTGACCTCTGAGGCCAAGAATTAATGGGTCATAGCTTCTATCCAAATGTCAACTACCAATCAAGTTTCATGGAAACTGGATCCAAGAAACTTGGCTCAAAACAGAAACCCAAAAGAGTTACAATATTCGATCCAGTGACTCTGACCTTTAACCATTGACCTCAGAATCAATGTAAAGCTGCCCATGCCCACCTGTAGTTTCACCTGTGATGTTTCATGAAAATTAGGTCAAGGAAAATTCTCATGCAAAATGGAACATCACATATTCAAGTGACTTTACCTTGCATCTAGCAAAGCCAAAATTGATAAACTTCTGTTTAAATTGATATGTGAGCCACATACATGGTGTGATAAAAATAACTGTAGCAAACTAAAGTTATGTTATGGAAAGAACTTTGTCTATAGATGGAGATATAACAGATACTGCTTCTTCTATATTCTCCTGCACCTTCAGACATAGAGACAAAACATGTAAGCAAAATCTATGAACATAAAACCAATTGAAATTTCTTCATGTCTCTGTGGATGAAGGAAAAGTTTTAAATGTGGACATTACAAAAAGAATTTAAACTTGTCACTCATCTTGATACACAAAATTAGCTAGAAACAAAAACTTTAAAAGTTTCTTAAAATAAATAAAATTGAAATAAACTTAAATACATGATTGGGAAGGGCAATGCTTAAATTAATAAAACACTGAAGAATAAACAAGAATCAGTCATTTTGAATCAACTACAATTATTTGCACAACTTGTATTTAATGTCCAAATCCACATCAGACTTATTGATTCCAAATTACTTAGAGTTATTGGTTTTTAATTAATTTCCTGGTTCTTACATGATTGGTCCTGGATAATCAATCGTCTTCAAGTAGGGTAGATCTGTGTATCTTGGCTCCTCTTCAAAGCTAAAAGTAAAAATAAACACATATGAACAGATACATATTAACATACAGACAGTCACAATATTCTTTTCACCATATGACTCTCACAATTTGGAAGCTCTGTAAATATAATACAGATGCCAATTGATGATTCATAATGCAAACAGTTGTCACATCTTAATAATGCTGTTCATGGAAATTTTGTTTACTGCAGTGGTCTAAAACACATGGCTCATGGGGCACATGTAGTCTGCAAAGCCATATCATCTGGCCTGCAAAATGATTGGCATCACAAAATGTCATGAGGGATGTAGATGTGGTGTTGCCTCTGGGCCATCAAAAATGCCCTCCTGGGTTGAGATTGAGACCCCTGCTTTGCTGCATAAATTGTTTAAGGCCAGCTAATATTAATAAAAAACTATTGATTGGTTTACAAAACCTTTAATAATTTGATACCTTCCTTCCTCTGTAATATTCTTATCCAAAACGGACAGTATACCTATATGCACCATTAAGATGGACATCAGACAAATATTTATCTTTGAAACTAACAAAACAAGAATTAATGCACAGAATGTTTCAACATTAACAAAGTTTTACTTTTTCTTAAGATACAAAAGAAAGTGTGACATTTTATAGTGATATCTAGCATTGGGGAATCATACCACAGACATGTAGCATGATGTCCCACCCAGTCACAAGCCTAGGAAACCTCAGACAATGTTGATATTTTGTATAAGGTTTCATAAGCAAACATCAGACATTATCCCATACTCAGACAAAGTATTGAACATTAAAAACAAATTTAGTTTATTTTTGGCTCAGAAAAATCTTGAAAAATAAGAACCTATTTATATTTTTTTTATAGTTTAACACATGTTAAGAGATAATTGGTGAATGTATACATTAGTTTACCCCAGAAAAAAAAGTGCCTGTGAAACATGTACAGCGTTCAGTAAACCTTATTGTTGTTTTCATCTTTATCTCATTGATTGCTTGTGTGTATTGTCGAAGAGAGAATTTAAAAAAAATAATTGTGAAATAAAAGTACAGAAATTGGACTGAGTGTTCCTGCTTCTATGCATTGTTTAACCCTGCAAAGATATATGATAAATAATAATCATAATAATAAGAATAAAAATAACTCTTATTGCTGTTCTCACTTTTCTAATTTCATCTTTGCAAGATTCAGTTGTAAATCTTTGGAAGTGAAATAGAAAAATATAGTACAGTTTAATACTAACAATTATTTAATTATGCCTCATTTGTGCAAATAGCAAACTAACCCATTAACATTAGTTGAATTTAGAAGAAAAGAATTAATCATTATTTTAATCATGTGTTATTATTATTAAGCATGAAAATGAAGTCATATTTTAAAAGTGTTGAAAGAACAAGAAAATCAGACAAATATTTAATGACTAAAACGTGGATCTTAAAATAACTTTACATAATTAATAGAGTGCATGAAAACAGAAGAACAGGTTTATGATAGTGTTAAAGATATTTTTAAGAATATAACAGAATATCCAAGCATATAGGTTATTAGGCAGCAAGAAAAGTATCTACAAAGCAATTAATCAGATTCATTTCTGCTTCAGTATACTTAGGAAAAGCTATATTACTTTATCCATTTTCTTTAAATACATAGTATCATAATTGTACTGGCCTGCCCAGTATCGTAGCAAAGATATTTGGCGCCCAGGGCAAAACACCCAAATCTGCGCCCACGGCTGCCCCTGTTGCACAGTTATGTTGGCTGATTTGGGCCCTATTTGGTGCCCCCTAGCCACCAGTGCCCGGGGCGAATGCCCCACCTGCCCCCCCCCACTTGCTACGCCACTGGGCCTGCCATATTATCATGTGTTTGTCGAAAAGTGCAGCTGCATGGATATGAGGTAGTAATTTGTGACATGATGGTCGCTGCTTTACAACTTTATAGACCTTGCAAACCCTGATGGTACATGCCCTTCATTTTGGGTGTAAATTTGTGTACAGTGTTAAAATGATTAATGCTCATGCATGTCATTTGTTGATTTCATTTTGGGTGTAAATTTGTGTACAGTGTTAAAATGATTTATGCTCATGCATGTCATTGGTTGATTTCATTTTGGGTGTAAATTTGTGTACAGTGTTAAAATGATTAATGCTCATGCATGTCATTTGTTGATTTCATTTTGGGTGTAAATTTGTGTACAGTGTTAAAATGATTTATGCTCATGCATGTCATTGGTTGATTTCATTTTGGGTGTAAATTTGTGTACAGTGTTAAAATGATTAATGCTCATGCATGTCATTTGTTGATGGTATTAAATAGTACTTAAGTTGGATTTCTTTTGTTTGTCTTATTGAAAAGCAAATATGGTGTCCATGATGCTGATCTTGCACTTTATTTTACCTGTTGCATATGAAATGAATTTACAAAAATGCAAGCATCAATGATTTCTTAACTTTATAAAGAATGTCAGGTTACATAATTAAAATGATTATTATTTTTATTTTTAAAAGCCAAAAAGCCTAGCTACATTTTTGTTTCAGCAATAAACATGGGTATATGTATTTTTTCCCAAGTAATCAATTCCCATCACTAGTAAATGGCATGGAATGTATTCCATATTATTTGAAACGTTTGCATTGGTTTTGTTAAATTTAGAGTTGAAACAAATAAAGATGCAAATCAACAATCACCAAAACCACCTAAATGACTAAGACAGTAACACCAAAAATCTCCAGGTTAAGATAAAGATGCAGCAATTTCAAACTTTCTAAAAACTTTACAAACATCAAGCATTGTGTCATATCTGTAAAGGTAGCTTACAGTACAATGCAATAAAATAAGATAGTAATTTAGAATAAGTTTAATAATATCTTTAAAAGGGGCATCACAATCTTATAATTTTATTGACTGAATACATTAGTTTGAACTTGTAAGCCACTGATCCAGGAAAAGAATATAATCTTGACTGTATCTCTTATCAACAATTTAGAATGGTGGTCGCAGATTCAAAGAACAGTCCATTGTATAAATATAGCTTTTTCAGGGTTAATACCTTGTTTTTAGAACTAAAGGATTCCAAACATGATTTGTGAAGGTAAGGTTGCCAAAAAAAGTTGTGTTATATGTGTACTGTTTGTTTTATTAATTCATCACATTTTTATATTCTTACCTGATCCAAAAGAAAGGGCAGAGTATGAAAGAGGTGATGATAACATGGAAAATCAATGAGATGCTAAAGCCATCAAGAAACCAGGATATAATGGATGGATTTCCAAAATTTAATGAAGAATATGGCACTAAAGGAACCTTACAGGCATTCTGATTTTTGAACCTTTTTAAAATTTTATTTATACAAGTTGAACGAATTAAAAATAAAATGTATTCTTATATTAGCTTCAAGTATTGGTCTGATGTTTGATTCCAGGGTGTTATCCGAGGAATCCTTGGACAATGTGTCTTAGAAAACCTTGGATAATATGTCTGGGTTATTCTCAGATTGCTTGTAAATCATAGACATGTCCAAGGATTCCTAGGAAACTTCAAAGTATTGGCTGCAAAAAACCTTGGAAGTCTGGGTCAACTTTGGACATTGAAAATAAAAACCTTACACACTGGAATTTTAAAATAATTGTCGTTAGACTATTACCTTGGAAAGTTAGCAACCAATACTCCGAGGTTTTTCCTACGAAAATAAGTCCAAGGTTTCCTCAGAACTTGTATAGCTGGATAGTAATGTCTAGCACTGGGGCATCATGTCATAGACATGTAACATCATGTCCCACCCAGAAATGTTATACTAACTCCAGGCCAAGCTAACACTCATCTCTTAATGCTGAGTGCCAAGTGAGGCAACACCTAGGATCAATTTTTAGAAGTCCTTGGTACAACACAGCCAGAGTTTCAATCCTCAACCTCAAGCATTTAAGGATGATGCTTTAACCACTTAGGTCACTGGAATGGTCCAGATACAGGAAAAGAATATGTGCATGTGTGTGATTTTATTTTGAACATAGCTTTAACAATTTTTTAGCCATAATGCTACAATGTCTGCAATGTGACAGTTTCAAGTCTAGCACTGATGCACAGACATGTTTAATCTTGTCCCACTCTGTCACATTATCCTGACCCCAGACCAAACAGTCCCAGCGCTAACCTCTTAATGTTGTACGCTAAGAGAGGCAGCTGATAGTACCATTATTTAAAAGTCTTTGGCATGAATCAGCAGAGGTTCAAACCCATGACCTGCCACATCTGAAGTTCAAGCTCTAACCACATAAGCCATCTGTGTGGTCTACAGAAGATGAAATGAACCAGTCAGGGTTTTTAATGATAGTGGCATGCTAATTGTTGCTGATATGCTAAACATACTTAAGGATTTGATTGATAGGTGATTACTAGAGTTAGAAACAGGACTAAAAATTCTACTGACATACCCATAACCAGGTCCCTTTTCTTCTAAGTCAACATGCTTTCTTGACACAGCGGATATAGTAGACCTGGAACAGAATTTATGCCACTGATCAATTCTGAATTAAGGCTCTCCCTTTAGAACAGAATTATAGGGAACAAAAGAAATTCAAGATCTGATGGCAAATACAAGGTATGATAAACTAGATATTTATGTAAATATAACATGATCTTGCCAAGAAATATGATACTAGTCAGTGTGAATAAGACATACGATAATTAATTTATAAATCACTCTGGTAATTACAAGATTATATAGAGTGCAGATGCAGTTAACAATGCAGTGGCTTTGTTTGTAACCAAATGACTTCCTTTTATATTTTGATTGCAAAATGAGACCTCTTTTTCAAAATATGTCAATTCATCCATGATATTAATCGGCATGCCATTAGGAATTATTAGTGCCAGACTGTGCTATAGAAAGCAAGAGAACCATGCAACCATTACACTGCTCACCTGACTTACAATGTCCATCATGTAGGTGGTGTGAAAAACAGTAACAAGATTTAAAAGATGGCAACCATGCCCATGACTATTGTATGTCAAATTATTTTCATTTTGCACCATCAATCATGAGAAAAAGTCTTTTGCTGAAAACACATACCATGCAGATATGGCTTAGACTATTGAGAAGTAGCAAGAAAAAGATTTGGGAGCCATGTTGGAGATCTTCCATCCACCTCTTTCATTTAGGACAAAATAGGCATCATAAACCATCATGTGGAAACCCCCATTCATTAACTTTAGGAGAACTAGCAAGATTTTCCAGACCACGGCAGCCATACTGGAATTATGAGTGGCTTCATTATCATTTAGGACAAAGCAGACATTATAAGAAGTCTTTTTTATCAAAACACTATGTCAAAGATATCATTTCCTGACACATCGAGTAGTGATAACAAGATCACATACTGACCAAAAGACACCATAAAAGCTAAAATTAGGAGGAATAGTAGTGACAAAAATTTCAAGACATCTGATTGTCATGTCAGACCAAGATTTTATAAAGCCATTTACACAGGCTACATGTGGATATGGATAATAAGTGATATGATTTTCAAGATGGCTACAGTGGCAGCCATATCTCATGTAAAAGGTGATGTCTGCTGTTTGGATTGGATATCATAGCAAACTCAGAAGAAATGGTAAGATTTTCAAAATGGATGTCATTGTGGTCATAGTTTATGTTAGATTGGCACAATTTATTTATGACCAAGCAGACATCATGAGAGAACCTTTATTGAAGATATGGCCTC
This sequence comes from Unio delphinus, assembly GCA_029339505.1. Lineage (NCBI taxonomy): Eukaryota > Metazoa > Mollusca > Bivalvia > Unionida > Unionidae > Unio > Unio delphinus. The sequence continues at coordinate 1,007,535 of JAQISU010000021.1, read as the reverse complement.
CATTCAGAAGTAGTAAGATGGCTATACTAAACATCCAGCATGCACCATTTTCATTCATAAGTAACTGGACATGTCTGAGTGGAGCCATCTTCATTCAGTACTACCTAGAAATCGTTATAGACTTTTATTGAAAATCTAACCATTCAGAAGTAGAAATAAAAAATACCTTCAAGATGGACACCATGACAATCAAAACTGATGTCAGATTGGTACCATTTATATGGAAGACCAACCAGACCTTGGAATTTATGTTTCTAAAGTTTCGTGGAAAGTATTCACAATAACAAACTTGTCACTTGAAAATAACTTTAGGTCATTCAAATGTAAAAACAAATATATTTAACATATTTTATATGTTCTACCCCAAAGAGACTTTGCCTTTGTGCTGCATGGATTTTGTCAAAAGTAAAAAGCAAAGACTTGCAGTTTACTGTAATGACTAGAAAATCTAATCAAGGCATCTCCTCTTTTACTCTTGCACATATGGATAGTCATCAGCAAAATAGATTATGAAAAGATATAAATATATATAAAATCCACCATAAACATAGAATTAATACATTAACAACCTGTAAAATGTTCGAGATACTAACTTAAGAAAAATGTGTGGTGCAGTAAGATGGTGTGCCAATTAAAAATCACACACAAAAATGAGTATAGTCCACCTAGAAAGAAAAACCAATGTTCAGAAATCTCACTCAAAAATGTCTATATTCCACATAGAAATTGAAATTAATATTTAGAAATCTCACTCAGAAACCAGTGTTAGTTTTATGAAGACAATTCATCATGCAAGTGAATATCTAAGATTCTACCACACTGAAAAAAGGTACAAGTTTAAAACTCACATGCAAAGAAGTGAATCTATGTTCAATTTCAAGAAAATTTTAAAAGTGTGATAGCTTGGGAAAACTGAACCACAGAAAATCAAAAACAGCTGAAAAAGCTAACATCTTAAATTTACTACTAGTATATTAGTTTTATCCAAGTAATCAAATCTCCACTTTTTCCATTGCTTTTAAACCTTTCACCCTAAATGAATAACAGCTTTTACTATAAATTAAACTACACTGTTGCTGCATATATTTGCATTGTGGATCAGTTATAAAAAAATAAGAATAGACCCAATTCACACGTGGTGCATGGAATATGAGAGAGACAATGCATAAAGACCTGAGAGGAGAACTGCCCTAATAGGAAGGGATCTTCCCAGATATAACATGGACATTGCTGCCTTCAGTGAAACCTGGCTTGCAGAAGAAGGTGAACTCAGTGAAAGGGGCTCCAGATACACTTTCTTTTGGAGCAGGAAAGGAAGTGAAGAGCACTGTGAGGCTTGTGTTGGCTATGCAGTTTAGACAGTACTGATTGGCAAATTGAGCATGAACTGCTGATCGCTAATACAGTCTTCCACTTCCCTACCCAAAACTGGACATCATGGATGCACCTTTGCTCTAAGTACTGGCATCTCATAGACTACATCTTTATAAGAAAAGAGAAAGACAGGATGCGCAGCTGATCAAGTCCTTGTGTGGCACCAACTAGTGGACAGACCACTGCTTCATTATCACCAAACTCAACATCCACATTCATTCCAAAGATGCCTGCAGAAAAAGAAGACTCCTAAAAGTCTAAAAATCACCAAGCTGACAAGGACCAGTTCCAAACAGTCTCTCATGGATGCCCTGGAGGAACATTTGAAATCCACTCCTCTGGACAATCAGAATGTGGAGACAGACTGGGCAGCATCCAGAGAGCTGGTCTACAGCAATAGCTTCAGAAATCCTAGGACCCTCAACCAGAAAGCACCAAGACTAGTTTAATGAGAACAGTGATGATATCAAGCAGTTGTTGGATGAGAAACACAACCTCCACCAAACCTACCTCAACAACCACAAGTCCACCTCCAGAAAAGATGCATGCAACAATATATGCAGAACTGTACAGCTGAGTCTGTCATATGTGAGAAACATGGCTGAGCAACAAAGCTGATGAGATCCAGTCTACGCAGACTGGCATGACATGAAGTACTTCTACAACACCTGAAAGAAGTGTATGGACCTACATACTCTGGATCATCCCCCCCTTCTCAGCGCAGACTGGAACAGGTTCATTAGTGACCAAGAGAAGATTCTTCAATGATGGGCTGAACACTTTAACAGCATCCTGAAATGCTCTTCATCCATCATTGATGAAGCTATCAGTTGTCTCCCACAATTACCCATCAAATAAAGCACTGGATGACCCTAAAACCTTGCTCGAGACACAGAAAGCAATATGTATGCCTTCCAGTGACATAGCCCCTAGTTCAGACTCCAAGACTCTTATCCCAGCTGAAGTCTACACGGAAGAGGGAACAGAACTGGAAGAAAGGCTCCACCAACTGTTTTTGCTAATGTGGCAGCAAAAGACAATCCCCCAGGAATTCAAAGACACTTCCATAATCCATCTGTATAAGCACAAAGAGAACCACCAGGACTGTGACAACCATTAGGGTATATCCTTGCTCTCAATTGCAGGAAAGATACTCAATAGAATCATACTGAATCATCTCAATATTCACCTTGACCAGGGACTCCGGCCAGAAAGCCAGTGTGGATTCCAAAAAGAACTTGGGACCATCGTCATAGTGATTGCTACAAGGCAGCTACAAGAGAAATCTTGAAAGCAAAACGCCAACCTCTTCTCTATCTACATCAACTTGAAACAGGCCTTTGATACTGTCAGCAGAGAAGGCTTGTAGAAAGTATGCATGCCAGACCACCTGTTGCCTAAAAGACTCTTCTATGGTGAGCTACAGAATGGACAGCAAGCCAGTGGAAGTCAGAAGAAATGCTTCAAAGACAATCTGAAAGCTGCATTGAAAGTGTTCAACATAAACCCTGATTCTTGGGAGCAAACAGCAAGTGATCAAGTCTCTTGGCATTCCTCCATGAACAAAGTCTCCAAGTTGTGTGAATCTAGCATGACAGCAGCTGCAGAGCTGAAGAGGCAAGTCAGAAAAGCACGTGCCATTAACTCTCCTGGAGATGTCCCACTCATCCTTTGTCCCTTATGCAAATGAACATTCCGTTCAAGGATTTGCCTCATCAGCCACCTGCGCATACACAGAACAGAACCTGCCCCTCCAATCCTTTGCATGACTAGAGTGTCTCTCATTGACTCAATAAACAAACAACAAACACATCATTTCAGTATAACTATTCAAGAATAAAATATGTATTATTGCATATAAAATATGTATTATTCCACCAAAACTATTCCAGTATAAAATATTCATTATTCCTGCATAAAATATACGCTGTTATAGTATAAAAACATGTTTTAATTCCATTGAAAGCATGAATTATTCCACAATAAAACTTCTTCCAATATAAAACGTGTACTATACTAAGAACTCGATATCACTAGATAAATTACATATGGACCAGTCTTAAGAATCCATAAAGAGACATCAGAAGACAAGTAATCATGGGATTATTCTAATGACATGATCCAAATGTTTTGAAACATTGACCAATAGGAAACACTGTATCAATGCATGATCTCTCTAATGTAAAGTATCTTAGTAAATTTGGAAGTCCTTCACAATTGTCATTGAAAATGTGATATATATTTGGTTCAGAAGTGACTAATTACTAATAAAATGTCCAATGAAACAAAACAAAAAGTCATGAGCAATTTAGATTGAATCTCATTTACTCATTGCACTGAATTCATAAACAAACATTGTATTATGACCTTTGCCTCTATCCTAAGATCATGCGGTGTTATTCATTATTCATTTTAAAGAGATTTGAATATTTCCTATCATGAGAAATAAAACAATTATCCCATGTCACCACAGTACTGACAGATTCGTTTTGAAAATGTTCATAGCTTGAAATTTTTTTCTAAATTGAATGTTTATCATGGCTTAAGGAACTGTTAAGCGTTCCACAAAAGCAGACCTTTAAAAGCAATGTAACATTCTTTACTAAGTAGGTTGAAAATGAGTAAAATGTTGGCATTCTTCAGACAAAAAAAATTACATTTCCATCAGCTGTCAATGTATATGGTTATTGTAAAAACGGAATCACATTTTGTTTGTATCTTCTACAAGTGAATGATTTTCTTTACAGGTACAGCAGTTTATTTTCTTAGGAATGTTATTTAAAAGGACAAATAAAAATGATCTTGAATACAATATAAATCCTGAATTGTAAAGAGTATTCAATAATTCAAAGATACCAGTAATTCAAAAATACCAACAATTCAAAGCCATACCAGTAATTCAAATATACCAGTAATTCAAAGGCATACCAGTAATTCAAAAATACCAATAATTCAAAGCCATACCAATAATTCAAATAAACCAGTAATTCGAAGGCATACCAGTAATTCAAATATACCAGTAATTCGAAGGCATACCAGTAATTCAAATATACCAGTAATTCAAATATACCAATAATTCGAAGGCATACCAGTAATTCAAATATACCAGTAATTCAAAGGCAAACCAGTAATTCAAATATACCACTAATTCAAAGGCATACCAGTAATTCAATGACATACCAATAATTCAAATATACCAATAATTTAAATAAACCAGTAATTCAAAGGCATACCAGTAATTCAAATATACCAATAATTCAAATATACCAGTAATTCAAAAATACCAATAATACAAAGGCATACCAGTAATTCAAATATACCAGTAATTCAAAAATACCAATAATTCAAAGGCATACCAGTAATTCAGATATACCAGTAATTCGAAGGCATACCAGTAATTCAAATATACCAGTAATTCGAAGGCATAACAGTAATTCAAATATACCAGTAATTCAAGGCATACCAGTAATTCAAAGGCATACCAGTAATTCAAAGGCATACCAGTAATTCAATGACATACCAATAATTCAAATATACCAATAATTTAAATACAACAGTAATTCAAAGGCATACCAGTAATTCAAATATACCAATAATTCAACTATACCAGTAACTCAAAGGCATACCAGTAATTCAAAGACATACCAGTTATTTTCTGACATACCACTAATTCAAATATACCAGCAATTCAAAGGCATACCAGTAATTCAAAGGCATATAATCAATTCAAAAGCATACCAGTAATTCAAAGGCATACCAGTAGTTCAAATATAACAATAATTCAAATACACCAGTAATTCAAATATACCAATAACTCAAATATACCAATAATTTAAAAGCATACCAGTAATTCAAATATACCAGTAATTCAAAGGCATACCAGTAATTCAAATATACCAGTAATTCTAAGTCATACCAGTAATTCAAATATACCAAAAATTCAAATATACCAGTAATTCAAAGGCATACCAGTATTTCAAAGGCATACCAGTTATTCAGACATACCAATTATTCAAATATACCAGTAATTCAAAGGCATACCAGTAATTCAAATATACCAGTAATTCAAAGGCATACCAATAATTCAAAGGCATACCAGTAATTCAAATATACAAGTAAATTAAAGGCATATCAGTAATTCAAATACACCAATAATTCAAAGGCATACAAGTTATTCAGACATGCCAATAATTCAAATATACCAATAATTCAAAGGCATACCAGTAATTCAAAGGCATACCAGTAATTCAAATATACCAATATTTCAGATATACCAGTAATTCAAAGGCATACCAGTATTTCAAAGGCATACCAGTTATTCAGACATACCAATTATTCAAACATACCAGTAATTCAAAGGCATACCAGTAATTCAAATATACCAGTAATTCAAAAGCATACCAGTAATTCAAATACACCAGTAATTTAAAGGCACACCAGTTATTCAAATATACCAGTAATTCAAAGGCATACCAGTATTTCAAAGGCATACCAGTTATTCAGACATACCAATTATTCAAATATCCCAGTAAATCAAAGGCATACCAGTAATTCAAATCTAACAGTAATTCAAAGGCATACCAATAATTCAAAGGCATGCCAGTAATTCAAATATACCAGTAAATCAAAGGCATATCAGTAATTCAAATATACCAATAATTCAAAGGCATACAAGTTATTCAGACATGCCAATAATTCAAATATACCAATAATTCAAAGGCATACCAGTATTTCAAAGGCATACCAGTTATTCAGACATACCAATTATTCAAACATACCAGTAATTCAAAGGCATACCAGTAATTCAAAAATACCAATAATTCAAAGCCATACCAATAATTCAAATATACCAGTAATTCGAAGGCATACCAGTAATTCAAATATACCAGTAATTCGAAGGCATACCAGTAATTCAAATATACCAGTAATTCAAATATACCAATAATTCGAAGGCATACCAGTAATTCAAATATACCAGTAATTCAAAGGCAAACCAGTAATTCAAATATACCAGTAATTCAAAGGCATACCAGTAATTCAATGACATACCAATAATTCAAATATACCAATAATTTAAATAAACCAGTAATTCAAAGGCATACCAGTAATTCAAATATACCAATAATTCAAATAAACCAGTAATTCAAAAATACCAATAATACAAAGGCATACCAGTAATTCAAATATACCAGTAATTCAAAAATACCAATAATTCAAAGGCATACCAGTAATTCAGATATACCAGTAATTCGAAGGCATACCAGTAATTCAAATATACCAGTAATTCGAAGGCATAACAGTAATTCAAATATACCAGTAATTCAAGGCATACCAGTAATTCAAAGGCATACCAGTAATTCAAAGGCATACCAGTAATTCAATGACATACCAATAATTCAAATATACCAATAATTTAAATACAACAGTAATTCAAAGGCATACCAGTAATTCAAATATACCAATAATTCAACTATACCAGTAACTCAAAGGCATACCAGTAATTCAAAGACATACCAGTTATTTTCTGACATACCACTAATTCAAATATACCAGCAATTCAAAGGCATACCAGTAATTCAAAGGCATATAATCAATTCAAAAGCATACCAGTAATTCAAAGGCATACCAGTAGTTCAAATATAACAATAATTCAAATACACCAGTAATTCAAATATACCAATAACTCAAATATACCAATAATTTAAAAGCATACCAGTAATTCAAATATACCAGTAATTCAAAGGCATACCAGTAATTCAAATATACCAGAAATTCAAAGTCATACCAGTAATTCAAATATACCAAAAATTCAAATATACCAGTAATTCAAAGGCATACCAGTATTTCAAAGGCATACCAGTTATTCAGACATACCAATTATTCAAATATACCAGTAATTCAAAGGCATACCAGTAATTCAAATATACCAGTAATTCAAAGGCATACCAATAATTCAAAGGCATACCAGTAATTCAAATATACAAGTAAATTAAAGGCATATCAGTAATTCAAATACACCAATAATTCAAAGGCATACAAGTTATTCAGACATGCCAATAATTCAAATATACCAATAATTCAAAGGCATACCAGTAATTCAAAGGCATACCAGAAATTCAAATATACCAATATTTCAGATATACCAGTAATTCAAAGGCATACCAGTATTTCAAAGGCATACCAGTTATTCAGACATACCAATTATTCAAACATACCAGTAATTCAAAGGCATACCAGTAATTCAAATATACCAGTAATTCAAAAGCATACCAGTAATTCAAATACACCAGTAATTTAAAGGCACACCAGTTATTCAAATATACCAGTAATTCAAAGGCATACCAGTATTTCAAAGGGATACCAGTTATTCAGACATACCAATTATTCAAATATCCCAGTAATTCAAAGGCATACCAGTAATTCAAATATAACAGTAATTCAAAGGCATACCAATAATTCAAAGGCATGCCAGTAATTCAAATATACCAGTAAATCAAAGGCATATCAGTAATTCAAATATACCAATAATTCAAAGGCATACAACTTATTCAGACATGCCAATAATTCAAATATACCAATAATTCAAAGGCATACCAGTATTTCAAAGGCATACCAGTTATTCAGACATACCAATTATTCAAACATACCAGTAATTCAAAGGCATACCAGTAATTCAAATATACCAGTAATTCAAAAGCATACCAGTAATTCAAAGGCACACCAGTTATTTAAAGGCATACCAATAATTCAAAAGCATACCAGTTATTCAGACATACCAATTATTCAAATCTACCAGTAATTCAAAGGCATACCAGTAATTCAAAGATACCAGTAATTCAAAGGCATACCAGTAATTCAAATATACCAGTAATTCAAAGGCATACCAATAATTCAAAGGCATACCAGTTATTCAGACACACCAATAATTTAAATATACTAGTAATTCAAAGGCATACCAATAATTCAAAGGTATACCAGTTGTTCAGACATGCCAATAATTCAAATATACCAGTAATTCAAAGGCATACCAGTAATTCAAAGGCATACCTGTAATTCAAAGGCATACCAGTAATTCAAATATACCAAGAATTCAAATATACCAGTAATTCAAAGGCATACCAGCATTTCAAAGGCATACCAGTTATTCAGACATACCATATATTCAAATATAACAGTAATTCAAAGGCATACCGGTAATTCAAATATACCAATAATTCAAAGGCATACCAGTAGTTCAAATATACCAGTAATTCAAAGGCATACCAGTAATTAAAATATACCAGTAATTCAAAGGCATACCAATGATTCAAATATACCAGTATTTCAAAGGAAAACCAATAATTCAAAGACATACCAGTTATTCAGACATACCAATAATTCAAATATACTAGTTTTTCAAAGGCATACCAGTAATTCAAATATACCTGTAATTCAAAGGCAAACCAGTAATTCAGACATACCAATAATTCAAATATACCAGTAATTCAAAGGCATACCAGTAATTCAAATAAACCAGTAATTCAAATATACTAAGAATTCAAATATACCAGTAATTCAAAGGCATACCAGTAATTCAAATATACCAGTAATTCAAAGGCATACCAGTAATTCAATGACATACCAATAATTCCAATATACCAATAATTTAAATACAACAGTAATTCAAAGGAATACCAGTAATTCAAATATACCAATAATTCAACTATACCAGTAATTCAAAGGCATACCAGTAATTCAAAGACATACCAGTTATTTTCTGACATACCACTAATTCAAATATACCAGCAATTCAAAGGCATACCAGTAATTCAAAGGCATATAATTAATTCAAAGGCATACCAGTAATTCAAAGGCATACCAGTAGTTCAAATATAAAAATAATTCAAATACACCAGTAATTCAAATATACCAATAACTCAAATATACCAATAATTTAAAAGCATACCAGTAATTCAAATATACCAGTAATTCAAAGGCATACCAGTAATTCAAATATACCAGTAATTCAAAGTCATACCAGTAATTCAAATATACCAAAAATTCAAATATACCAGTAATTCAAAGACATACCAGTATTTCAAAGGCATACCAGTTATTCAGACATACCAATTATTCAAATATACCAGTAATTCAAAGGCATACCAGTAATTCAATGACATACCAATAATTCAAATATACCAATAATTTAAATAAACCAGTAATTCAAAGGCATACCAGTAATTCAAATATACCAATAATTCAAATAAACCAGTAATTCAAAAATACCAATAATACAAAGGCATACCAGTAATTCAAATATACCAGTAATTCAAAAATACCAATAATTCAAAGGCATACCAGTAATTCAGATATACCAGTAATTCGAAGGCATACCAGTAATTCAAATATACCAGTAATTCGAAGGCATAACAGTAATTCAAATATACCAGTAATTCAAGGCATACCAGTAATTCAAAGGCATACCAGTAATTCAAAGGCATACCAGTAATTCAATGACATACCAATAATTCAAATATACCAATAATTTAAATACAACAGTAATTCAAAGGCATACCAGTAATTCAAATATACCAATAATTCAACTATACCAGTAACTCAAAGGCATACCAGTAATTCAAAGACATACCAGTTATTTTCTGACATACCACTAATTCAAATATACCAGCAATTCAAAGGCATACCAGTAATTCAAAGGCATATAATCAATTCAAAAGCATACCAGTAATTCAAAGGCATACCAGTAGTTCAAATATAACAATAATTCAAATACACCAGTAATTCAAATATACCAATAACTCAAATATACCAATAATTTAAAAGCATACCAGTAATTCAAATATACCAGTAATTCAAAGGCATACCAGTAATTCAAATATACCAGTAATTCAAAGTCATACCAGTAATTCAAATATACCAAAAATTCAAATATACCAGTAATTCAAAGGCATACCAGTATTTCAAAGGCATACCAGTTATTCAGACATACCAATTATTCAAATATACCAGTAATTCAAAGGCATACCAGTAATTCAAATATACCAGTAATTCAAAGGCATACCAATAATTCAAAGGCATACCAGTAATTCAAATATACAAGTAAATTAAAGGCATATCAGTAATTCAAATACACCAATAATTCAAAGGCATACAAGTTATTCAGACATGCCAATAATTCAAATATACCAATAATTCAAAGGCATACCAGTAATTCAAAGGCATACCAGAAATTCAAATATACCAATATTTCAGATATACCAGTAATTCAAAGGCATACCAGTATTTCAAAGGCATACCAGTTATTCAGACATACCAATTATTCAAACATACCAGTAATTCAAAGGCATACCAGTAATTCAAATATACCAGTAATTCAAAAGCATACCAGTAATTCAAATACACCAGTAATTTAAAGGCACACCAGTTATTCAAATATACCAGTAATTCAAAGGCATACCAGTATTTCAAAGGGATACCAGTTATTCAGACATACCAATTATTCAAATATCCCAGTAATTCAAAGGCATACCAGTAATTCAAATATAACAGTAATTCAAAGGCATACCAATAATTCAAAGGCATGCCAGTAATTCAAATATACCAGTAAATCAAAGGCATATCAGTAATTCAAATATACCAATAATTCAAAGGCATACAACTTATTCAGACATGCCAATAATTCAAATATACCAATAATTCAAAGGCATACCAGTATTTCAAAGGCATACCAGTTATTCAGACATACCAATTATTCAAACATACCAGTAATTCAAAGGCATACCAGTAATTCAAATATACCAGTAATTCAAAAGCATACCAGTAATTCAAAGGCACACCAGTTATTTAAAGGCATACCAATAATTCAAAAGCATACCAGTTATTCAGACATACCAATTATTCAAATCTACCAGTAATTCAAAGGCATACCAGTAATTCAAAGATACCAGTAATTCAAAGGCATACCAGTAATTCAAATATACCAGTAATTCAAAGGCATACCAATAATTCAAAGGCATACCAGTTATTCAGACACACCAATAATTTAAATATACTAGTAATTCAAAGGCATACCAATAATTCAAAGGTATACCAGTTGTTCAGACATGCCAATAATTCAAATATACCAGTAATTCAAAGGCATACCAGTAATTCAAAGGCATACCTGTAATTCAAAGGCATACCAGTAATTCAAATATACCAAGAATTCAAATATACCAGTAATTCAAAGGCATACCAGCATTTCAAAGGCATACCAGTTATTCAGACATACCATATATTCAAATATAACAGTAATTCAAAGGCATACCGGTAATTCAAATATACCAATAATTCAAAGGCATACCAGTAGTTCAAATATACCAGTAATTCAAAGGCATACCAGTAATTAAAATATACCAGTAATTCAAAGGCATACCAATGATTCAAATATACCAGTATTTCAAAGGAAAACCAATAATTCAAAGACATACCAGTTATTCAGACATACCAATAATTCAAATATACTAGTTTTTCAAAGGCATACCAGTAATTCAAATATACCTGTAATTCAAAGGCAAACCAGTAATTCAGACATACCAATAATTCAAATATACCAGTAATTCAAAGGCATACCAGTAATTCAAATATACCAGTAATTCAAATATACTAAGAATTCAAATATACCAGTAATTCAAAGGCATACCAGTAATTCAAATATACCAGTAATTCAAAGGCATACCAGTAATTCAATGACATACCAATAATTCCAATATACCAATAATTTAAATACAACAGTAATTCAAAGGAATACCAGTAATTCAAATATACCAATAATTCAACTATACCAGTAATTCAAAGGCATACCAGTAATTCAAAGACATACCAGTTATTTTCTGACATACCACTAATTCAAATATACCAGCAATTCAAAGGCATACCAGTAATTCAAAGGCATATAATTAATTCAAAGGCATACCAGTAATTCAAAGGCATACCAGTAGTTCAAATATAAAAATAATTCAAATACACCAGTAATTCAAATATACCAATAACTCAAATATACCAATAATTTAAAAGCATACCAGTAATTCAAATATACCAGTAATTCAAAGGCATACCAGTAATTCAAATATACCAGTAATTCAAAGTCATACCAGTAATTCAAATATACCAAAAATTCAAATATACCAGTAATTCAAAGGCATACCAGTATTTCAAAGGCATACCAGTTATTCAGACATACCAATTATTCAAATATACCAGTAATTCAAAGGCATACCAGTAATTCAAATATACCAGTAATTCAAAGGCATACCAATAATTCAAAGGCATACCAGTAATTCAATGACATACCAATAATTCAAATATACCAATAATTTAAATACAACAGTAATTCAAAGGCATACCAGTAATTCAAATATACCAATAATTCAACTATACCAGTAATTCAAAGGCATACCAGTAATTCAAAGACATACCAGTTATTTTCTGACATACCACTAATTCAAATATACCAGCAATTCAAAGGCATACCAGTAATTCAAAGGCATATAATTAATTCAAAGGCATACCAGTAATTCAAAGGCATACCAGTAGTTCAAATATAACAATAATTCAAATACACCAGTAATTCAAATATACCAATAACTCAAATATACCAATAATTTAAAAGCATACCAGTAATTCAAATATACCAGTAATTCAAAGGCATACCAGTAATTCAAATATACCAGTAATTCAAGGCATACCAGTAATTCAAAGGCATACCAGTAATTCAATGACATACCAATAATTCAAATATACCAATAATTTAAATACAACAGTAATTCAAAGGCTTACCAGTAATTCAAATATACCAATAATTCAACTATACCAGTAATTCAAAGGCATACCAGTAATTCAAAGACATACCAGTTATTTTCTGACATACCACTAATTCAAATATACCAGCAATTCAAAGGCATACCAGTAATTCAAAGGCATATAATTAATTCAAAGGCATACCAGTAATTCAAAGGCATACCAGTAGTTCAAATATAACAATAATTCAAATACACCAGTAATTCAAATATACCAGTAATTCAAAGTCATACCAGTAATTCAAATATACCAAAAATTCAAATATACCAGTAATTCAAAGGCATACCAGTATTTCAAAGGCATACCAGTTATTCAGACATACCAATTATTCAAATATACCAGTAATTCAAAGGCATACCAGTAATTCAAATATTCCAGTAATTCAAAGGCATACCAATAATTCAAAGGCATACCAGTAATTCAAATATACAAGTAAATCAAAGGCATATCAGTAATTCAAATACACCAATAATTCAAAGGCATACAAGTTATTCAGACATGCCAATAATTCAATTATACCAATAATTCAAAGGCATACCAGTAATTCAAAGGCATACCAGTAATTCAAATATACCAATATTTCAGATATACCAGTAATTCAAAGGCATACCAGTATTTCAAAGGCATACCAGTTATTCAGACATACCAATTATTCAAACATACCAGTAATTCAAAGGCATACCAGTAATTCAAATATACCAGTAATTCAAAAGCATACCAGTAATTCAAATACACCAGTAATTTAAAGGCACACCAGTTATTCAAATATACCAGTAATTCAAAGGCATACCAGTATTTCAAAGGGATACCAGTTATTCAGACATACCAATTATTCAAATATCCCAGTAATTCAAAGGCATACCAGTAATTCAAATATAACAGTAATTCAAAGGCATACCAATAATTCAAAGGCATGCCAGTAATTCAAACATACCAGTAAATCAAAGGCATATCAATAATTCAAATATACCAATAATTCAAAGGCATACAAGTTATTCAGACATGCCAATAATTCAAATATACCAATAATTCAAAGGCATACCAGTATTTCAAAGGCATACAAGTTATTCAGACATACCAATTATTCAAACATACCAGTAATTAAAAGGCATACCAGTAATTCAAATATACCAGTAATTCAAAAGCATACCAGTAATTCAAATATACCAGTAATTCAAAGGCACACCAGTTATTCAAATATACCAGTAATTCAAAGGCATACCAGTAATTCAAAGACATAACAATAATTCAAATATACCAATGATTCAAAGGCATACCAGCAATTCAAAGGCATACCAATAATTCAAAGGCATACCAGTTATTCAGACATACCAATTATTCAAATATACCAGTAATTCAAAGGCATACCAGTAATTCAAAGATACCAGTAATTCAAAGGCCTACCAGTAATTCAAATATACCAGTAATTCAAAGGCATACCAATAATTCAAAGGCATACCAGTTATTCAGACATACCAATAATTCAAATATACTAGTAATTCAAAGGCATACCAATAATTCAAAGGTATACCAGTTATTCAGACATGCCAATAATTCAAATATACCAGTAATTCAAAGGCATACTAGTAATTCAAAGGCATACCTGTAATTCAAAGGCATACCAGTAATTCAAATATACCAAGAATTCAAATATACCAGTAATTCAAAGGCATACCAGTATTTCAAAGGCATACCAGTTATTCAGACATACTATATATTCAAATATAACAGTAATTCAAAGGCATACCGGTAATTCAAATATACCAATAATTCAAAGGCATACCAGTAGTTCAAATATACCAGTAATTCAAAGGCATACCAGTAATTAAAATATACCAGTAATTCAAAGGCATACCAATGATTCAAATATACCAGTATTTCAAAGGAAAACCAATAATTCAAAGACATACCAGTTATTCAGACATACCAATAATTCAAATATACTAGTTTTTCAAAGGCATACCAGTAATTCAAATATACCTGTAATTCAAAGGCATACCAGTAATTCAAATATACCAGTAATTCAAATATACTAAGAATTCAAATATACCAGTAATTCAAAGGCATACCAGTAATTCAAATATACCAGTAATTCAAAGGCATACCAATGATTCAAATATACCAGTATTTCAAAGGAAAACCAATAATTCAAAGACATATCAGTTATTCAGACATACCAATAATTAAAATATACTAGTTATTTAAAGGCATACCAGTAATTCAAATATACCAGTAATTCAAAGGCATACCAGTAATTCAGACATACCAATAATTCAAATATACCAGTAATTCAAAGGCATACCAGTAATTCAAATATACCAGTAATTCAAATATACTTATAATTCAAAGACATACCAGTAATTCAAATATACCAGTAATTCAAAGGCATACCAGTAATTCAAATATACCAGCAATTCAAAGGCATACCAGTAATTCAAAGGCATATAATTAATTCAAAGGCATACCAGTAATTCAAAGGCATACCAGTAATTCAAATATACCAATAATTCAAATACACCAGTAATTCAAATATACCAATAACTCAAATATACCAATAATTTAAAAGCATACCAGTAATTCAAATATACCAGTAATTCAAAGGCATACCAGTAATTCAAATATACCAGTAATTCAAAGTCATACGAGTAATTGAAATATACCTATAATTCAAATATATAAGTAATTCAAAGGCATACCAGTATTTCAAAGGCATACCAGTTATTCAGACATACCAATTATTCAAATATACCAGTAATTAAAAAGCATACCAGTAATTCAAATATACCAGTAATTCAAAGGCATACCAATAATTCAAAGGCATACCAGTAATTTAAATATACCAGTAAATCAAAGGCATATCAGTAATTCAAATATACCAATAATTCAAAGGCATACAAGTTATTCAGACATGTCAATAATTCAAATATACCAATAATTCAAAGGCATACCAGTAATTCAAAGGCATACCAGTAATTCAAATATACCAGTAATTCAAAGGCATACCAGTAATTCAAATATACCAATAATTCAGATATACCAGTAATTCAAAGGCATACCAGTATTTCAAAGGCATACCAGTTATTCAGACATACCAATTATTCAAACATACCAGTAATTCAAAGGCATACCAGTAATTCAAATATACCAATAATTCAGATATACCAGTAATTCAAAGGCATACCAGTATTTCAAAGGCATACCAGTTATTCAGACATACCAATTATTCAAACATACCAGTAATTCAAAGGCATACCAGTAATTCAAATATACCAGTAATTCAAAAGCATACCAGTAATTCAAATATACCAGTAATTCAAAGGCACACCAGTTATTCAAATATACCAGTAATTCAAAGGCATACCAGTATTTCAAAGGCATACCAGTTATTCAGACATACCAATTATTCAAATATACCAGTAATTCAAAGGCATACCAGTAATTCAATTATACCAGTAATTCAAAGGCATACCAATAATTCCAAGGCATACCAGTAATTCAAATATACCAGTAAATCAAAGGCATATCAGTAATTCAAATATACCAATAATTCAAAGGCATACAAGTTATTCAGACATGCCAATAATTCAAATATACCAATAATTCAAAGGCATACCAGTAATTCAAAGGCATACCAGTAATTCAAATATACCAGTAATTCAAAGGCATACCTGTAATTCAAATATACCAATAATTCAGATATACCAGTAATTCAAAGGTATACCAGTATTTCAAAGGCATACCAGTTATTCAGACATACCAATTATTCAAACATACCAGTAATTCAAAGGCATACCAGTAATTCAAATATACCAGTAATTCAAAAGCATACCAGTAATTCAAATATACCAGTAATTCAAAGGCACACCAGTTATTCAAATATACCAGTAATTTAAAGGCATACCAGTAATTCAAAGACATACCAGTAATTCAAATATACCAATGATTCAAAGGCATACCAGCAATTCAAAGGCATACCAATAATTCAAAGGCATACCAGTTATTCAGACATACCAATTATTCAAATATACCAGTAATTCAAAGGCATACCAGTAATTCAAAGATACCAGTAATTCAAAGGCATACCAGTAATTCAAATATACCAGTAATTCAAAGGCATACCAATAATTCAAAGGCATACCAGTTATTCAGACATACCAATAATTCAAATATACTAGTAATTCAAAGGCATACCAATAATTCAAAGGCATACCAGTTATTCAGACATGCCAATAATTCTAATATACCAGTAATTTAAAGGCATACCAGTAATTCAAAGGCATACCAGTAATTCAAATATACCAAGAATTCAAATATACCAGTAATTCAAAGGCATACCAGTATTTCAAAGGCATACCAGTTATTCAGACATACCAATTATTCAAATATAACAGTAATTCAAAGGCATACCGGTAATTCAAATATACCAATAATTCAAAGGCATACCAGTAGTTCAAATATACCAGTAATTCAAAGGCATACCAGTAATTAAAATATACCAGTAATTCAAAGGCATACCAATGATTCAAATATACCAGTATTTCAAACAAAAACCAATAATTCAAAGACATACCAGTTATTCCGACATACGAATAATTCAAATATACTAGTTATTCAAAGGCATACCAGTAATTCAAATATACCTGTAATTCAAAGGCATACCAGTAATTCAGACATACCAATAATTCAAATATACCAGTAATTCAAAGGCATACCAGTAATTCAAATATACCAGTAATTCAAATATACCAAGAATTCAAATATACCAGTAATTCAAAGGCATACCAGTATTTTAAAGGCATACCAGTTATTCAGACATACCAATTATTCAAATATAACAGTAATTCAAAGGCATACCAGTAATTCAAATATACCAGTAATTCAAAGGCATACCAGTAATTCAAATATACCAGTAATTCAAAGGCATACCAGTAATTCAAATATACCAGTAATTCAAAGGCATACCAGTAATTCAAATATACCAGTAATTCAAAGGCATACCAAGGATTCAAATATACCAGTATTTCAAAGGAAAACCAATAATTCAAAGACATACCAGTTATTCAGACATACCAATAATTAAAATATACTAGTTATTCAAAGGCATACCAGTAATTCAAATATACCAGTAATTCAAAGGCATACCAGTAATTCAGACATACCAATAATTCAAATATACCAGTAATTCAAAGGCATACCAGTAATTCAAATATACCAGTAATTCAAATATACCTATAATTCAAAGGCATACCAGTAATTCAAATATGCCTATAATTCAAAGGCATACCAGTAATTCAAATATACCAGTAATTCAAATATACTTATAATTCAAAGGCATACCAGTAATTCAAATATACCAGTAATTCAAAGGCATACCAGTAATTCAAATATACCAGTAATTCAAATATACTTATAATTCAAAGGCATACCAGTAATTCAAATATACCAGTAATTCAAATATACTTATAATTCAAAGACATACTACTATTAAAAGGCATGCCAGTAATTAAAAGGCACACCAGCAATTCAAAGGCATACCAGGACCTATACTATTTGCAGGAAAGAAAACACATAACAGAATGGACCCTAATTTACTTATACATTATGGGATAATAACAGAATGGACCCTAGTTTACTTATACATTATGGGATAATAACAGGATGGGCCCTAATTTACTTATACATTATGGGATAATAACAGAATGGGCCCTAATTTACTTATACATTATGGGATAATAACAGGATGGGCCCCAATTTACATATACATTATGGGATAATACCAGAATGGGCCCTAATTTACTTATACATTATGTGATAATAACAGAATGGGCCCTAATTTACTTGTACATTATGGGATAATACCAGAATGGACCCTAATTTACTTAAACATTATGGGATAATAACAGAATGGGCCCTAATTTACTTGTACATTATGGGATAATAACAGAATGGGCCCTAATTTACTTGTACATTATGGGATAATAACAGAATGGGCCCTAATTTACTTGTACATTATGGCAATGGCAAGTCAAAGTGCACTTTATAAATAGTACATGATGAGTCTTAATCCTTTTTTTCACACCACTTTTGACAAAATGGAAAGTTGTAACCTGATTTTCACTCGTTTCAGAAGGTCAAGTGCTCGCCTTTAATGCAGTCGAGATAAACCTGATTATGGAAATAAGAGTACACTTGGGAGGGCAATAATAGTACTATAATTTTGATCCAGACTGAGAATATCCATGATCAACCTGGATAGTAAGAGGTGTTACATTGAGCAATCTAGGTCACTGTGATTTGAACTACACAAAATCAACAGCATGCAGAGATTGAACTGGTCACACTGATAGTTACACTAACATACCTGTAAGTCCGATCCTCAACACTGGTTTTCTCCATATACACTGGAATGTCCTGTCTTGGTCTATCCATTTAAAATATGGCACAATTTCGTATAACTTGTATATGAAGAGATTTCTTTATGAAATATAGTTGAGGTACAAAAGAAGAAATATATACAGAATATCATGAAATACGGACAATTTTCATTGAACACAGTCAATGAGATTCAACAGAACATAAAATCATTAGTGCAAGGTAACAACTCGAGAAACTTCCAGATCCAAATTTGTTCCCACTTCATCAAACCAAATATTAAAACAATGCAAGATGCAGTACTTTGGGTTGAACATCTATTATCTTTCTCAACAATCAATCAATATTCCCTGCAATATAAATCAGCAATTCTACATAAATGTTGAATGCACTGGATATTTAACTTCTTAATTTAGAACAAATGCATTTTTTTATACAAATCTGATGTTAACACTAACTTTCAATTCTAGACTAAATCTTTAAAAAAAATAGTATCTATGTATTTTAGAGTTCATAAAACATTATAGTGAACATTGCTAATTCTGTGTGCATTGAATATTATATAACTGCTTTTCAAATTCTCATTTATCAAGTATGATTTTTTTCAAACTTTTACATGCCATCTAGAACTTGATCTAATTTGATAATTTACATTAATTCAATGTACATTCATGGGCAATACCGGTACACAGACAGTGACCTGATATCATAAATAAATTTTATCCAATGTGCCATCATCATTAAATATATATATATATATATATATATATATATATATATATATATATATATATATATATATACAGTGGGACCCCGCTATAACCTGCCCCATTATAACATGAATTCGGATATAACCTGGTCGTTCGTGGCATGGCTCCCGAAATTTCGGGTAATTTATTACAGGTATTTTTCTCAAAGACCAAAAAAAAAAAAAAAAAAAATAAATTTAAGTATGAAAAAAAAATACGTCAAGAGTTTAATTATCATTCTCATATTCGTCTAAACAGTGCAAAAAAGAATGTGTAGAAAATGTATTATCAAATTTCTTCTAGTTTTGTGCCAAAATAAACGTCGGAAATATGAACCAATTGCTGGGCCTACTGAGAACTTTGATCTTTGTTTATTGTTGATAAATTACAGCTCCTAAGTGTCAATATTATAATTACTGATTCATGAGTAATGAAGCCATCGTGTCTACTTTGTGTTTGTCTTGAATGCATTCCGAATACAATCGTTGCTCTAATAATCTCCGATATATGTTCTCTTAATTTCATACACAGCTAAGCAACAGCCAATGCGGCGGTTGATAAAAGATTCTCACCAGAATATATAAATCCTTTAATTAAAGTACATTGTTTATCATCAAAGTGAACTGCTGAGCTAAACTTGTTCAATTCAGGGGGAAACGTTTTTATACAGCATCAAAGAAACAAAGCCACCAGCATGTGCGCATGGCATAGCGGTGTTGTTTTATGCAATCTGTTGACTAGCAAATTCGAATTCTGCAACTGAGAACTATAATTGACATTGCCAAAAGCAAACGTGACATTAGCAGAAAGCAGCTAAAAATCAGAGTTTTTCAAAAAATAATAACTATTGACAGATGAGAAATGTAATGGTATAAAATGTATACGAAACTGAGGTCTCGGAAACGCTTAATTACGCGTATTTTAATGCAAATATTTGATCTGGAACACATAAATCACTCCATGCAGGAGTCCTCTGTACACATGCAAATAGCAGGGAGACAAAGTTAGTGTTGATTACGTTATCATTTTAGCTGTGCTGATATTTACAGTGACATAATTCAGTGGTTAAAATACAGCTAGTTCTGCCTGCTGTATTTATTAGAGTACATCAAAAGAACATGACGCAATAGCTGGGCGGCAAGTTCAAAGGACTTTGACTAGCAGCTTGGGTGGGAAAATGTGCTGAAATTTACAATGACTGAATTCAGAGACAGAAAGATCCTGAGAAGTACATGTAGTTATTATAAGAATACACTTTAGCTTCCATTATTTAATCTATGGACATGTACTATTTCATCATTCATTACGTACACCCGTTATGTAATTTTTGTTATTTTCTTTTCATTGAATTCAGTCACATAATGATCTGTGACAAACTTATTGAATATTATACATCTGTGTGTGGATATTTTCAATGGAAATATTTGTATTGTGGATTCAATGTATGTTACGAGATTCACTGGTGAGTACACGGTATTGATACTCTTTTCATGCAATAGATTATACATGTATATATAAATTAGACACGTGTATGTACCAATGCATGGTTCTCTGAATAAAGTAATATATTATATCTGCAATTTCTGTTACCACAGCAAATGTTTTTCTCATTTAATATATATTGATCAAAAATGGTAATTGTGCCATGCATTTTCGCACTCGTCTTTATGTACCCTCCCCCCCAATTAAATCCAAAAATGTGTTGGTATTGTACATGGTTGCTTATAACATGGTTCGGTTCATAACACGGTTGGATTCTATGGCTCCCAACTACCGTGTTATAGCGGGGTCCCACTGTATATATATATATATATATATATATATATATATGTATGTATGTATGCATTTGTATACAAAGTATACATATAGACTGTGTTTACAACTGGAGCATCATGCTAAAATTATTTGGTCTCAATGCTTAAAACTAATGTTTTTCATAATCTGTAAATTACTTGTTTGCATTAAATATTAAATATTAAATATTTCTCTGTCTCATTTTATTACATGCTTTTAGAATCTAATGCTGATGTGGGTTAAATGAATGTCATTTTATTTTCAAATAGTTTTCTCACATTAGGATTATCTGAAGCTAATTCTTCATAATCCTTTGTGGGAATTTCATTTTTGTCCGAAGCCACAAAATAGAAAAACAGCAATATTTTTATACAATAATTTATACTCTGTGTATGTAAGAAGCTGTTTACAAGAAAATCTGAAGTTAATATAACCCCTGCTCAAAGTCACAAGGATAATCTGTACCCATGGCATTATAAAAATATCAAACTACAGTGATAATCATTGCACAGAAATAAAATTAAGTGGCAGTGGAAGAATAATTAGTAGGTTAAATAATCTATTTAATGGCTAAGGAATATTTTTTTTAATCCTTCTGCAGATTTCTTTTAAATTAGCAAGTTTACTTACTACCTCAACCAATCAGGTGTGCCTTCTCAGATGAACTTATAAACATTTACATTCTGAAATTAACATGCTTCACAAAGAATGTGAAGCAACTTAAATTTAAAAACTTCATCTAAAAACAGTGGTATGTGACCTATAGCATATGCTGATTATTTTCCATCATTTATCCAATTTTAGGACAATTAAAAAATAGCTTCATTTACCACAAACTGGATAATACAGTATATATACTCACTGATAATTAAAGCCCATCTGGATAATACAGTATATATGAGTTTTACTAATTGATAATTAAAGCCCATCTGGATAATACAGTATATACACTCACTGATAATTAAAGCCCATCTGGATAATACAGTATATATACTCATTGATAATTAAAGCCCATCTACACACTATACAGACCCAGATCTGTCATCCCATAAAATGTGAGCAGATCTAGATCTGTGCAGTTTGCTGTAACACAAATAATATAGGCCCTGATCTGCTGGTGCAGTGGTCAATCAGAGTCAGTCTTGTGTGCAGTTGGACTTGACTTATAAGTGAATATACATGTATTTGGTATGTAGGTAAATAAATAAAATCATTTTTACTAAATATCTCAGGTAGTTAATATCTCTATCATGCAATAAGGTACCAAGTTAGAAATCAAGTTGATAGACTAGGACAATAGAGTTAGAATTAGAGTTGACAAACTTAGACAATTGAGTTCGAAATGGAAATGATAAACGATGAAAATAAAGCCTGAATTGTAACATTGACCTTTCTCTCTCTTAAACGATAAAAACAGGTGTGAAATCCCCACTTTGCATAAACTTATTTTGTTTCAAGTACTACTTACAAGCCCTCACTTGATAGGGTCATGTATATAATCTAATGACAAAGGGTTAAATGAAGAAAGATGTTCCAATACAAAGGAATGATTATCCAGATGGCAGCAAGTTGTTGTTCTTCTTCTATTTCTTCTTTTTTTTTCTTTATTTGTGTTATAATTATTTCGCAGATTTTGCTTACATGATGAAGCTAGTGTGACTAGAAAGCAGGTTTTATATGGATATATCCTCTTAAAATTCTAAGCAATGATTAAAATGAAGATTTCATTTCAATCATATCAGAATCCTTGAAAGATTCCATCTGGGATTCAATGCCAAAGTCATACGTCATGAGAAGCTGAAGTTTGCCAAAAAGTTGCAGTAGTCACTATTTTGTCATGATCTGCCTCCCTTCTGAGATGCAAAAGTCTCAAGAATAGGAAGCACACAACTATGAGATCTGCTACATGATTACAGAGATTCAATATGTCAAAGAATTCTCAAGCTGAGATACAATTCTTTCAGTGAATTGAAGACACTCTTGTGATTATCTCCAAAGCACATTCAGAGGAAGATGGACTGAACTCCATCAAATTTGTCCTTGCTGACAGAAATCCAATACATGTATTAGTGAAATGAAGTAATTCATGTCTAAATTAAAAATATAACTTGCCTGGTACATTTTGCAGTGTTTACTATTCCACAAATCCTTACATTGGATGGCTCCTGATTATCTTAAAATTGACTTCTAATTGGTGGAAAATGTAAAATCTTAAAGAAGTATCTTAGTTGCCATCTCATAAGACAATAATTTAAATGATTTTGTGTGTTTCTTATAAAAAGGAAACAACATACATATGTAATTGTAGGAAGCATCATAGAAGATTGGCCAATTCACCATGTATGAGATTTTTTAGATAACATCACCATTATTATTATTATTGATTATTATTGATTATTGATTATTATTATTATTATTATTATTATTATTATTATTATTATTATTATTACATTCTGGAGTAATTATTGTGCAATGATAAATGTTTCCAGTCTATCCATACTGAAGAAGTCTTTGACATTTTTAAGCTTAATTTTTGCAGTGGATGGAACCTCTGTATGAAACACACGTCTGTGTACTTAAAAGCACATATTGTTAACACTGAATGGGATTTATGTCGAAACAAAAGAGGTTTGCTGATACTCAGGTCTTTTAATTGCCTCGCTAAACCATGTAGCTAATCTGCTATTCTACTTGAAGACAGAAACTGCCTGAATGAAGGCTTGTCTTTCTTCTCCAGTAGATATATGGATGCCAGTTATCTGAAAATTACTGATGACAGAAGGACTAGTCAGCAAAATTCAGGCAAACAACTTCTTCAATCAATGTATTGATGGCTGAGCCTTCTCTTGTCATCAAAAGGCAATGAAGATGTCTCCTGCAATATCTGAGATGGTTCTGCAGAAGATGGCTGAGATTGGATGTAAACCACACTGGTAGTCATCCAGGTTGAGACTGCTGACTGAACTGTCCATTGCCATGGCAATGTTTCAGGTGTCTGTAACTGACATATATCATCACAGCAGGTAGCATGGTAATAAGCCATGACTTGCCATCCCATCTGTGTGTGATACTGGTCATTGATAGAATTGTGCTGATCTGAATCCAAAAATGTACAAGAACTACTTAAATCCATAATTGGTATTGATGTCTTCATGGTTAAGGACTGCCTTAGGTCTGTAACAGAAACTGGACACCATGGCATTAAATTGGTAATTTTTACTTTCAAGTGACATGATTCTATCATGGCACTATACTGGGGTGGCTTCCTTTCCTTGTGAGTGCCAATGCTCTGGTGCTGGGATCGGATATGTGATATTAGATCATTGTAAGAAGTGCCATTTGGAACTGGTGTTAGGGAAATTATATTTGGTACTGGTACAATCTATATCTGATAGAAGAGTCCAATCCTGACAGAACAGTGTTATCATTTCCCTCTTTTCTGTCCCAGGTTCATAGTGCTAGATAGTGTTAGGGCATAATGGATCCTATTACCCATCCTTAATTACATCAGATGAAGACTTGTCAGAGATGGTGCAGACCCAATATTGATCTGCCTCAAACATCATGAGAATTGAAGAAGGGCTGACATCATATCTATTTTATTAGATCTCATAGCACTGCAAAACTGTCGTTTATTCCTCTTGAAGATATTAAGTACATGCAAGACCATCATGTACTTGGTATATTACATGGTAATGTACCCATCTGGCACTTGGGTATATTACATGCAAGACCATCATGCACTTGGTATATTACATGGTAATATACTCATCTGGCACTTGGGTATATTATATGCAAGACCATCATGCACTTGGTATATTACATGGTAATATACCCATCTGGCACTTGGGTATATTATATGCAAGACTATCATGCACTTGGTATATTACATGGTAATATACCCATCTTGCACTTGGGTATATTACATGCAAGACCATTTTACACTCAGTAAATTATATGCAAAACCATTTTACACTCAGTACATTACATACAAGACCATTTTACACTCAGTAAATTACATACAAGACCATTTTACACTCAGTAAATTACATACAAGACCATTTTACACTCAGTACATTACATACAAGACCATTTTACACTCAGTAAATTACATACAAGACCATTTTACACTCAATACATTACATACAATACCATTTTACACTCAGTAAATTACATACAAAACCATCTTGCACTTGGTACATTACATACAAGACCATTTTACACTCAGTAAATTACATACAAAACCATCTTGCACTTGGTACATTACATACAAGACCATTTTACACTCAGTAAATTACATACAAAACCATCTTGCACTTGGTACATTACATACAAGACCATTTTACACTCAGTAAATTACATACAATACCATCTCGCACTTGGTACATTACATACAAGACCATCTTGCACTTGGTACGTTATATTACAAGACCTTGCACAAGGTACATAGCATGCATCTCAGACAGAAAAAGATCAAGAAATATTTAGAAATGCAGGTGATACTACAATTAAGTGTGAAACCAACTCATTAGTGTGGGTAATACCACTAAATGATAGGGGATATTTTTTGGGTCTCACTCATTAGTGTGGGTAATATCACTAAATGATAGGGGATATTTTTTTAGTCTCACTCATTAGTGTGGGTAATACCAATACATGATACAGGATATGTTTTTGGTCTCACTCATTAGTGTGGGTAATACCAATAAATGATACAGGGTATTTTTTTGGTCTCACTCATTAGTGTCGGTAATACCAATAAATGATACAGGGTATTTTTTGGTCTGACACTCATTAGTGTGGGTAATACCACTAAATGATAGGGGATATTGTTTTGGTCTCACTCATTAGTGTGGGTAATACCACAAAATGATACAGGATATTTTTTTGGTCTGACACTCATTAGTGTGGGTAATACCACTAAATGATACAGGATATGTTTTTGGTCTCGCTCATTAGTGTGGGTAATTATATACTACAAAATGATACAGCATATTTTTTTGGTCTGACACTCATTAGTGTGGGTAATACCAGTAAATGATACAGGATATGCTTTTGGTCTCACTCATTAGTGTGGGTAATACCACAAAATGATACAGGATATTTTTTAAGTTTCACAAACAGCATGCTTCTCAATGTTCAAAGGGAGATCACTATTGTCTTATTCCACCCTAAGTGGGTATGCAGGCAAATAGCTTGAGAGTGAATGATAAAAGCTTTAACCAATCATTCACATGATTAATAACAGTGACCCCTTAACCTACCCTGGTGTCTTGTGCTGTGGTCTTTTCCTATTCTCACTGTGGCTTGATATGGGCTCCAACCTTTAAAAAAAAATATTACAAAAAAGATTACTAGTACTTCCGTAACAGCAACACAGTACCGGTATATAAGACTCTGAATGATATACTACTGTTGGACCATAAGTTCTTTGATAGAATATGTTATTTTTCACTGTCAAGCCAGTAAATAATTATTCTTATTCTAAATGAAGATTTTGTAATTCTATCTGTGAATGGAATCTATTTACAAGATTTCTTTAGGGCAGATTTAAAGTACCAACTATCAATAATTAATTCTAATTCCGAAGAAAAAAATCTTTAAAAAAGGGTCACCTTGCAAGATTATATGATCAGTGAGTTGTTTATGCTCCCACCACTGGGAAATGAACCTGCAACTTTCTGGTCACAACTCCCTTCACCCAACAATTTTACCACTGGTCACTATTTCCATTGTCCAAAGTCTTAACCACTGAGCAATTGCAGCTTCTTAATTATGCAAACAAGGATTTTACTTAAAACAGTCCAAGTTCAAAACCCAAAAAGCCAATATAAAAAGGGCAAAATTGTAGCACTGGCATAAAATATCTAACTGGGTCATCTACATTTTAACAAAATTGTGTTTGCTTCCATTTTTTTGATAATTTGTAGTTTTTTTACACTGATACCTGGCGATTGCTACTTTAGCATGAACCTGAGTAAAAAGACAGGAACAAATAAATAAAAAAAATTCCCCTCCATCTCTATCCCATTCGTATCATCAGGGACTTCCCATCCATCTATATCCCATTCATATCATCAGGGACTCCCCATCCATCGATATCCCATTCATATCATCAGGGACTCCCCTTCCATCTATATCCCATTCATATCATCAGGGACTTCCCATCCATCTATATCACATTCATATCATCAGGGACTCTCCCTCCATCTATATCCCATTCATATCATCAGAGACTCACCCTCCATCTATATCCCATTCATATCATCAGGGACTCCCCCTCCATATATATCCCAATTATATCATCAGGGACTCCTCCTCCATCTATATCCCATTCATATAATCAGGGACATAACTGCTATAATTACTTGCTTTTAACTCAGTTCCAGCTGCAAAGAGCATAGACTCTGACCTACAACTGAATAAAGTACCAGCAGATCAGGGTCAATATTGTTTGTTCTACTGATTACTTTTTTTCAACTGCATAGATCCAGCACATAACACGATGGCATATCTGGGTCTATACAGTTTGCAGCTTGTCCTAATTTATAAAAGTGAATACATTTGGTATACTAGAGGCACTTGAGATACATCTTCAAACTATGTTCCAAAGATGTTCAAACTATATTCCAAAGATGTTCAAACTATGTTCCAAAGATGTTCAAACTATATTCCAAAGATATTCCAAAGATGTTCAAACTATGTTCCAAAGATGTACCCTCATTTCCTTGACCTTGTGTATTAGTCTGACTTTTTGGATATGACTACCATGACATAGTTCACTTCAGACTTTAAACTGTCAACATGATCAAAAAAATCTAAAGTCTAACCCAATTTTTTTCAAAAACGTATCTGCAGACAGACTAGCAGAATGGGTAAAAGTAAAGATTTATTATTTATATCAAAGTATGGATCATGCTATGTCAAGCATATATGTGGGAAAAAAACAGTTACTTAATGATGAGGTGGTTTACAAGCAGGAACTCTGGTTGAATCTTCATCTTCATAACCAAAGAAATTGTTTAAAAAATATATTGGCTGTCCAATTTGACTTACGGATAATGATTTTCAATATTTCAGGCATGGTAATTTCAATATTATTTTAGAAGACCAATTTATCAAGCATTTAATGTGGTCTGATATTATATCTCCAAAAGATCTAAACAAAGTATTCATTTCTCACAATGTGGTGCTGTTCTACATCAGAACTAACAGTATGATTGTGGTGATGTGTAACACCATGATTACCATTGTATGAATGTGGTGCTGTCTTATATCAGAATCAACTGTGTGAACGTGGTGATTCCTTAAATCAGAATTAAAATAGGATCAATGTGGTGCTGCCTTAAATCAGAATTATCACAGTATGATTGTGGTGCTGCCTTCCTTATACCAGAATTAACAATATCCAATTTACATGAGAATTGAGACAGTATGCATGTGGTACCAATTTAGATTAGTAACAGTATTAATGGGTTGCCACATTACATCAAAATTGAAGACATCAATGCAATGCTGCCTTACATCAGAATTAACAATATGAATGGGGTGCTGCTTTACATCAGAATTAACACAGTATGAATGTGGTGCTGCATGCGGTGCCACCTTACATCAAAATTGAAAATATCAATGCAATGCTGCCTTACATCAGAATTAACACAGTATGAATGTGGTGCTGCCTTTCATCAGAATTAACACAGTATGAATGTGGTGCTGCCTTACATCAGAATAAACACAGTATGAATGTGGTGCTGCCTTACATCAAAATTAACAATATGAATGTGGTGCTGCCTAACATCAGAATTAATACTATATGAAATATACTACATTTTTCATAAAGTGAGTGGTGTTGGTGTATTTTATTATCCATGTGATTTTAATCTTTTGGCTGTGTGCTAGCAATGAAATGCTAACAAATTATTCAAATCAGATAACTTTTTGTTTCATTTGCCAAGCATTAAAAAAAATTCTAAACCATAGTAAATAAAGAATGATAATACAGTAAACCTATCTTGAGAAACCACTGCTATGAGAGAACACCTGTTTTGTGAGACCAGAATCTCAATGAACAAATGTATTGATTATATAGTGTTATGTCCTGTTAGAAGAGACCACCTGTCTTGAGAGACCATTATTTTTTGGCAGAAGCAGTGGTCTTTCAAGACAGGTTTTACTGTATCTGAAAATTTTTGATCTCATTAATACATTTAATTTAATATTGAAATCATAAAACAGTTTTAATTACTCGGACATCAAAGACTTTTGCTTTTGTTGTGATTTTATGTAGAACAAGCAAAACAATTTCAGCACAATCAAATGCAACCTCAACATCGCATGCCACAGGAGACAGTCCATAATATTTCCTTCATCACCCATGACTGGCTGTGCAGAGATTTCCTTGTTTTTTCTGAGATAACATAAATAAAATAGGTCTTCATCAAAACAATGTAACATTCTGCAAAAATTAAATGAGAAAATGTTATTTCACATTCAAACAGCATGAAAACTTGTTGGCTCACAATGGTAAGAATATTTTACCTTCACTTACTGTGATTGGTTAAGCAAACATTCATATTCAGGTAAAATGAATATAACTTTTTGCCAGCATCCATAGGTGATGTAGGAACATAGCAGATTGTCCTCTGACTTGAGACAGCCATGGGTGATGTAGGAACAAAGCAGATTTTCCTATGGCTTAAGACAACCTTGGGTGATGTAGGAACATAGCAGATTGTCTCATGGCTTTAAACAGCCATGGGTGATGAAGGGATAAAGCTGATTGTCCTTTGGCTTGTGGCAGCTATGGGTGATGTAGGAACATAACAGATTGTCTCATGTATTAAGACAGTCATGGTGATGTAGAAACATAACAGATTGTCTCATGGCTTAAGATAATCTGGGTGATGTAGAAACATAACAGATTGTCTCATGGTTTAAGACACTCATGTGTGATGTAGAAACATAACAGATTGTCTCATGGTTTAAGATAGTCATGGGTGATGTAGAAACTTAACAGATTGTCTCATGGC
This sequence comes from Unio delphinus, assembly GCA_029339505.1. Lineage (NCBI taxonomy): Eukaryota > Metazoa > Mollusca > Bivalvia > Unionida > Unionidae > Unio > Unio delphinus. The sequence goes on along the minus strand of JAQISU010000021.1, from coordinate 976,382 downwards.
TTAAGACAGTCTGGGTGATGTAGAAACATAATAGATTGTCTCATGGCTTAAGACAGTCATGGGTGATGTAGAAACATAATAGATTGTCTCATGGCTTAAGACAGTCATGGGTGATGTAGAAACTTAACAATTTGTCTCATGGCTTAAGACAGTCATGGGTGATGTAGAAACATAGCAGATTTCTCATGGCTTAAGACAGTCATGGGTGATGTAGAAACATAATAGATTGTCTCATGGCTTAAGACAGTCATGGGTGATGTAGAAACATAACAGATTGTCTCATGGCTTAAGACAGTCTGGGTGATGTAGAAACATAATAGATTTGTCTCAAGGCTTGAGACAGTCATGGGTGATGTAGAAACATAATAGATTGTCTCATGGCTTAAGACAGTCTGGGTGATGTAGAAACATAATAGATTGTCTAATGGCTTAAGACAGTCTGGGTGATGTAGAAACATAATAGATTTGTCTCATGGCTTAAGACAGTCTGGGTGATGTAGAAACATAATAGATTGTCTCATGGCTTAAGACAGTCTGGGTGATGTAGAAACATAATAGATTGTCTAATGGCTTAAGACAGTTATGGTGATGTAGAAACATAATAGATTTGTCTCATGGCTTAAGACAGTCATGGGTGATGTAGAAACATAATAGATTTGTCTCATGGCTTAAGACAGTCTGGGTGATGTAGAAACATAATAGATTGTCTAATGGCTTAAGACAGTCATGGGTGATGTAGAAACATAATAGATTTGTCTCATGGCTTGAGACAGTCATGGGTGATGTAGAAACATAATAGATTGTCTCATGGCTTAAGACAGTCTGGGTGATGTAGAAACATAATAGATTGTCTCATGGCTTGAGACAGTCATGGGTGATGTAGAAACATAATAGATTGTCTCATGGCTTAAGACAGTCTGGGTGATGTAGAAACATAATAGATTGTCTAATGGCTTAAGACAGTCATGGGTGATGTAGAAACATAATAGATTTGTCTCATTGCTTAAGACAGTCTGGGTGATGTAGAAACATAATAGATTGTCTCATGGCTTTAGACAGTCATGGGTGATGTAGAAACTTAACAGATTATCATCAGTGACTTGAGATGATAATGCAACATGAGCATGTTAATAGTTTTAAAAAAAATACCTGTAAAAAATATTCAAATAACATTTCTGAATGCAAAATAACTATTTTTACACCAGTATAAATGCATGGATGGTAGAAATAAATAAGATCTACTGTTTTATATGTAAATTATGATTCCCTGAAACAATTTTCAACACATTGAAACCACAAAAAACCAGACAAATTATGCATACAGAAACTGTTATCTTATTAAGTTATGGTACCAATGCTACTTGTATTAGTGTTTACAATATACAATTGTAATACAAGTAATTTGAATGTACCACTGTAATATGTGTATGGGCTGAAATACCATAATGTGAGTCCAACTGCAAATTGCACAGACCAAGATCTGCCATTGCATAATGCATTGTCAGATCAGGGTCTGTGCAGTTTGTTAGAAGTAATCAGTAGAACAAACAACACAGACCCTTATATGCAAATGCATTATGCTGCAGTGGATCAAGATCTATGCTGTTTGCAGGTGGACTCTACTTGTCAGTGAGTATGTATGGTAGAGTATTGGAAGGGAATTGGTAACTACATGAGATGAAAAAATAACAAAATGACCAAAAGATTATTTCTAAGAATCCAAAGTAAGCACATTTCTTCATACAAAATTTGGCATAATCATAATTTCCTTGCCTTATTTCACCTAATATGTTCACAAAATAAGTTAGGTTACAAAAAGCCTTGGTCAAGCATTACACCTTAGATTCATATTAAAGATAAAAAGCACTAAATGTATCTTAGCTACTTTCTACAAACACCAGGAAAACCTTGTTAATCATGCAGTAATATTTTCCTAGCCAAATCAGAAGTCCCTTGAAGACAATGACACTCTCTTGGCCAAAAGGAATTTCTACGATTTCAAGATAAGACCATTTCTTCTTTTAAACTGCTTGTGTTGAAACCAATTTATACTCTTCTAATATTTGTGATCATTTACATGGTTTTTAAAATTATCCACTGTGACAGCCATTCTGTATGTAAGATAGGCACCATTTACATTTAGAACCAACTGGACATAATTACAAGCCAACTGGACATAATTACAAGCCAATAACTCCATGTGACTATGTCCATCCATACTTGAAATATTGCCACTATGGCAGCCAAATTCTAGGCTGATCAGAACCATTTTGAGTTCAAACGTGAGAAAGTGACAATAATATCTTCAAGATGGCTGCCATTGTAGCCACTCTGGGTTTTAGATCAGGATTATGACCAACTAGACATCAGATGAAGTTTTCTGGTGAAAACCCCTTGATGATATGATTTTCCATTTAGGAGAAAAAGCAATAACAAGATTTTCAAAATGGCTGCCAAGGTAGCCATGTTGGACATCAGATCATCACTATTTTAATTTCTGAACCAATAAGAAAGAGTCTTTTGATGGACAATTCATGTTGATGTGACCATTCCTTCCAAACAGCACTATTCATTTACATGTAGTTCCAACCTGACCACTTGAAAAATGTACATCTGAAGCCATGAAGTACTTTATATGAAGTACTGATAACAGACTTTAGTTAATGAATGGATGGATATCAAACAACAGAAGATGATAGATGATGGACAACAGGTCATCATAAAAGCTCTTCTGACCTATGACAATTAGAGCAAATTAAATTTAAATAAAATTCTAATTAAATTTAAATATTCTAATTTAATTTAAATTTAAATAAAATTCTAAATGAAAACTTAATAATAGACCAATATACATGTAGTAATAGAGATATTAGGAAGAACTATTAACATGCACTATTTCATACTGTCTCAAACAAATCAACAAGATGACTGAGATTATTGAAGGAACTAATGCTATTAAAAACAGAACCATGCAGGAAATCATGCTGGAAAATATCAAGGTCATGCTAGAAAAAAAGCTCATATTTGAGAATTTGTTATCAACCATCATTACTGCAACCATTACAGCACAGCTCTAACAATGATAATAAAGTTTCACAAATGTTTTTAATTTATGGCAAAACAAAGATCATTATGATCAACATAGCATTTAATATAAAAAAAATTCCAATGAATAACCAGAAATTATATGTTTTATCACACTTTGAGAAATGTGGTCATTCACTTCAAAACGTCATTATGTATAGGGTATAAATCAGTTTCAAAAGTTAGTTCAATGCAAACAAGAAAAGCACATTACATGTCCACCCAATGTTTAATTGTCTTCAATGGAGATAACAAGAAAAGCGCCTTATATGCTCACAGAGTAAAAAAAATGTGTGCAGAAACCATTTTCATTCTCTGAGGCAGTGACTTAAAAACTGGCAGGCTTTTAATCACCCTTAGTAGCATTCACAAAGTTTGGTCTAGGTCTGAGATGCTGAACTAACGTTACTCTGTGAAAATATTTTTTCTTCTGGCAGTGACCTTGGCCTTTGATATTTTCATCCCAAACTTATCAGTCATCTTCTTTACCCATAGTGCAAGCCATTCACAGAGTATAGTCCAGGTAAGTGATGCAACTCCTGGTAAATGATATAGACCTAATATTATTGCCTGGAAGCTATATTTCTTTTTCAATTACAGGTATCTTGACATTTGACCCCAATCATTAGACTTCTTTTTTAATCCAGGTGCAAGCCATCTATAAAGTTTGGTAAACTGCAGATGGTTGAGTGAATCTGCAGAAACCCATTTTCTTTATTTCCAGTCTATGACCTTAAACTTTGAGCATTTGACCCCAAATCAATAGGAATTTTTCTTTCCTAATGCAATCCATGACAAAGTTTGGTAACTGTAGATGGTTGAGTGAATCTGCAGAAACTGATTTTCTTTATTTCCAGTCTATGACCTTAAACTTTGAGCATTTGACCCCAAATCAATAGGAATTTTTCTTTCCTAATGCAATCCATGACAAATTTTGGTAACTGTAGATGGTTGAGTGAATCTGCAGAAACTGATTTTCTTTATTTCTAGTCTATGACCTCAAACTTTGAGCGTTTGACCCCAAATCAATAGGATTTTTTTCCCACCTAATGCAAGCCATGACAAAGTTTGATAACTGTAGATGGTGGACAACTCAAGTTACTAGTTTGAAGCAAAATTGTTAACAAAATGTTTCCACAGTAAATCTACGTAATTAAAACAATATTTTTCACAAGCCAACACCATATGCATCATTTTGAATAGATACTTAACATAAAAAACTTAATAATTATAAAAGAGTAAAGCTGTTACTTAAAAGCAAATCATTACCATGCAGACAGTTCACATGACAACCATATTTAACTTACTTGGGTACTGTACCACCATTTAATTGCCTACTTGGAAGAGGTCTCAAGTGAGCACTGAAGTAATAATGAGAAAAAAAAAGTTTTCATTCCCAAAAAAAAGTACATAATGAAATTTTTTATTTGTTAACTGAAACACTCACAAAGAAAAAGAAAGGCTCTGTTTAGGCTCTGTTTAGGTTCTATCTATTCTATCTATTCTGTTTAGGCTCTGTTTAGGTTCTATCTGTTCTATCATACTTTGCATACAAAACGTGAATTGAGGATGACGTTAGTGCAAGCTTCAAATCTTACTTGTCCCATAGAAACAAACATTAATTCTTCTTTTACATTTCTTGCAGCATTAAGAGAATAGCTTGCAGCTATGTTCATGCAAAATTACAGCCATTTCAATTCATGCAATGTTAAAGCCATTTTAATTCATGCAATGTTAAAGCCATTTTAATTCATGTGCTGTTAAAGCCATTTCAATTCATGTACTCTTAAAGCCATTTCAATTCATGAAATATTAAAGCCATTTCAATTCATGAAATGTTATAGTTATTTCAATTCATGAAATGTTATAGTTATTTCAATTCATGAAATGTTAAAGCCATTTCAATTCATGAAATGTTAAAGCCATTTCAATTCATGTGCTGTTAAAGCCATTTCAATTTATGTAATGTTATAATTATTTCAATTCATGAAATGTTAAAGCCATTTCAATTCATGTACTCTTAAAGCCATTTCAATTCATGTAATGTTATAATTATTTCAATTCATGTAATGTTAAAGCCATTTCAATTCATGAAATGTTAAAGCCATTTCAATTCATGTAATGTTAAAGCCATTTTAATTCATGTGCTGTTAAAGCCATTTCAATTCATGAAATGTTAAAGCCATTTCAATTCATGTACTGTTAAAGCCATTTCAATTCATGAAATATTAAAGCCATTTCAATTCATGAAATGTTAAAGCCATTTCAATTCATGAAATTTTAAAGCCATTTCAATTCATGTAATGTTATAGTCATTTCAATTCATGAAATGTTAAAGCCATTTCAATTCATGAAATTTTAAAGCCATTTCAATTCATGAAATGTTAAAGCCATTTCAATTCATGTACTCTTAAAGCCATTTCAATTCATGAAATATTAAAGCCATTTCAATTCATGTAATATTATAATTATTTCAATTCATGTAATGTTAAAGCCATTTCAATTCATATAATGTTTAAGCCATTTCAATTCATGTAATATTATAATTATTTCAATTCATGTAATGTTAAAGCCATTTCAATTCATGTACTCTTAAAGCCATTTCAATTCATGAAATGTTAAAGCCATTTCAATTCATGTACTCTTAAAGCCATTTCAATTCATGAAATTTTAAAGCCATTTCAATTCATGAAATGTTAAAGCCATTTCAATTCATGAAATGTTAAAGCCATTTCAATTCATGTACTGTTAAAGCCATTTCAATTCATGAAATGTTAAAGCCATTTCAATTCATGAAATGTTAAAGCCATTTCAATTCATGAAATATTATAGTTATTTCAATTCATGAAATGTTATAGTTATTTCAATTCATGAAATATTAAAGCCATTTCAATTCATGAAATGTTAAAGCCATTTCAATTCATGAAATGTTAAAGCCATTTCAATTCATGTACTGTTAAAGCCATTTCAATTCATGAAATGTTATAGTTATTTCAATTCATGAAATGTTAAAGCCATTTCAATTCATGAAATTTTAAAGCCATTTCAATTCATGAAATGTTAAAGCCATTTCAATTCATGAAATGTTAAAGCCATTTCAATTCATGAAATATTATAGTTATTTCAATTCATGAAATGTTATAGTTATTTCAATTCATGAAATGTTATAGTTATTTCAATTCATGAAATATTAAAGCCATTTCAATTCATGAAATGTTAAAGCCATTTCAATTCATGAAATGTTAAAGCCATTTCAATTCATGTACTGTTAAAGCCATTTCAATTCATGAAATGTTAAAGCCATTTCAATTCATGAAATTTTAAAGCCATTTCAATTCATGAAATGTTAAAGCCATTTCAATTCATGAAATGTTAAAGCCATTTCAATTCATGAAATATTATAGTTATTTCAATTCATGAAATGTTATAGTTATTTCAATTCATGAAATATTAAAGCCATTTCAATTCATGAAATGTTAAAGCCATTTCAATTCATGAAATGTTAAAGCCATTTCAATTCATGTACTCTTAAAGCCATTTCAATTTATGTAATGTTAAAGCCATTTCAATTCATGAAATGTTAAAGCCATTTCAATTCATGAAATATTATAGTTATTTCAATTCATGAAATGTTATAGTTATTTCAATTCATGAAATGTTAAAGCCATTTCAATTCATGTACTCTTAAAGCCATTTCAATTTATGTAATGTTAAAGCCATTTCAATTCATGAAATGTTAAAGCCATTTCAATTCATGAAATATTATAGTTATTTCAATTCATGAAATGTTAAAGCCATTTCAATTCATGAAATGTTAAAGCCATTTCAATTCATGAAATATTATAGTTATTTCAATTCATGAAATGTTATAGTTATTTCAATTCATGAAATATTAAAGCCATTTCAATTCATGAAATGTTAAAGCCATTTCAATTCATGAAATTTTAAAGCCATTTCAATTCATGAAATGTTAAAGCCATTTCAATTCATGAAATGTTAAAGCCATTTCAATTCATGAAATATTATAGTTATTTCAATTCATGAAATGTTATAGTTATTTCAATTCATGAAATATTAAAGCCATTTCAATTCATGAAATATTAAAGCCATTTCAATTCATGAAATGTTAAAGCCATTTCAATTCATGAAATGTTAAAGCCATTTCAATTCATGTACTGTTAAAGCCATTTCAATTCATGAAATGTTAAAGCCATTTCAATTCATGAAATGTTAAAGCCATTTCAATTTATGTAATGTTAAAGCCATTTCAATTCATGAAATATTAAAGCCATTTCAATTCATGAAATGTTAAAGCCATTTCAATTCATGTACTCTTAAAGCCATTTCAATTTATGTAATGTTAAAGCCATTTCAATTCATGTAATGTTATAGTTATTTCAATTTATGTACTCTTAAAGCCATTTCAATTCATGAAATGTTAAAGCCATTTCAATTCATGTACTCTTAAAGCCATTTCAATTTATGAAATGTTAAAGCCATTTCAATTCATGAAATGTTATAGTTATTTCAATTCATGAAATGTTAAAGCCATTTCAATTCATGAAATGTTAAAGCCATTTCAATTCATGAAATATTAAAGCCATTTCAATTCATGTACTCTTAAAGCCATTTCAATTCATGTACTCTTAAAGCCATTTCAATTCATGAAATGTTATAGTTATTTCAATTCATGTAATGTTAAAGCCATTTCAATTCATGTAATGTTAAAGCCATTTCAATTCATGTAATATTATAATTATTTCAATTCATGAAATGTTAAAGCCATTTCAATTCATGTACTCTTAAAGCCATTTCAATTCATGTAATGTTATAGTTATTTCAATTCATGAAATGTTAAAGCCATTTCAATTCATGAAATGTTAAAGCCATTTCAATTCATGAAATGTTAAAACCATTTCAAATCATATAATGTTTAAGCCATTTCAATTCATGTAATATTATAATTATTTCAATTCATGAAATATTAAAGCCATTTTAATTCATGTACTATTAAAGCCATTTCAATTCATGAAATGTTAAAGCCATTTCAATTCATGAAATGTTAAAGCCATTTCAATTCATGTAATGTTAAAGCCATTTCAATTCATGTAATGTTATAGTTATTTCAATTCATGAAATGTTAAAGCCATTTCAATTCATGTGGTGTTAAAGCCATTTCAATTCATGTGGTGTTAAAGCCATTTCAATTTATGTAATCTTAAAGTTGTTTCAATACAAATTGTCCACATTTACATCATATCTTCATTCTAGGAATTTTCAATAATTTATGATCTGTGAACTAGAGATGGTCTAAATTTTAAAGAAAAAAGCAAAAACACTTTAGCAGTATAGGCTTTTGAGGCAGTGTTGGACCTTTATGTCTTCTGTGTTTTCATTACAAACAGAATTTGGGGAAAACATGTTTTGGAGAAATGCCAAAATCATGTATATGTATTATGAATGTAATTTTAGTAATTTTTAAGTAGGAAATAGTTTAAAACTACAATATATCAAAGGCAAAAGTAGTTCTAATTACATGTAAAACTACAATATGTCCAAGGCAGAAGTAGTTCTGATTACATGTAAAAGCCATTATAATGTGAAGCTTCTGGTCTATGGAATAACATCGCGATATAAATCTCGGAAAATGTCAAACAAGTTATATGTTACTTTCTCCAAAAATTAAACAGTGCTGACTGTGTTCAACAATATTGTAACTTGTCTGAACTTGATAGGTTTTCTTTTTTTTTTGTTAACAAATATAATGCTACAATTTTTTTAAGAAAATTTTGGAAGTTAAGGCAAGATTAAATATAGTCTGGGATTAAAAATTTGCTAGGGATACAAATAATAGGCTTTTCAAAGAGCATGTATTTAAGATGTTAAAGAGAAGTCACCTTAAATTAAATGGGAACAAGCTGACATCTCATCATAAGTGGAATTGTGTTTTAACAAATCACATTAAAATGGATTTTCTGTGTAACTTTCCTGACAGTTTCATAAGGTGTGGTCATCACAGTAAATCATTAATGGACAGGAGGGGGGAGAGGATCCAAATATGCACAGAAAAACCAGGAATTATCCATGAATGAATCCAGACAGAAATCAGAATGTATGACATTTTCTCTGACAATACATACCTTAAGGTATAATATCTCCTTAATAAACATATAACTTTCTAAAAACCATCAATATAACATATCATATATACCTGCTCTTAAGATGAATCCAAATGCAAACTGCATAGACCCAGATTTGCCATCACGTAATGTGCTGGAAGATCTGGATCTGTTCAGTTTATTAGAAGTCATCAGTAGAATGAACATTATAGACCCTGATCTGCAGTTGCATTATGCTACAGCAAATCATGATCTTTGTTGTTTGCAGTTTGACTCAACTTATAAGCGAGTACACACTTTACATTTATTCATTATTTTATTTAACTTGCCTGCAGTATCAAAGCAATACACTGAAACAGTCTAAACCAATGTATTTCTTGCCTGTATAAATATTCTTCAAATTTCAAAAGCTTCATTTTTCCATAACCTTATAACTGTCAAACAACTTAACTCTCATCTCAGTGAAAAATTATTTTAAACCTTTTGTCATAATTTATTTTCATATAAAGACCCCAATTTAAGCATAACACCTAAATGTGCAAAGGTAATTCACTTCACCTAATGTCAAAAGGTAATTCATGTTACCTAAATGTGAAAAGATCATTCACTTCACCTAAATGTCAAAAGATCATTCACTTCACCTAAATGTGATAAGGTAATTCACTTCACCTAAATGTGAAAAGATCACTCACTTCATCTAAATGTGCAAAGGTAATTTATTTCCGACATTTGATGATTATGAACAAAATTATAATCTATATACTAAAATAAAATGATAACACTGAAGTATATTATTTGGCTAAAACAAGAAAAGTATATCATCAAAACAACATTGTCATTATCTGCATATGGAAATGGAGTGGAGTTTGATTGGAAACAGGAGTGGATTTTACTGTTGCCTTTATCTAAGTGGACTCTATATAACTGATTCAGCATGATAATGTATGACAGGTGCATGGCTATTACTGTGATGATTGATGAAAGGTAATTGGGTATTACTGTGATAATGTATGACATGTACATGGTTATTACTGGGATAATTGATGAAAGGTACATGGTTATTACTGTAATAATTGATGAAAGGTACATGGTTATTACTGTGATGATTGATGAAAGTTAATTGGGTATTACTGTGATAATGTATGACATATACATGGTTATTACTGGGATAATTGATGAAATGTACATGGTTATTACTGGGATAATTGATGAAAGGTACATGGTTATTACTGTGGTAATGTATGACAGGTGCATGGTTATTACTGTGATGATTGATGAAAGGTAATTGGGTATTACTGTGATAATGTATGACATGTACATGGTTATTACTGTGATAATTGATGAAAGGTACATGGTTATTACTGTGATAATTGATGAAAGGTACATGGTTATTACTGTGATAATGTATGACAGGTACATGGTTATTACTGTGATAATTGATGAAAGGTACATCGTTTTTTATGCAATTATAGCAGTAGATGAAAGGTAATTGGGTATAACTGCTATTGTAGATTAAAGGTACAAGACTATTGTTGTTTCATAACTGTGAAGATTATTACAAAGTGCAACTTGGCAACCTTTTACACATCCAAACTTCTGATTATTCTCAGAATGAAAATTTGCCAAGTTTAGCTGTGCCATTTTTTTCAAATGCTGATAAGGGTATTGTCCAGATCATCTATACATCTATCAATATCAGTTTGTGTAGGTAAGCTCATCCTCAGACATATTCTCACACATTTTCTCTCCATCTGCACTGTTGTTTTTCTTATCAAATCATAAACAATTTAATTTTTGGTAGATTTTATGGTTAGGTTTCAAGCATGTAATACTGACTTGCCTAAAATACATGCCATTACAAAATAATAGAAACAGCTGTTAGACATAAAGTCTACCATACTACTATAACCACAATGTACGAGAGTTGCAGGGTTTTAGGCATGTACTTTTGGGCAGAAGCACATAGATATCTCAGATCTGTGTAAGATAACAAGTTACCTTTTGTAAGCATTTGTATCAAGAGGCATATGGCATTGTACAAGAATTGTAAGAACAGATATTAAAGATATTGATAGCATGAAGTTAGTTATCACTCTGCAGTCCATCGACTTTTTCTCTACATAGTTCCTTACCTATTGACTCTGTAGCTATCAGGAGCTCTCTGGCGTACAGGACTTGTGTAGGCGGCACTGCACAAGATTAAATTATTAAATTACTGACAGTCATCAAATGGAGTGTCAAAGTTTTGACATGAAATTTAAAATTCATACTCTTGCTTTGTGAGAAAATAATAAATTGCACTGCATTCACCTTTGATATCTGAACAAGAGTCCCAGTCATGCCTCAGATCACTCACCTGGTTTACATAACAGTGACCATTTCACTAACCAGGCTTATGATTAGGACCAGGTAGTGTAGGAAGACATTGTATGTAAACTATCTCCAAAGTTTTATACTATCTTAGATTTATCTAGTATTTAATAAAATCCTGATGTGTGTGTGTGTGTGTGTGTGTGTGTGTGTGTGTGTGTGTGTGTTTGTGTGTGTGTGTGTTTGTGTGTGTGTGTGTGTGTTTGTGTGTGTGTGTGTGTGTGTGTGTGTTTGTGTGTGTGTGTGTGTTTGTGTGTGTGTGTGTGTGTGTGTGTGTGTTTGTGTGTGTGTGTGTTTGTGTGTGTGTGTGTGTGTGTGTGTGTGTGTGTGTGTGTTTGTGTGTGTGTGTGTTTGTGTGTGTTTGTGTGTGTGTGTGTGTGTGTGTGTGTGTGTTTGTGTGTGTGTGTGTGTGTGTGTGTGTGTGTGTTTGTGTGTGTGTGTGTGTGTGTGTGTGTGTGTGTGTGTGTTTGTGTGTGTGTGTGTGTGTGTGTGTGTGTGTGTTTGTGTGTGTGTGTGTTTGTGTGTGTGTGTGTGTGTGTGTGTGTGTGTTTGTGTGTGTGTGTGTGTGTGTGTGTGTGTTTGTGTGTGTGTGTGTGTGTGTGTGTGTGTGTGTGTGATATGGGGTTTTAACATATCTTTTTTTTTAAATCTGTCACACGGCTATGATGTTTATATTGTGAAAGTTTATAATGATGCCTATTCCTGGAGTATCATGCCACAGACAGGTGGCATCATGTCCCACCTAGTCACATTATCCTGGCACCAGGTTGAAAAGTCCTAAACCGTTAGTATGATTTTGCCAGATTTTGAAACCAGATCCTCTAACCTCAAGTGTGATTAAAATCTGATGAGAAATGTGACTTACAGAAGGATCAAGATCACCCCATTAATATGTGTGGATCTCAAGTTCAGCCAACTGGATGCATTTAGATTATCTCATTAATATGCATGGAACTTGATCATTTTCGAATCCATTCAATATTGTGACCCCATACTGTAAGTAGAATTAAAACCAACAACAAATATGGCTTCCGAGAGGAAATCAGTTTAGCCAATCAGATGCATGATCACCTCATTAGTATGCATGGATCATACTTATTATTGAAGATGTGAAATTATAATCACATAAACGTGTATTCCAAGTTTGATAAAAATTGAATCAGAAATTTAGCTTCCCAAGTGGTAAAACTAAAGCCAATCAAATGCTAGATCACCTCATTATAATGCATGGATCTTACTTATTAATGAATCAGAAATATGGCCTCCAGAGTGGTAACAAGATTAGCCAATCATATACAACATCACCTCATGAACATGTACAGATTTTGCTGATTATTGAACTGGTGGAGGAAGAACCCGGGAAAACCCCTGGAAAGAACCACCAACCAACAAGGAGCTAATGGCAAGCTTTCTCACATAACTACATAAGCCGAATCTTAGACTTGAACCCACGCAGACAGAGTTGAGATGGCAGTGATCCGTAATGGAAAGCGCTTTAGACCACTTGGCCACTCGGGGCCCTGACTCTAAGAGTGGTAACAAGCACTTGTTGACAAATGGATGGACAACAGACACAGGATCATACCATAATCTCTCTGGATTTTACGGACAGGTCAGCTATTGCAAACTGGTAATGTGTTTATGGAACACAAATGCCCTTCCACACTGATCTATAAATGTAACACATTACTAGATACAGACAGACAGACAGTCTGCAAGTAAGAACTTTTTTTTCAACAAATAATTCTTGTAAATATGATTTATCTTTGTTTTCTCTCCTAATCACTGTGTTTTTAAAAGTAAGACCTATCAGAAATTTGTTACCTTTCTTGTGATAACATAGTAGATGGGGTCCACAATCATCTGATGTGCTATATGCAGAATTACATAATAGTAAGACCAGTGTTATATACTGAACCATGGTCAAATAAGAATATTTTTAATTTGTGAAATAATAGATTTTAAAAAAAAAAGCTTCATGTAGTTCTTTTTTAAAAATCCATGTTGGTGTATATCGTTTTTATCATTTGCCATATGTTTCATAGCAATAAAGCGTTATATCCAGAATAGCATTATTATAAAATAAGAAAAAGCTGTATACTGTGTTAAGCAGGCTAAAAAATGCTAAAATAAATCAATTACTTTTGCAAATTTAAGCAAAATATCAAGGCTTATATTTACAGTGGATAAACGACAGTATGTACAAGACATTTTTTATTTTCACAAATTAAAACAAATATTAAATGTAATACTGAGTGGTTTTGTGCATGAGTTTAACAAATCCACCAAGTGTTTTCATTGTCTTTCAAAGATTTACATGTAATTTTGACTCCTTCTATGTTGAAAAAATTCCTTATAGTTGAGGCAAGTTTATAAAATGTTGCTTCATAGCTCTATGTAACAATATAGCTAGTTAATTAAAAGATAACATATATTGCTTTATATTATCCTTATTACCGATATTGTTTTTATTATTAATATCATCATTATTACTATCGCAAATTACCTTTCTGGTTTGCTTTGGAAACTATTGGCCAGGAATGGATCAGATCTGAAAAGAATTGATTCAATTCAATTCATTTTATATTTTTTGTGAGAATTAAACAAAATACAGTAGAACCCATCTTGTAAGATTGCATCTTTTGCCAAGCAGTTAAGGTCTCTCAATGCATGTGGTCTCTCAAGACAGGTGGTCTCACATAGCAGTGATCTTTCAAGACAGCTCTTACTGTAAATGTTTTGTAAATGTTTTTGTCTACTATCTTATCAAAACAATACATTAAAAACTGAAGGTTATCATCAGATTAATTCATACTGTAAACTATATGGCACAATCAGGATGCATTGATAAAAATACATTAGATATATCTTACTGCAAAAAAATCACCGGTAATACATTTTTCTAAATCTGGTGAGCAGTGTCAGAGATGTTTTTCTATGTTTAGTAACACCAGCTATATTTGATTAGTTAACTGGTATTTTTTGTTGAGACTATAAAGACTGTGATGCAAGTATAAATTCTGCCAAATTTTTGTCAAATTTGGTTGAGTAGGTTTTTTTTGAGTATTCATTTAAAAAAAAGCATAATTTTAAGTAACAGAAATCATGTATTATGATGGATTGACACTTCTTGTACAAATTTGAAATGTCTTTATGAGAAATTCGGTTGAACAATTTTTTTAAAAAGTTGTTGTTTTAGTAGAAAAAATACATTATTTATTCTGTTTTAATATTCAGTGTCATGAAGAAAACAAACTGACTAAAACCTAACATATCAGTGCACTAGATGATCAAAACTGACCTGCATAACACAACCTGTTTAAAAACTAACATATCAGTGCATAAGATGGTCATAATTGACCATCACAATTACTCTTCTAAAGCAACATTAACTAAAGTGTTTGCCCTGCATTGCAGCAAACAAAACAAAAGGGAAGTAATGAAAAGTCAAAGATTTACAGTATTTCAATGGTTCTGACTGTTCTGAAAGAAAACAAAGACCATTCAGACTATTTAACTTACCCCTGTTCTGATGTTTTCTTTGGGACAATTGGTTTATGCCTAAAACAGAAAAAAAATATTTACTTTATTTATACAATTAACAAGAGGAAAATGACAATGATAACAAAGTTCACATTACAGTATTTCTTATAAATGTACTATCCAAAATAAATATAATAAAAAGCCTAAGTTAATTCCTAAATAACAAATTAAATCAAAAACCAACATTGCAAACACATTGATTCTACCGTGATCCTGCAGTTTGCTTTTGTGACATTATCACATCTGACCCTAAACAGACTTCTTCCCACAAAGAAAATGTAAAAGAATAAGGTACAGCATTACAATAAAATTCCAATGCTGAAACTAGCTACAGGTAAACTCATGAAATTGCAAGTAGTACCATAAACCAGTTACATGGTAGATCAGTGTAAACAGTAACCAATGTTTGAAACTGGCTAATTCTATAAATCACATATAGTACCAAACACCAGTGACACCATAGATCTGGTGCAAGCTGATCTGATTATATATGTAATTAAAATGTCTGCTGAAAAAGCTTGTAAGTTCTGCAGTCACAAAAAGTTAAAGTAAAAATTGTACTTAAGAAAATAAAAATAAAAACTTATAAAATCTCATTTGAGTAGCATACACTATTTTACCAGCTCATTTACATAAATCTCATTTGAGTAGCATACACTATTTTACCAGCTCATTTACATAAAATCTCATTTGAGTAGCATACACTATTTTACCAGCTCATTTACATAAAATCTCATTTGAGTAGCATACACTATTTTACCAGCTCATTTACCAAGTAGATCAACCATTTTCTGATTAATGATACTAACATTATCTTAACAGAATGATGAATGTTCATCAAATGTAAAAGACTGATGAAAAATGAAACAAGAATTCCATGGTGTATTGTCTCTCTAATCTACAGTGACAAAATCATCCAAATACAGGAACCTCTGGAGCAAATGAGCAAAGCATGTCAAACTGATAAATGTCTAATGAATGTAAGTATTCTTCACTTCTTTTCCAATTTTATAACTAGCAGAAATGGAGCTGAATACAACACATGCCATTAGTAGTGCATCTCAATCAAAAAATGTTAGTTGAACACAAATACATTAAAGGTAGGTCACTGTTACTGACAATCACATTTAAGCATAATGAATAGTGCCCCTTAACAGTACTCCAGATAAGTTTCAGGTGTTATTGACCAAGAACCTATGAATGCAAAAATCATCAGGATTTTGCCATGACATGTTCAATTCAAATATGATATCTGAAAAAAATTAGAGGAATGGTCAGCAATTTTCTTATGAAAATATACCCCACCTGTCTCACATTTCACCCTTAGCCCCTTGATGGAGATGAATATGATGTAAAAAAAAAAAAAAAAATAATTCAATTAAAACTTGAAAATAGTTTTGTTGTGAAGACTACATTCAAGTCTTATTTTGATTACCATAACATGTACCAAGTTTTACAGCAATGCACTTAAAACTGCAGGTACAGTTGCATTCAAAATATGTTGTCACATATTGTATCTAGGGATAAATAGAAAAGGGCAATAACTCTTACAAGAATTGGCTACCTTAATGATACATATTCATTGAAACAATATAAAATGCTACATAACTTGTTTTTAGTGTATTCAAATAAAACAAACATATAAAAGCTAATATTCTATTACAATACTGACATCGATTTATCAATTTATCAACTACTAGAAGTAGTGTTAATCTCTAGGAATGAAAGACACTAAGAAAATGAACAAATGCAGTCGATGATCATTACGCATGCTATCATACATCATTGGTTAATTCTTCTTGTTATTGTAGGATTTTAAGCCATTGATCAGCACATGATAGGCTATACATGGCAGCCAGTATTAATGGTGGAGGAAGAACCTGGAAAAAAACTCAGAAAGAACCAATGACCCATGAGAAGCTACTGGCAAACTTTCCCACATACCCACATTGGCCAAATCGGAGACTCTAACCCACGCTGACAGAGGTGAGATGGCAGTGATCTGTTTTGGGGAGCACTTTAGACCACTTGGCCATTAGGGGCCCCGATTTGGTTATTTAAACTGTTGGTTTGGGGTAACAGCACAAACTGCAAAAATTAGACCCTCACAAAAATTTCTGAAACTCCAGCATTTTTGTTTTTAACAATTTTAAGTGGCCAGTTATGTATTTCATTTTATATTAATATGCTAATTGATTTAATCAATTAACCTGCATTTTAAAATTAGCAGGTCTCATTGCAGTAATGTCATAAACTTACTATAAAAATTTTGTCTTCTTTTAAGTCTCAAAAAACCGAAATCATTCCTCAACTTTTCTTTGCCTTTACAAATTAAAATATTCCCAGGTATACAAACTTGGAAAATTATATTTTCATCCTTTCTGTTATCTCTTTCTCACATCAAAAGTAAAATGTCATCAGAAGTGTTACAAACAGGATGAAGTAAAATCTCACTTTTGGAAAGAACAACAAACATACATAAAATTGAGCCTTGAACCTGTCTCATCTCTTTCTCTGAGCTAGTTTTTGATCTAATATTATTATCATCAGCAAATAATTTGGTCATATGACTATTCAAAATTTTAGAAAGAATTTTTTTGGTCAACCTTTGAATTCAAAATAATTAATGTTTTGATACTAGAGACTTCAAAAGATTTTTTTCTTTTCAAAAGTTCATGTATTATGGATAAAATGTCTTTATGATCAGCCTTTATGCGCCCTTCCATAGTGTATGGAGGATCATGTTAGGTACATGGTATATGGAGGTTCATGGTATATTAGACTTCCGGAAAGATGGCCGCCATCGCTTAACTGTTCGAGGAAGGCTCTTCCGATTTTGTGCTATTTTTCATCATATTTGTGCTTGTTGTCTATCTTCGTCTACATTATTGTGTTTCATCATGCATTGACTGTTCAGTTTTGTATGTGTTAATTTATCTCCTTGTTTTGGAAATGAGAAGAATTAGAATTTTTCTCAGCTGTTTTGTTCTACTGTTAATCATCAACCATTGTGTCAACTGTCCCAGGGATACCACTACGTATTGCATTATTCAACGCTCAATCAGTAGGATCACCGGAAAAGTGCACTAAAATAGTTAATTTTATCAATGACCAGAATATCGACGTCTTCTTCCTGACAAAAACATGGTTATGACCATCAGGCGATGAACCTAAGTGGGCAGATTTATCACCCAGCAATTACTCCATCAAGTCATTCCACAGCAACTCTCACGGAGGTGGAATTGCTGTCATTACAAAGAATTCCATGATCAAATGTCTTATGTACAACACACCCATCAATTTCTGCCACACATCGTTTGAACTAGTTCAAACAACGTTCACACTGGAACAAAGGTCAGTACATTTTTTTCTGTCTCTACTGCCCTCCTCCTAGTAGAAAAAACAAGCTGACTGAATCTCTCTTTTTGTAGCAGTTTCCAAATCTTCTGGAGTATGGGAATTTGATAGGTGGTAACCTAATTATTCTTGGAGATTTCAACTTTCACTTTAACTGTCCTGGAAAACCATACGCATAAAAACTCCTAGATTCCATTCATGTTTTCAATCTTAAACAGTCAGTTAACCAACCCACCCATAAACTTGGTCACATTTTAGACTGGTTTCTTTATAGACCTGATGATAACATTCTGCAATCCACCCTCATATCCCACGAACTTGCATCGGATCACCTCTGCATAGTATGCCATCTTAATGTATCAGTCCCTAACCCTCCAACTCTATTTGCTACTAAGAGAAACCTCCGTATGATAAATAGAACCAAATTTATGCATCACATTCAAGAAAACTTAATAACTTTCTTACATCCAACAGTGGAACAACTTGATAATTGCCTGCATTCATTGCTTGAAAAACATGCCCCAGCCACCAAATGCAGAGTATCAATAAAAAAAAAGTGTTCTCCATGGTATAGCAGTGTTAGGGACCAGCTTTGCACTACTAAAAGACATCATCGAAAAGCAGAGAGGCTTTGGCTTTCCAACAAACTCACTATTCATAAACAAATCTATGAAGTCGCTAAGAAGAATGTCACAAACATAGTCCATTTAGCAAAATTATCCCACTACAGTACGAAGATCACGGAGAATTCCAGCTGCAAAGAGCTCTTCGAGATAACTAACAAACTAATGTCGAGGAATAAATGTACACCACTTCCATCTACCTTCTCTCCAGTAGACCTTCCAGACCAATTTGCAAATTTCTTCCGTGACAAAGTACAAACCATTAGAGATTCGCTTGACAGCACAATTTCAACTGACTCATCACCATACAGTTATGATGCAGAATTTCAGCGACAACCATTAGGAGCATTTGAACCTGTTTCTATTGATTTAGTACGGACAATCATGACGAAAAGTGCACCAAAGTCTTGTGAACATGATCCAATTCTGACATCACTGCTGCTTGAGTGCTTAGACCCAATATTGCCTTCCCTAACTGATGTTATTATTATCTCTCTCTCATTGGGGGAATTCCCATCATTTTTCAAAACTGCCATCATAAAGCCTCTGCTGAAAAAACCAACACTGGAACATAACAATTTAAATAACTACTGCCAGGTTTCTAATCTCCTATTCATATCAAAAATCTTAGAAAAGGTTGTTCTAACCCAACTTGTATCTCATTTAAAATCAAACAGTCTTTTTAGCAATGTATAGTCTGCATATCCCCCTTGCCACAGTACAGAAACTACTCTTCTGAAAGTATTTAATGACATTCTCTCTGCTGGATTTATCTGCAGCATTTGACACAATATACCATGATATATTACTTCACCGTCTCCAGCATGTATTCGGCATTCAGAATATAGCCATACAGTGGTTCAAGTCCTACTTAGTGAACAGGACACAAATTATATCTGCAAATGGAATACATTCCAGCCCAGTTGACGTATGTTGCAGTGTTCCACAGGGATCTGTTCTTGGACCTGTTGTCTTCATTCTGTACACTCAGCTGCCCTCAAGTGTCATAGATCATCACCCAGTGTCTCACCAATTGTACGCTGATGACACCCAAATATACAAGTCTAGCCACCCAACTGAAGTTGATTCTACCATCCATGGAGTACAGAGGTGCATTTCTGATGTGAAATCATGGATGACATGTAACAAGCTGCAGATGAATGATGATAAAACTGAGGCTATTTTGATCATGACATTAAGACTTTCTCATTCACATTCTTTACCTAAGTCAATAAATATCAGCAACACCAACATTAAATTCTCAGTCAGTACAAAACCTAGGTGTTACTCTAGACAGTACTCTCACATTGCACCAACATGTCATGAACATATGCAAGGCTGCATATCTTGAACTGAGACACATCAGTTCCATTCGTAAATATCTTTCAGTTGATGCCACTAAAACACTTGTTCCTTCATTAGTACTTTCAAGACTGGACTATTGTAACTCAATTCTGTCTGGTTCATTACAATATTTACCCCAGAAACTTCAAAAAGTTCAAAATACAGCTGCACAGATCATCTTTAGAGTACCTTGATCAGGGCACACCTCACCACTGCTCTGTACCCTACATTGGCTATCAATTCTATACAGAATCAAGCACAAAATTTGTTCTCTGTGCTATGATTCACTGACAGACTCCAGTCCAACATACCTATCCAGCCTCACCCATGTATATACACTAGCTAGATACTTATGCTCTTCTTCTGACAATCATATACTCATTGTTCCAACTGTGAAAATGAAGTCATATGGACAATGTTCTTTTGCATACCAGGGCCAGGCTATGCGGAATGAATTGCCCATTGAAATTAGACACAAAGACACAGTGGTCCCCTTTTAGAGTGCTCTTAAAACTCACCTGTTTCGACTGCAGGGATAAACTTAGAGACCTAATAATGTTTTGTTTCTTATATGTTTTCAGTATGATTTTATGTTTTCCAATTTCAATGTATTTGACATTTGTTTTTCTGTTGTGTAGTCATATCATTATAGATGGTGTAAAGCACTTAGAGCTTCTAAAGATTAGGTGCTATACAGAGTCCTCATTATTATTATTATTATTATTATTATTATTATTATTATTATTGTTACTATTTTTAGTATTATTATTATATGGAGGTTCATGATATATGGAGGTTCATGGTATATGGAGGTTCATGGCATATGAGACCTTTACGGAATAATATGAATTATTCATATCCGGCCCTTCAAGATAATGATATATGTTTCCTAGGTTTCTTTTATTGGGAAATACATTGATACTGGTCTTGTTACAGGACTTTCTGTCAGTAGTAATTTTGCAAATGATCACATATCTTCCTAATGTTCAGCAATGACAAAGTCTTACAAATTAATCCAAAAGGGCTACATGTCAATGCTTTGATAAAGGCAGATACTTAATGCTGAACTTGTTTTGGAGGAATTACAATTAAGAACAAAAACTTTCTTAGGGTCAGGGAGTTTTAGTCAGGATAAAATAAATGGATGAGCACACAAATATTTGCACCATTTTCAATAGGAATTCAGATGTTCAAACTTTTTTTATCTCTAATGTATGCCACATTCAAATAAAACACAATACAACATTTGTAATATTCAACTTACAATAAATCTGTCTTCTTCTCAGATGGTACTACTTTTGTTTTGGCATCATCTTTACGACAACAACCTGAAATATACAAGATTTGATACCTATCACGTATCATTTCTCCTATCATAGGTCCAGACAGATTTACTTAAAGATCTTCCATATAATAGTTCACCGGTTTATCATTTTAGAAAAAAAAGAAAATATCCTTACTTAAAATTTGTTTGAAACTATGCAAAAAGGGAGTGAAGAAGGATCATTGCTTCATCATACAAGGTTTATGTGGTTATAGCAGCTTATCAACCAGAAGTACACAGCCAATACATAAAATCCTCTCTCACATCCCACCATCCTACATTTGCCTAACCTTCAGGGAATGACACACCATGACTCTACCATCTAACACAGCCCAACTTAAAGTGGATTACACAATGATATTACCATCAAACACCAGCCCAACTTAAAGGGAATTACACATCATGATTCTACCAGCCAACCCAGTCCAGCTAATACAGAATCACATATCAAGATTCTAACATTATCCTACTCTAGCCCAGTAACCAGATAATCACACATCAAGATTCTAACATTATCCTATTCTAGCCTAGTATACTGATAATCACACATCAAGATTATAGTATCCTATTCTAATCCATTATCTAGATTATCACACATCAAGATTCTAACTTCATACTCTAACCCAGCATTCAGATAATCAAATATCAAGATTCTAACATTATCCTACTCTAGCCCAGTATCCAGATAAACACACATCAAGATTCTAACATTATCCTAATCTAGTCCAGTATCCAGATAATCACACATCATGATTCTAACATTATCCTACTCTAGCCCAGTATCCAGATAATCACACATCAAGATTCTAACATTATCCTACTCTAGCCCAGTATCCAGATAATCACACATCAAGATTCTAACATTATCCTATTCTAGCTCAGTAACCACATAATCACACATCAAGATTCTAACATTATCCTACTCTAGCCCAGTATCCAGATAATCACACATCAAGATTCTAACATTATCCTACTCTGGCCCAGTAACCACATAATCACACATCAAGATTATAGTATCCTATTCTAACCCATTATCTAGATTATCACACATCAAGATTCTAACATCATACTCTAACCCAGCATTCAGATAATCAAATATCAAGATTCTAACATTATCCTACTCTAGCCCAGTATCCAGATAATCACACATCAAGATTCTAACATTATCCTAATCTAGTCCAGTATCCAGATAATCACACATCAAGATTCTAACATTATCCTACTCTAGCCCAGTAACCAGATAATCAAACATCGAGATTCTAACATTATCCTACTCTAGCCCAGTAACCAGATAATCACACATCAAGATTCTAACATTATCCTACTCTAGCCCAGCATTCAGATAATCACATATCAAGATTCTAAAATTATCCTACTATAACCCAGCATCCAGTTAATCACACATCAAGATTCTAACATTATTCTACTCTAGCCCAGCATCCATATAATCAAACATCAAGATTCTAACATTATCCTACTCTAGCCCATTATTCAGATAATCACACATCAAGATTCGAACATTATCCTATTCTAGCCTAGTATACTGATAATCACACATCAAGATTATAGTATCCTATTCTATCCCATTATCTAGATTATCACACATCAAGATTCCAACATCATACTCTAACCCAGCATTCAGATAATCAAATATCAAGATTCTAACATTATCCTACTCTAGCCCAGTATCCAGATAATCACACATCAAGATTCTAACATTATCCTAATCTAGTCCAGTATCCAGATAATCACACATCAAGATTCTAACATTATCCTACTCTAGCCCAGTATCCAGATAATCACACATCAAGATTCTAACATTATCCTACTCTAGCCCAGTAACCAGATAATCAAAACATCAATATTCTAACATTATTCTACTCTAGCTCAGTAACCACATAATCACACATCAAGATTCTAACATTATCCTAATCTAGCCCAGTATCCAGATAATCACACATCAAGATTCTAACATTATCCTACTCTAGCCCAGTAACCACATAATCACACATCAAGATTATAGTATCCTATTCTAACCCATGATCTAGATTATCACACATCAAGATTCTAACATCATACTCTAACCCAGCATTCAGATAATCAAATATCAAGCTTCTAACATTATTCTACTCTAGCCCAGTATCCAGATAATCACACATCAAGATTCTAACATTATCCTAATCTAGTCCAGTATCCAGATAATCACACATCAAGATTCTAACATTATCCTACTCTAGCCCAGTATCCAGATAAACCCACACATCAAGATTCTAACATTTTCCTACTCTATCTAGCCCAGCATTCAGATAATCACATATCAAGATTCTAAAATTATCCTACTATAACCCAGCATCCAGTTAATCAAACATCAAGATTCTAACATTATTCTACTCTAGCCCAGCATCCATATAATCAAACATCAAGATTCTAACATTATCCTACTCTAGCCCAGCATCCAGTTAATCACACATCAAGATTCTAACATTATCCTACTCTAGCCCAGTAACCAGATAATCACACATCAAGATTCTAACATTATCCTACTATAACCCAGCATTCAGATAATCACACATCAAGATTCTACCATCCTATTCTAACCCAGCATCCAGATAATCAAATATCAAGATTTTAACAGTATCCTATTCTAGCCCAGTATAAAGATAATCACAAATCAAGATTCTAACAGTATCCTATTCTAGCCCAATATCCAGATAATCACACATCAAGATTCTAACATCCTATCTCAGATCAATTTCTAGGGAAGCAGATCTCAAGATTATATCACCCTACCCAAGCTCAATTTCCAGAGACTCGCATTTCAAGATTTTTCAATCCTACTCCACCCCAACTTGCAGAGAATCAATCATCGAAATTCTACTATGTTAGAAAAGCTTAACATCCAGAGAATTATACAACAAGGTTCTACCTTCCTACAATGATTCAACCTCCAGGAAAACACACATCAAGATTATACCATCTACCTCAGCCCTGTTTCCAGGGAATCACACATCAATTTTAACATCTACCTCAGCACTACTTCCAGGGAATTACACATCAAGATTTTAACATCTACCTTAGCCCTACTTCCAGGGAATTACACATCAAGATTTTAACATCTACCTCAGCCCTACTTCCAGGGAATCCCACATCAAGATTATACCATCTACCTCAATCCTATTTTCAGAGAATCACACATCAAGATTTTAACATCTACCCAACTCATCTTTCAGTGACACACGCATCAAGAATTTAACATCTACCCAGCTCATCTTCCAGATAATCACACATCAAGATTCTAACATTATCCTACTCTAGCCCAGTAACCAGATAATCAAACATCAAGATTCTAACATTATCCTACTCTAGCTCAGTAACCACATAATCACACATCAAGATTCTAACATTATCCTACTCTAGCCCAGTATCCAGATAATCACACATCAAGATTCTAACATTATCCTACTCTGGCCCAGTAACCACATAATCACACATCAAGATTATAGTATCCTATTCTAACCCATTATCTAGATTATCACACATCAAGATTCTAACATCATACTCTAACCCAGCATTCAGATGATCAAATATCAAGATTCTAACATTATCCTACTCTAGCCCAGTATCGAGATAATCACACATCAAGATTCTAACATTATCCTAATCTAGTCCAGTATCCAGATAATCACACATCAAGATTCTAACATTATCCTACTCTAGCCCAGTAACCAGATAATCAAACATCAAGATTCTAACATTATCCTACTCTAGCCCAGTAACCAGATAATCACACATCAAGATTCTAACATTATCCTACTCTAGCCCAGCATTCAGATAATCACATATCAAGATTCTAAAATTATCCTACTATAACCCAGCATCCAGTTAATCACACATCAAGATTCTAACATTATTCTACTCTAGCCCAGCATCCATATAATCAAACATCAAGATTCTAACATTATCCTACTCTAGCCCAGTATTCAGATAATCACACATCAAGATTCTAACATTATCCTATTCTAGCCTAGTATACTGATAATCACACATCAAGATTATAGTATCCTATTCTATCCCATTATCTAGATTATCACACATCAAGATTCTAACATCATACTCTAACCCAGCATTCAGATAATCAAATATCAAGATTCTAACATTATCCTACTCTAGCCCAGTATCCAGATAATCACACATCAAGATTCTAACATTATCCTAATCTAGTCCAGTATCCAGATAATCACACATCAAGATTCTAACATTATCCTACTCTAGCCCAGTATCCAGATAATCACACATCAAGATTTTAACATTATCCTACTCTAGCCCAGTAACCAGATAATCAAAACATCAAGATTCTAACATTATTCTACTCTAGCTCAGTAACCACATAATCACACATCAAGATTCTAACATTATCCTACTCTAGCCCAGTATCCAGATAATCACACATCAAGATTCTAACATTATCCTACTCTAGCCCAGTAACCACATAATCACACATCAAGATTATAGTATCCTATTCTAACCCATGATCTAGATTATCACACATCAAGATTCTAACATCATACTCTAACCCAGCATTCAGATAATCAAATATCAAGCTTCTAACATTATCCTACTCTAGCCCAGTATCCAGATAATCACACATCAAGATTCTAACATTATCCTAATCTAGTCCAGTATCCAGATAATCACACATCAAGATTCTAACATTATCCTACTCTAGCCCAGTATCCAGATAAACACACATCAAGATTCTAACATTTTCCTACTCTATCTAGCCCAGCATTCAGATAATCACATATCAAGATTCTAAAATTATCCTACTATAACCCAGCATCCAGTTAATCAAACATCAAGATTCTAACATTATTCTACTCTAGCCCAGCATCCATATAATCAAACATCAAGATTCTAACATTATCCTACTCTAGCCCAGCATCCAGTTAATCACACATCAAGATTCTAACATTATCCTACTCTAGCCCAGTAACCAGATAATCACACATCAAGATTCTAACATTATCCTACTATAACCCAGCATTCAGATAATCACACATCAAGATTCTACCATCCTATTCTAACCCAGCATCCAGATAATCAAATATCAAGATTTTAACAGTATCCTATTCTAGCCCAGTATAAAGATAATCACAAATCAAGATTCTAACAGTATCCTATTCTAGCCCAATATCCAGATAATCACACATCAAGATTCTTACATCCTATCTCAGATCAATTTCTAGGGAAGCAGATCTCAAGATTATATCACCCTACCCTACCCAAGCTCAATTTCCAGAGACTCGCATTTCAAGATTTTCAATCCTACTCCACCCCAACTTGCAGAGAATCAATCATCAAAATTCTACTATGTTAGAAAAGCTTAACATCCAGAGAATTATACAACAAGGTTCTACCTTCCTACAATGATTCAACCTCCAGGAAAACACACATCAAGATTATACCATCTACCTCAGCTTTACTTCCAGGGAATTACACATCAAGATTATACCATCTACCTCAGCCCTGTTTCCAGGGAATCACACATCAATTTTAACATCTACCTCAGCCCTACTTCCAGGGAATTACACATCAAGATTTTAACATCTACCTCAGCCCTACTTCCAGGGAATTACACATCAAGATTTTAACATCTACCTCAGCCCTACTTCCAGGGAATCCCACATCAAGATTATACCATCTACCTCAATCCTATTTTCAGAGAATCACACATCAAGATTTTAACATCTACCCAACTCATCTTTCAGTGACTCACGCATCAAGAATTTAACATCTACCCAGCTCATCTTCCAGGGAATCATACATCAAGATTTTAACATCAACCCAGCTCAACTTCCAGGGAATCACACATCAAGATTTTAACATCTATCCAGCTCTTTTTCCTGTGAATCCTACATCATGATTCTGAACTTGAAAACCCTCTGCAAATGTCATTTCAAAATGAAAACAGTTAAATCTGCTTTAAACTTTATGAAACATGATTGGTCATTTGCTCTCATTGATTTAGAAGATTCTTATTATTCTGTTTGGATTTCACCTAAGGTTGGAATGTACCCGAAGTTCATTTGGAAATGTTAGATTCTAGCTAACATGCTCACTTATATCATCACACACAAAAAGCACAAAATTTCAAGAGCAGCTTCATCAAGCCTGTTAATGGGCAGCCAGCATACATGAAAATATGGGAGGAAAATAACTCAGCTAAGTGATCTCTCAAAGACGATTTGATTATGGTGTATTACCAGGAATATATTTCTCAGTGACTGATACATTAATCAATGCAGATTGCAGTTGACAAGCCAAGTTTTAGTACATTTTACCTTTCCGAATTTTAGGAATTTCAGACAGTGCCACTGGGAGTAGTTTATTTATAAAGCAAAGAAGTATATGGCATAGAAGAATTTAAATGAAACAACATGGAATTTAAACCCACAGTTGGGGAGATAACTCACGACGGGTAAAGTATCTGAATGATGTTAAGTTCAAAAATCTAAGGTATGGGAGATAACTCACCACAGGTACAGCATGTGTGTGTACATAGAGTTTAAACCCACAATTGGAGAGATAACTTATGACAGACGGAGCATGTTTGCTACATAGATTTTAAACCTACAGTAGAGGAGATAAATCAGAAGAGGTCAAGCATTATTTGGTATGGAAGAATTAAAATGAACTATAAGGAATTCAAACCCTGAAGTAGGGGAGAGAACTCCAAAAAAGTAAATAATTATTGTGTTTGCAAAAATAAAGTCATCTACATGGAGTTTAAAGACTGAATTAGGGAAAATAACTCAAAATAAGTAAAGCAACATTTGGTATGAAAAATTAAAATGAACTGCATGGAGTTCAAAACAAGGGCAGATAACTTACAAGTACGGCAGCATACGATGATGATGATGACAAGCAATATGAAGAATATAATGCCAAGAATTATCCCTGCAATGGCCGCCTGACTCAAGGATGACTTTTCATTTGTTGATGCTCCTGCCTGAACTGAAAATGCAAAAATTACTGTCATCTTAACCAAATGTACAATATAGATGTGTGTGTGTGTGTGTGTGTGTGTGTGTGTGTGTGTGTGTGTGTGTTCACATTTTAAGGAACAAAATGGAGGACTTTTTATATTTCTCTTCAGCTGTAATGGACCTTGTGAAAAGAAACATTTTTCAGGTCTTGTCATTGTTTTAGCTGTAATTGTCTTTTAACACCATCCAAAAAAGTATGCTGAATCAACCAAAATAATGAGGTCTTTTTCTTTGTCTCTCAGATTTGATCTTTGCATGCATGACTTTATACAAGTGTCATTTAAGGTGTATGGTAATATCAAATATAAGGAATATGGTCCTATCTCTCCTCTTTAGAGTAATAACAATGTTAATTTACCAAAATGAAGAATGTTTTCCTGCATATCAAACAAATAGAAACAAGAATGATGGGGCAAAATGTTGTTTTTCATTTCATTTTTTTATGAGGGGACAATGATTAATATTTCTGTTAGAAGCCATTTAATTCAGTATGTCAGCCTCATAATCATTGGGGTACAAGTTGATATTCTGCCCATACCAAGTCCTATGCAGTTTATTGGGAGTGTCTCTGGGCAAGGGACATTACTCCCATTGTCTTGACACTATAGTCTTTTATGTGCTGTTGTGTCTAAAACGTTTCAAATCTTGAGATATCTGTATTTCTTTTTAGATCAGCAAGGACCTCATAAAAAAGTTTAGTAAAATTTTACCAACATGCACTGTATAGTTAAAAAGGTCAAAATTTGCTCCGATAAAAAATAAAATAAAATAGAGCTTGGAAGAAAACAGAATTAGTATATTAAAGAGATACAGTGAAATCCCACAATACCATGTTTTGTTATAACATGAATTTAGTTACAGCATATTTGTGAAGTGATACAATATTTTCACTAAAATTTTAAAGAGCTACAAAGTTTAATATATAAATTTTGCAAGATGTCTGTTCTTGATGGGGAAAAAAAATTGATTACTGATTTATGCTTATTTTTTAAGGATATTAGCTCCCTTATAACTTGATCATTTTTAATACAATTATTAGTGAAGAATCAAAACTACAACCATTAAGTCTTCTTTGTTTTTATCTTTATTGTATCTTGTGTACAGTTGTTGCTCAATCCACTGGTTTAAAAATAGCCATTAGATGCCTGCTCAGTCACATGGCCTACACAAACAAACAATTAACAATGCATTAATCTAGAAAGTTTCTCACTTGAATTTTGGATTCAATTAAATTGATGTCATATTTAAGAGAAAAAAATAGATTAGTCCAATGCCAGTTCAATCAACTGTCATACACACTGATGAAAACAACTCTATTGCCTGAATTGTCAGGAACAGGTTTGGATCTTGACACATTCATACCCCCCCCCCACCCACCCCTCTTAATCAGTGTTATCTTCTTTTTAGAAATAGAAACAGCAGCTTCAAATCCCTCCAATCAGTGTTCAATGGTAAGCTGTTGTCAAATGCTTACTGGAATAGAACCACTTAAGTTGTAGGGTGAATCAATTTGCTATTACATGTATAATCAATGTTACATACTATCCCTGTTGTGTAGCATAAAATCATAGCTATAACCATGAGTTATACAGGATTTATATTATCAATTAATACAGGATTTATATTATCAATTAATACAGGATTTATATTATCAATTAATGCAGGATTTATATTATCAATTAATACAAGATTTATATTATCAATTAATACAGGATTTATATTATCAATTAATGCAGGATTTATATTATCAATCAATACAGGATTTATATTATCAAGTAATACAGGATTTATATTATCAATTAATACAGGATTTATATTATCAATTAATACAGGATTTATATTATCAATTAATGCAGGATTTATATTATCAATTAGTAAAGGATTTATATTATGCATTTTCTTGAAGGGAAAGATTCAATTAGTTTTGTTGAGATCACTCTTTACCCATGAAATATTATGGTTTCATACAAAATAATGCTATCAGCTGTTATGTACATTTACTCTATTTATACTTCAGTTGCCAATTTTGTATGTGTAACAATGAATAATTCTTTGCCCAAAATAAATATTAAATATGTAATAACTGTTTCAAGTATTTTTGTTAAATATGCATCAAGTTGGTAACTGCATCACCAATGCCAGGTTCTTTATAAGTTTGAGAATACTGACTTGTTTGGTTAAATGCATGATATATTACATTGCAAAGTGGCACTTTGCAGATCCAACCATCATGTTATATTGCAAACTTTTCACAGTAGGTAGGTAGGTAGGTAGGTAGGTAGACAGACAGACAGAAAGACAGACAGACAGACAGATAGATAGACAGACAGACAGACAGACAGATAGATAGATAGATAGATAGATAGATAGATAGATAGATAGATAGATAGATAGATGGGCAATTGAAGTAAAAGAAGATTAATGTATATAGATTTAATACTTACATGTACCACCATCAGTGGCCTGTTTAACAGTGAAACGAACCTGTCCAGTGCCCACAGTATTACTCGCTTGGCATCTGTACACTTTAAAATCAGACAAGCTGTTCATATCTACAAAATATGTATTGCTGGTGGATGGGCCTTTTAGTATTGTCTGTGTATCACCATCATACCATGTGTATGTGCAATTTGGTGGATTGGCATTAACTGTACAGTTTAAGGTCACAGATACATTCAGCAAGGCTTCTATGCTGATATCTTCTTGGCCATTGATGCCCACTGGTGCATCTGAAAGAATTTAAATGAAAACTATTTTTGTGAACAGGGTGTTATTTCCCTTGCCATTTCTTTTATATCTACATGTCTGGAGATGATAAAAAAAACATCTGTAAATTTAAATTAAAAAAATAACCTCTCCCTTGAAAATTCATTCCCTGATAACTTGTGAACACATTTAAAATATATGATCAAGCATGTATCCCATTTATTATTCAAGAAAATACCAAGATGTATATAATAAGCTTCCAAGGAATATTGATTTATGAGGATGTAAATAAAGTGAATAACTACCATTTAAAGATATATGCAATCAAAATTATAAACAAAAGACATTAATAACTGAAATAGTCAGCACTGAAAGCCAATCTGACCTGTATGTTCTGTACATTTGATGTATACCACACCATTATCAAAGTTTAACCCTAAAACACAAAGATAACTTACACAATACATCCACATAGATGGCATTACTTCTCTTGCTGCCAAACTCATTGTAGGCAGTACAGAAATAGTTCCCAGCTTGCAAAGGGTTATTCACGGTGAGCAGGTAATAACTGGATGCTGAAACGTTCTGACTTCCAAACGTCCAGAAATATCTTGGATTACTGCCATCAGAACTGCAGTTAAGTTTCAATGTCTGACCTATCTGAGCCGATATAGATGAGTCCCCGGCAATAGTGACATATGTAGGTGCACCTAAAGAAAAATGTATATACTGCGTTAAAAGTTAAACACATAATCCTTTCAAAATTACATGTTTGACATAATACTCATATTACCCAAATAAATACGCATCTCTGTTTGGTCTAAGCTTTAATAATGGGCAATGTTGGAGAGGGACCAGCTTAGACTCATGTAGCAGATAATATGTAATATGCAACTCAATTTTAAGTAAGGTCCTAATGCAAAGTGCACATATCCAGATCTGCATTTGCATAATGCACCAGCAGATTTAGGTCCATGCAGTTTATTATGCATGATGAATAGAACAAATGATATAGACCCTTGCCTGCTGACACATTGAGATTGTACAATGGTAGACCAGGGTCTATGCTCTTTACAGTTGGACTAGACTTATAAGGGGATATATATATATATATATAGTACAACAAACAATACTACATCAGTTTGACAGCAGTAGCACCATTACTGTATATAGTTAGACCAAAATATTACAGTGTTGAACAAAGAAGGAAAAATAAATAAGTGTTGGTAACATTCACAGATTATTTTTCTTGGAAATTTTGGAAAGGTAAAATACTGGTCAAGATGTCGATCATTTTACAAACAAACTTCTAGAAATACAAGCTACTCGATCGTGAAACGCAGGCCACAGTCACCTGATTTGTTTTATATCAGTTATACCATTCCTGAGATGCATTCACAGGGGAAATGTTTGTTACTGAAATTAGGTCAAGGATGTTATGACTCAGCCTCTAAAACATATAAATGTCACTCAAATATTAAAAACAAGATGAAAGTGACATTTAAATGGTAATGCCAGCTTTCTTTTACTGTGATAGGTTCACTCATCAGCCAAGCGTTTAAAAACAGAAAGTTCACTCAAGCAGGGCTTATCCAATCCCACAGCCCAATGTCTGGGACTGTTTATTTTCAAAACTGGACAAGTAAAGATTCCAGAAGCTTAAATCCAGGACAAGTGATTTCATTCCAATTTCTCATTCAAAGTATTGGCCAATTCAAAACACTTTAAAAAAAAATATGGTATGATTAATTTAGCAGTTTTTAAATGACCTTCTGTTTACTCAACCTCAATACTTATGAGTGGAGAACTCTTTGATTTCAATCCACTGAGTCAATGCAATGAAAGATTTTATATGCTCTTTACCGATACACGAGTCCATTTATCATCTAATTTAACAAAAGCAATGTGTCTTTAATTTTCTTAATTTATTATACAGAGCATCAACGTCCATGTGTAATATTGCATAGGACTCAAACTATTTAAGTTAATTAAGCCGTGGTCTGTGTTTTCATTTAAACAACAAAATTTATATTGTGATCACTTTAACAGAAGTAGTTGTCAAATGAGGTGATTTTTTTTCCTTTTTTGGATGAAATGAGACTACTGAATTATCTGTGTACGAATGGTCATAAGATAGATTCAGAGAAGTAAAATCCATGTAAAAGTTTGTGATTAAGACATGAGGCTTCCAATCAGTGTCAGTTAACTAACAGACAAAGAAATTTCCGCCACAATGGATCAATAAATATCCAAGGCTTCAATTCACAGGCTCTGAGGGAAAGCTGTTTTGCAGCTATTGCAAACAATATGCCAATCTGGCACAAGTTGGACATTTCAGCCAGTGTATTTGTCAATAGAAATGACAAATTAAGAATTTAATCAAGCAAATCTCAAGCCAGTTTTGGACCAAAACAATAGCACAGTATGTGCATGACACTACTAGCCAGTATATGCATGACACTAGCCAGTATGTGCATGACACTACTAGCCAGTATATGCATGACACTAGCCAGTATGTGCATGACACTAGCCAGTATATGCATGACACTAGCCAGTATGTGCATGAGACTAGCCAGTATACGCATGACACTAGCCAGTATGTGCATGACATTAGCCAGTATGTGCATGACACTAGCCAGTATATGCATGACACTAGCCAGTACATGCATGACACTAACCAGTATGTGCAGAAAGTCCATGAAATCAAGGAAAGGACATTTTAAAATCAAATTGAGAATGAAATGAAAAACAAATAAAATGAGAGCTCTCTTTAACACAGCTATAAGGAAAACAATTTTCTGATAAAAATTTGTGCTGTGTACGCTTCAGGAGAAGAACAGTGTTAAACTTGGTGCTAATTCAAAGTGTGAAAAGACTTGGGTAAAGAGATTTTGTTCTCTCTATTGATAAAGTCTTGAGAGAAGAAATTAATGAAAAATCTGATGGAAGTACAGATAACTTGACAATAAAAAATTAACCCTTTGGAAGAATATGTATCTTGTACTTTATTTCTTTTGTTATTTTTGTATACATCTCATTCAATATAGGGAAGAGAATGAAATTTTAAGACAAATGAAAAAGTAGGTATGACAAGTGAATTTTGTGAAACCACATGTCAATGACAAGGGGCTGAACAAAAATATTTTTGATCAGC
Source organism: Unio delphinus (assembly GCA_029339505.1). Lineage (NCBI taxonomy): Eukaryota > Metazoa > Mollusca > Bivalvia > Unionida > Unionidae > Unio > Unio delphinus. The sequence continues at coordinate 941,712 of JAQISU010000021.1, read as the reverse complement.
CCTGCACAAGTGCAAAATCACAGGCCACAGTGACTTTAAATTTGATATGGGAGAGTTATTCTTCCTGAAATGTATTCTTGATAAGTATGGGTATAATAGGGTCTAGTCTATGAAGAATGTTAAAAACAAAGAAATAAACAAACCAGTGAATAAACAAAATGCTTTAATAGCAGACTGGTCAAAATGCAATTATCTGTCTTAACTTTCTTGGTGAGAGCAAAGGAGTAAAATGTATGGGACAGACTAATCAGAAGGGAATCATGGGAACTATAACTTTGCATAACTATTTCATACTAATTCATGGCAGTCACTTTTACTTAAACGTTTCCATAACCTACTAGACATGCAAAAATGATTGATTTATAGTACTTGAAACAAATCTGAAATGACTAATAACTTCACTCACTTTGAACAAACAATGTGATCTCTGTGTAGTTCTCACGTAATTGTGAACCAGTGACTCCTGTGACAGTCAATGTGTTGGTTGCTTGGCATCGGTAGGTTCCAGCATCACTCAAAGATATGCTTGTGAAGACATAGTTGGTTGAGTTTCCAGTAGAAATTGAGGTTAGTGGGATGGCAGATCCAACTTTAGTCCAAACTACAGAGGATTCCTTTGGATTAGCAGTCACTCGGCACACTAAACTCACACTCTGCCCAGCTGGAATATTAGTGCCTATGTTGTCTATTTTAACCACAGGACCATCTGAAAAAAATTTGATCATATTAAATTACATTAAATTTGATCAACTTGAGAAACTTGAAGTGGGAAACAAAAGTGTGTATGTGTGCATGTCTGTGTTGTTTGTTGTTGTTGTTGTTGTTGCAGAGTTAATGCCATTTTTCAGCAGAAGATAGGTTTTAGATGGTGGCCAGTATAAATGGATGAGGAAGAACTATGAAAACCACCTTAAAGAACCACTGACCCATGAGATCCTACTGGCAAGCTTTTTTATATACCAGGTGAGATGGCAGTGATAAGTAATGGTAAGTGCTTTAGACCACTCTGCCACGCGAAGCCCCATGTGTGTGTGTGTGTGTGTGTGTGTGTGTGTTTGTGTGTGTGTGTGTGTGTGTGTGTGTGTGTGTGTGTGTGTGTGTGTAGTGCGAGAGATAAAGAAGATATGTTTAATAGTACATCAGAACAGTCATGAATAAACTTGAGTATTCAAATTCCAAAATTTTTATTTATAAAAACATACTCCAAGAAAAACCCCAAGACCTTACAGATGGAGCAGCTTCTATGGACTCTTCACAGTGCAAAAAGGGTTGCCGCAATTAGCAACTACCTACAACATAAGAAGGCCTTTTCTACATCCCCAAGCCTGAAGGGGTAAAACCTGCCAACTTACAACAAAAATTCGTCTTCTTTTGGGAAACATGTCCTATACATGAATTTGAAATATGTCAAGAATATACTTGCACAGAATTCACTTACAACTGCACTGACGCAGATCTGCCATCAAATAATGCACCAGCAGATTACTATGAATAACAAACAATAAAGACCTTGATCAGATGGCACATTAGCCAACAGTCTATCAGGGTCTTTTGACAGAACATTAGCACAAGCCTGGCTATTCAGTGCCAAGTAAGGTTAGGTATCAAATTCAGTATCAATTTTATTTGCAGTTGTGTCCAACTTATATGCAGGTATATATGTATGTTATGTAGACTTAAGATTGGGAGTTTTAAAAAAATCTTTATAACCAGGTGTCCATTATACAGATGTTTCTGTTAAGACAAATGTCAATGTAATCTTTAATATAACTCTTCAGAGAAGAGTTAGAAAAGTCAATATGTAACTCTTGCATTTGAAAACTGACTGAGGAAACATTAATGACCATTTTTCTGTCAACATATTGTTTCTTGGCAACATATTGAGAGTCAATTTAGAATTAACGAAAACCAAGTTAATGAGGGTCTGCCTTGATGAGAAGAAAATGAAAGCATTGATAAAAGGACTTTCACCAAAACGAGTTTGAAGTTAGATCAATATTTTTGTAATGCATGATTGACTATATGATGTCAAACTTGTCCTAACAGTCACCTGCAAACAGCAGTCACCTGGTCAAAGCTGCCATTATAATTCCCCTCAACCCCGGCACATTTTCTATTAAATATCATTTGTGGGTTGGTCACATAAATTATCTGGTCAGTAATAATCTATTTCCAATGAACATTAGTTTATCCTTTCCTTTAAGTCACTGCTCCAAGTATGCTAATTAAACTTTTATGTGATGAGCAAGGCATTGTTTAGATAAAGACATATCATGTGAACAGATATGTAAACATTTCATTTCTTGCTTGTACTCACCATATTCCAGTCACACTGTCAGTTCAACTCAAAGGTGTAAATATATAGGTTTTCAAAATGGCCACCATGGTAATAACATATGCTGCCAGATAAGCAATAACAATATTTTTGAGATGGCTCACAGTAATTGGACATCGGATGGGCACCATCTTAAATTAGGACCGACTATTCATAGTGAGAAAGCCTAATGTTGAAATGACCATCCATTTAAGAGGAATAACAATATTTTCAAATTTGTCCCTATGGAAGCCATATTGGATGTCAGATCAAGACCAACTAGACATTATACAATGTATTTTGATGAAAACCCTATTTATGACTATATGATCATGAGTGACAGACACTTTTTCACATGACCACTATGGTAGATATACTGGATGTCAGATAGTCATCATTTGCATTCTGAAACAACTAGGCAACATGTGAAGTCTTTCAATGAAACCCAGATTAAGGAGGAATAACAATAACATGGATATCAGATCTATACCATTTCATTTAGGATCAGCCAAATATCATCAGGCATCCATTCAAAGAGTAGCAATATGATTTTCATGACAACCTCTCGGGCAACCACATTGTCCATGTGACACCATTTTCATTCAGACCAATTTTTGGTGAAAATCTATGTAAATATGACAATCATATCAGCACAAGTAGAGATGACATGATTTTTGAAATAAAGTGCTATGGTGGCAATATTGGGTTTCTGAGAGTCCCATTTTCATTTAGGGCCAGTCATGTGACCCTCATGTAAAATTTCATTGCAATCCTCCTCCTGCTAACAAACATGTGCTAATGCATGGATGATGGACTGATGACCACTGGATGACTGATAATAGGCTATATGCATGGATGGATGATATCTTGATGACTGACAATAGGCTGACAGCATTGATGATGGATTGATGACCACTGAATGACTGATAATAGGCTATATGCAGGGATGATGGATTGATGACCACTGGAAGACTGACAAAAGGCTATATGCATGGATGATGATATCTTCATGACTGATAATAGGCTATATGCATGGATGATGGATTGATGACCACTGGATGATTGATAATAGGCTATATACATGGAAGGATGATATATTGATGACTGGCAATAGGCTATATGCATGGATGATGGATTGATGACCACTGGATGACTGATAATAGGCTATCTGCATGGATAGATGCTATCTTGATGACTGACAATAGGCTGTCAGCATTGATGATGGATTGATGACCACTGAATGACTGATAATAGGCTATATGCATGGATGATGGATTGATGACCACTGGATGACTGACAAAAGGCAATATGCAAGGATGATGATTTCTTCATGACTGATAATAGGCTATATGCATGGATAATGGATTGATGACTACTGGATGACTGACAATAGGCTAATATGCATGGAAAATGAATGGATGACATATTGATGACAGACTATAGGCCATATTCATGGATGATGGATTGATGACAGCTGGATAATGGAAAATAGGCCACAGCATAGGCACTTCTACACAGTATGACCAGTGGAGCTAAAAATTTGAGGGTAACAATTTTGAATAGGTATTAATTACTCCCTAAGTACACTTACATTGTACATCCAGATTGATAGGGGTGGGGGCAGTTGCAGTTCCTCCTGCAGAATTTGTAGCACTACACACATAATTGCCTGTGTCATTTTTGGCTATGTTTATTATCCTGAGATGTGGTGAATTTCCAACAGTCCAGCTGAAATGACTGCCATTTAGAAGTTGTGCATTGTTACGTGTCCATGTTACCCCATTGATAAGAGACCCTTGTACATTACACTGAAGTGTCATGTTTCCACCTTCTTCTGCATAGTACTGGCTCTGGGGGATTGTTATTATTGGCTGGGATGCTGAAATAAATACCATTTTCAAACTACTGAGTAATACTGATAGTTACACAGATAATAAAAAAAATAATGATAATAATAATGTTATTATTATTATTATTATTATTATTATTATTATTATTTTTATTATTATTATTGTTATTTTTATTATTATTATTATTATTATTATTATTATTATTATTATTATTATTATTATTATTAATGTTGATGATGAGATAATAATGACAAAGACAATTTTTAATTCACTCAACATTCAAGAATATTACCAAATACATGTAACAAAAAACAGATGCTACCAGTTAATAAAACTGTAATAAAAGTTATAAAAGTTACCAGTACTGACTTTCATTAGTAATATAATTTTCATTTCTACACTTTCACCATATTTTCAAAGAAAATATATTGCAAGAATTCTAAAACTTCTCTAAAGATCATACTTCATTTTATTTTTACTAAAATCTGGTTTGCAATAAAAAGTGAGCATTGCTTCAAGATAGTAACTGTAACAAATTGGTAAAATCTCTTCAAGAAAATGCATTATGTCTGACAGCTTTGAAATTAAAGAGCTCATTAGATAGATTTTAACTTTTAAAGATGTTACTGCTGTTAGAAAAACCTTGAAATATGTAATCCATTTGTGTATGATGATGAGTATTAAAATATGTTATTAAAGAATATGGATGCCCCAGGCAAAAGGGTACATCAGAAAAGCCCACGCTCATGATATATAGTAGCCAGGTTCAAGCTCAAAAGCCATTTAGCCCAGATTTAGTCCCAAAATGTCCTTCAGGCCAGGGTCAGTGCCAAAAGTCCTTAAGACCAGGTTCCGTCCCCAAAAATTCTTCAATGTGGAATCAAAATTCTTGAGGGCAGGGCAAATAGTAACTCACACAGGGCACTTAACTCATTAAGAGTTGAGAACAAACTAGAATCATGTGCATGAAATTTTAATTATTTGCTATAAGTGTGCCTGAAAAGTGGCTTAATGGAAAGCTTAACAGAACATTCTGTGCAATAATGTGGAGGGCATAAAAGTAAATAAAAAAGCAGTGTAGATAAAGCAATGAAAATGCAATTCTGCCTTAAATCATCCAGGCTGAAAAATCTGCACCAGTACTGATGGTGTACCCTGTGCCCAAGGCGAATTTAAGATGCTGAAAATGGCTCTATGTATCTATAATTCACTCACACCATCCTATCTCACTGGTTGAATTTTTATTTACCATCCCATGTATACAACACACCCACAGCAAAAAGAGAAAGCTAGATCCAAATTGTACTATAAGCTGGCATATATCAGTATGTAGAACTGTGCTGATCTGATTTGAAGTTGTGAGCAATACAAAACTGAAAGACTCAAATCTGCCAATGCATTTTTACTAGCCAATCTGGCTGGTCTATCCTTTTTGCAGCTGTTGTTATTGTTTTGGGTCTAGTGACATTTTTCAGAGCAAGATAAGCTGTGCATGGTGGCCAGTATATCTGGTGGAAGATGAACGCAGGAAAATCCTGGTCATTGAAAATGTGACTGAATTTCAGGGAAATCTCAGTGAAATTTCAAAGACATTATCTGAAATATCCTTATTTCACCAAACTATTGGTATTTCACCAAAGTTCAGAGTAATTTCACTGAGATTTTGTCAAAATTTCTGGCAATATTAGTGAGATTTTGTTACTGAGAATTCACTGAAATTTCAGTGATTTGGTCAAAAGTTTTGAAGAAAAAAAATCACTTAGATTATGCGATTAAGATTTCACTGAAATTTCACTGAAAAAATATCACTGAACAACAGTATATACTTTACTGATCTAAACAAAAAAAACTTTATTTTATTTTTGAAATAATTTATTGCTTGCATTTTTTGGATGACTTTCAGCAAAATTTATTTTTTCCATTTCTGCTAGTACTAATGTTTTATTCATATTGGAAATAATTACTTGTTTCCTACCTTAACTATTTTCAGCATGTTTAATGTTTTCTAATTTCCTTGTTAATGGTACAAAATCATGATGGGATTTAATACAAGTCATTCAAAGCCTAATTTGTTTATATCAAAAAGGTGATTCTGAAAGTTTAAATTTAATTAGACAGGACAGCTAGGCCAAATACTGATATGAATGAATAAGGATAACACGCCTATCCCTACCATAGGGGGAGGGGGGAATATGAAATAAAGGCCACATCTTGCATGCCAGTCATATTATTAAAGCATTTCTGAATGCCTTTAACCAAAAGCTAACAGACTGGTGAAAAAATAACTTTTACATATCTATTCCCACTAAAAGGAGCTCAACAATTAAAAATGAAATTTAAGCAAGAAAATCTTAGAACTGAATTGCAGATCAAATTTGATTTTAATACACGAACTCCTTCAAAAGTCATTAAGCAGAAATAAAATGATATTCATTTTTCTTGTTCATCATCATGCACAATTCCAATACATATATCAATTTTTCCTAACTACATAAAGTAAAACAATTTTATGTCACAACATGAAATAAAACAATGTTATGTCACAACATAAAATAAAACAATGTTATGTCACAACATGAAATAAAACAATGTTATGTCCCAACATGAAATAAAACAATTTCATGTCACAACATTAAATAAAATATTTATGGGCTTTCGCTTCACTGAATACATTGTTTCATTGAGCTGTAAAATACATTTATTTGCCTCCATTTTATTTTTGTTAATTTTAATGAAAGTTCTGAATGAAACATTTCCATATTTTGCTGACCAAGATTTACAAAAGATAAATATCATTCCAAACTTGCTTCATAAAATACATTTGAAATGAGCCCTTATTTAAAACCTTCCAGTACAGTGTTTAACATATTACATGCTACAGTATTATAATGAATAAGTTAGGCTATTAAGCGGAAGACATACAAAATGTACAATACAAACATGACCATAATATTAATATAATGTATTAGTGCTATTTTCATATGCCATACCGATGACGGTGAGTTTGATTGTTAACTGATTCACTCCTGCTGCATTGCGAACCGTGCATACATAGGTACCAGTGTCACTCAGTTCAAGGTTCCTGATTATAAGATCAACAGGACCAGCAGAATTTTGATTTGTCCATGAAAATCGACCACTAACACCATCATTTGTCAAGTTCATGCCATCAAATGACCACATGATTGATGTAATGAGAAATCCAGTGACAGTAGCCTGTACTGTGACATTTCTCCCTTCAGTGCCAGTGATGTTTTGATTGGGTGTGCTCAGTGCAGGTTTATCTACAGGAAATTAGTAGAAGAAATGTCTATGTTAAACTACAATTCAAACTAAACTAATATAGTATCTAAATTTTCTACAAGGTTATCAATTTGTATGTCTCTTAATATTTATATACAGTAAAACCTCCACTGACAAGTAAAGACCAGTTCATACACAATCCTAAGAAGTAACATTTACTGTGTAAAAAGATGAGTCCTTTCAAAATATTTCATGGTCCCCTTCTTATGTACAGATTTAATTTCACTTAATTTGTATATCACTTTAATGAGTCCATGAAATTTCATAGACATCTTAAAACAGTTGTGGAGTTTTGATACAGACACTAAACTGTGGATAATGGATGGATGAAAACAGATTAAAAGAAACTTGTTCTCCAAATGAGACCACTTCCAAATAAAGACAACTGTTCTAAAAGCCTAATTGGAGGTCCTACTTGGAAGAGATCTGCTTGAGGAATGGACCACTTTGGTGGCCTAGTGGTTAGAGAGTCTGCCTCAGATGCAAGAGTTCATGGGTTTGATACCTGGCCCAGTCGTACCAAAAACTTACAAAAATATTACTAACAACTGCCTTGCTTGACACTCAGCATTAAAGGTTAATGTTAGGACTGGTCGGCCTGGTGTCAGGATAATGTGACCGGGTGGGACATCATGCTACATGTCTGCAGTATGATGCCCCAGTGCTTGGCATCACTAGAAACTGCAAAACTGCAGACATCATAGCAATATGGCTGAAAAATTGTTAACAACTATGTTAAAAATCTAAATCACACACACACACTTGGTCAATGATGGGTCAAGGAGACATGATCATATGGAAATTCTAGTTGTTACAGATTAATAAATTAACAAATGCTGCCTTTTTTGGTAATATAATATTCCATTATCTTGTAAATGTAATGTTATCTTGCAAATATATCCAATTTATGTTACTCTTCTCAAGTTGAGATATTATGTTTTTAAAATGATGACCAATCAACAATAACACAATAAATGTAATTGTCTGCAATATTATTCATGCTCAAAACATTATAACACCATGCCAAAGTTATAAACAAAACAATTTGTTTCATATAAGAAAGAAAGAAAATATACTCTTCTAATAAAATTCACTGCTCCTTTCCAAATGTTTAGTTATTTACCTTTTCACTATTTTATTGAAGTTAGCCCTTTGAACCCGACAGGCCGGTTTACCGGCCTTTTCTAACGGTGTATATACCTGAAAGGCCGGTATACCAGCCTCGCTATCTACCGTCATAACCCGACAGGCCGGTCCGGCCTGTGTTATGTTATTTGCTAGATTCGCTATAGTATGGTCAAAACTTGCCGGGGAGTCTCGGGTTAGGGTGCCGTAATATGTGGGAGATTAGGGTTCAAAGGGTTAACCTTCTCATTGTGAATATGAAGAGACATAAGATCTAATCTCATGGATGTTGACTTTGTATTGTGAACATCAGAGGACAAGCAATCACATCTCACTGATGTGAATTTCTGATTTGAACATTAAGAGACATACAATCTAATCTAAATGATGTTGAATTTCTGACTAAAAATTACAAGACAAACACTCTCATCTCACTGATGTTGACTTTCTGATTGTCAACATTAGGAGACAAGCAATCTCATCTCACTGATGTTGACTTTCTGATTGTCAACATTAGAAGACAAGCAATCTCATCTCACTGATGTTGACTTTCTGATTGTCAACATTAGAAGACAAGCAATCTCATCTCACTGATGTTGACTTTGCTTGTGAACATTACAAGATTAATACTCTAATCTCACTGATGTTGACTTTCTGATTGTGAACATTGAGACATAAAATCTAATCCTGACTAATACCCAAATGCCAAAATGCTCAAATGCTAAAAACATATTCATCAGATGTTCTTAGATGTTCCTGAGTATATATGCCCTACAAACTCGAGTTCATCTTAGAACAAAAGACATCATGTTGAATCACTGCTCTACACATTTTATAATCTTTGGTCTTATTTACTCATGCCTCAGAGGTGGTCTGAATTCCCAAACCAAGAACAAAGGTTAATTAATATTCTTGAACAAGCCTTTAGGCATTTGGGTGAGAAAAACCTCATTGTATACCACCCCCTCCTGAACTCACAAATAAGTAGGTCCAAATCATAGACTGCAGCCTATGACTTACCAAAGAACCTCTAAAAAGGTACAGCAAACAGTTATCAACAGTGAGATAATTAGGATGGTCAAAAGGTAGGTTTCAAGGATGAATACTTGTTTTATAATCATGTCACTTTTCATTAAAGTTGATCAGTTTTCAGCATAAAATACCATATCTTCAAGATAACCAATCTTTGCAATATCTCTAAAGACATCCTGGCTCACAATGAGTTGATCTTGGAACAAAATCATGACAGATCAAAAAAGGATCATGCTCAGCAACCTTTGTTTTCATCCACTACCGTTGCAGTGGTGATGTAGGTTCCCAACCGTTAAACAAAGTTCTTGGCAACAGGGCAAGAAAAACCACCAGAACACTGTACATCTATCCATCAGTAACTAATACACAATGGATTCCAAATACACAGACAAATGAATAAACAAGGGTACAATTTATTTTGGTACCTCTGAAAATTAATTAATGGGCATTGATAGTGAGAATTTGAAAGCTGGAGTGGATGCAGGATAAAAGGTTCAATTCTCCTTTAATAATCATGTTGGGATTAAATGCAAACAAAAATCATTGAATTTATTTTCCTATAATGAATCCCATCAGTGAAATTTTGCTTTATGTAGCTGTGTCTTTCACCATATTCCCTTCGAATCCTCTATCTAATTTACAAATGAACACAATAAATCACAGGGTGATGTGAAATACATTTCAGACATGTTGCATGCATGATAATATTAAAAACATTAGTCAACTGAAATGAGTTGACCAGGTGACATATTAGAACACATTCTGCAAGAAGAAGATCAAAACAGTCAGCACTTAATTAGGTTCTCGTGGAAATGGTCACAAGCATTGATTTGATGTGATGGCAACTTTCATGTCTGAATAAAAGAAGGCATATAACATTAAAAGATCATAAATTTCACTTGACAAGACATTTACTGGAATTTATTTTCTAAACCATCCCCATGGTAACCAGTACTAACAATAAACTGATACTCATTTTATATTGTTATGTATGGTGTATTGATAGTTTTTGTGAAAGAAAATAAAAAACTGTTTATTAAAAATGATAAATAAATTTCTGAGCACTAACTACTGTTATCAATGATACAACTATTGTTATATCAAGCTTTTATCTACAAATTTTAATTAACATTTATGTGTAGTTAATAGAAAATGAGATCCATACCTGTCCACATTGTGTGCAGTTTAATGAGTTATCCATACCTCTCCACATTATGTACAGTTTAATGAGTTATCCATACCTCTCCACATTATGTACAGTTTAATGAGTTATCCATACCTCTCCACATTATGTACAGTTTAATGAGTTATCCATACCTCTCCACATTATGTACAGTTTAATAAGTTATCCATACCTCTCCACATTATGTACAGTTTAATGAGTTATCCATACCTCTCCACATTATGTACAGTTTAATGAGTTATCCATACACTTTATGTACAGTTTAATGAGTTATCCATACCTCTCCACATTATGTACAGTTTAATGAGTTATCCATACCTCTCCACATTATGTACAGTTTAATAAGTTATCCATACCTCTCCACATTATGTACAGTTTAATGAGTTATCCATACCTCTCCACATTATGTACAGTTTAATGAGTTATCCATACCTCTCCACATTATGTACAGTTTAATGAGTTATCCATACACTTTATGTACAGTTTAATGAGTGGTCCATACCTCTCCACGTGATGTGCAGTTTAATGAGTTATCCAGGCATGCTACAATGAGGGAGTGGCTTACTCAGTCAATTAAAGTTTGTGTCCCACCCAATGACACACTCTGTGTTTAACAGGATTTGGGGGAACCCTAGTGGTCCCATATAATCAAATGTGGACAATGCCTAAATACTGAATGCCTGAAATTGAAACATTTAGGAAAAGATCTCTTTCATAATTAAATGTTGCTTTTAATATTATATATAAAATAATTCCACACAAAATCAAACAATCCTTAAGCTTTGTACTCTACTAGAAAAACAATAAAAATCCTATCTGAGCTCCTGACAAATTCACATCTTGAATCAATAAGATTAAAAAATAATTTTTTTAAATAAAATATGTTTCTTCAAAAATACTTACAAAATCATATTACCTTTGGAGAACTATCACTATTTCACAAATCCAGCCCACCCAGATACTATTTTTAGCTCAAGGGAGCTAAAGACTGTCTGCCAACCCAATGGCAGTTGGCCAGAGTCATCTCCCCTTATAGATGAGACTGTCAGCAGACATAAGAATATGTTGGTTATTACTTCCAATCACACCAAGAAGCAATGACAGAGACAATGTTTCTTCATTGTTTTATTACAGAAAGATGTAGTTGTTGAGTAAGTAATGTACTACTTGGTTCTACTTGTACACAACACTGATGGAGTCAGAATTTCAGTTTTAAAGGGTAATCTTTGGTTTGCGTTGGTGGTTTACAGTATGGCAACCAACCAAGGATAATTGGATGGTGGTAACTTACACTACACATGTTTGGTTAGGAGTCCAATGCCTTTAAATGCCAAGTCACCCTGGCTTCTTTTATAACAAACTGATTATGGCTCCCTTATATCACTGTTATATATATTATTTCTATAGCCATATTATTTTATATGAATAATGCTTAAACATATATATGAATTCCATTCTTAGCTGCCATACATTCATACCAAATGTGGTTTTGCACACTAAAACTCCAACTGCCATACATTATATTTTTAAAAGGTAATCTTCGGGTTTTAGAGAAGAGATATACATATATTCATCCTTGATTAGAATGGAGGCATGTGCAGTTACTTACCAATGACAGTGAGATTCGTCTCATCAAACCCCGTCCCTATGGAGCTTGTTGCCGTACATCTGTATGTCCCTGGGTGTTGATTAGCATCAAGATTCGAAATTTGTAGATTTGGGTTTGCAGTGTCTGACCAGCTATATGTGCTTCCCTTTGAAATGGCAATACTGTTCCGATACCATGCTATTGTAATACTGGAAATCGATATCACTTGCGTAATTAAGCAGTTAATGATGACATTTTGCCCCACATACCCTGTCACTGGTTTGGGTGAAACAGCTACAACTGGAATAGCTGTAAAGATTATGGTTAAAAAATTTAAAATCACAAAAATACAAATAATATCAATTATGTACGGATTTGCAAACACTTTTGATGGCACTGATCAGGAAGTTACATAAACTGCTGCAATAGTTCTTAGGAAATGTTTGGTACAACATATTTATGACACTAACCAAAATGTCTAATCAATTTAATATGTTCTTCAGGAACCAAAATGTCTGATAAATTTAATATGATCTTTAGAAACCAAAATGTCTGATAAGTTTAATATGTTCTTCAGGAACCAAAATGTCTGATAAATTTAATATGTTCTTCAGGAACCCAAAATGTCTGATAAATTTAAAGTCATTTACTGATTACACATAATGGCAGATTCCTACAGTGAAAATGGGTTTAAAGAAACCCTCCTTTATGTTTTCCTTTCATTAAAATTGTAATACCGCTCATATTTCTTGTTGAACATTTTGTAGTAAAATCAATTTTTCCTCTAAAGGTTCCTGAAGAACATATTAAAATTTATCATACATTTTGTAGTAAAATCAATTTTTCCTCTAAAGATTCCTGAAGAACATATTAAATATAGGAATCTGCCATTTTGTGTAATCAGTAATGACTTCTTCATTGTGCACACATATTTTAATGAGATGTGACAATCTGGAGTGTTGTTAATATCATCAGACCGCCTCCATTTCCCTGAATTTGTGAAAGTTATTATAATTCCTTTTGTAATAATTGTAATACATGTATGTGAATTTATTTCATTGGATATTGACATCAAGTGATGTTTGATAACTCAACATTGTTCATTATCATGATTGACATTCATCAGTTTGTTATGTACACCACTATGCCATATTTTTGGACTCAGCTGGCTTCGATGTCATTATAATCTTTCTAAAAGGTGTCAAACTGCAAAAAAAACCTGTAAAGCTGTAAACCTTTACTGAAGTGAATATTGCTTTTTTAAAATCATAGAAAAAGATTAAATTCAGACATCCATTTTTTATTAATGATGTTATTAACCAAGGTCGATAAAACTTCTTTTTGCATTCAAATTTTAAAGTTGTATGAAACAAATTAATCATTTTTTATTTTAAAATGCATTTGGATCTAAAATCCTTCACTCATTTTGTGTGTGTGTGTGTGTGTGTGTGTGTGTGTGTGTGTGTGTGTGTGTGTATAAATTACAAAATGAGGATATGAGTGAAAATAAGCACACACTCAGTGGGGACACATTCAGATAGGGCTATTTTTAGCATCCAGCCCCACTAAAAAAATCTTTCATTTCATTTAAGTAAATTATGTAACTCGTAATGAAATCAGAGAAAATAATTTATTGCTAGATGCTGAAAACTTGATTGACATTGTTCCTTTGGATGGATATAAATGATTATACAATTCTCCATCTGAGATGAGTTGCCATAAGATTTTTAAGATGACTGCTTTGGCACCCACGCTGGCTGTCTATTGTTACTGTCGTTATGGGTTTAGCACCATTTTTTAGCACATGATAGGCTTTACATAGCCACCATATATTCAGTGAGAAAGAACCCAGGAATACCCCAGGAAAATTCACCAACCCAAAGGAAGCTACTAGCAAGCTTTCTCACATATCCAGATTAGTCAAGCCCAAGATTCAAACTCAAGTGGACAGAGGTGTTTGACCACTCAGCCACCCAGCATTGTCTGTCAGAGCATTTTCATTATAAACCAGATGTGTAGTATTCCTTTAAATGCCTAGGAGGAAAACTGAATAAAAATCTGTGTGACCAGGCAGGTGTTAGATAATAGAGATGGATGCAGAACTAACAAACCATCACATAAGGTCTTCTAATCTTTGACCAGTAGAGCTAATAATACTACAGTGATATAATTTCCCCTCTTTTTTACCTCTTGAAGGTGGTTTCTAGATGTGTATAACAGTATTATATCATACAATCATTTCTGGTAACAGCTACTGTAACAGTATATTGAACAGAAATTGCCAAAGAATTATAGCAAAAGTAATTAAAAATGAAATTATTTTAAATTTTCTTTTCATGCAAAGCATAGAAATATGGAAATGGAGTCATATTAGTGTCAGATGGCATAACTTTGTTGATGGATTATATTTTAATATTTTTTGCAATTCGCACATGTCCATGAATTACAAAAACATGTCATGTCTGAAACACAACAATGAGCCTGCAGTTTACTAAATAACTTTGGAACTTTCTTCATGGGATAAAATGTTTTCTTACTTTCATAAAAAGAATTCTTGAAGGGACTAATGCTCTACTGTCTGAAAGTGAATTTCCAGGACTGTCTTTGTTTCAACTGCTTAGTGTTGAAACCATCTCTGATTTTCTTGAGCCATGATATTTATTTTGTTAGCTACTGTGGCATACATATGGGATGCAAGATCAGCATTATTTTTAATTGATTACCATTACAAGACTTTTAGTAAAATCCCTGTATTGATATGACAATGCATAGTTGAGAACTTGAGGCACGTTTATTGTGGAAGCTATATTTGGAGACATATGACAGTATTTCTTTCATCACTTTGATTCAGCTCCACAAAAAATGTATTAGTGTTTTTGTGTGGTGATAATTTTAGGTCGTAGATTAAGCATTACAACTATTTATGGGCTTTGCTTCACTGAAGACATTGTTTTTATTGAGCTGTGAAATATAGACATTTGCCTGCAATTCATCTGCTGAACAGTTTCATTAATTTGTTAACCAAGGCTTGCAAAAGACAAATAATTCTGAACTAATTTCATAAAATTCCTTTGAAAATGAATACTTAAGATTTTCAAGTACATGTATGTGTAGAAATTAATTAGGAATTAATTAGAATATGAGGAAGATATACAATATAAAATATATACATGACAACAGTATCAATATATATATGCCATACCATTGACAGTAAGCCTGATCATCAACTCATTCGATCCCGCTCCATTGCGAACTGTGCAAACATAGGTACCCGTGTCATTCAGTGCAATATTCCTGATCGTAAGGTCAACAGGGCCAGTAGCAATTTGATTTATCCATGAAAATCTACCATTGACACCATCATTTGTTAAGCTGTTGCCATTGAATGACCACATGACTGATGTAATAAGAGATCCAGTGACAGTAGCCTGTAGTGTGATGGTACTGCCTGCATTACCAGTGACAGAAGTAGTGGGTGCACTCACTGTAGGTTTATCTACAGGAAATTAGTAGAAGAAAGGTCTATGTTAAGCTAGAATTCAAACTAAAGTTATGTATCAATAATTCTACAAGGTTATCAATTCTAATGTTTTTGAATATTCAAATATGATAAGGAAACTACTGTGACCACTAACAAATAAACACTGCTCCCCCAAAAAACCACTGTTTGTTAAGTTCCATTTACAATATGCTGAAACTTATTATCCAAAATGAGGCCAGCTTATTATCCAAATCAGGCCAACTTATTATTCAAAATGAGGCCAATTTATTATCAAAAATGAGGCCAACTTATATTCAAAATGAGGCCAATTTATTATCCAAAATGAGGCCAACTTATTATTCAAAATGAGGCCAACTTACTATCCAAAATGAGGCCAACTTACTATCCAAAATGAGGACACCAAATAAATTCAAATAAAGTCAGATTAGAAATCTTATTGAAAGATATTATCTTGGATAATATTGGTCCATGGACTGACTAAATGGATATTCACATTGTTGTAGATTAATAAATTAACAAACATTGTCTTTTGGTAATGATAATTCTATGATGTCAACAAGTGCAATGTTATCATGTAGACATATCATTGTTTTGTTACTCAACAAAATCTTGAAGAAAAAAACCCACAAAATGTATTATAATAATGAACTAATCTATAAGCGCTAAATGTAATATTTTCAATATTTTTTAAAACATGCCAAACTGATAAAGTCATAATTTTTTTTCTTCATATTACAATTTTTTAAAATGTCTTCTTTAAAATACAGATAATGAAAGATAGAGAACATTCTCTTTCCTCAAAATGAAAGAGATGAGTCTCCAAATACAGTTAGACTGGATCAATGAATTTTTTACTGCACAAATTACAGATTCTCTCGTAGATATTTTTAGCTTTAGAAACAGATTGTCCCCTAGCATGAGTGATACAGCTGGCAATGTTGCATGTAAACCAGTGTTGGCAGATCAATTGCTTGATATAAAACAAGTGTGAATATGAAGAATCTGTGAGATGTTATGCAGGAGAGAACTCCTGTACTACAACTGCAGTTCCCTCCCTCTTGATGGGCTCCTCGTCTTGTTTTTACAACTGGTCATTGCTTAGTCTACCACAAACACTGGAACCACATGGAGGTCCTGACTTGGGGAAAAACTTAGGATGACTAATTTCTAATGGGTAAAAATTTGCTGAAGCAACAATCAGCAAGGGAAGGTGAAACACAGCTCTATTGCTGCTATTTGTATATCTTATGAATGATTCTGTACTTATTAGTTTAATATAACAAAGTATCATTTTTAGACACCTTAACTCAATTGTTTTCTTTCTTATCACAGTATGAACCCTATAAATTTAAAACACTTGAGAACTGTAGCTGCTTGTTTTAACATAAACGTTGTTTCATACAATTTAGGGCCATTTCAAATAAAATACTAGTAATAAAACTGAAATAAAAAACAGAAATATGTCCTAAAACATGGTTGAAATTCCCTGCTCAGTGTCAATGATGTGCTTGTTAGTCATAGTGAAAATAAGACTAATTTTTGATGAATATTCATCTCTGGTGTTACTGTAGTGAGCAAGTCATCATCACTGTTGAGAGGGGGCAACTTGGGATGTCTGAAACACTTGCTTATGAATACACATTTTAGATGCAGCCAACATTTGGATTAAAGTGACAACACATTACATAATAGAGCATTTGTAGATCAGCTTGTTGCTCCACAACTGTTCATTTTTGCAATGCACTTGTTATTTACACTGTGTTTAGGCAACTGTTTGTGTCATATGATTCCATACTATTTCTCGAGTCAAAGAAAGTGTTACTATCCCTGCTGATAAAATGGACTGTTCTGCAGTACCATGAACTCCAAGGACATCCTCAACCTCAAGGTCATGACACATACGAGTTCAAGATATAGTTATAGTGGGTTTCCTACAAGAATGAAACCCTTTGTTCATTTCTAAGATGTTACTCGAGGTGACGGTGTTCTGTTGAGCTTCAGCATTCTTGATCATGGCATCATGAATCATGTTGACACCGAATATAGTTGCAGTGTTTCCTACAAGAAGGAAACCTATTTCTTCATCTGTAACTGTGCATGGTTGGCCATAGTTTGTTGCAAAAATTGATATACAATGAAAACCTGGTGTTTAGTATTGCAGGGAGTGCATCATCCACCATCATGGCGACAATGCTGACCAGAAAATTAAAAACTGCTATTGGAAGGAATCACTGTCAGCTTGGTGCAAATATAAAGGAAACAGTGTAATCATCTTCTAAATAGTCTTGAAAAATCCAAGAAAAACCTGTTACTGATGAAAAAACTACAAAACTCTTTTAGTAGTTAAAAACATGAACTGATGATCACTTTTGACCTGTGTATTGACCAGTCACATTACCTAGGCATCATCTCATGTGGTTTCATATTCAATAAAATGAATATTTGTTCTGATCTCGACCGACTCTTTAGCAAGACACTATATTTAACAATATTATGGGAAACATTAGTGATCCATTATAATCAACAAAATCCAATTTAATCAAAAATGTGTGATGTCTGAGTATGGAATGCTTAAAGCTGAGAATTTTAGAAAATGTTTTGCTTTATTATTAACTATTACTTTTAGTATTGATCTTCTACCACAATTCCACAAGAAAGCAAATAATCTTTAAGCTTTGTAATACTCTAGACTTCTAGAAAATCCACATGGAAAAAAAGCCTGTGTAATGTGATTAAAAAACAATCTCTAATGTGATTAAAAAACAATCTCTAATGTGATTAAAAAAACAATCTCTAATGTGATTAAGAAACAATCTCTAATGTGATTAAAAAACAATCTCTAATGTGATTAAGAAACAATCTCTAATGTGAAAAAGAAACAATCTCTAATGTGATGAAGAAACAATCTATAATGTGATTAAAAAACAATCTCTAATGTGATTAAGAAACAATCTCTAATGTGAAAAAGAAACAATCTCTAATGTGATGAAGAAACAATCTATAACGTGATTAAAAAACAATCTCTAATGTGATTAAGAAACAATCTCTAATGTGAAAAAGAAACAATCTCTAATGTGATGAAGAAACGATCTATAATGTGATTAAGAAACAATCTCTAATGTAATGAAGAAACAATCTCTAATGTGATTAAGAAACAATCTCTAATATGATGAAGAAACAATCTCTAATGTGATGAAGAAACAATCTCTAATGTGATGAAGAAACAATCTATAATGTGACGAAGAAACAATTTCTAATGTGATGAAGAAACAATCTCTAATGTGATTAAGAAACAATCTCTAATGTGATTAAGAAACAATTTTTAATGTGATTAAGAAACAATCTCTAATGTGATTAAGAAACAATCTATAATGTGATTAAGAAACAATCTCTAATGTGATGAAGAAACAATCTCTAATGTGAAAAAGAAACAATCTCTAATGTGATTAAGAAACAATCTCTAATGTGATTAAGAAACAATCTCTAATGTGATTAAGAAACAATCTATAATGTGATTAAGAAACAATCTCTAATGTGATGAAGAAACAATCTCTAATGTGATTATGAAACAATCTCTAATGTGATGAAGAAACAATCTCTAATGTGAAAAAGAAACAATCTCTAATGTGATGAAGAAACAATCTATAATGTGACAAAGAAACAATTTCTAATGTGATGAAGAAACAATCTCTAATGTGATTAAGAAACAATCTCTAATGTGATTAAGAAACAATCTCTAATGTGATTAAGAAACAATCTCTAATGTGATTAAGAAACAATCTATAATGTGATGAAGAAACAATCTCTAATGTCATTAAGAAACAATCTCTAATGTGATAAAGACACAATCTCTAATGTGATAAAGAAACAATCTATAATGTGATGAAGAAACAATTTCTAATGTGATGAAGAAACAATCTCTAATGTGATTAAGAAACAATCTAAAATCAGATTTTGTTTCCATTCTTTTATTACAGAAAGCTACAGATTTCCAGCTGCTGAGAAAGTGGAGTACTGCTGGGGTTTCCTTGCACACAACATGTACCCTGTGTGACCAAATTAAAATGCTGAAGAGTAATCTTTGGTGTCTAGTTTTTACATATATTTGGTGTCTAGTTTTTACATATATTTGGTGTCTAGTATTTACATATATTTGGTGTCTAGTTTTTACATATCTGTGGTGTCTAGTTTTTACATATCTGTGGTGTCTAGTTTTTACATATATTTGGTGTCTAGTTTTTACATATATTTGGTGTCTAGTTTTTACATATATTTGGTGTCTAGTATTTACATATATTTGGTGTCTAGTTTTTACATATCTGTGGTGTCTAGTTTTTACATATCTGTGGTGTCTAATTTTTACATATATTTGGTGTCTAGTTTTTACATAATTTTGGTGTCTAGCTTTTACATATAATTGGTGTTCTACAGCCTAGTAATGCTCCTTCTTATGGTTACATCATGTCGATGCAAGTAGAGTAAGATGCGTTACACAAGGACAAACTACCTATGTGAAAACAGTTACATGAAGTCAGTTCTTACTAACTATATATTCTCTATATTAATTTGTGCTCATGCTGACTGTATTTTAGTCTACTGAAAACAAAACATGTAGGCATAATTATTATAACAGTAATTCTTATATATATATATATATATATATATATATATATATATATATATATATATATAATATATAATTATCCTTGCTTAAAATGGAAGCATTTGACATCATTTACTTACCAAAGACACTGAGAGTTGTCTCATCATAACCGGTCCCTGCAGAGCTTCTCGCTGTACATCTATATATCCCTGCATGCTGATTAGCATCAAGATTCAAAATTTGTAGATTTGGGGTTGTGGTGTCTGACCAGCTATATGTGCTTCCCTTGGAAATGGTGATACCATTGCGATACCATGCTATCGTAATATTTGAGATGGATGTCACTTGAGTTAATGTGCAGTAAATTGTGACACTTTGCCCCACGTACCCTGTCACTGGTTTGGGTGAAACAGTTACAACTGGAACAGCTGTAAAGACAGTGGTTATAGAACTTAAAATCACACAAATTAATGTGATCAAGATAAACTGGCAAATCATTTTCATGGAACTGACCAGGACAAATGATGTACTTCCACATTTTCTTCAGGAAACATTTTTCAAAATGTTTTGATGGAACTGACCAGGACAATTGGTAAACTACTACATGTTTTTCAGGAAAAAGTTGGCAAATTGTTTTGATGGAACTGACCAGGTCAATTGATATACTGCCACATGTTCTTCAGGAAACATTTGGCAAATTGTTTTTATGGAACTGACCAGGACAATTGATATACTGCCACATGTTCTTCAGGAAACATTTGGCAAATTGTTTTTATGGAACTGACCAGGACAATTGATATACTACCACATGTTCTTCAGGAAACATTTGGCAAATTGTTTTGATGGAACTGACCAGGACAATTGGTAAACTGCCACATGTTCTTCAGGAAACATTTTTCAAAAATGTTTTCATGGAACTATATGACCAGGACAATCAATAAATTTGCCACATTTTCTTCACGAGCCAGATTAGTTTCACAAAAAAAGTTGCAGAGGACATTCATGAGTTTACATTAAAATTGGTCAGTGTCTTTAAATGTACTTTCACTGTGTAACAAATATATGAATCAGACATTCTGTGCTATCCATAACTAAAATAAATTCTTCATTGTAAAAGCATCTTGTTTTTTTAATGCAATGGGACTATCTCAAGGATTGTTAATTTTATCCTACAGTCTCAAAAATTGAGTCTCCTGATTTTATGAAAAAATAATAACATCTTTATGAGCTGTTAGGATTTTTTTCTTGGATGTTAACTAGGTTGATCAGTCCACAGTGTTCTATTTTACATGACAATAACTTCAAGTACTGCATATTATAGGATATTATATTGCTGTAGTTAACTTTTACCTAACCTTGATTGTGAATGAAAAGATGATGGAAAGTAGAACTTTTGCCAGCTTATGTGCACTGTGATTGCAATGGTCATGTGATGAAAGACAGTGGTCACATGATGACTGATATAAATAGAAATATTCATCATCATTGCTTCAAACTGGAAAATATGATAAAACATATGTAGGAATATAAGAAAGTATATTCATTTTAAATTTAAATATTTAATGATTTTATTCAATTAAATTAAGCAATTAAGTCTTTTTCCTGCATTTTTTTCTTAAGCTATAATACAATTGAGGTGTGTGTGTGTGTGTGTTTGTGTGTGTGTGTGTGATTTGGAATTTTAATGTAACTTTAAAAAAAATTTTGCAGTGTGATAGTTATAATGATATCTAGCAATGGGGCATCATACCACAGACATATAGCATGATTTCTGCACTGTGACAGTTATAATGATGTCTAGCACTGGGGCATCATACCACAGACATATAGCATGATTTCTGCAGTGTGACAGTTATAATGATGTCTAGCAATGGGGCATCATACCACAGACATATAGCATGATGTCTGCACTGTGACAGTTATAATGATGTCTAGCAATGAGGCATCATACCATAGACATATAGCATGATTTCTGCAGTGTGACAGTTATAATGATGTCTAGCAATGGGGCATCATACCACAGACAACTGAGGAAACATACTAGCATAATGCATTATAAATGAGGTTAAAGGTCAAATAATAACCTAGAGTTACTATCAAAAATCAATAAAGTCTCATTATGATGGAATCACACTGTATTGAGGTGATTTACAGTTCAAGATTGCTATATATACTTTCGCTTAAAAGTCCAAATGCAAACTGTACAGACCCAGATCTGGCATCATGTCAGAAAATTGGGTTCTGTGCAGTTTCCTATTGGTAATCAGTAGAACAAACAAGACATGTAACAAACAAGACATGTAACAAAGAAAAAGTTACACTCAAGAGATCAAGATACATGTATCTTGAATAAAACCAGTCAAATCCAGACTAATGAGGTATATTAACTTTGATGGTTATTATCTCTTGTTCTTTTGTAAAACAATTAATTTTGTTTATGCTTGAATTGTGGACATATTCTCTGACAAAACAGTAGAAACATTACTGTACAGGTGTCTGATTTTGTTTGGATTCTTTAAATTCGTTGTCATGGCAACCAAAATATTAGTGAAAATAGCTAACATGAAAACAATCTAAAAGTGATGTAATGGGATTTCAAGAACATTAACTTACCTGTCACTAACAGATTGATGGGAAGACTTTGGGACGATCCTCCAGTGTTTGACGCAGTGAAGATGTATGTACCAGCATGAGAGACACTTGCATTGAATATTACCAAATTAGGAGAGTTTGCAGAGAACAAACTGTAACCATTCTGACCAGGGATTATGATATTTCCATTGCGGGTCCAACTTACATTGGCAGCAGAGTTCACAATAACATTAAGTGTCACAGATTTCCCTTCGTCAACTTGATATAATTGCTGTGAGATGGAAATTACTGGAGGTGCTGCCAAAAAAAAAAAGATTATTATCATTATCATATAAAGTATTTTGGACAGGCCATGAGAAAGGTTTTGGATATTGTTTCGGTGTGAGTTTATGACATTAATTTCAAAGGCAAATATTTTGTTCTTTATTACATTATATTATATTATATTATTACATTATATTATATTATTACATTATATTACATTATATTTATTACATCTGTTATCCAGCAAACAACTTGTTGCAGTTATGGATTACAATGACAGGCATCGTCAATGCCATCAGTACTCACTAATAAGTTGAGTGGGTGAGACAATGACAAGCTATCACAATGATAATGATTGAAACAAATCACAGTTCTGATAAAGTTAAATAGTAACTTCAACAAAAAAACTTATTGGGAAATATTAATTGAAAACATTCATTTTCAAGTTCTGCATATTGTGTTGGTGTAAATAATGGCGAATTTATGAAATCATGGCAACTCGGAGTATGAAAGAGTTGAGAGATGCTTTGTGTCTGTCATGGTTGGAAAAAAAAATTGGCCCTTAAAATTCATGAAACAATTATACAATCACATTATATATATATATATATATATATATATATATATATATATATATATATATATATATATAAACATTTTGTAATACTATGTAAACCAAATACACACCTAACAGTGATACCTAAATGTATTGTCTTCATGCATATTAAATTGCATAATCTTTAACCCAAGAATTATTTCTCTTAATTATCAGTATAGATTTTGTTTAATTATTATACATGTATACATTACACTGACCTGAAAAAGTAAATGTTGAGTTCTTCGTTAATAATTCATACAGAATATAGATCAGACAGTCAGAGTCACCTTTAATTAAGCAAGATTTGCTATTTGTTAACAGGTGTGTTAAGTATTTAACTGTTGTACTAAAAGATGTTGTTCATTAGTAAATATATAAATATATAAATAATTGGTCAGTGCTGACCAATTCCCATGACCCAAGAAAATGCTTTGCATTGCTGAAAAGAAACGGAAAATTATTAATAGTGGAATACTGCAGCAGTTCTACAGCTAGAGATACATCATGCTAGAAACAGGATCTATGGTATATAAGATGGCTGTCTCCAGTTTCACAAAAAATTCTCACAATTTCTCCGCAATTAAAGATTTTTTATATATATCTTGCATTTGATAATTCACAATATCAAAATATTTGCTCACAACAGAGATTATGTGAAACATTACAGAAACAAACTATCAGCATAATTCAAAATGGAATTATATTTTTGAGAATTCTCAGAGTCAATGAATTCCTCAAATTTGAAGCTATCCATCAATCTTATACCAGAAATATATATTTATAAAAAGTAAAATGAATTTAAATATAACAATATTTTAATAGTAATTCTGTACTGGATATTAAATGGATATTTTATCACCACAGAAAAACTAACAAGAAATCTCAAGATATGGAAGAGAAAATCTAGTTTTTGAGTGAAAATGGAGCCAGATGTGTTAACATGTACAGTAAATGTCCACATATGCATGACTGTAGTAGAGTGAATATCCATACACAAGTGGCACTGGCATTACAAAGCAGACAGATTCGATACAGCAAGGGTAAAATTCTTGCATTAAAGCTCATAAATGTTAAAACTGGATACTAATAAATTAACTTGTATAAAATTTGCTTTGATATGTAAAGAACTATGTCTTCCATCAAATAATTCACAGGTTCATTTGAGATTCCATGCTGTTAAATGTTTTTGTAACATGAAACAGTTCAAAATCTGATGCAATGAATAATGGCAGATTTAGATTTGTAAAGGTCAAAGTTAAATACACAATAAATACAGATTAATAAAGTATTTCTACTTAATGCAACTTCTATTTTTATATACAATAATATACTTAAGTACATGCACAGTTACACCAGAAATACAAATGCATGCACATATATAATGATGAAATATTAAATTATATTTAAGTTTCAAAGTAAGCCCAGCCCCACCCACCTATACAGAAAATTACTTAGCTACACCCCAAATATATATTCTGAAAATGTTACATTATTTTACCCATGTACATTGCTAATTTTGTTTGGAAAGCAGTAACCTTTTTTAGTCTTATTGGTATAATATATTTAAAATTTTAATTTGAATCATGTACATAAGAATGTACTCAGTTTAAACCTCTCATGGATGTTCACTCTATTTGCCAAAAAATAAAAAGAAAGCAGGAATATACAGTTCAACAATTATTTTTTCTAGCCTAGGTGTATCTGAAAAGAAATAATTCATTATATAACAGAGAAAAGTAAAAAACATACAAAATTATTTTATTGTTAATTGATGATCATAGGTCCCAAAATATATGGCAAATGAGGAAGGAAAAGAAATGGAAATGCTCAAAAGAACATATATATATATATATATATATATATATATATATATATATATATATATATATATATATAGATATATATATATATATATATATATATATATATATATATATATATCCCGGGTAGATATGCAAGGGAAGAGTCAAAATAGGACTTCAATTATATGATCAATTATGGGAATGGTTAAGTATTTGAAAGTATATAATACTATACAAGTAATGTGCTTGTGGTATAAATATGTAATATACACCTACAATATATACATGTAATATACACCTACAATATATACATGCAATATACACATGCCATATACACATATAAAAATAGGAGAAATGATGTAACCTTACTCTCCAACAATACATCAAGTGTGATAAAAGAACTATTTGTCGTTCCTGCAGAATTTGTCAGTTCACACTGATACGTTCCTTCATCACTGGGAGTGACGCCAGATATTGTGAGAGCAGGTTTGCTGGCATCTCCATTAATATAATGGAAATTATTTGAGAAAATGACAAGTTTCCCATTAAAGAACCATCGAACTCGCTGAAGGAGTCCCAAGCCACTTGAATATGTACAATCTAGTGTAATGGTTGTGGAAACATTAGCATGATAGCAAGTACTGGCAACTGTTATGCTAGGAGCATTTCCGATTCCCTGTACAAATGCTGAGCTTGCGCCATCACCTAAATATAGAAATACATAAAACAATATGCAAAACTGGCAAAAAATCAACAAAGAATTACTTAGGTAAAAGCTGAAAGAAAATTAAGAAGGAGAACATATTTTAAAAGGCCACATTGACTAACAATGACTAACAATGACTCAAAAGCAGAAAATCTGGACTTATTCTAAACTTCAGGAAGTACTGGAGATTCCTGACAATTAAAATTAAAATAGACCTTATTAGACTGTCTTAAAGAAATTAATTTTTCAAACTCTTCCAACAAAGAAGATTTAGAAGAGGGTCGATTTTACACATGGTTTTAAACTTTATGTATGTGATATTTACAGTTATTCTAATAAATGCTTCAAAAAAGTTTGGGGGGAGGGGTAGTCAGTTTTAACTATTTTGATGTGTTGGTCAGAGGAAATTTCAGAGGATAGCCTCAGTTGTTAAAATTGCAAAAGATTCATGCCTCTACACCAACTTGTGTTCCCTTGCACAGATGATGCTTAAATTATTTCAAGAGACCCATTTCTTTCAGGCCGCTGGGTTTTCCAGATAAAAATTCAAAATGATAAATTTAGAAGCAAATAATAAGCAATACAAGAATATGATATTTAAATTGTTCATTGACATATCATAATAAAATACCAATATATGTCCAGTCAACATAGACTAATCTTTCAAGTTGAATATGAATTTAGGAACAGAGTACATATTAGTTGCAAGCAAACCCTTGATAAACCAGATGATGAAGCACAACCGCAAATTTTTTTTATACATGACATGTTTCTGCAGAATTTGTCAAGCAGGAGTAGGCAAAAAATATATATATATATATATATATATATATATATATATATATATATATATATATATATATATACATTGTTGTGAGTGTCAAGAAAGAAAAGCATCCAAAAGCAAAATATTTAACAGACTGAGAGAAGAAGTTTCTAATGCACCATGTTTTACTAATATTCTATACTCCAAAATCAGTCTAGGAAATATGAAAATTTATTTGAAGAGCCAATTAGGTAAGATTTATAAAAAACATTAACAAAAACTAATTTGAATCAAATTTCTAACATATAGTCTTTTACAAGGAAACAAGAAATAAATTTGTTAAAGTCCATTTATAAAATTGAAATGTAAGATTGTCTATTGAAAAGGTAAAACAAAGAAAAGATTACTTATGTTGGTGTGATTAGTTAACGTTTATAGCTGTTAATTGAAGAATCAGATCAGTACAGTATTTTTCTATTTAAAAAATGTATCAATTCATATTTCAGAGAAGTATTGGTTCTCCTGTTTCTATCAACTTTTAACTTTTTGAAAAGTAAACATTAATGAATAATATTCTCTTATAAAGTGTACAGAACTAAAACAAATGAGCAAATTAGAGTCTTGGCAAAACTGATACTATAAATTTTGTTTACGACTTTTCAAGAAAAGGAACATTATAAATTTCAGTTATACAAGGAGCTTTCAGAAATAAGTGTACTCCATTTTATCAACAGGACACTGTCCACTGCTTTAAAGTTTCCCTATTACAGGAGAATAGTATGCCTTGCCAGAAATGCAACCAAGCCTGCATGTCCACCAGTTTTTATTATAAAATGTGTTAGTATAAGAAAAATAGGTCACTATGGCCTACTTTTCCTTGTTGGTGGGGAAAAGTAATACAAGAATACCCTGAAAAGTACCATGTAAATACCATGCATGTACCCAGAGATTTGCCAAGGCAACAAAGCAGTTATGATCTGTTTAACCTTTAATCAACAAGGTCATACTCATGGAAGAAAAATATGCTACTGTGACCAATTTTCACTCATGAAGGTTACAAAATGATGTAACAGATGTTTTCTCAAAGAATAATAAATACACCATCAATTTTACACCTAGGATTCCATGGGCAGTAGAAACTGTATCCCTCCAAATCCACATTAGGGACAAAGGAAAATTGAAGTACATAATGCATAACATGTCAAAAGCTAAGTGATATTATTTACATTGACAATTTTTCCACCTTAATTTGTCATCTGTACTGTGCTATCATATTTTTCCTTGGACACTTTACATTATTTTAATAAACATTTTATTGTGTACTCAAGTAACTCATGGTGTTTTAGAGCCCATCAGCACATCAATGTAATATTATGCTGAAGCAAGCTTAAACAAAAGTGCCTTGCTAAGAAATCCGCTATGGCCACTGACCAGTGGTGGGACTTGAATTTTCACAGTCCTGGTCACAAGTCCACTAAACTAACCATCAAGATACTGCAGCTATATCAATGCTAACTTTAATAAAAAGGTCACTTTATAAAATAAGATCATTGTGACCTACTTTCCCTTGGAATGGTTTAGAATTATACCAGGAACAGGCTGAGTTCCAGGAAGATACAGTGCCTAAAGTGGCATTAGTAACAGTGAAACAAAGCTAATTTACACTGTTAACCTAAATGGAAATGATGGAGGGGGTGAGTGTGTCATGTAAGATATTTTGTACTTTGTACAGAGGAGATAAACAGTGCAGAGTAAGCAACAGATGTATGGGTGCTAACTATTTGACAAAAAAATATGTCAACAAAATCGTTGCTAATGAAGTGTTGTTCATAAAACAGAGTTCCTTCATATTTGTTGATAATGAGTATCATTCTATGTCAAATATAAATTATAACAGATTGAATCCATTTTTATTGTTGTTTTCTTTCTTCTTTTTTTGAGGAGGGTAACATTTGAAAAAAATTAAAATAAGATTTGGAGGGGCAAAACCAGTACTGTAGCCTATAAGTGATTTTGATATCCACTAAGGTCAACTGCTTTGCCTTATGGGAAGGGCTCTTAGCCATGATATAGCCAATGAAATGTCAGAAGTACCATCATATATCAACCAAACAAATAACCACTGAGTGAATTTTTAAAACTAATGTACTACTATAAGACACTTTTAAAATTAAGAGCACATAGTGAAAAGGTGAAAAAGAAAGGCATACCTTTACTTGAGAGATTTGTAGTCAATTTTAATCTTTGTTACTCATAAAAAAAAATGTCTCTTTTAAATTTGCTATGAGATGTAATTTGGAATCACAAGCATGGTTTATTGTCTATACTTATTTTGTTTACAGCACCACAATATCACATTTCGTTACAACAAATCATTTCAGACTGATCTGTGGTACTGTAAATCTGTCATACTTACATAATGCTGGATTAACTGAAGAAAGAAAAAAAAGATCAATATTAGCAATGTTGCCTGTAGAAATATGGATGAATGCATAATTACTATTTTTTATGTACTCCAAGTTGTTATATTTTTTAAATCTTTTGAAACTAGAAACAAATTCATAAAACATGAGTGCCATTTCAAATCCTTTTCTGTATCCTCCATGGTCAAAAACATACAATAATTTTGTCTTAAATATAAAAATTTAATCAAAGACACAAAGAGCTTAAAGAAATTTCCAAAAACAGAAAATGATGCAAATGGGTGTCAAGGGTACAAAGGATCTGATTCAGGCTAACTGAGTGCAAATAACTTGACCTGATTATCAAAATGTGTTTGTTTAATTATTATCAAAACAAGATGGATCATGTTGGAAGCAGTTTTCATTCAAGAATTCTAAGTTTCACATGCCTAGATTTACTTACCGGTATAATTTCAACTTGTACAAGTTATTGCTCACTGTTATTTAAAAATTCTTCTCTTTTATTTTGTAACATGACCATTAAAAACAATGGATTGGCATCAATAAAACAAATTTGAAAGGTCTTCAAGTCAAAATGCTTTCTTTAAAATCCATTAAATTCTGTTCATCAGTTTTGGAGAAGATGTCATTTATCAACAGCAGACATATATGATGGTCAACAATCTGTGCGACATATATGATGATCAACAATCTGTGTGACAAATATGATGATCACCGATCTGTGTGACATATATGATGGTCAGTGATCTGTGTGACATGTATGATGGTCAATGATGCAACATATATGATGGTCAATGATCTGTGTGACATGTATGATGGTCAATGATCTGTGTGACAAATATGATGATCAACAATCTGTGTGACATATATGATGATCAACAATCTGTGTGACATATATGATGGTCAATGATCTGTGTGACATGTATGATGGTCAATGATGCAACATATATAATGGTCAATGATCTGTGTGACATGTATGATGGTCAATGATGCGACATATATGATGGTCAATGATCTGTGTGACATGTATGATGGTGAATGATGCAACATATATAATGGTCAATGATCTGTGCGACATAGGTGATGGTCAATGGTCTGTGTGGTTGAAATTAGTGAGGAAGACTTTGAGAAGAAGTTGCAAATTGTTCATGGATGACAGACTGATAAAAGTGGCCATGTTTATATGTGGACTGGCATGATTTTAGAAAGATTTGATATGTGAAATGCAAATGCAGAGAGAGAAAATTTATTGTAGCTTTAAAATATTTTCAGTCATATCACTACAATGTCTGTAGTGAGACAGTTTATGATGATGTCTTGCACTGGGGTATCATGCTGCAGACATGTAGCATGATGTCCCACCTGGTCACATTATCCTTACACCAGTCTGAACAGCCATAACACTAATCTCCCACTGCTGAGCACCTAGCAAGGAAGCTGCTAGTACCAATTTTATAAATCACTAATATGACTCAGCCAAGGTTCAAACCCGGTTCCTCCTGCATCTGAGGAGAATAATCTCAACATATGGCGACTGGAGAACTATCCTTTGATGTAACACCATCTTCTTGCCTGCACATGGTATATAATGGTTGTTGAAACTTTTTAGAACTTGAAAGACAACAACATGAAGCAAAATCCTAACATTAATGAAAACAATGACAATGCTCAAATTGAAAATCCCAGTACATGCTTTAAAAGTAATTTAGAATGTGCATCTACTAATAAAGATCATAGAAAAAAAACACAAGCTATATTTGTCATTAATCTTCCTTATAATTATGACTTATGCAAAAACATAGCGATACAAACCTTCTACTGTAAGTTGAACTGTATCTGAACCAGTCCCATAGTTGTTTTGTGCCTGACACCTGTAATTGCCTGTGTCTGACACAACTGCTCCGGAGATGGTCAAACTGGGAACTAAAGAGTTCTGCCAGGAAAATCGGCTGCCTGGAGAGGTGACAGCATTGGTGAGGACTGTGTTATTAACATACCAAGTGACTGTAACAGATTCAGTACTGGTTACTGTACAGTTAACTCTGATATCCTGTCCTGAGAATCCAGACAAGGTTGTGAGGCCAATAGTTACAAGTGGTCTTGCTGAAATGTAAAAAGCAAAAATGAATTTTCATATTAACTTCCATATAATGACCAAGGATTTAATATGGAAAATGTAAGAAAATATTATCAAGTGTGCCCATCATTTAAATATTGAAATCTGAATGCCTAGACAAGATACTCCATATTAAAATCTGAAAATCTAAATAAAGATTCCCTTTATCACTATTTGAGTGAAATCTTGTGACAGATGTCCAAATCATTTATCATTATTTGAGTGGAAACTTTTTCATTGTATATGTAAATCATTTTGTCATTTTTTGAATGAAAATTGCAAGTCATTCAAACTAGGAACTGTATTATGTATATCAGTAATTTAACTCAATGTGAATCATTGTGTTAAATATCCAATATTTGGATTTGTTGCACATGAGTGTGGCCAAGGGTCTTTTCTACCTTTACAACATCTATAAATAAACATCATATTATTGTTACCATTCTTAGTGTCTTTGTTATGATCTGACCCCCAAACCAAGTTCATCTTTTTACAGAGCCGTCATAAACAGAGCCGTCAAAGCCATCAAAGCCGTCATAAACAGAGCCGTCAAAAACAGCCGTCATAATGTTCAGTGAAAACAAAAATTCTAGAAAGCAGGGTAAAGAAGTTTTCCCATGATCAGAGCCAATCAGTAATGAGAATACTGCGCAATGATTTCATGGATTTATTTGGACCAATCAGAATCACATAAAATTATATGTAACACGTTGTGTTATAAAATTTAAGAAACTGCACAAAATAGACCTATAGGAACACTATACTATGTGATAAACAGTAATATTGTACCAAAGTTTCATTTAAAGCATATATATGAGGCAGAAAAGCATGACTTCCAAGAAAGGACCAAAACAATAAAGCTATTATTGCCAGAAAAATAACTCCCAAGTCTCAACTACGTGTGAATATAGATTCGGCTTATGTAGTTATTTACGTGAGAAAGCTTGCCAGTAGCTTCTCGTGGGTCGGTGGTTCTCTCCGAGTATTTTCCAGTGTTCTTCCTCCACCAATAATACTGCTTGCCATGTATAGCATTTCGTGTGCTGAAAAATGGCGTTAAACCCTACAACGACTACGACTTGTGAATATATAGCATTTATTTGTTCAGTGGTACTAGGTAATTATGGTCAAAGTAAAAAATATATGATGCATGCAATATATGGATCATGCATACATGGACAATAATTATTATGTGTACACAAGAAAAAGGGTCTGGATTCTTTTTCTGAGTCATGAACCAGAAATATATGCACAATCTAAGTTGTAAATCTAGTACTGGAGCATCAAGATCAAAATCTATTACAAATAACTTAATAGATACAATCTATTTTTAATTTATATCTCATCATCATCATCCTCATCAGTCTCTTGACCTAGTGTGGTCATTGACACTGTGCTGCTGAACATCTGACTAGTGCCTCCACTTGTCTGGATCAATTTAATATATCAGTGGAAAATGACGTATACCTGTATTAGATCAGCAATATTTAAAAACATTTGGAACTATATTTATATCAGAATGCTTTTTTGATCAAGTAACACAGGTGTACTGACGGTAAAATCCAAGCTTTTTGGAACAAGTAACACAGGCGTACTGATGGTAAAATCCAAACTTTTTGGAACAAGTAACACAGGCGTACTGATGGTAAAATCCAAACTTTTTTGATCAAGTAACACAGGTGTACTGACGGTAAAATCCAAGCTTTTTGGAACAAGTAACACAGGTGTACTGATGGTAAAATCCAAACTTTTTGGATCAAGTAACACAGGTGTACTGATGGTAAAATTCCATGCTGACCAAATGTCTTTAGGTAAGGTATTAAAGTTCCTAGTTAATCAATTTAGAAAATCCTTCTCCACCACAACTGTTATTAGTAACTGAAAGGTAGAAACTTTGCAATATACGTGTAAAGATGCAGGGTGATATGTCCTAATTGTATCTAGAAAAATAGCTAAACAAGAAAGGATCAATGTTTGAACTGATTACCACTCACACCTAAAAAATATCTAGAATAGTATTTGATTATAATTGTTTATTAAGTCCTGATGGCTAAATTAAATCTATGAAATACTAACTGCTCATCACACTGATACATTTGTATTCCAAATTGAAAGATACTTTTGACATAATGTCATTTTCAAGTGAGTCATGACTGGAGATACTATTGACATAATGACATTTTCTAGTGAGTCGTGACTTGAGATACTATTAACATAATTGCATTTTCTAGTGAGTCATGACTTGAGATACTATTAACATAATTGCATTTTCTAGTGAGTCATGACTGGAGATACTATTGACATAATGACATTTTCTAGTGAGTCGTGACTTGAGATACTATTAACATAATTGCATTTTCTAGTGAGTCATGACTTGAGATACTATTGACATAATGTCATTTTCAAGTGAGTCATGACTGGAGATACTATTGACATAATGACATTTTCTAGTGAGTCGTGACTTGAGATACTATTAACATAATTGCATTTTCTAGTGAGTCATGACTTGAGATACTATTAACATAATTGCATTTTCTAGTGAGTCATGACTTGAGATACTATTGACATAATGTCATTTTCTAGTTGAGTCATGACTTGATAAACTATTGACATAATTTCAGTTTCTAGTGAGTCATGACTTGAGATACTATTGACATAATTTCAGTTTCTAGTGAGCCATGACTTGAGATACTATTGACATGTCATTTTTTTCTAGCAAGTCATGACTTGAGATACTATTAACATAATGTCATTTTCTAGTGGGTTATGACTTGACATAATGTCATTCTAGTGGGTTATGACTTGACATAATGTTATGTTCTAGTGGGTCACACCATTTAGCATTGTGAACATACACAAGCTTTTGGAAGGAAAAGAATTTTTAGATCACTAACAAAAGTGAAACCTAAACAAATTTATTAAACCAAATTTATGCCCTTTACGTGAAAGCAGACACAATAAAGGTAAGGTGAATAAAAGATTCTATAAATAGAATGATTAGAAAATGAAGCAAACAGAGATGTTAAGTAAATGCAGCATAATTTTTAAAATACCAAAATACTACAGACCAACATTTTTCTTCCCATTTCTCACATTTGTATAAAGTTGTTAAAAGAAGGCAAGGCAACATTTTATGCCATGACTGAGCAAGGTGATCTGTGTGATCCCAGATATTCTAGTATTTGATTTGATGGAGTTTTACTGTATGTGAAAAATGCATTAGACTTCCTTTGGTTACTTTTAATGTATACATGTGATATTCTTACCTTATACATAGGTGAATAGCAGTAATTTTTGACAATATTCAAACATCACAGTACATACTTGTGCAATATACAATACATATATAGTGCTATGAGGTATTACTGAGGTAAAATACATACAAATATATTATTCACAAGTACATTAAAAATTAGAGTCATTGAGGTAATTTCACTTATACCTGTATACTACTGTATTTCATGTTATTATTCGTACCCTTTAATTTTTCGTACACCATCAAGTCTTAGAAATAAATTAAATCTATCATAATTTTTCGTACACAAATTTTTATTTTATTTTTCTTCTTCCTATTATTTTTCATACATAATACGATCTACGATACTGTGAAGTGAAGATTTACTTTTCAAATGGATTTTAAAAAATATACCAAAGTTTGATTTAGTTACATCAAATGACCAGGGTATTGTTTTGCAAAGTAAGTTATGAATAATGGCTTTGGGCACGTTCTTAACTGAGGCACAAGTCGTCAATTCATTTTCAACTGGTTGCGATATTTTAAAAGAGTGTGTCACCAAACATGAATTCGGGCGGGGGTAAGTGACACACACACACACACACACACACACACACACGCATATATATATATATATATATATATATATATATATATATATTAATTTTGCTCAATGATCTTTTACTTTGTCATTTTACCATTTTATGACTCCAGTGTCTTATTCTACGCAACAAAAAGTAGCAAATCAACAAGTTTTGCATAACTGAAAATATTTTAAATCGTAAAATGCAGGAGTGAAAGAATTGAATTAACTTACAGCATGGCGAATAAATTCCTGTTTCCTAAATGATCTTTGAAGTCCAATAATTCCAAGAACTCCGAATACGTTCTAACGAAAAACGTTTTCAAACAGATTATGTGTTAATGCTTCCAATGTATACAGATAGATTTCCAATGAATTCAAATGGTCATTGAATATATTTAGTTAATGCCATCCGTAATACGATGAGGTATGTCATGCAAAAAAATAAATCTTTTAAAAAGGCAAGATGTGAGATTAAATCCAAAAACACGCAGATGTGACCTACCATCAGTAAGTATTTAATGTGTGGCATATTTCAGCATCGTTTTCTCTATATACCGGTATTCGCTAATTTTTCGGGTCGAAAATGCATGCAGTTCTCAAAAGACATGCCGTTTCTCCCTGTGGATTGCATTGTTCCTACGACCCCAAAGTGCCCCAGTTTCATATTCTGTTCTAAAGGTTAGACTCGAGCCTCTCTGACATACTTCAAAGAAACCGCCTGCTCTACTCAGAGTGAAAGTCCTTGCAATTGATTGACACATAAACAATGTAATTTTTTTATATAACTAGCAATGCCTAAAATGGGTATTTATTTATGTTTACAGTTCAAACGTGGTCTCAAGCTATCATAATTGTGATTACTATTTCCCAAATCTTATATTCCACCTAATTTCCTCAACTCGACTATTCATACAACACTGCTTACTAAGTAACATACGTCTTTCTAATTGGGGGTGGGGGCTAATATGCTATGTTTTTTTCATTCCTTCTTTTAGTGTAATGAAGGTATTTACCGTAATGCTTAAATATATACGGTACAGGTATGTGACTCATATACTGGGTAAGTTTCATTTGTGGGAATGGTGTTCTTATTACGCCTGTCAACAAAAAATCAACATTCAGTGGTCATATTGGGGATTTAGGAAGCATATCACTACAAAAGTCACAAGCAAAGTATTAAAGTGCATTGAAGATTCACGCAATATAACAATTGTCATTTATAATCATGCATGTAGGTTACTGATTTTATTGTATTTTTATGTTTTTGTTTGCATCACGTTTCAAACGAGTAAGAAAAATGCTGATACCGGTATATCACTTAGATACGCAAAACTACCAATTTATTTTCTGTCGAGTATATTTGGTACGTAAAATATAAACATACATATTTGTTTCCACAACAAACCCGACTTATGGCATCTTTGCGTAAATGTGTATCTTAGAGGCATCTAATAATGATAAAGAAAAGAATCCCGAAATAAAATGTTCACCAATTACCGGTATGTGTAGAAAGCCTGTTGCTCAACCTACTAATAAAAGGGCAGCTGTTTTGTTAACTGAGAATATATTCACATTCGTTTTATTGCCCTTCTTTGTCTTTTGTATCGGCGAGAAAATATAATGATTTATATATTTGTTCAGTTGTCATTACAATACATACTTCTATTCATTAACCGCTGGACATCGTCGTTAATGCGAACTACTGATTACGTCAGTCGGTGTAACAAATAAACGCGCGTATTTGAAAATGAGTTCAGAAGCCATTTGAGTTTATTTATCTACCGGTAGTAAAAATAATATCTCAATACAGGAAGACGCGAAGACCAGAGACCAGTTGGCAATTAATCTTACCGGTATTGGCTCAATATAGTAATGCAGTAAAATACACACACGTACACCCCAAAAGAAACTATATAAACCCTGTTACTTTTAATAATAAATACAAAAGTCATTGACTCCGTGAGTTCGATTCATATATACCAGTACTGGTAGAA
This sequence comes from Unio delphinus, assembly GCA_029339505.1. Taxonomy (NCBI): domain Eukaryota; kingdom Metazoa; phylum Mollusca; class Bivalvia; order Unionida; family Unionidae; genus Unio; species Unio delphinus. The sequence continues at coordinate 904,130 of JAQISU010000021.1, read as the reverse complement.
TGAGACCGATTTTGTAAATTAGTTTTGTACATTATTTTGTCGAGTGTCTTGATCCCTTTATTTTTTGTACACAGTCATTACTACAAAATGATAATTATTTATTTGACATATAATTTTTCGTACATTGAAAAAAATAATTATTTTTTCGTGTACGAGTAATAACATGAAATACGGTATTTCATTCTGTAAACTAAGCTCTTGATGACTTAGAAACCCAACATAACACAGAACGGAGAAATTGAATCTACAACCATAATTTGTAAACTGAAGTTAAAAGTATTGGAAAGCTTACCTCCAACTGAGAGATTAACAGTGTCAGACACAGTTGTGGTGCCATCTATGGAGCTGACTGCCATACACGCATATATAGTAGCATCATTGTATTGCACATTGAGTATGGTCAGACTGGACTGAGTTAAACCACCACTCGTTGACTGGCTTATCTGGAATTTCTGTCCATTTGACACAAGGGTATTTTCTCGGTACCAGCTTATGCTCTGGTATGAACCTGTCACAGTGCAATATATTATTGTGTTATCTCCAACGTTGGCATAAACTGTTGCCTCATTGATCACTGCAGTCAATACTAAAAGAAAAATGAACATATAAAAATGTTATCAACTTGAGAATAATCAAAATGAGACATACCTAGTAAAGCTGTATATTTATTCTGTTCTGTTTTCACACTTTATCAATACGCCTCAATCTGACTGTATCTAAATTAATTAGAACAAAGCAGCTGTGTTCCTTAGCAACCATACAGCTAAATTAATTAGGACAAAGCAGCTGTGTTCCCTAGCATCCATACAGCTTATGCAGACCAAACCTGTCAAACTCCCATAGAGTATCTGGAGAGATTTACACCTTAAAAGTGTTGTCATGCCAATAAGATTAAGTTATCTATTCATATAAACCTATACAAAATGGCTGGAAATTCAAAATCTGAAGCAATGATAATGTTTTCCTTGAAGTATTTAATACAGTCTCTAGCCACTAAATGTAAAAAATAATGTAGACAAGAAAATAACTAATTACATCTGTCATATCAGTTTTAATATAAAAAAAGTATCCAGTTGGAAATGTGAGTCCACCCTCCCCCTCCAAGAGTATTTGACAGGTTCCTTAAAATCCGCTTGATTCAGTTTAACTAGGTGAAGGCTGATCTCAACAGTTCAGTGAGGGGTTTTCAGGTGATTAAAGTATTGTTAGTGTTCATCTAATTGCTCTAATTAGGGCTTGGATGATTACTGCTTTTTTATGTATGTTGTACACTCCTGACTGAATTATATAAATGTCAAATGGTATTTACAAAGCATCTGCAAATAATAAATTATGTCTCCTTGCTGCAGCACTTCACACACAGCTAAACTCAGTCAACCAGTTGTTCTGAAATTAGTTTTACTTCACTCTATTCCATTTGCAGATGAATCATCCTTCACTGGCTAATAGCCTTGATGTTTTGCCTTTGAAAAGATCTTGCTTATACACAAATAAATTTCATAAATATTTTTGTTTTAAATTTTATATATGGAATAAAATATTACTTCAAAGAAATGTTGCTGCTGATCCCAAGCCAGCCAGTAACCTCTTAATAAAGATGGAATATACATTCTCTTTCAAGAACTTAAGTCTAATAATTTTATTTCTTCAATATACATGTCATTCTTTTACTTAACTATAAGCAAATTGGCTAGTTTCACTTTCTGTACTTATACAAATGCAAATTAACTTAGTGGACTCTCCCCAGATCAGTGTACAAAAAAATCTGTATACAAAATCACTAAAGATATTTGGTTGTTCATCTACAATGAATTTGCCATTTGACTGCTTTATTGACAATCAACTGTATAAACTGAGCTATGGTGATGGTTTTCTCTCAGCATTAAGCACTGGCTTTTAAATATTCATACAGGTTATGGGCATTGTATTGCCATTTTCAAGAAAGTGCTCCAACATTATTTTTAAAAAAAAATAATATTACTGAAAATCAGGTTCTTATTGAAAATGCTTTTGTCAGTAAACAATCTTGTTTTTCACATGATACATCATGGAACAGAATGTATGGTACACCATATATATTTGGTAAGCATATATACTTGGTTACCATATATACTTGGTTACCATATATACTTGGTTACCATATATGCTTGGTTACTCATGAAGTCCAACTACAACAACAGAGACCCTGATCTAACATTACATAATGCACCAGCAGGTCTGAGTCTATGTTGTGTATTCTACTGATTACTCCCAACAATTGGCACATCACTGCTACATTCCCTAATGTCAATGAACAACACTTTTAAAACTTATAAAAAGTTTTGAAAAAATGCTGTAATGACATGGCAAATCTTATTATGTGAGCTAAATAATTGCATTCTCTGCATGTTTTTTCCAGATCTCAGCTACGTACTTCAAGTGGTTTTTGAAGAATAAAGGTTTCATAAAAAGTGAAAAAGACAATGATGGTTATCTACCTCTAGTATAACAAATATTTCTTAACCATGCTAAGAAGGTTTTCAGGAAAATATTATGTATAATAGTTTTAAATAGCTATAATATGGACTGAAAATATAACTAGTTCATATCTGTAAATAAATATGCCATTAAAATGTTATTTCTCTTAAAAAAGCAGACCAATCCAATCTCACAAACCTGCTTTGCAGTACAGATATGTCCAAAATCAAGAAGCCCTGCTGACAAACAAATTTATATTGTTCAAAGATATAGGCTATTTGGGAATAAAATATGTCCTTACTAGCTGTTGTTAAATATATGGACTTCTCAATAAGGGTGCCGCTACTGTCAGATGCTCTGCAGATGTAATTCCCAGCATCATTGATGCTGAGAGACTGTATTGTCAAACTGGCTTTTCTAGTGTTGTAGTTGTATGAAGATACTGTGTATTTTGACCCACTGCTGATAATATTCTGAAGAGGATCGACCCATGTGACAGTTATCGTTCCTGTGCCTGACACAGAACATGTAATCGTTATTGATCCACCATTGACACCAGTGATGCTGTTCCCATTGTCGATGGACACTGATAAAGGCACTATAAAGATAAAAGAATTATTACCTATAGCAATTCTTACAATGTCATGCAGCTCTTTTATACCTATAGCAATTCTTACAATGTCAGGCAGTTCTTTTATACCTATAGCAATTCTTACAATGTCAGGCAGTTCTTTTATACCTATTGCAATTCTTACAATGTCAGGCAGCTTGTTTTACCTCATTTTGATACATGTATATGCAATTTAACATACTCAAATAGCAGAACTACTTGAACTCTCTAAGTACATGAAGTTTCTCCAATATCTAAGGAAACTATTTATGGAGCTGAAAAAATTATTTAACTATGGAAGTAATAATTAATAATTGACCCTCCTTTCAAAACCCATGCATTTTTTAAGCCTCAGGGATACGGTTATACCTCTGTTACAACCTTATAGTCATAAGCAAAATAACAGAAAGATGCAAAACCAAGAAATTTTAAAAAACTTAACAAATAATATAATTATTAAAGTTAAAAAATGTGACAGGAACTTACAATATTACTAGTTTTAGTCCAAAATAATATTAATGAAGTTGTGTGAAAGTCGAAAAGAGTGAAAATTTCCATATAAATTTTACAAACCAGAAATGTACTTGTCCACCAAGAATCTAGGCATTGTTAAAATGGCATTGTCCATAACTCCTTTGAATAATTCACAATACCTCCAAGATAATATATTTTGCAAACTTATTTCCATTTTGTTTAACTTTGAATAATTCACAATAGCTCCAAGATAATATATTTTGCAAACTTATTTCCATTTTGTTTAACTTTGAATAATTCACAATAGCTCCAAGATAATATTATATTTTGCAAACTTATTTCCAGTTTGTTTAACTGTACAGCAAATGTGAAAGCCACTTAATCAAGCATTATTCAGCATGTATACTCATTTTATTTTTGTATTTGTATGGACATTTCATGCCAAGCTAGTACAGGAAAACATTGCATCAGTTTAATAAGATCTCAAATAATTCTTCCTATTCTTACTGTTACACTTATATTAATCCTAGTGATAATATATAACATTTATCATGTATTATTTATAATAATATTACACTTATATTATTTCTAGTAATAATATATTACATTTATCATGTATTATTCATAGTAATATTATATTACACTTATATAATTAATATTAATAATATATATTACACTTATATTATTAATAGTAACAATATATTACACTATATTATCAATAGTAATAATATATTACACATATTATTCATATAATAATATATTACACTTATATTATTCATATTAATCATATATTACATTTATATCATTAATAGTAATAATATATTACACTTATATTATTCAGAGTAATAACATATTACACTTTTATTATTCATAATATTCATAGTCAAAATATACTACATTTATACTGTATTATTCATAGTAATAATATACTATGCTGATATTATTCATAGTAGTAACATAAAACAGGTATATTATTTATAGTAATAACATACTACACTTATATTATTTATAGTAATAACATATTACATGTATATTATTTTTAGTAATAATATACTAATATTATTAATAATAATGCAATACTATATTTATTTTATTCATAGTAATGCTATACTTATATTATTCATAGTAATGCTATACTTATTTTATTCATAGTAATGCTATACTTATATTATTCATAGTAATGCTATATTATACTTATTTTATTCATAGTAATGCTATACTATACTTATATTATTTATAGTAATGCTATACTATACTTATTTTATTCATAGTAATGCTATACGTATATTATTCATAGTTATGCTATACTATACTTATATTATTCATAGTAATGCTATACTATACTTATATCATTCATAATAATGCTATACTATACTTATATTATTTATAGTAATACCATGTTACACTTATATTCTACATACTATTCACAGGTAACATTGTCCAAGCCAATGAACAAAACACAAACTATACATTGTACAAACTATGATAAATGCAAAAATTAACCAATATCATTGGACTAAAAAATATAGCTCACCATGACCTAATTTTTTCATTGCTTTCTGTACTTTTCATAATGCAATTACATGCCAAACTGTACAATCCTAAAGTCAACAGTGTCTGAGAAAATTGGCAATTATTATGCAAAGTTTAACCAAACTCACTGTACTAATTTTCACTTAAAGTTATAACAATAATGATTCAACATAATTCTCCTACATACCACACAATTCCTCTAAAGGTGCATGTAATACTATCTTAGAAAATCCATCTCATATTTATGGCATTTAACATGGCTCATCAAATGCCCTACTCAATTAGCATTGTGGAATCATATTATCAATATTATCAATACATGTATTATGTAACACAAAGGGTTCAGACTTGATCTTAGCAAGCTACCATTTTGCTAATTAATATTCTGACATGTCAGCATATCAGCTAGCTTGCTACTTGAGACATGTTAACTAGAAATGCCTTGCTAGTGCTATTGTCCATTAAAAATATGAAATATGCTAGAGGACAGTGAAAGTAGATAAATTTATGCTTGTTTAAAGTTTCAACTAAGAAAATGCTGCTATAACTGACATTTATGCTTTTATTCCCAGCCATGACACACAAACATAGTGTCAAATGTTATGTAACACACCTGCATAATATCTAAAGGGACACACCTAATGTTCTTACATACTCACTGACATAATAACGAACTACTGTCTCAGTGTCAAACACCCAATGACCTATTACCAAACTGGTGCATCGCACACCCACAGACCAATTAATACAAATATTGTGACATGCTAAGTGGCATATTACTGAGATGCTATGTCACACTTATTGACATATTACCTAAATGTTGTGTCACATTATCACTGACACATTACTGAAATGTCATGACACGCTAACTGACATATTGCCAGTATGTTATGTCACACAGTCAGTGACATATTGCCAGTATGTTATGTCACACAGTCAATGACATATTGCCTAAATGTTGTGTCACATTATCACTGACACATTACTGAAATGTCATGACATGCTAACTGACATATTGCCAGTATGTTATGTCACACAGTCAGTGACATATTGCCAGTATGTTATGTCACACAGTCAGTGACATATTGCCTAAATGTTATGTCACAGTCAGTGACATATTGCCTAAATGTTATCAAACATTCACTGACATTAACTAATAAAATGTTTACATTGCAATATTGTTAAACAATTCCAATAATGTGATGAATAAACTAAATTGATTTGTGATCATTACATAATAATGTTTGATATTTGTTTATTAATCAGCACAATCATTGTGTACATAGTTCAGTTTTTATGGCACATTGGCAACCAGCGACTAAGTCAATATAATAACTTATGCAGTTTATAACAGTAATGGCCAAAAACATTAGAACAAAGTCATTAAAAGCTTATATAGCAGATACATTTTGTTCATGCTGGCCAGAAAATATTTTCCCGTATTAATACAGAACTATTCTGGTTAAGAACACAATTATGAACATTTTATCATATCATTTAAAAATGAAAAAAATATTTACATTTATTTATATTTCATTAATATTGTGAGAAGTTTGTATCATGAATTTTCATGAACATTTTATGAATATAATTATATAGAAATTTCATATACATTTTTTAATAATTTCTTGCTGGTGCATCAAAGTACTTAAATTGTTCATGAACCAAATTCAAATTTTTCAGGACTTAAAAGATGTTAAAATAGTTCATAAAATTTCATCAGTGTGTTCATAAACTTCAAGTACGAGATTCATCAAAGTTCTTGAAGTGTTCATGAACTTAGTTCATGAATGTTCATGAATATTTGTTCATGAACTAAAATGATGAACTGATCATGAACACTTCAAGAACGTTCAAGAACATTCATGAACATTCATGAAGTCATGAATTTGTTTTTGTAGGAGAGTACTTTACTCAGTGTTGATGTTGTATGAAGTTACTGTATACTTTCCATTCATTATTAATGTATTTCCAAAAGGTCCAATCCAAACAACATTAAGTCTTATGGTTCCAGATCCAGAAACAGCATGTCATTGTCACATCACTGCCTACAGGCATTGGCATAGCTGCGTGGGGGGCAGAGGGGGGAGGGGGTCATACTAGTGGGGGTGCCAATATGGGCTTTGAAATAGGTTGTATTGGGTGATGGTGCTTTGATTGATGAAAATAATAGGTTTCAGAGTTGAGGGGTGGGGGGGGCATAAAAATGAATCTTGTCCCTGGGCTATAAACACTAAAGCTACGCCAATGCCTACAGGTCTAAATAATGTATCACCTTCATCAATGAAAACAATTAATGGGACTGGAAACAAAAGTATGGACTGTCTACCAATAAATAAGACTACTTGTCTACATCAGATGATCAACAAAGTCACCTCAACAGTTTCAGATGCACATTTTGGCTCCTGATCTGTATCAAACATAATAACCTAGCTTTAATGCATAATTCCTAGTTTTAAAACAGTAGTTTAACAAAAATATGTTCTGATCCATCTATAAGCCTTTAAATATGTTAGAATCATGTCTCTGTAAATAACGTTTATAATATGACTATTTTTTGTAAAGGTTTTTAATTATACCCTGAAAAAGTTATATTTGTACTCTTTGTTCACTGTCAATAATAAATGGCATATAAAACTGTGAATCAATTGGTTCTATGAGAGTGAGAAGGATAAAGGAGGGATGGAAGGGATATTTAGGTTCCAAATGGCATAGCTTAAGACAAGTATCATTTGTGCTCGTCCAAATGTTCCAAAAGGTGTTTAAAAAAAATACTTGGAAAAATGTGGTACACATAGTCAAGACTTCATTTATGGGGACTTCTCAAAGAGTAGTTTTATTTGCTCATGATCTAAACACAAGTAGACAGTCATTTGTCATACATGTACACTGTAGCAATATGGGACATTCCACTGTCATCAATCAGACAAAGGCCATCACATCAGATAGCAACATATGGAAAAGGAAGGTGAAGGAATTGATCAAAATATGATATAAAAACTAACACTAAACAGGGAGGAGGAACATGAATTAGCATCCATCTATGGTGGCGATCTACAGTTTCATATTTTGTATAGGATTAGAATTTTAAAGAAAAATAATTTCCCTGGCTTTCCTCACTGGCTATGCTGGCTATTTAAACAAAACCTTTTATATCTTCATTATAGTTCAAAAAAGCTTTAATTCCCTTTATTTTGTTGTATGATTAATGGATGTAACATGGATTATAGAGTATACAGCTTGGCCTTACTTTAAATGTGCACCTTTAGAAAAAAAGTGCTAGCTCCACTTAGTCATTTTTTCACTTCTTGAACTTCAGAGGTAAATTGTATAAAGAAAGAGCCAATAACTTTTTTTAACGTTTTATATATTTGGTAATTCATTCATTGCACTTTCAGAAGCTGATATTGTATAGTCTGTCAAATTTAATTTTGCCTACTTTATTAGCTGCTAAGGATAGTAAACTTTAGACAAATTCAGGCTGATTTTTGGAGCATAAGGGAGCAGTCATTTTAGTTAGCAGTATGCTTTGATCATTTCCAATTTCCAATAGTACAATATACAAAAAAATGTCTGTCACATTACATTAAAGGAGCATTGAGGTATGCCAACCTTTCCTCCATTATGTATGTTTTAAATGCAATCAACTTTACCTTACATACATCCCTTTCTCAAAAATACATAATAACTGGTGAGCACCACCTATACCAATCTCCTTATATCACGTGACCATGTAAGTCACATGATCAACATTTAAATCACTAATGAAGTGTAATATTATCAAAAATTTCAAACTCTTAAGATATTTATGCTCTGAGTATGGTAAATGACTAATGATAAGGTTTGTTGTTATTAGTATCCTTATACATGTTAATTATAGCCTCAGTTACACATAGTTTTCTAATGTTCAGATTTTCCTCACACACCGCCACTGTTAAAAATCACATGGTATGAAGAACTTATATATGTAATGTCTATAAGATAAACCCTATGTCAATTGTTCAATTATAGAATTTTTACCACTTTTCTATTTGCACAGCTAATGGCAAGTGACCTTTAATGAGAGGCTGTTCTTTCAAATGTACTGCAATTTCTAATTGTTCCATGATAAATCAAGTTGCCCAGTCTCTACACTGCTTAACAAGCTGACTGACCAATAAATAAAGCCCTCAAGCAAATAGACTGTAGCAAGGACCTGAGAAATTGCATATAAATAGTTGAAAACATCCAATGGTCAACTTTTGCAGCAACATCCCCATTACAACCCCACCCCCCACCCCCACATTATTAATGGATTTCAGTAATTATAAAATATACATTTTAAAACATTTTCCATACTAATTAACAGGTAGTTATTTGTCCAAGCAATGCATTGCATGCAGGCTTAGGGTCAAGTCATTATGAAGTGAAATAAAGTGAAGAAAACACCATTTAAAGGTATTTATAATCAAGTTTTCCAAAATGACACCTATAGCTGCAAAAAGTATATGTCCTTTATGAGTTGTACTTTATAAAAATGCAATGTTTTAATTAGAGTTGTGTGTGAGAAAATAGTATAAGTGCATGGAGGAAAATCTTACTATTGTTTATCAGTCATGGCTTGAGTAAATTTCCAGTTTCTCCATAGTTCAAGTACCATGACTTGACCCTAAGCCTGCATGCAATGCATTGCTTGGACAAATAACTAATTAATGTCATGTGTAAAAAGTAAAATGTACTTACAAAACATGTATGTTGTTCCTCTATCCCATTCATAGTTGAACATCCATACAAGAGATAACTGATAATGCTTATGACTCCTTGTTCGTACAACTGTATCTTGATTCCTCCCCCTCCCCCACCCCTTGCACATGTAAGAGTTCAATATCAGCTTTCTTGAACTGCCATTGTTAAAGTCCAAAGTAATCTATAATTTTCATCTGGATATTTTGTTATTGTGAAGATCACTAACAACATATGACTGAATAAGCCTTATTAGAACTATGTTATGATTAAGGTTTAAAACTAAAATTAAATTTTAAATTTACATCAGTAAATATTCTTACATAACCTATATGACTTTTCTTATAGCATAAGCCTATCCTCATTATCCAAAGTCTTCCTTAACCCAGGAAGCCACATTGGCTTGGCTGGTAGAGCATTAGATTCACAATCCAAAGGTAGTGGGTTCAATACCCACACAGGCCAGCCTGGTCAGCTGCCTCAGTGAGTTAATCGAAAAGAGAAGTTAACTCCATTTCCTTGGCATAGCCAATAATATGTTAAAAGTGTCATTAGAACTAACAAAACAAAATAAATACAACTAACAAAAACAAAATAAAATAAAAATAACAGAATGTGCATTCTGTAATGGTGGTCACATGTTATATTGTAAAAGTTTTTCTCCACATTCTAGTCATATCCTCTTACAGCAGGTGATTATATTATCAAGGATTCTAATTCACTAAGTTTCAGTCATCTGTGGCTCCATCTGACACAATATTTCAAGTGTATTTGAGTTAATAATATAAGCCTGAGCATATACACAATCAATGCACGCATATATGAAGTGAATCCCAAATACAGTCCCTTCCCAGAAGTTGGAATATTCTTTCGAAGGAAATCTGTTTGAATTAAGCAAGACACTTACCAGTAAATGTTAGCTGAGTTGAATCTTCCTGACTTCCAGAACTGTCTGAGCCACGACACTTGTATGTGCCAGCATCACTTGTTGTTCCACTATTTATTGTTAGAGTGGACTGTCTGGTATTGGAATTATAAGCCCCAACATTATATTTGAAGTTGGTAAATAACTGGCCTCCAGTTGGACCAAACCAGATCACACTGATGGTTCCTGAACCTGTGACTTCACATGTCACTGTAACTGACAGACCCTCTGTAGCTGTCACTGTGGGACCATTTGTTATGCGCACAGAGAGTGGTGCTAAAATGAGAAAGAATATTAATTATTAACAGCTTACAAAGCAATAAAATATTTTAGCCATTCCTGAAAAAGTGACTTTATTGATACAAAGAAAAACAATGAAGAATTGGTAAGACAGAACAAGATTCTTGTCAAAGACTATAATTCTATTTGCAAAACACAAATGCCCCATGACAGCTAAAAAGATACAAGTCCAAGGAGTTCAATTTTTTTAAAAAAGAATTGAAAGAATCCTCCCTCACCCCCAATCCAAATCAAAGCAAATCAGAAAACTTTAATAATTTTTATCTGATTTTGGAACATAACAACCAAACTATTCCAACCATTTCTGTAATATTTTCAGTACACAACTACTAAAATCCAATTAGGCCATTCTGATTTTCATATAAACATCAAATTTTACTCATTTGTGTCACGTTTGTTTGTTTGTTTTTTAGGATTTAATGCCATTTTTCAGCACACAATAGGCTATACATGGCAACCAGTATTATTGGTGGAGAAAGAACCCAGGAAACACCCCAGAAAGAACCATGACCCACAAAAGCTATTGGCAAGTTTTCTCACATAACTACATTAGCCGAATCTTAGACTCGCACCCACACGGACAGAGGTGAGATGGCAGTGATCTATAACAGACAGTGCTTTAGACCATTCGGCCACTTGTGGCCCCCAATTTGAGTCACATAATCTTTGACCTATCAAGATAACTAGGTTTATACCAAAAAAGTCTCATTGACAAAAGTTTAAAATTTATTTAAAAATGAAACATTGTTTAGGTAGCATGAAAAACTATTAATATTATATAAATATGTATGTAAACATACCTACAAAGTTTCTTATATATGTGTGTGTGTGTGTGTGTGAGGAAGCTGTTGGTATGTGTATTTTTATAAGGCTTTGATATGACTCATCCAGGGTTCAAACCTCTGAACTCCTGCATCCAAGAAAGACACTCTAACCTTTTGGCCACTGGAGTTGTCAGTTTCTTTCATGTATTTCATGTCATACTTTATTAAACTGTGCTTATGATTTTCGCCAAAAAATGTCCAGGTGGTTAATACATTTTTTTTTAAAGTGGAAAAATTGCTGAGTTTAAATTTTAATCAGGTTGTCTGCATATGCATACAAAGATGCCTACCATATTTAATGTATTTGCATCCAACAATTTTGCACAGCCATGCTAAGGAACGTCTTCAAACAAGCAGACAAAAAGTGAGAACCAAATAAGGGAATGATATTCTACAGACCAAAAAGAATTTTCTGGAATTTAATATAAGACCATTTTAGATTTAAAACTTTAAGTACTGGAACAGTTTCCAATATCCTAAAGAACCTATAACATACCAAATTTAAACAAATTTAATTTTCATGTTAACATGTTCATATGAATATTAATTTACTTGTAACTGCATTACAAAAGTTGTTATTATGGTATTTGACCGCGAACATGGTTTCATGGACAGAAGATCACTTACTCGCATATAGAAGATCACTTACTCGCATATAGAAGATCACTTACTTGCAAATAGAAGATCACTTACTTGCATATAGAAGATCACTTACTCACATGTAGAAGATCACTTACTCGCATGTAGAAGATCACTTACCTTACTCACATATAGAAGATCACATACTCACATGTAGAAGATCACTTACTTGCATGTAGAAGATCACTTACTCGCATGTAGAAGATCACTTACTCGCATATAGAAGATCACTTACTCACATGTAGAAGATCACTTACTCGCATATAGAAGATCACTTACCTTACTCGCATATAGAAGATCACTTACATGTAGAAGATCACTTACTTGCATGTAGAAGATCACTTACTTGCATGTAGAAGATCACTTACTGGCATATAGAAGATTACTTACTCGCATGTGATGCAAAGATAGAACCACAAGCTAAGATGATTAAATCGATAAGTAATAGTTCAAGGAAAAAATCAAGAGTCCCTTGATGTCCCAAAACATTTTTAAGACGAAACATCTCTTATTTTCAACCTCTGATATTCTAGAGCAACAATATTTTCAAATTAGCTATTATGGCAGCCATATTGAATTCAAAATCAGCCACATTTTCATGTAGGATACTATAAGAGACACCAGTAGAAGACTTTTAGTGAAATCATCCATTTAATATAATTATTAACAGTCTCAGTTGTCAATATGTCTTTAAGTACTTGTTGCAGCTGTAGACCAATTATCTAGGTTTTCTAAAGAACACCTTATCTTGTAAAAATTCAATATCATTATTATTATTATTATTATTATTATTATTATTATTATTATTATTATCATTATTATTATTATTATTATTTTTATTATTATTATTAGTAGTAGTAGTAGTAGTAGTAGTAGTAGTATCATCATCATTATCATCATCATCATCATCATCATCATCATCATCATCATTATTATTATTATTATTATTATTATTATTATTATTATTATTATTATTATTATTATTATTATGTTTACTGAGGCAGTCATACAAGCTAGCACTGATTTTATTCAGAACTGGTGAGAAACCCATGTCAATTATCACTTTCCATTTAGTTGTAGCAATAGCAAGATGTTCATGATGACTGCCATGGTGACTCATGATACTGGATGTCAGATTAGCATCAATTTTCTTTTACAGAGATGCTCCCAGGATTTCATCATAAAGGGAAATAATTCCCGCCCCCCTCTGTAAAAAATAAGGGGTAGTAGAATACAAATGAGGGGGAGGAGGAAATGGCCATAGTTCAATATCCATCTTTCTTTCTTCCTTGATCCACTCTGTAAGACTACTAAATAAATCAAATTCTTCAAAAGATGTTGCCTCTAGTTGTATAAGCCTTAACCTATTTATTGTTTTTCAGCTTAATCTGTTCATATTATGTGTATGAATATTGTTATGTACTGAGAACATCCTTTTACAACTTGCAGTAATTGTTTTTGTTAGATAATTCTGCTTCAAATTAAGAATTTTCAATAAAATAAGTTGTGCCAAAGTTTAACATTTTTAAATTAGCAATCTACTGACTACAGTGCCAGATTTACTATTCCAGAATGGTGTATTATGATTTCAAGCCTAATAATGCCATAGTCTACTTGTTCAAACAAGATATTTAAATTTCTCATTTATTAAATTTATTTTAATTTTTATGCTAGAGCTAAATGATTTTCTAAGACATGATCCTACAGGGCTGAATTGATTAATGAAATCGAAAGTGCACTTTACTTTTAAATTATCTGTATTTTTGATCTGCCTTTTCTACATTTAATTTCAATATACCACTCAAATGTGGGATTAAATGGTATACCATCTGTTTCTGTCCATCCAGCTTTAACAGTGGACTGATATTTAATGCCATTTTGGTTCAAAATCACTCTCTGTTAACTCCATTAACATTTTCCTAGCTTCTATAATCTGATATGTTTCCTAACTTACTATGATGGCTAGTATTTGCTGATCTAAATCATTACTTAAAGATGAAAAATGCTGAGAATTGGTCAATTTTTATCTTCTAGATAGCCCGAATTATAAATGCACATTTGTAACATTTCCTACATGTACGGTTGAAACTTCAACACAATGTTTATTACAGGACCCAATGTGCCAGTACAATTTAGTTTAACAACCATTCATGTCAAGCCAATGAAACCAGACGTGTCAGCCATTATGAAAAAATACACATCAAGACGCACTTCAATATTTTTACCATTTCACTTTTAGGGCTGAAAAACTGAATAAAGTTGTATACTGCACAGAATAATTTTTATACGTGTGAATTTGTGGGAATTCATGTGCTTCACCACTTTTCAAGAATGCAAATTTGTACAAATTTTTGCACGAATCATGCAATCGTGAACCCTGAATACAACTCTGTATTTAGTACCAAGAAGTCTACTTGTGAAAAGCTAAATGTTGATATGAGTTTCTATCTACAAAGAGATGTTGTTGTAGGGTTTAACGCCATTTTTCAGCATAAGATAGGCTATACATGGCGGCCAGTATTATTGGTGGAGGAAGAACCTCTGAAAACACCCAGAAAGAACCACAACCCATGAGAAGCAACTGGCAAGCATTCTCACATAATTACATTAGCCGAATCTTAGACTCGAACCCATGCAGACAGAGGTGAGATGGCAGTGATCCATAACAGAGAGCACTTTAGACCACTCAGCCACTCATGGCCCCATCTACAAAGAGTAGCTATATGATTTTAATGGAGTCCTCCACTGTGGTGGTCATAATCAAATCAGCACAGTTTCTATTTACAACCATCCAGACACCACAAGTCGTCCATTGATAACTCGATGCTGATATGACGTTTTGTTCAGGAGGAGTAGCAATAACAAGATTTAAAGATGGCTGCTGAGGTGGCCATATTTGATGTCAGATTTGGACTATTTTCAATATGGACTAATCCGAAGTCTTTGAATTAAATTAAATCCCATGCTGATATGACCATCCTTTTAGGTAAAGCAGTGATAAATTACTTCTTGCTTTTGGCACACACACACAAAAAAAAAGAGTAAAGATGGTAAAGATGGTAAAATGCAAGCATAATCTTTTTAGGAATAAGGGCCATTATTGAATCATATCAGAGTTTAAAATAAAACTGGTGAAAGACCTTAATAAATAACAAAAGTTTTCATGCTAAATTTTATTCAAATATCCTTTGGCCTATGACCTATTGGAGGGTCATGATGTGTGGACATGTTTTAAGAAGAAACAAGATCCTATGTAAATAAGATGCCAGTAATAATTCATGGTCACAAACTAGGATAAGAAATTCAGTTCAGGTTTTGCACTTGCAATATTGGTAAACAAAGATAATTTTTTTTAGATTTGTCTATATATATAAACTAGTTAATATATTAAGTTTAATATTGATTGAGATATTTACCTTTTCTTGACATTTTAAATTATACAAATTTCAAACAAGGAGAACATTTTGAATAGACTTTGCAATCAAGTTTAATGAAGCGAAACCTGAATGTAAAGACTACATTGACATGGTCTAATGTAATATGTAATAGTACGATAATGTGTGCCTGTTCAAACAACTCATGGCTTCATGGCTCTGATGTGACTCCATTTTGACTGAAGTCTATTTTGAAATCAGACCTTTAGGATAAAGCAGACTTTGTGAAAAAGACATCAAGCAGCATAGTCACAAAAAAGTCTGAGTATAAATATTTCACTTAAACAAAACTTGCCAAAATAAAAAATCGTACTCATACTCACGGAAATTTTGTGTGCATTTAGGATTCTAACTTAAGTTCATGTAAAACATTTCTTAAGATAAAACATAGCAAAGCTGGAAAATCTTCAAAAAAGAGCTGGTAAGCTAATATCAAACCAGAAAGAAAGCAAGGAAAATTTAGCTGGCAAGTTAAAAATATTGCCTATTAAAGACCGAATCTGTTTAAGAAAAGCCAAATTAATGTACAGGATATCCAATAATAGTGCTCCTGAATATTTACAATCCCTATTACAGTACAGGCTACCTGGTAATACACCCCACCTGCGATCAATGTCTACAAAACAGTATAAAATTCCCAAACCAAATAAGGAATTATTCAAAAAAAGTTTCCAATACTCTGGAACTTTGCTCTGGAATAGTATTCCAGTTGAGATTAGATGCCCACTCTATTTCCATCTTCCAAACCCAATATATCCAGTGGCTTCTGAGATGCTGCTGAATTATATAAATTCCTTATATGAGGGCCTCAAGGTAGATTAGTTCTTAGCTAATTGTGTTACCCTCTTTAAATAAAGTCATTATTATTATTATTATTATTATTATTATTATTATTATTATTATTATTATTATTATTATTATTATAACTTTAACCCATCAAGAAGCAGATTTAACAAAGATCATAGTTTTGAGCATAAGTTAATTTTTGTACTCAAGCAATTACTTTACATTGTGACTATAGCGCATCATCAGTATATTTTAACCATGTACAGTGCACACAAAACCGGGGGGGGGGGGGGGGGCAAGTTGCTGAGTGGTCTAAAGCACTCACCTTTATGGATCATTGCCTTATGACCTTTGTCTGTGTTGGGTTTGAATCTAAGGATAGGTCAATGTGGGTATATGAGAAAGGTTGCCAGTAGCTTCTCATGGGTCAGTGTTTCAGCATTTTCCCAGGTTCTTTCTCCATTATTTATACTGAGCACCATGTGTAGCCTATCTTGTGTTGAAAAATGGCATTCAACCCATACAACAAAACCAGGTGATTACAGGTTTCATGCTTATTCTATAAGATCAGGTGCACAATGAACAAATGAACAACAATGTACATCGTAGTTTCACACCCTGCCATTATTTCTTCATCAAACTGTTGCCTGTGTACTTTGCTTCAGCACAGTAATACACAAAAATATATGACCCAATCACTATCATTCCTCTGTAGATCTAAATGCTTATAAACTAGTAATACACAAAAATATATGACCTAATCACTATCATTCCTCTGTAGATCTAAATGCTTATAAACTAGTAATACACAAAAATATATGACCTAATCACTATCATTCCTCTGTAGATCTAAATGCTTATAAACTAGTAATACACAAAAATATATGACCTAATCACTATCATTCCTCTGTAGATCTAAATGCTTATAAACTAGTAATACACAAAAATATATGACCTAATCACTATCATTCCTCTGTAGATCTAAATGCTTATAAACTAGTAATACACAAAAATATATGACCCAATCACTATCATTCCTATGTAGATCTAAATGCTTATAAACTAGTAATACACAAAAATATATGACCCAATCACTATCATTCCTCTGTAGATCTAAATGCTTATAAACTAGTAATACACAAAAATATATGACACAATCACTATCATTCCTCTGTAGAATTAAATGCTTAAAAACTAGTAAGCATTAATATTAATAAAGCTTTTTTTTTTAGATAAATTGTCGACCAATCAAAGCAGCTTCAGCTGTCCTATGTAGCATCCATGTCTGATGATTAGTTGTAGTAGCAGTTGTTAGGCGCTATGCACTCAGCATTAAGAGGTTAGTGTTAGGACTAGTTGGCCTGGTATCAGGATAATGTAACTGGGTGGGACATTATGCTACATATCTGCAGCATGATGCTCCAGTGCTAGACATCACTATGAACTGCCACAACGCAGATATGATTTAAAAACTCTTAATGCTATGTTAAAATTCCAAATCACACACACACACACACACACACACACACACACACACTCTCTCTTTGTAGTAGCAAAAGCATGCCAAATTTATAAATGTTATTTTCTAAAAAATATGACCATTTGCTTCATTTTCAGCATTTTTTGTTTTTTCAATTTCATGGTGTTTTGTTTTTTTTGTTTTTGTAGTCATATCATTATATATGTTGTAAAGTGCTTAGAGCTTTTAAATATTAGGCGCTATACAAAGTCCTCATTATTATTATTATTATTACTATTATTATTATTATTACATGTATTACATGTATTATTATTATTTTATTATTAGTAGTATTATTATTATTACATGTATTATTATTATTTTATTATTATTATTTTTATTATTATTATTACTATTATTATTATTATTATTACATGTATTATTATAATTTTATTATTAGTAGTATTATTATTATTACATGTATTATTATTTTTATTTTTATTATTATTATTATTATTATTATTATTATTATTATTATTATTATTATTATTACCTGTATTACATGTATTATTATTATTTTTATTATTATTCATTCCATGGCATTCAAGCTTAACCCAGTCAGTGAAGTCCACACCAGTTTGTCATCATCTGTTGGCCAGACCAGTTCTAGCTGGGCTCAATGAGTTATGACTAAAGAATATTACTCAATGTTGTCCATAATAGTGTCAATTTCACAATCTTACTGTGACCATTTTATAATACTTTTGTTCCTAAGTCCTCCCTGATCAAAGATACATGTTTATCAAAAATGAAAAGCTAAGTCTTTTTTGTCTAGTTTGTCATGAATCCCTCTTTTTTCAGAAAATTCCAGCATTTTTTTTAAATGGGAAGGGGTGGGTTGCCCCTCAATTTTCAGATTTAAAGTCATCCTGCATAACTGTACACAGTAAAGACCAATTGTCTCCCTTTGTATAATGCACTTGTACAATACAACTTATGTTGTATACTTAAAATTATATACAGAAAAACATGGCACAGACCCTAATCTACCGGACGTGTCCACAATGCAAAAACAAAATCATGATCAACAATATTTTTGGAAGCTGGGTGTTTGATATAGATTAATACTTTATCTACAAATATATTAAGAAACAGAGGACAACGATAAATTCAAAAGCATTGTAATTTCATCAGTATGTGCGATTAAATAATAATACCTACCAGTAACTGTTAACTGCACTGTGTCTTGAAGGGTGCTTCCAGAGCTGTCAGAGCCACGACATGTGTATGTGCCAGCATCACTTGTTGTCAAGCTGTTTATTGTAAGATTGGACTGTCTGGAATTTGTATCATAAGCCACCACAGTATATTTGGAGTTGGTAAACAGCTGAGCACCAGTCAGACCAATCCAGATCACAGTGATGGTTCCTGAACCTGTGACCATGCATGTAAGTGTTATTGACTGTCCTGGTGTACCATTCACCGTAAGACCATTGGTAATGTCCACAGAGAGTGGTGCTAAAAAATGCAAAATGGGCTTTCAATTCAAGAAACAAGTAACACTTTGCAATTCAATGGCAAATATATGCTTTGATTTATTCTTACACAAAAAATTTAATTGCTGAAGTTTACAGATTTTAAAATAGTACAAGTATTCCATGGTATCCGGTAACAAATCTGCATCCATGTCATAATGTATACCCTACCCTGCATCCATGTCATAATGTATACCCTACCTTGCATCCATGTCATAATGTATACCCTACCTTGCATCCATGTCATAATGTATACCCTACCCTGCATCCATGTCATAATGTATACCCTACCCTGCATCCATGTCATAATGTATACCCTACCCTGCATCCATGTCATAATGTATACCCTACCTTGCATCCATGTCATAATGTATACCCTACCCTGCATCCATGTCATAATGTATACCCTACCCTGCATCCATGTCATAATGTATACCCTACCCTGCATCCATGTCATAATGTATACCCTACCTTGCATCCATGTCATAATGTATACCCTACCCTGCATCCATGTCATAATGTATACCCTACCCTGCATCCATGTCATAATGTATACCCTACCCTGCATCCATGTCATAATGTATACCCTACCTTGCATCCATGTCATAATGTATACCCTAGCTTTCTATGTGACTTCCAAAACCTTTAATCCTTTAATACAAAACTATTTTTGATGTCGCTGCCACTTCTGCCACAAGAAAGCTAATAACTATGTTTCACCATGCTTATGCAGGCAAGTCAAAAACAATACATCTGTTGTTAAATAGACTAGTGGACTTATGTTAGACACTTAGTTCCCAAACAAGATGTAAAATAAACATTTTTGATATCATAGGTTAAGTTTGATAATTTTGAATATTAGTTTTTGATAAGAATTATTCATTGAATCCAATTAATTAATGAATTCTTTTCATTTTGTAAGTTTTGCCACCTGACATGTTACAATCAAAAACTATTAAAACTGGTTTGCCTTAAAGATTTAACTAATTAAAAAGAAAAACTAGAAAATAACGGATATACATGACAAGTGTTGCAACAATTGTGATGTGATTGACAACAGCTTCGTTACATGCAAGGACAAGGTTCTAACTTAATCAGATCATAATCAGTTCACATTTTTATCACAAAATAATTACACTCCAATTTAACCAAAGTTCACGTATTTTTAAATCAGCATACCAATCATGATCATTAGTAATGTCACACTGACTTCATCAGTGACTAATGATGATCCTGTGATTATAATGGTCACGTGATACATGGAGATTGATTGATACAGATGTGTGGTAATTTAAGGCCCTCATCCCTGTTTAGTGTTAATGGCCTCTGCTGTCATACTTCAGTTGCCAGCAATGTGATATTGCTGAAAATTTTGAATTCTTAAGATATTTATACTCCAAGTATAGGAAATTACTAATGATTGTGAATTTTCCAATGCATGGAAGTAACTCTTTTAGCTGAATTTTGGTTTTAATCGGTTAAGTCCTTTTAAAGTTAATGAGTAAAATGAAATTGTGTGATGGACACATGTGACAGAAATTGTGTGATGGACACATATGACAGACATTTGTGTGATGGACACATGTGACAGAAATTGTGTGATGGACACATGTGACAGAAAGAAAGAACAGGACAAGATGAGTAACACTGTGAAATCTATAGCCAAAAACTTGTTGCATCACTGCTTACAGGTCAAAAAGTAAAAGATGGGTAAATTTACCTACTTGTTTTCATACAAAATTATTATACTTTTAGCTAGACATCAAAACATGAAACAAATAGTATTAAACTCATATATGTTTCATTCAAATTTCTTTAGCTTCCGTATTGTCTTTGTAAATAATAATAAAAATAGACACAAACAGTCATACATATAATTATATTGTTATAAAGAGTATATAATATAAGAATTTTAAAACAATTAAATTTTATTGAATTTTACATAGTGAATTGGTCATTAAGACCATTAGGATACAAAGTATCTAACTTATGAATCCAATAAGTTTCTTTTATGAGTCTATTCATGTGACCATGCACAGTATATATTGGCATGAAAGAAAATTCAAGTAGAGAGTGATTATTGGTATTAAAGTGTGTTGAAAATATTTGAGGGAAACTGAGGATTTCTAGAATTTTTATATGAAAGCAATGATTATTCATTCTCCAGATATCAATGTACTGTATACAATTTTATAATTTTTTTGTTGATAAATTGTATTTTAATTAGATATAAAAAATGGAACTTGTCAAATTCCTACTTTGCATATACAATACTAATCTATACAAGCATACTGAACATTTTTTCAATTTATATTTAGTCCTCTGCAATGGCAGAAAAAAAAAACAAATGAAAACAAATAAATGCAGTACTTATTTAGTGAACACATTTATTGGATGGAGATTTAATTTTATAACTGTTGCTTTCTACAATAAAAGATTTCAAAATCATTTTAATTCCCCCAAATCAACTTTATTGCATGCTGTTATCTTGCTTGTATATTACAATATTGATCAATACAATTTTGTTTTGAAACCTTCCTTAATAATACAACATTCTAGTCACATTAAGTAGTTCATATCATATAATATTATTCACACTGCTTCACTGATTTCTATACGGCAAACATTCGTAAAAGATTCTCTAGTTACCATATGCTGTGAGCGTAATGGAATCTTGTGCTGTAGAACCAAATCCATCTGTAGCTCGACAAATATATGATCCACTGTCAGTCGTTGATAAGCCTAAAATAGTGACAGTACTTTTCCCAGTGTTGATGTTGTATGAAGTTACAGTATACTTTCCACTACTCGTCAATGTATTTCCAAAAGGTCCAATCCAAACTACGCTTATGGTTCCAGATCCAGAAACAGAGCATGTAATTGTCGCATCACTGCCTACAAGCCTAGATAGTGTATCACCTTCATCAATGGTAACCGTAATTGGAACTTGAAAAATAAAGTAAAAGATAGTATGAGTTATAATTTACCTTCTTAATTTCAAACTTGAACAATTATTGTACTTTAACTGCAAAACAAAACAATGAATACAAATTATTCAACTTGTACATGTATACCAATTTCATTGAATTTCTTAAGTACCTGCATAGTCCTTGCTATTACATGTAGTTTGTAAACACTTTCCATCAGTTTAATATCATACTGTATTCACTTCATACCCATCAATACAACTAATCTTGTATCATTCATTTCTGGTGATCCACAAACTAAATTCATCAGCAGGGTTGAAAAAATATATGAGTACTATACTGCCAATGGCACATTGTGTGCCCACTCTGTTTATTAATATTCTCATTGTAGGCACATGTGCAGCATGGTTTACCCTGGGAATAACTGACCAATGAGTCTCAATAAACTGTTATTTTGGTCAAGTATGTGATCTTGAACCTTAATTATATATGCAAGGACTTTAAAGTCTAATATTTCACCACCCGTTTATCAGTTTTACTGGCAAGAGAGGTAGAGACCAACTGAAAAATTACTGTCATCCAAGCATTTTTGTATACAATGACTGTTATCCAAGTATTTTCATACACGTCAGTTATCCAAGCATTTGTGCAAAGAATGACTATTACCCAAGTATTTTTGTACACAATGACTGTTATTCAAGTATTTTTGTATACACTGACTGTTACCCAAACATTTTTGTACACAATGACTGGTATCCAAGCATTTTTGTATACAATGACTGTTATCCAAGTATTTTCATACACGTCAGTTATCCAAGCATTTGTGCAAAGAATGACTATTACCCAAGTATTTTTGTACACAATGAC
This sequence comes from Unio delphinus, assembly GCA_029339505.1. Classification (NCBI taxonomy): domain Eukaryota; kingdom Metazoa; phylum Mollusca; class Bivalvia; order Unionida; family Unionidae; genus Unio; species Unio delphinus. The sequence goes on along the minus strand of JAQISU010000021.1, from coordinate 880,638 downwards.
TGTTATCCAAGTATTTTTGTATACACTGACTGTTACCCAAACATTTTTGTACACAATGACTGGTATCCAAGCATTTTTGTACCTAGAAAACTCTTGATAATATTGGAATGCAATACTTGTAACGTCAATGAACTCAAATGCTAGCATGAAATATTCTACTACTTAACTTAAAGAAAGAAGCACGAGGTGAAAAGATTTCATGAATAGTTTTTAAATAATCAGATCTCTATGCGTTTACATGGACAACTTACTTATTGACTGTACCTTTTATAATCAATAACTTGCTAAAAGTACAATTAAAACAAATAAAAACAATATCAAATAAAAATGATGAATAACAAAATGTACATTCTGTACTGGTGGTCACATGTTATATTGTAACAGTTTTTCTCCACATTCTAGTCATATCCTCTTACAGTAGGTGACTGTATTATCAAGGATTCAAATTCACTAAGTTTCAGTCACCTGGGGCTCTATCAGACACAATATTATAATTGTAGTAAAAAAGAAAGAGTTAATATAAGCCAGGTGATAGAGGAACATACACACAATCAACTGCACACATACATAGATGAAGTGAATCCAATACAGTCCCTTCTCAGAAGTTGGAATATTGCTTCTGAGGAAATCTGAACCTGTATAAATCCGTACAACTGATAAATCTGTACAACTGATAAATCCGTACAACTGTTTGAATTAAACAAGACACTTACCAATATATGTAATCTGAATTGAATCTTCTTGGGTTCCAGAACTGTCTGAGCCACGACACTTATATGTGCCAGCATCACTTGTTGCTCCACTATTTATTGTTAGAGTGGACTGTCTGGTATTGGAATTGTAAGCCCCAACATTATATTTGAAGTTGGTAAATAACTGACCACCAGTTGGACCAATCCACATCACGCTGATGGTTCCTGAACCTGTGACTTCACATGTCACTGTAACTGACAGTCCCACTGTAGCTGTCACTGTGGGACCATTTGTTATGCGCACAGAGAGTGGTGCTAAAATGAAAAGGAATATTAATTATCAGGCCCAACAGCTTACAAAGCAACAAAATATTTTAGCCATTCCATACATAATGACCTTATTAATACAAAGGAAAGCATTGCAGAATTGGTAAGACAGAACAAGATCCTATTTGCAGAGATTTCTGTTAGAAAAGAACATACATGTCTCTTGGCAGCTAAAGAGACAGAAGCCTAGAGTTTTAAAAAAGTCATTAAAATAATGGAATTAATCCCTCTCCATAGCTAATCATTTATAATAAGTAATCAATCTTATTTTTGGAAAATAACAACCAAACTCTTCACCATTTGACTTTTCTAACCAATTCTGTGTTCAGATTAATAACAATGCCACTAACATCTAATCAGGTGTCTCACATGCATGTGAACATCAAATTGTATTTGTGTCAAGCACCTTTTGCTTACTCAACGTAAGTATAAATCGATAAATCTGAATCCACTCTGGTTTCACCAAAACATTGTTTAGGAAGCATGAAGTAATATTAATGTTATCAACATATTTTTGCAAAGTTTCTTTTATGTATTTCAAGTTAGAATTTGTCAAAAGAGCTAGCATTATGTCAAAAGAGCTAGCATTATGATTTTAACAAGAAAGATCCAGGTAGTTAAAATAAAATAATTTTAACAAGAAAAAATTGCAAACTTAAAATTTGAATTGGGTTGTCAGCACATGCATAAAGACATACCTATCACATTTAAAATATTTATATCCATTAGTTTTTGCACACTCATGCGAGCAAGCAGACAGACAGACAGAACCAAAGAAGTGAATAATATTCTACAGGTCAAAAAAAAATTCCTTTAATCCCCCCAAAATAATTTTCTATTTACTGTGGAGTATTGAAGTCATGTCTGATATTCTTGACATACATACCAAATTTAGTCATAAAACTAGCTTTTATGCCCCATTAACATGTTCCTAATATTATTTTACCAGTTAGTACAGTACAACAAAAAAATCTTGGTCTTTGACCTTGAACATGATCTCATGCATAGAAGATCACTAATTGACTCGGGCAATGCAAATATATAAACATTCTTTGATGAAATAACAAAACACAGGTAAAACCCATTATTATGTGAAGCTTGGGGTCCAGAGATAACACCCTGATATAAGTGGGATTGCGTCAATCAATTGTATGACAAACAGTCCCATAGAAAATGTGCATTGAAATTTCAGTGTCTGACTTTTAACTAGATGATTGATCATATCTCATTTTTTTTGTTCATTGGATTTCATCAGACATCAAATATACTTCAATAACAAAAATAATGCTGCAATATGTTTTAGAAAATATGGGAATCTAAGGAAACATTGCTGGAATTAAAAATCTGCTAGGGATACAAATAATTGGCTTTCTGAGGACATGTATTTAGGATGTTAAAAGAGAGGTAACCTTAAATTAAAATATGGGAGCCATGTCGTCATTGCATTGCAAGTGGAATCATGTTATAAAGAATCACATTATAATGGGTTTTAACTGCATAGAATTAATGCTCTACAAGAATTTGCAGGAATTCAAAATGAAACGTTCTTTATTTTGAATTGCTGAGTATACAAATCATCTTTGATATTCTTGAAAAATATTATTTTCAAATTAGCCACTGCAGCAGCCATTTTAAATAAATGATTAGCACGATGTTCATCTAGGACAAACAAGCATACCAGTCAACTTGTACAGTTACCCATAATTAGTATTTTTTTTTTAAAAATTTCATCAGTGTACATCTGTACAACCATTTTGTATGGTTTTTTTTGTGATAATCATTCATTTTTTTTTAAATAAAAAAAATTACAATTTTGTCTTTGTTAATTGGATGTATTTTTTTTTAAAATCAGGTATGATCCAGGATCTTTTTTTAGTTATGTGCAAGGAACATGGGGATATATTTTGGAAACTGATGGAAGTCAATATTGCTAGAATTGGGCTTATTTGAAATACCCTTCTTTAACAAAAAAAGTAAAACTATAATAATATTGAAGAAAACATTTTTGATAGCCTTATTTCATTCAAGATTATTATTATTTCATAATGCCTTTTAATTGTGTTCCTTGGGATTCCTGCAACATATTGCTTTCTCCAAGAAGATATGACCATTCACTGCTACATATGATTCCATGTTATTCACCCATCTTTTGAAATATCTGTATTGCATTATTTAAACATAACCCAATGAGAGGTCCACATCAGTTCATCATCCTCAGCTTCTATTGGCTATCCTAGTTTAAGCTTAACATTTCCAGTTATCATTGACTTGTTATGATCCTTTTGCAACTGCCAGTATTTGTTCCACATACACCTTGGCCAAACAAACACTTTTTATAGAGGATAAAAAGTTAACTTGACCCTTTTTTTTGTTCTTAATAATTTGATTTTGTATTCAGAAAACTCCAGTATTTTTTCAATTGCAGCAATGGTGGGGCATACTCCTCAATTTTCTGTTTTACAGTTATACGACCCTGCATAACTATACATGCAGTTGTCTCCCTTTGTATAAATGCACTTGTACCATAGAGTTTATGAAGAATGTTTTAGCAGAATAAAAACAGCACAGACCCTAAACTACCAGTGCACAATGCAAAAACAGATTATGATCAAACACTGTTTGGAAGCTGGGTGTTTGGTATAGATTAATACTGTATATACAGATATACAGTGGGACCCCGCTATAACACGCCCCGTTATAACATGAATTCGGATATAATGCGGTCGTGGCATGGCTCCCAAAATTTCAGGTAATTTATTACAGGTATTTTTCTCAAAGATCAAAAAAAATCTTTTAAGTATGAAAAATAAAATATGTCAAGAGTTTAATTATCATTCTCATACTCGTCTAAAAAGTGCGAAAAAAAAACGTGTAGAAAATATATTATCATTTTGGGGAGAAAATCACACACAAAATCGAATATAAACTAATTGTTGTATGGCTCCTAAAATTTCAAAAATTAACAAATTTCTTCTAGTTTTGTGCCAGAATAAACATCGGAAATACGAACCAATTGCTGGGCCTACTGAGAACTTTGATCTTTGTTTATTGCTGAAAAATGACAGCTCATAAGTGTCAATATTATTATTACTGATCCCTGAGCAATGAAGCTATTGTGTCTACTTTGTGTTTGTCTTGAATGCATTCCAAATACAATCATTGGTCTAATAATCTCCGATATATGTTCTCTTAATTTCATACACAACTAAGCAACAGCCAATGAGGGGGTTGATGAAAGATTCTCACCAGAATGTATAAATCAATTAATTTAAGTACATTGTTTATCATCAAAGTGAACTGCCAAGCTAAACTTGTTCAAATCAGGGGGAAACGATTTATACAGCATCAAAGAAACAAAAGCTGCCAACATGTGTGCGTGGCTTGGCGGTGTTGTTTTATGCAATCTGTTGACTAGTAAATTTAAATTCTGCAACTGAGAACTATAATTGACTTTGCCAAGAGCAAACGTTACATTAGCAGAAAGAAGCTAAAACTCAGAGTTTTTCAAAAAATAATAACTATCGACAGATGAGAAATGTAATGGTATAAAATGTATACGACAAAGAGGTCTCAGAAACGCTTAATTACGCGTAATTGAATGCAAATATTTGATCTGGGACACATAAATCACTCCATGCAGGAGTCCTCCGTACGCATGCAAATAGCTGGGAGACAAAGTTAGTGTTGATTACTTTATCATTTTATCTGTGCTGATATTTACAGTGACATAATTCAGTGGTTAAAATACAGCCAGTTCTGCCTGCTGTATTTATTAGAGTACATCAAAAGAACATGACTCAATAGCTGGGCGGCAAGATCAAAGGACTTTGACTTGCAGTTTGGGTGGGAAAATGTGCTGAAATTTACAATGACTGAATTTAGAGACAGAAAGATCCTGAGATGTACATGTAGTTATTATAAGAATACACTTTAGCTTCCATTATTTAATCAACAGACATGTACTATTTCATCATTCATTATGTACACCCATCACGTAATTCTTGTTATTTTCCTTTCAATGAATTCAGTCACATAATGATCTGTGACAAACTTATTGAATATTTTACATCCGTGTGTGGATATTTTCGATGGAAATATTTGTATTATGGATTCAATGTATGTTACAAGATTCGCTGGTGAGTTCACGGTGTTGATACTCTTTTCATGCAATAGATTATACATGTATATATAAATTAGACACGTTTATATACCAATGCATGGTTCTCTGAATAAAGTAATATATTATACATGTATCTGCAATTTCTGTTACCACAGCAAATGTTTTTCTCATTTAATATATATTGATTAAAAATGGTAATTGTGCCATGAATTTTCGCACCCGTCTTTATGTACCCCCCCCCCCCCCATTAAATCCAAAAATGTGTTGGTATTGTACATGGTTGCTAATAACACGGTTCAGTTCATAACACGGTCGGATTCTATGGCTCCCAACTACCATGTAATAGCGGGGTCCCACTGTATTAAGAAGATGAAGATTCCAATAAATTCAAAAGCATTGTAATTTCATCAGTATGTGCGGTTAAATAATAATACCTACCAGCAACTGTTAACTGCACTGTGTCTTGAAGGCTGGCACCAGAGCTGTCAGAACCACGACATGTGTATGTGCCAGCATCACTTGTTGTCAAGCTGTTTATTGTAAGATTGGTCTGTCTGGAATTTGTATCATAAGCCACCACAGTATATTTGAAGTTGGTAAACAGCTGAGCACCAGTCAGACCAATCCAGTTCACAATGATGGTTCCTGAACCTGTGACTCTGCATGTAAGTGTAATTGACTGTCCTGGTGTACCAGTCACTGTAAGACCATTGGTAATGTCCACTGAGAGTGGTGCTAAAAAATGCAAAAATGGCTTTCAGTTTAAGATACATAGTAACATTTTGCAATTCAGTGGAAAACATATGCTTTATTGTGATCTCACCAGACAAAAAATTTAATTGCTGAAGTTTACAGATTTTAAAAAAGAACAATGTTCTATGGAGCATGTTACAAAAAATTATATTAAGACTGCTCTGCCCTAAAGATTTAATTGACTAATTCATAACAAAACTTGCAAATAATGTGTACACAAGTGTTCCTACAAATGTGATGTGTCTGATAGAGCTTGGTTACATGCAAGAACAAATTTTAATATAACAGGGACATAATTAGGACACATTTTGTCAACTAATTCTGACAATCTAGTTTGGGCAAACTATTCTTTATATAAAATGTCATATTGGATTTCATCTGAGAAGAACTTCCAAAGTTAGTGAAATGAAATATTGTGATGGACAGTGTGCCTGTTTATGTGTGTGTGTGTGTGTGTGTGTGTGAGTGTGAGTGTGTGTGTGTGTGTGTGTGTGCAATTTGGATTTGGACAATATTTCAGTCATATTGTTACAATGTCTGCAGACTGACAGTTTATAGTGATGTCTAGCAAAGGGGCATCATGTCACAGAGATGTAGCTTCATGTCCCACCCAGGCACATTATCCAGTCACCAGTTTTAATACTAACCTCTTAATGGAGAGTGCCTAGTAAGGCAGCTGTTTGTATCATTTTTATAAGTCTTTGGTATGGCTTGATTGAGGTTAAAATCTGCGACCTCCTGCATCCGAGGTGGACACTCAAACAGATAGAGTGGAAAGACAGACATACAGACAGACAGGACAGGACAAGATGGGTAACACAATAAAAACACAGCATTTGCTGTAAAATTCCCCTAAAAGAATATGTCACAAGAGTAAAAACAAAAACTGGGCTTAAAAGAGCTGCATCTGCCATATGCATGTGTAAATCAAAACTGAAAATTACCATTTAAAAAATCATGCCATATGTACTTGCTTATAAGTCTTGTCCAAATGCAAACTGCTTTGATCTTGAAGCACGAAAACTCTGTAGTTTGTTAAGAGTAACAGAACAAACTACACAGACCCTAATCTGCATTGTGTAACAGCAGATCAGGGTCAATTTCTTAGCACCTATACTAGACTTATAAGCTAAAAAATTTGGTAGTGACTGACACACAGACACACACACACACATAAACACACAGACACAAGTACAAGTGTACCTACAATTACTAAACATTTTATGTATAATGTGAGTATGAATGAATCAAACAAATGTAACTGGTCAGTGTCAAGCTTTAACTTTGTGAAAATCATGTGAGTTTTTACATTTGCTTTCAAGGTGCAAAAAAAAGTGCATAACTTGAAAATAAAGCCAATACAAGCTGGCTAACAAAGACTAAAAATAATGAACACTAACAAAATTTCCTGAATTTTGCTCAACTGTTAAGGAAGCAGGCATTGCAGAATGGATATACTTACATGCTTAAAACTGACAGGGCCATCATGCATTCATCACATCATTAATATTTGATTCAAAGCTAAAATGTTACATTAAATCTTATTCAGCTGCATTCTTCATAGACCAAGTGTAAGCAAAATGGAAACCAATGATGATGGAGAATCAATCAGATTGAAATTCAACCTTGACCTTTTGAGCCTGAAATCAATAGGGTACTTCCTTACCCCAAGTGCAAGCCATCTGCAAAGCTTTTTAAATGAAGATAACACAAAACTTTGTGCAAATTAATTTTTTTCTTTCAGTTCTTTTACTTATTGACCCTAAAATGAACAGAGTTCCATTTTACCCCAAGTATAAGGTATTCATGATGTTTGGTAAATACAGATGGTGACAATCTCGAGTTATTGTGCAGAAACCATATTCCTCTTTACATAAGTCCAAAAAGTATGTTAACTTAGATGGTAGATAATTAAATGTAATTCTGGACAGAGAGGTGCAGGTACATTAATATAACATTACATGCTCTGATTTATCAATGGCTTTTAAATTAGGCCACAAGGCCAGTAATTAGCAAAATCAATCTAGCACATTTTTAGTTCTGGGAGTTTGCCTCAATATTTACCAAGATAAAGTGGAGCATGAATACTAAGTCAAATTGGAATAATGTCAAAGAGAAATGCCCTATATTTCCTTACAAAATCATGCCCTTATGTAATTAAGTTGGTTGATAACTTTCACAAAACTTCTACTACAATCAGAGTAATGATGCAGCTGCTTAACACATCATGCAGCCATCATCGATAAATCCGAATCCACTCTGGTTATAGCAGGATCAAAAATATACATGTGTGTGTGTGTGTGTGTTTTGGATTTATAACATAGCTTAAACAGTTTTTCAGTCATATCACTATGCCGTCTACTAGGGCATCATGATGCATGCATGCAGCATAATGTTCCACCCAGTCACATTATCCTGACACCAGGCCAACCAGTTCTAAAACTAATTTTTTAATGCTGAGCACTAAGCAAAGTAGCTGCTAGTACCATGTTTATAAATCTTTGGTATGACTCAGCCAGGGTTCAAACCTATGACATCCCTTGTACTAGGTGAACTCTCTAACAACTAGACCTTCTGAGTGGTCAGATATTCATGTAAATACTCAAAGTATTTGTTAGTAGGAGGTGCTCACCATTAAACTGGCCACAACATGTCCTTTTTAGTTTTTGTTATTGTTTTTGAGAAATGAATCAGAGGTAAATTTTATTAACAATGGAACTTAATATAATTTTATTAATAATTAATATTATTTATCAAACAGATTAGAAGGCAATATTCAGTAAAATCTGAAAAGCTTGGAAAAGGAACAAATCATATTAAAAACCAAATAATTTAGGATTTTACTATTACTGGAAACTTGTTTATTTTAATTGGTTACTGAAGCAATTTCGTGGTTTTCCAAACTTAACTTTTGATCTGTACCTAAATGTGGAAGGGATTCTAGAGTTTCCACAGATTTAATGGTCTTGAAATTTGTGGTTGGAAGCAAACACAAAATCCATAAAAACTTGTACACTAGAACCTGTATTGAAAGACCACCTCTTTTGCCAAAAATGTATGGTCTCTCAAGACAGGCAGTAATTCATAACAGGTCACAATTCAATATAATCAGTAAATCTGTGCACTGAGAATGTGGTCTCTCAAGACAGGTGGTCTCACATAGCAATGGTCTTTCAAAGACAGGTTTTATTGTACACTAAAACAGTAATAAATTCTCAGTTTTATGCACAAAACTGTCAAGTCTTAAACTTTTGGGGCTTGAAGCTTGAGTATTGACTACAACCTTTTAGGGAATAGAGCACTTTTAATATTTATAGATTGAACAAATTTCAGTGGTAATATTAAGATTTTTAACAAAATCCTCACCTGTTACTGCCAGGGTGACAGAATCTTGGAAATCGGATGATGAAGCACCACTTCTGGCTAAGCATATGTACGTCCCTGTATCTGTAGAGTCTAGATTACTAATGGTCAGTGTTGACTGACTTGAATTAAAACTATATGGAATGATTGTATATTTTGATCCTGAGAGTACCTTTGGACCAAACCAAGTCACACTGATGCTACCTGCACCCACTACCCTACATGTCAAAGTAATGGACTGTCCTTCAGTTGCGCTGACTGAATCGCCATTTAATATTTCCACTGTTAAAGTTACTGAAAAGTAAATCATACTTTCAAAAGACCACATGTCACATGTTACATGTCACATGTCACATTATGCCACATGTCACTTAAATATGATATTTATAGATTGGAGATAGAGTTTGCAAGAGACAGTGAAGCACTAACAAAGCTGACTGAGATCCATAGATATCATCTAGACATATATCTGCCATATTACAAGTGTAAAGGTTTTCTTTAAAAAAAATAATACATGCACTAGTAATTTGTAACAAATCTGGTTCACAAATAATAATTCATGAACTGTGGATAAAATATTGAAGTTATGATAATTTAATTTACCAGTACAATGTGCTGGTATTGAAACTGACTAGCATCTATAAAATGCATCTCTACTCGTCATCAACAAAATCAACTACTTAAACCCTAAAGGTGTAATTAGAAAATGATTCTCACACAACCCGGATAAAAATAACAGTGGTACTGAAATTTAATATATCCATTTATCATGACGAATTGGGAGGGCCAGGCACTGCATAAATTGGTCTCCTAGACAGTTGAGTGAGATAATTAAAAAGAAGTCTATATGTGAGTACCCCTGTTCCTGGCATTGGGATCAAACAGCACTTGCAGTTGCAAAATGCCATGACCAGTCAGTTAATTATCCTTGCTATGACATCTATCACTTTAACAAGTAAAAAGACATGCATATGCAAATTAAATATTGAAACTGTACAACTTCACAGTAACTTTAGACTCATGCATCAGATTCCTACCAATTATGTCGAATAATGCTGAAGTCTAATATATTGGGAGCTAAATAATTATACAAAAATGTAGAGATTCTGACACAAAAATATTTGGAATTAAAATACAATGTGTTATGATTGGCAAAATACTATCATGTGTTGAATGTTTACACTCATACAATTTGAATGAAGTATTATTCAGTATCAGAATGATCCAATTCTATAAAATTAATCTAAATTGTACTGTAATTACATTTTTACATTATCATCACCATGATCTAATTCTATGAAATCGTTCCACATTGTACTGTAATTGCTTTGTTATATAAACATCTGCGTGCTCTAGTTCTATGAAGCCCATCTAACTGTACTGTAATTGCATTGTTATATAAACATCTGTGTGCTCTAGTTCTATGAAGCCCATCTAACTGTACTGTAATTGTATTGATATATAAACATCTGCATGCTCTAGTTCTATGAAGCTCATCTAACTGTACTGTAATTGCATTGTTATATGAACATCTGCGTGCTCTAGTTCTACGAAGCTCATCTAACTGCACTGTAATTGCATTGTTATATGAATATCTGCATGCTCTAGTTCTATGAAGTCATTCTAAATTGTACTGTAATTGCTTTGCTATGCTCACATCAGCATGATCTAGTTATATGAAGTTATTCTAAATTGTACTGTAATTGCTTTGTTATAGCAACATCAACATGATCCAGTTCTATGAAGTAATTCTAAATTATACTGTAATTGCTTTGCTATATCAACATCAGCATGATCTAGTTCTATGAAGTCATTCTAAATTGTACTGTAATTGCTTTGCTATATCAACATCAGCATGATCTTAGTTCTATGAAGTCATTCTAAATTGTACTGTAATTGCTTTTCTATAGCAACATCAACATGATCCAATTCTATGAAGTAATTCTAAATTGTACTTTAATTGCTTTGCTATGCTCACATCAAATAGAGAACCACAACAGTCAAAAGATGATAAATGTGATAAAAATTATACCCTTAAGAAAAAAGTCTAATAAACCTGTTAATGTGTCGTATAAATAAATTATATGCAGCATTTCTTAGGCTCAATTTTATATCAAATACCGTATTTTTCCAAAGACAAGCCCATGGTTAATGAGATTACCAACCCTACTTTAAAAAAGCCTCTACCCATACCCAAAGTTTTTGCAGAAAAATATTGTCTGGCAAAAAGTCCATCATCCATTTTCCACCAATTTATTAGACTTAAGCCCTGGGCTTATCAAGGAAGATATATCATATTTATTATTTTATATTAATTTTTTTTTTATAAAACTCTGTCAAATTACATCATTTCTGTCATGTTTAACAGCTAAGGTGAAGGATATCTACCGGTAGGTGTATTTTACACAAAAACATAATACAAAAATAACATGCATGAAAACATCAACATCATAAGGCAAAATACATATAAAAATGTTAAGATATTTGGATGTAGAAATATTATACTTTATGTAGAATAATTTGCATGCATGCATGCATTCCTCCTTAGTTAATTCAGCATAGAGTTAAAGTTTAATTTATTCAAACGTCTGTGTTAGGGTGCAGACAAGTACATTTGATAAATTGTAGGGTCTTGGTAATAGAAAGTGGAATATATCATATTACAACCATTTGTAAAGTTTCAATTTTGAGATGTTTTCTTAGCAATTACATTAAAAGATGTACATTACATATTAAAATTGACTGATTATAGAAAAGCAGAATAAGAAGAAAGCATGCAGATAAATACAGTCGAAGACTAAACATTCAAACACTTCTATCCAGGTATATCAGTGATATGGATTAGTGGGGTGCACCGGCATACAAATTTGTGTGCACATAGCAAATAGGAGAAGGCAGAATAAGAACAGGATAAACAGATAAATTCAGTAAAACACTGATCATTCAAGGACTGGTTATCCAGGAGTATTAATTATTCAGATTAATGGAGTACCACTGGCAAAAAGGAAAAGGCAAAAACAGAAAATATTAAAAATATAAATACATTTATCATCTGAACACTTGTTATCCAGGTACTCATGTACATGTCAGAAACAACTGCAAACTGGGTCAACCCAGCTCTGACATCACATAATTTGCTGGCAGATCTGAGTCTTTTCAGTTTGTCAGGAGTAATAATCAAAACAAACAACATAGATCCTGATGTGTATATTCAGATCAGGGTCTTTTTTCTTTGCGACTGAACCTAACTTACACGAATGGAGTGTCCCTGGCATCAAATCTATTTTACATAAAGTCTTTTTTATCTAATTCAGTGATTATCTGGACAAAATCCATTACCCTATATGTGTCCAGATAACTGAGTGGGTGCTAACTTTCCATATTTGTTGTTGTTGTTGTTGTAGGGTTTAACGCCATTTTTCAGTACATGATAGGCTATACATGGTGGCCAGTATTATTAGTGGAGGAAGAACCTGGGAAAACTCCTGGAAAGAACAGCCGATCCACAAGAAGCTACTGGCAAGCTTTCTCATATAACTACATTAATTTAGCTGAATCTTAGACTCAAACCCACGCAGAGAGAGGTGATATGGCAGTGATCTGTAACGGAAAGTGCTTTAGACCACTCGGCCACTCAGGGCCCCTACTTTATTTGATAACTACCCATGCACTTTCAAAGTTGCACAGAGATATTTTTGTACAGGGTACATATTTACTCGCAAAACATGGACCGAGTTTAGCACAACAAAATTAGGTAATTGTGCAGTTGTAATAAAAGTGTGCAAATTTTGCTTTTAAAACCAGATATTTAAAAAACAATTCTACAGCAATAATAATTTACTATTAATGTGACAATTTATTTTACTGATTTATGGATAATACTTTGTATTTGAATGCAACTTAATATAATTGAAATAGTCTATTATACAATGGAAACATCTGTTATTTCTTTAGTTAGTAAATATGAAAAAAGATTTGAAACTCACCTTCCGCACTATTACCATATGCAATTCAAAAATATCTGCCAATATTTGATTTGAATACATAAGTACACCATTCCCATCATGATTCCAATTTCTAAAGATAACATACCAATCATAATTCATATTTTTAAAGAAATGCAAACAACTGAATATTTTCAATGTTTTCATCAAAAGGACCACCATCATCATAAACATGTATCTGATGCTAAATTTGAGCAATGAAGTATATATTTCAGTTAATCATTTTTCTTTCTTTCATAGACTGCATATCATGGAAGGAAACATTCAAAGAAGGGGTACACTATTGTCTGTTGAATTACTGTATTGAACAATTAGAAAACAATTTAGCTTAATCACATATATCTTTAGATATACATTTTTGGTTGTTTTGCCCAATATTCTAACTTCTGAATTATATATAAAAGTCTACCAAACAAAATAGACATGATAAATACATGTAGGGTCATCAAATGTGTAGTTTTTAGCAACTATGGTTATCCACCAACAAGGGAAGTGATCCATGAACGAACCAAAAAGGGCAATAATCCATAAATATTAGTGACTAAATTCATAATACAGTCAATCCAATAGATAGTGCCTTAGAAACAAAAACAGTACATTATACTGTGTTTGCAACATTATAACCTTTCTTATGACTCAAAAAATGTGAAAACGTGTTTAAAATATGAAAATAATATTGACAATACATGCATTTTAAATTTGGCAGATAATTTGAAAAGCATATCATTCTGTATAAACAATATAAAAGTATATCCCTCTAACCATATACATTGTAATGCAAGAAAAGTGCCAGGATGCATGTTAGGAAAAAAAACTAGAACTAAATTACCAAAGTTCCCACCTGCAAAACATAATTAAATTTTAATAATAGATATTATGTTTTGTCAAAGTTGATGAAAAGCCTATAAATAAATTACCATAAGTAAATACATTTGAATACACAAGCCTGTAAAATAAGGAAATTACCACCTGTACATGTAAACATTTGAATACACATGCCTGTAAATTAAGGAAATTATCATCCAGAATATATAAACATACATGTAATACACATACCTGTAAATCAAGGAATTTATTACCTACACATATAAATTTATTATACACAAACCTGTAAATCAAAGAAATTGCCACCTGTGCATGTAAGCATGTAATACACAAGCCTGTAAATTAAGAAAATTATAACTTGCACAAATAAGCATGTAATACACATGCTTTAATGAACACAATCTTTGTCATCAGTCAAAGTGCTAAAACAAATTTTTAATCCATTTATGAATACTTGTCTCAACACACCTGTAAATGTTTCAAAAATTGGCAATTAATTTGCATACACCATTGACAATAAAAGATTTTTCCACAATAATCACAGCATACCTGAAATTAAAATAAATTATTAATATAACTCGCTCTTTAAATTAAAAACCTACAAAAACTCAATGGATACAAATAAGCTTTAGTAAATTAATACTGCATCAAACATTATGGATTATTACAAGTCAAAATATGTGTGAACCAGACTGTAATCAGCTTTATGGAATATGACATGGCAAAATATGTGTAAAGCAGACTGTAATCAACTTTATGGAATATGACATGGCAAAATATGTGAACCAGACTGTAATCAGCTTTATGGAATATGACATGGCAAAATATGTGTGAACCAGACTGTAATCAACTTTATGGAATATGACATGGCAAAATATGTGTGAAGCAGACTGTAATCAGCTTTATGGAATATGACATTGCAAAATATGTGTGAACCAGACTGTAATCAGCTTTATGGAATATGACATTGCAAAATATGTGTGAACCAGATTGTAATAAGCTTTATGGAATATGACATTGCAAAATATGTATGAACCAGACTGTAATCAGAGACTGCATAACTCTACTTTTATTAGATCCTAATAGTCACAGCATGCATCGAGATGCATAAAATAAGTGATAGTGGTCTTTTTTCAAGATTATCATTGCTTTTCAATCTTTTTCCTGTGTATTAGAATCAGTAGTCATTTAATAGAGTACATTTTAATATAACTTATTTATTTATTTGGACATTGATGCTCAGTACTCTGTACTCATTCATTTATTTGGAGACTATATTCTCATTGTCTCAGCAATAAATAGTTTTTAAAGTGCTAATGTGAAGTTAGATCTCACTCGCTCGCTCACTCACTCGATTCAAAGTATTTTTATATTAGGATGTTACATGGTGCACTTTAAGTTGCCAAAGAATGAAATATAGCAACTTAAAGAATGGATGTACAAGATGGAAAAAATGTCTTCCATTTTTCTATGGATTTTGTGGAACATGTGACTCTCCTTTTTGAAAGCCCTGCTGTTAATGAAAATGATCATCAATGAACAATAAGAGAAGTTATCCGTACCTAAATATAACCCAGAATTACTGAAGTCACCTCTGACATTACCACCTATAAAAGTTATATCTTTGTATTATGATGAACTTGTGCAATTAAAATTCAGGGAAGGCAAGGACTGTGTTACAATTACCTGTTGCTGATGTACTGATAACCAGACTTGCTACAGTATTTAATGGAGCTGGAACACTAGTGACTTTACAGTACAGGAGTTTTCCAATATCCTGTGAGGTCAGGCTCCAGGAAATTGTGCTGGTTACTGTGTATGTAGTGTATCCATTTACAGTTTGTTCTGTCACAAGGGATGCTGGGATATTGTAGGAGCCACCATTGGTGATTTGGGTCAAGTCCAATTGCCAGATTAAGGTAGGAGTTGGATTGCCACCACTCGTTGTGCATGACCAAGATGCTGTTGATCCTACCTGAACTGTTGCTGAAGTCTGTGTTATAGCTGGATTGGTTGGGCGAACTGTAAAGATGTAAAACAATGGGTATTGGTGGAAGTATGTCAGCTTATGATTCAAATATTCATAATGTGCAAGCAGATCAGGGTCTATTTTTGTTGCACTGATTACTTGACTTATAAGCAAATACATTTATTAAATATTTTTAATGTCCACATATAGTGATGGTGAGTCACAGTGGTCTATATGTTTATAGGTCAAATACTAATCTTTGGGATGCATGCCAAATTACATTCATGACTATTCTGAATGCCATCAATCTTAGTGATGCAACAAAGCTTTCCTCAAAACTTTTAACTAAAATATCGGTACAAATTAATATATGTCATGATATATATCTTGATGCAATTTAATGCATTGCGACACATTGAAAATATCATTATATACCGAAACCTCAGTATACTGTAATAACTATAAATCTTGGGACACTATAATTCTTTGGGCACTTTAAATTAATTATTAAAAGTAATCTTTTTTATTAATAATTAATGGACATGCTTTACATGTTGTATTTTTACTAATCAATATATTTTATCAAACTTAAGGACACAGAAAAAATTACTTTGTAGTTGTAAAGGGACTATCATAATAAATTGCTACATGGAAATGTTATAAGCTAGTACAATTTGTTTCAAAAGTGAATACATTTATTATATGTTCCTCTGTTTTCTTATTTTTTCTACCTAAATCAGATTTGTGTATAATTTGATGATACAGTGACAAGAATCAAGTATTTGCAGGCTGCTGTAACAGTAAACCTATCCTCTTTTACTTGAATTAATTAATGCATGTTTGATGCCTTATTGTATTATATATTTTGTATACAATGAAACCTGTCTTGATAGACCACTGTTATGAGAGGCCACCTGTCATGAGAGACCAGCTTCTACATATACAAATTTATTGACTGTATAGTGTTATGATCCATTATGAAAGACCACCTGTCAAGAGAGACCATTATGTTTTTGGCAGAATAGGTAGTCTTTCAAGACAGGTTCCACTGTAAATACACCCATAATAACATTTTTGCATTGCCTTGAAAGTGTAAATACCTAGCGAATTAAACTGTAATCTCAGTATGACAACAGTAACAACAACAATTGTGTTTGATTTGACACTCATATTTAGTGAGTATATTTACATAATGGCACCACACATGTACACGGAAGGTCTCAATATGTGCTGAATGATAAATCATAAACACTAAACTGAAATAATATCTCCAAACTATGCTAAAGAAGTTTCTGACAAAATGCTAAGAACATATCTGTAATAAAAACTTGTTGTACCAGTAGTTTCTTTTGATGTCAGTGACCTTAAACCCAAGTGACATTGCTATGATAATTAACGGTATGCTAATATCATGGACTAAAAGACAAAATTACCTCTCAACCCAGCCAGTTTCAGGGTTTGAACAATTAACTAGCCTGGATTACTGTCTAAAAACACACCAAAAAAATCTGCCTAATGTAAATGAAGGAGACACCAAAACAAGTTTGCAATGGATAAATTTCATTTATAAGCACTGTTTTCAAATAAAAAATTTGAAATAACTGCAAAAGAAATATTGTGTAATGAAAACCATGAAAATGTTAAACATAGAGCATCTTGTGGATGCATTTCTGAATTGAAGCAGTGGCACAAAAACAAAACGATTTTGAATTCACAGTATTTTTTCATGCAGCAAAAAACTAAGATTTTCCAATATTACACCTAGATTTATTCAATTTTTTATTTGTCACACTTATAAGATGGGGGTCATAAGTTATAATTCACAATTCAAATTTTCAGTAAAATACATTGGCTTATAAGTGAATATACATCATGCATCAAATAACAATTACCCTATCAAGAAAACAAAAAGTGATAAACTCAGTACATATAATAACATGCCCCTGACAGTATAGCTTATTTATATATATATATATATATATATATATATATATATATATATATATATATATATATATTTATAAAGAGTGTGAATTTTATCCACCAAACAGTAAGATCCCACAAGATTGCCTTTCTCTCCCACACAGAATTTGAGTCTTATCCACAAAAGTCTTATCCCACAAGTTTTATCCTACAAGATGGTCTTATCCCACAAGATAATAAACATCCCAGATAAAGGAATCTTATCCTTAAAGAGAGAGTCCTATCCCTCCAGAAAGTCTAAAGCCCCAATATAATCTAGTCCAACAAGATAATCTTACCCCACATGAAATGATTTATCCACATGGCAGAGTATAATCCCAAAAGACAGTGTTAAATCCCACAAGATAGTCATATCCCATAAGATATAGTCTTATTCCACAAGATACAGAAGTATTGTACATAAGAGAATCACACCCCACATGACAGTCAGTGAGTTACCTACATGACTGTCTTATCCTACCAGATAGTCTTATCCCACAAGATAGTCTTGTTCCAAATTTATAATCATATCCCACAAGACATTCTTACCCCACAAGATAGTCTTGTCCCATAAGATAGTCATATCCCACAAGACATTCTTATCCCACAAGATAGTCTTGTCCCATAAGATAGTCATATCCCACAAGACATTCTCATCCCACAAGATAGGTTTAACCAAAAGATAGTCTTATCCCACAAGATAGTCATAGAACTTGAGATAGGCTTATCCCACAAGATTTTCATAGAACTTGAGATAGGCTTATCCCACAAGATAGTCTTATCCCACAAGATAGCCTTATCACACAAGATAGTCTTATCCCACAAGATAGCCTTAAGCAGCAGAGAGGGTGAACCCTACAACTTTCCGAGCGTCGATTCGGAAATCTGAGGCTTCTACCAAATAGTAAAAAAAATGGCGTCTATTCGATAAAATAAGATTTCCTTATATACGCCAACGTCGTTGTCATTCACCCTCTCTGCTGCTAAAGCTTTCAGTTCTGGTTAATAATTCTTTTACGAGTTCAACCAAATATTTGATCGAGTCCTTAGGATCTCACAAACAGACTAATCGCTAACACCTCCTCTTGTAGATCAATTAGATTATTGGACTGATCTGTGAGTTTGAAATTAATTCTGGTTAATGAATCATTATGACACCGCATATAGACTGGATTAACCGGAGACTCAATTATTAAAAATCCTGGAGGGGCTGTTGGTGCAAACGAATAAAGAATATATCCTTGCTGAGCTTGATTTGATTGCTCTAAATTAATTTGATAGCTTCCTTCGATAACATCGCATACTAAATTGAGCGCAATCACCGTGGATATATTCACGTTTAACGGAGCGATATGTCTGCCGCCACCGTCTGGGTCATTATCATGTGTCAGGATTAATACATTTTTCACTAGTTTACTTTTCCATGCGTCGTAAATTATTTTAAATCCAATATCAATGATGTAGTTAAGATGTTTCTTTAGTTTTGATACGTTATATCCGGGTAGTTTAAATGTTGGAATGTCTTCAACGCGGATATTATAGTCTGTTGCAAATCTTGTTCTCGTTACGGGAAGTCTATTATCATCGAGTATAACTCGAATAATTTGTGAATTAAATTTTTCCATATCGTCGATGATTTTGTTACATGTTTCTACGACGCTGATAAATTCATCTCGGGTGAGAGAACCGGATTTAAGAGATATTAACAACAGTGAAAAATCATTATTCATTGCTGTGGAATTTTCAACGATTTTAGGTTTGTCAATAAAAAGATACGTCGGATACCGGCCACCCACAGCCTCAGGTAAGTGTGCGATCCCAAAAAACTCTAAGGGTATACTGAACTCTTTATAACTTTTTATTGGATTATTAGGTTTTATTTTGTCTGTGACATAATCAGATTTTTTAGGTTCGGGTGATACAACAACGGTTTCTTGAGGTGGGTTTTCAGGCCATCCTAGTACGGTTCTGATTGAGCTGTTATAGATATCTACGACGTATCCTTCTGTGCTTATTTCAATTGCGGATGATAGCGTCGGCTCATGAACCGTTATAGCGATTTTCGATTCTTTTCCAGTGATTGATTTTATTCTACGCGCAAATTCATTATTGATTTGTTCGATTTGGTATGACCCTGTTGGTATCGAAACAACGTTCCAGTCTGGAGTCCCGTCTTCGCGATTCTTGCTCGCAAATACCAGTGAATTATTCGGTTGTTGACCACCAAATGATTTTGATCTGATATTAGGCCAACTATGGTATACTCGTAATTTTGCTCGCGCTATCTCCTTCACTGGAACCGGTGAAGGGAAATTCCCACTGAATTCAGGATTCGTTGATGTTATTGATATCATGCTTGTTTGTACTGGGTTCGTGTTCTCCACTATTCGTTGAAGTAATTCCATCGGTGTTGTCATCGCTGCTATACTCATGTTGTCGCTCTAATTTTGATATCGCGGAATCATGAATACTGACCATCACTGAGAACTCACTATCACATATCGTTGAGGTTATTGAGATCATTCTTTTTTTTGGGTTTGTGTTTTTTAATTCCATCAGTGTTGTCATCGTTGCTATACTGTTGTTGTCGCTCTAATTTCGATATCGCGGTATCATAAATACTGACCATCACTGAGAACTCACTATCTGATATAATTGTATTATCGAGTGACGACGATATCATCGAGGATAATTGCGAGTATGCGGTTGATACAACATTAAATTGAATTAAGTAATCTTGAAGTTTACTCTGGCTGCATGATGATATCTTTTTTATTATCCCGGTTGATATACCCGCGATTGTAGCCGCCGCAGAAATGCAAATTGGAACTACGACTGGGGCAATCATTGTAACCGATGCGAGTATTATTCCGGCGCCAGCAAGAACGCCTGACACCGAGTACACAGTAATATCAATTGCGGTGATTCTTCGTCGATATTTTTTTATTTTTATTTGATACACCTCGGTGAGGGTTTTGAGTCTAGTTTGAAATTCTCTGACCTGATCATAGCGATATTGCGATGATGAAATCATTTTTATTTTAAAAACACTAGCGTTTTCAATTGTGAAATCCGAAGGATTATTCCTTTCAATTTAGTTGTTTACTTAAATTCCCTACGAATTCCACATACCACGTTGTTGAAACCCTAACCAAATTTTTATCAGTAGATGTTATTGTGAACCTTTCCGTTGTATCCTTGTCGATGATCGTTGAAATCGTATTATTGATCCCGGATGAACTCGACGATGAAATATTAAATTGAGTTGTTGTCACTAGTGTTAATCGATAAATGCCTTTGACGGTTGCAGTGATATCTAATTTGTTGTTTGTAGGTGTCCACGCAAATGATCCGTATTGGATCGTGTATACTAAGTTGTCGGTTTTCTCATGAGGAATTTTTGCTTTTTCAATGATTGTTATCATCCTCGGAAAATCAGTTTTTATGTCTTCGATGAAGTTTTTCGTCTCATCGATGAATTTTTTGATATCCGGGAGTTTTATGTCGAGTTTATCGAATGTGGTTCCAATAAATTTATCCATGATGTTTCTGCGAAATGATGTAAACTTTGAAACGTGATCTGCGTATTTTACTTGAAGTGCTGCTAGTTCCAACATTGAAATTTTTATCGATGTAAGATTTGGTGTGGTCACTGGAGGATTACCAAGGAACTCTAACAACGGCTTGTCAATATTGTTAATTCTATCTGTAATAGTCGAAACGAGTACACCCGGTTTGAGTTTACCCTGATCGGAAAATAACGCGATAGTATTCTCGATTGCGTTTTGTTGTTTAACCAAAATATCATCCAACGACACATTACTGGTTTTCAATTTACCCTGTTTGTCTTGAAATACAACTATTTCGTTCGGGTCAACATTTGTTAAATTTAACGTCTCAGCTATTTCATCTTTGATTAGTTTTTTTACATCACCGGTTGCAGTGTCATCGGGTTTGGGTTTCAGAGGTCTTCCCCAAATATCAATCATGTTATTGTAAAACTCTCTCTCTCTCTAAAAAGCGATTGCTAGTGTATTCATTTACGACAACATGTGGTGGTTTTCCCCTTGGGTTACCCAAGGAGTTAGAAATAGCGTTAAGGACATTTAATACTTCACGGCCGCATATTGGTGGATCAATCATCGTTTGTGTTGGTAGCGTAGAATACCAAGTGGATCAATAGCGTATGCAACCCAGTGAGTTCCAGGTCCGGTGCTGTTATCGAGATTAATAATACCGGTCTCAACACTGTTTGGTTGTGCCGGCAACTGATCCTTCATAAAGACACCTCTGAAATTTTTAATCGCCAGTTTTTTAGCAGCATCGAGTAAATCAATATTGGACATTGGAGTCAAAGACTCTACAACTAATAAACCGGACCTAGTCTTAGACCCTTTCCGCTGTACCACGAATACGGGGTTCCTGGTAGTCTTAGACCCTTTCCGCTGTACCACGAATACGGGGTTCCTGGTAGTCTTAGGCCCTTTCCCTTTTTTTTATACCCCTTTCCCGTTACTTTCTGTAGTGCCATTCCTGCCGCGGTACCAACGGCCCCTAACGCTGTCGCTTTAGCTACCGCTGGGGCAGCCGCTGCAATCAATGCTGGTATTGCAGCTAACAATGGAAATATACCACCTGATTTTATCATGTCGGTAACTGCAGTTTTCGAAAATACAATTTGAACCCCTCGCCGTTTTTTCATTGCATCATTGAAATGTTTTATTTGACGATCCGTCAATGATATTTTATGTGTACCGCGGGACATCTGCGCTGGTTTTAACGTTATTGTTGTTCCACATTCTTTAGCGGATTTTGATCGCAATTTCTTGACCTGACCATCAGTCAGATTGACACTAACAACACTATATGTCATTTTATTGTAAAACACATTTATGCTTTCAATTGATCTAATTGGAAACTCTTCAAGTTTCATTTACATATTTTCCACTGGTGCATCAACTACTCTCATTTGTCGACCAACCCCTTCTAACAACATTGATTTGTCGCTGAGAATGACAGCAACCGCTCTATAATTAGCAATAACGCCACGAAGGACATTGGCTCTGAAGTGTATATCAACGACGGATTTTCTCATTAAATCAAGATGTTCCAGCGAAAAGTAGTAGATCGGATACAAGTTCTTAAAATCATATTGCGATATTTGCAAACCAGTATCAACATTTTGATCACGGCCCATATATGACAGCATACGATGGTACACGCGCGCAATATGGTTTTGACCGAAATTAAGTTGTATGTCTTCGGATGGTTCCTGCTGGCCATTTATTCTCAACGAGACCTCAGTAATTTCTAATTGATCAAATATCATATGACTGTGCAATTGTGATTCCACTCTTGTCATATCCTGCAACGCGATAAATATATGACGTGGAGCTGCAACGCCTTGTTGTGATGCCAAGTTCCAAGTAAATGTACCATTGATATCTGATTGA
Organism: Unio delphinus; assembly: GCA_029339505.1. NCBI lineage: Eukaryota > Metazoa > Mollusca > Bivalvia > Unionida > Unionidae > Unio > Unio delphinus. The sequence continues at coordinate 857,170 of JAQISU010000021.1, read as the reverse complement.
TTAACATCTGTTGTTGTTGTTAGCCAACTTAGCAATAATTTGCCACCCGTTTCCATACATGAAAGTAGTCGCTGTTCTGTGGAAATTGATGGGGTCATTACTGGCATCCACAAGACCAATTTAGTTAATTTGACTTTACCAGCGTCAGCATCTGGATTTGCAGGATCCGCTGAAATTCTCCAGATTGCATCATTGTCACTACACTTTCGCACGAGTACTACTGTATGCTTCGCTCCATAAATAACTTTTCGTACATTTCTACAGAATCCAAATATATGATGCAACGGAATCGCACATGAAAACGATTTACGCTGTCCTGCCAACATTGCTATTCGTGTTGCAGCTCCTAGATTGTACTGGGGATCAGTATTTATAATCATATTCTCGACATCAACAGCAGCAGCGCCAGCATTATTATTTGGTCGTCGTACAATAAATTGAATAGGTCCAGCAGTGTTTTTATTATCCTTTGCAAACATCATAGACGGACCTGCTGATCTTGTATAATCGTCGGAGTATCTTGCTAACCCAATTATTGTTGTAGCCACATCAACATCACGTTCTATAGACTCAATCTCTTTTCCGTCAATGATATCTCGCGGATTCAAATAACGCCATGATACCATTATTGACTAAGCCAACTTTGGTGCCATCTGGATACGGTGCGGGTACAGCAGGAGTATCAGTAAGTCGCACAAGTTCTCCTTCTACTTCGATAAACGCTTCAGCGGGTAGAAAGTATTTGCTGGTATCATGGACTTGAAGTTCAATTCGCGATCGAATATCTGCTTGTATTGCATGATAGGAATAAAATTGATAATCGCGGACAGAATCATCTTTGCGTACTGGGGCTTCCATATCTAACGCGGGAGCAGCTGTTCGTTTAAACATTTATAACATTACTAGTATTTTCAATTGTGAAATTCTTTGTAATCATCGTCGTTGAAAATTCTTCGAATTTCTTTTTCGTTTCAAACCACTTCCTGCTATCATGTTTGCGATATCATCTTGATTACTGTTCGCCATTGACGCTAATTTTTGTTCCACTGCGCTATTTATTGCTTTGCTGATTTTTGCAGGCATCATTGTTGTAGATGGCAGCACTAATGACGAAGTCATTCCTGGTTTCTTTCGCACCAATGATATTATTTTATTTTTCGCAGCAGACAATGCCTTTCCGGCAAGATTTCCAACGAAATTGATTCCCTTATCACGAATTACATAAATGGCTTTCATTGATAATTGTTTAGCTAACGGCGCCACTTTTGGAGCCATTCTTGTAAATAACCCCGCGATGGTACTGCCGAGACCATCTCCGTAATATGCTCTATAAACAGGTAATCGTGGGTTCACCACGTAGACGTTTACGGGTTTATCATGGTTGTAGTGTATAATCATCTTGTTATAAAACTAGTAGTTTTTCAATTAGTGATTAATCGCTGTAATAACCATGACCGTCTATGTGATTTTCAACTAATTCAGCAATGAGTTCTCGATATACATTAATGTCCATGATACCACCGGCAAATAATCGTCTACAGATATCAGCTGCTTCATTAATTATTTCAATGGAGTTATTTCCGGCTCGTTTCCCTCCGATGAGAACCTCTAACCGTGATATATCACTGAGAATGTTACCAGGACAAGTAACTAGACCACTACCTGAAATTACTGGCAATTTCTGAGATTTAGAAAATCCCTCCCCACTACTATAATCAAGTGTTTTCTCCAGTTCTTCTAAATCCGTACTTTGTAAATAACTAAAAGGATCATCATCATCATCTCGATCAGATGGTCCAGGTAAAGGTCCAAGCGGTAGTTGTTGTTGAGATTCTTCTTGTTTAGCGGGTGAAAAGGATATTTTTTTTGCAGTTTGTTGTCGCCCCCGCTGCAGTCTTTGTGGTTTTCTTTGTGATTTTTGTTCTTCATATTGTTTATACATTATACTCACTATTCTGAGATATTCAATATATGATGCACTATCTTTCTTAATTTAACTTTTTTCAGTTTTAATTTTGTAAAATATATCAGCCCAATGTTGTATACCTCTTACATACTTGTGCTGTTCTGGTTTTAACATTTTTTTTCTGTTTTCATACGTCGTAACAACAAGTGCAGGAAACTCTGTAGGGTCAGTCTTATCAATTGTTGCTAACCCTTCTTCGTTAAATCGCGCGCGTAATTCATCTACTATTTTATCATTGGTCTTTTTCGGACCAGGTGGGTTTTTTTGCAACAACGCTGATGTCTTTTCAGTTTCCGCTGCTATCTTTTCAAGCACACCAAGAACAGGCACTTCTCGTCGCTTGCCTTCCTCAGGAATATCCCCAAATATTGCTCGTTCAGTTGCTGTTTTCACATCGCTGGTCGCCTTAGTTACCGGGGTGAACAGTTGTTCACTTGACACAGAAAAGTCAGTCTGCGCTTGTTGTCGTTGTTGAAGTTTCTCGCGAACTCTGTCTCGAACCGGTATAAACGTTTTAATTGCTGCTAGCCGCTCTCGGGCTAATCTAGTTGTAAGCGATTCACCTACCATATAGTGTTTGTGAACTGAGTTTTCAAATGTGAAACTATCACAATTAAAAGATGAGTTATTAAATAATGTACCATCAAGCTAACGTATCCATCTCCGACAAGGTTAAACTGTACGACGCTATCCGCGAATGTTTCAGAAACAACATCGCTGAGGGTTTCAAAATTGTAATATCTGAGAACGGAAATGAACGATTTTTATTAACGACGCGGCAACAACAACAACTACGTGAAAATGGAGGCGTCGCGGTGATTACTTGCTACCACGACCAGATCATCCAGTACGCACATAGCTGCATGAGTAAACCCAAACTGCTGAGTATCATTTCAGGAGAAAATCCTATGTAGTTACAAAAAACGCTAAAAAAAAAAAAAAATTTTTATAGTAACGCTTACGTGGTTAGGATACTGGTCGCTCCTCGTTTAATATCTTCCTAAGATCACGAACCTTAGAACTAATTTCAGCTCGTTTTTGATACTCTTGGCCGAGTGCTAAATAGCGTTATAAATACATCAATATCGTTACCGTACAAACAAGCATAGATGGACTTTTGAATTTCTTTCACGAGTCTGTACATCCTAGGTAAAATATAATGACCCCTACTAGACTGATACTCAATATCTTCATATTCCGAGGTAATCTTGTCAGCGTCGAGATCTTTAGATAATATTATTCCTCGATTCTTTAAAATTGAAATTTCAGCAATTATAGAATTTACATCTTTGATATCCATTATTTATATTTATATAAATATAGTATACTGTATTTCTAATTATTAAAAAAAACTTAATTAAGTTAATTAAGTCCATGTATATGCTGAACTGAAAACCCCATTTGGAAACCCCTTCCGCGTCAAATAACGTGAAAGAGACCCAGAGGTATGTGACAACATATATCTTTGGAACTCCTTGGGTGCCTTCGCATCCATGTGAGCCCAAAGTAACCCGAAACATACATCTCCGGTGGGAGGCCTAAGGTGACAAACGTCATCTTAGACCGCCCAGAAGATATGCTTGAGGTGACGTAATACATGTACTTAATTACCTTAATTAATGGACGGCACAATGCCATATATATTTCCACTCGAGTGTTGCGGCAAATTTTAGGCATACATATACTTAATTAAGGATGGATTATAATTCAATGAAACGATTGATGTGGGACGGCACAATGCCATATATATCTTCACTCGAGTGTTGTGACAGATTGTAGGCATACACATACTTAATTAAGGATGGTATTTATTCAATGAAACGATTGATGTGGGACGGCACAATGCCATATATATCTTCACTCGAGTGTTGTGACAGATTGTAGGCATACATATACTTAATTAACTTAATTAAGGATGGATTATAATTCAATGAAACGATTGGATGGTAATGATGTGGGACGGCACAAGACAGCACAAACATGAAACGACGGGGCATTTTTTCTACGGCCAGTCCAACCAATCAAAAGCAACCAAACTAAATTAACCCGGTTGCATGATTGACAAAAGACAACCACACGCCCGTGTTAATGGCGTTGGTTAGTTTTGATCGGTCGGAATTGGCCTTCGAAAGCCCCAAGCTTATTACGAGCCGTAATGTATATAAGGCGACTAATACAGCAGCGTCGATTCACGAGTGTTTTATTTTATTTCCTTGAATTTACTTATTAATGCTGTTTCACAACATTTAAAACAGACAGATACTTTAAATGAAGCACTAAACAAAATAATACAGTTGTTAAATTCCCTGTTCTATAATTCTCTAGACGAGTACATTTATCGATTAAATCACAAAGAGCTGTATACAGAGGAATTTTAACCACGCCCACCTACGTCAATGAATGAGAAACACTAGTCTAACATAGGTATTGCGATGGATTCTGTACTAAATGGTCTAAATAAATACAACTGTTTATAAATAATGCAGTTTTAGCCAAAGCGACGATAAAAGGATTTCTAAAACCTTTTTCTACTGAAGCTATGCTATTTTCCCCATTACAGTCACGTGTGCGGCGCCTGGTCAAGGTATACAGGTAAATAGCAGACGACACAATTCCCTTGACGTCATTATACAAGGGAACTTAGTAGGTAGAGTGCGAGTTGCAGCGGATTTATCCATAAAGGATTTATCTCCCTTGAATCGTTTTAGGTGTATACGAATTTTATTTTATGACCATTTTTGTTAGACAGAGCAGTTTTAATTATTTTTTCTGTAACAAATCGAATTGAAGCCCCACAAATGTCAAAGTATCTACTGGCTTCATTTATTGATTGAAAGTTTCTCTCTTCATTATTTTCTAAATCAAACGATTTGACCCCCCCCCCCCTAGGTCGTTTTGCGTATTTGCCAGTTCCACCTAATTTTGTATTCCGACTTTGTGAGACGGCTTGAAGATTCACAAGACAATTATCAGTCTTCACACCATTTATGTGATCAATCACAAATCCGTCTTCGATTAATCCGTAAAATGCTTCATAGATGGCTCTGTGACAGAGATACTTCTTCCTCCCAGCTGTAAACATCAAGTATCCCATATTATTTACCCATCCAACCGGTTCTTTTAGTCTGCGGTGCCTGACAACACAATCACTGGAGGCTTCGTAATTAACAAGCACTGGATGGGGTCTGAAATCTTGGCTCATTTGTATAATAATACTATTTGTCTAATTTATTATAAATCTCTGGATATAATCTTGAGGGGTTTTTATGATTTTGTCCTTGATTTTATCAAGGACGTTAGGGTCAATGATTCGTTTGTCATAATAGCGTTTTAGTTCCCTGTATCGTTTTCCGCCGCAACTGAGGCATAATTGTGATTTTCCTCTAACGCCCACCCCACATCGGAGGCATGGGAGAGGACCTTTTGAACCGTTTCTCACGCTTTGCATATGATACCCACAGAATTCGCTCCTGCATGATTTGTTACACGGGGTTGTTGATCCAATCATAAGCCACTTGCAGTGATTCATTATAATATATTTTTCTATTTAAATACTTGTTTTAATTATAACATGGAGAAGTTCAAGAGATTATCGAAAATTAAGCCCTGGAAAAATGCTAAATTCAATCTCGATAATGAGTTCAAGAGATTATCGAAAATTAAGCCCTGGAAAAATGCTAAATTCAATCTCGATAATGAGTTCAAGAGATTATCGAAAATTAAGCCTTGGAAAAATGCTAAATTCAATCTTGATAAGGAGTTCCAAAGATTATCGAAAATCAAGCCTTGGAAAAATGCTAAATTCAATCTTGATAAGGAGTTCCAAAGATTATCGAAAATCAAGCCTTGGAAAAATGCTAATTTTAATCTCGATAGAGTCTCTGATACACCAAAACGTCTAATCGGTGATAGAACTATACTGGGTAAAATCAGGGAGTGTTTTAATGAATTCTACCGAGACGGTGCAGCATACTGTTGGTCAACATTTCGAATTATTGATGAAGATGTCAATGTACCCAACATCGATGCTACTATGAACGATGAAAGAGCAGCTGAGATAATTTCACACCTTGGCGAGCCAACGGGGGGAAAATCCAAAGGGGAAATTCGAAGAATTTTATCACGGAAAATCAAAGATGGAAATCCAAAGGTAAATTGCAAAGCAATTCCCAAACAAAGCAATTCTCAACAGAAGTATTTTTTCAGAATAAAATTCATTATCGAAGTCGGCGGCGAATGGATTATCAGGGATAAATTTGAACCAATCCTCAAGAATAAAAAAACTGTCATTGTGAGTAGAGATTCCAAACCAGGAATTCTAACTGGAATCGACAAACCATACTACGAGAGATCTTATCCCGTAACAGCAATTGTTTATGGGTTATATCCGTTAAATAATAAACCCGATATCGCAAAACTAGCTCCTATGAAATATTCACCGTTGACTTCGTCAAGGCTCAATTGTGTAGCAACACGGGTAATGGAACACTTCACAAATGCATTCCGAGGAAATAAACTAACTGATCTGCGACGTAGGAAAATAACCGAATGGGAACTGACAGTGAAACAACACGGTGCAAAGATTTCTGATATAGCTAAATTAGAAACATCATTAAGATTCCCAATAACCGTTATGACGATAACCGGAGAAGTTTTATACGAACCGAAATATAACAAAAATGGAGCGCCAATACAAATTATTGATCATAACAAACACGCGTGGACACCTGCGGTAACAATATTTCCACGAGAACGAACCGTGAGATATATCCCCCCGGAATTTTCCGGGGAATTCGTCGGGGATGTTTTTTATGAAGAGAAATTATTCGATGCTATTCACACGCTGTGTAAAGATGATCCTGTGTCAGTGTGGTTACTTAGAAGTGATGAAGATCCCGAAATAGGATTCGATCAATTTGTAAGACCAAATGGTGAATTATATCGCGTTGAAGAATTAGATAACAGAATGAGAAAAATCGCTAATGATTTTTCACCGGAGAGTTTCCATGAAAAACTACTCACGGATAGTTTTACTATTCCATCGGTGGTAGCTCACTTCGCAAGAGAAAAAAACTCATGGCGTCCAACACGAAGTGATTTTCTCGAGGACGTTAAATTGAGTTGCGTCGAATTTAGTCATAGAGGACTGTGGAATACAAAATACTCACGTGATGGTATGATTTCAATTGATATATCCGCGTGTTATCCTGGAAGTTTTCTCGGGTATGGGGAATGTGCTGAGTACTTTAAACGATTTGGACACCCCACGCATGAAATGACTCGTGTTGCGATTAATGGACCATTACCTGATTTTGATTTAACCGGATTCGCTCGTGTGATATCATTCGAATTCGCTACAGGGTTACATCCGTGTAGTTATGTTTGGATTGGTAGACATATATCTGAAAAGGCCTGGATGCCAATAGTGTTACTACGATATATGATTGATTGTGGTATGCTAATATCGTTGATTGTTTCCGAAGCTATTATATCCTATCAAGCTCAGAAAGAAGTTTGGCTACCACAACCCAATCTAGATCGTATAATTAGCGAACAGCGAAAACAATTTCCTGATCGAAATTCGAAGAATTTCAGAGAGGAAGAAGTCATGAATTGGTCTAAGAAGTTATTTGAAATTAAAAAAGAACAAGCAAAAGATTTTGGACGAAGAATAATCGGTAAATTTACCCAGGGTGGAAGATACGACAATGCAAAATATTCCTCGCGGTTGATCATAGACATCGCTGAATACGATTTTATTGTAGCGGATTTAACGAAACAGGGAAAACTTGTAAATCGTAAAAACGCTTTCCTATCCGATGGTGAGAAATTAGGTACGGTTGTTACCTACTGTGATGGATATATTAAACAATATACGCATTTGAGAAGTTCTATGCTAGCTTATGCTTCTATCAATTTATTTTCGATGATAAATAGATTTCCTAATACCGCAGTTAGAGTAGCCACTGATTCTATGTATATCCACGAGAAATACAAATCAGATGTAGCTAAATTCACAGATCCCGAGGAAGCGTGGGGACGTTGGCGATTTAAAAAGGAAAAACTACATGAGTATTGTGAATCGGCAGATGTTACCATAGATGAAAAGTACTTAAAGTGTGATAAGATTCAATCAGAATTTTCTAATGCACCACCGGTATCTGATCCAATATGTAGATACAAGACAGTTTATTTAAACGGTTGTGGTAGGTCAGGAAAGACAACTCGTGCAATTGAATTATATCGTCGGTCAAACATGATTGTGTTAACACCGACTCACAGACTCGCCAGAGAGATGATACAGCGAGGGGTAAATGCCTGTACTTATCACAGTTTCTTTTGATGGAAAGGCGATGAATGGACCCCTGATCGAATGGGCGATAAATTCATTCCTGAAATCATAATCTGGGATGAAATATGCACGGTATCGTTGAGAGTATTACAAACATTTCTTGAGTGGTTGTTAAACAAAAACACAAAAGTCGTCATGTGCGGTGATCACGGCCAACCACCACCATTTGTCGGTGCATCTCCACATGAATGGCTAAAGGGTTTTGTAGACTACTATGAAGAAATTACCACTGATTATAGATCACTTGATGAACAATTACGCGAGTTCAAAGCGCTAATTAGATTACAACCGGATAAAATCCAATGTGAAATAGCGCATGAAATAATTTCAGAGACTCCCATGAATGATTTTTGGGAAACATGGAGACCAAACGATTTGATAATCGCGAGTAGAAAAATAGTCAGAGACACACTTCAGATGAAGTTATTTGAATTGCATAAAGAAAAATTTGCAACACTTTCAGTACCGTTGTGTTATAGGCCTTCGGATACACGAAAACAGAATATAGAAGTTAATATTCCAGGACAGCGTGAAAAACAAATTCTCGTATTAAATGATATTGTGCTGGTTGATATCAGCGTCGTTGAAGATGCATTACGTGTTAATACATCCCCGTGGACGCTAGGATACGCAGCAACTATACATTCTTCACAGGGATTGACTATCACAGACACACTTGTTTGGATGGTAGATAATCGCATCGAATGGTCGAATTTAGTCTATCTCGCAGTATCCAGAGTACGAAGAATAAATCAGCTTCGAAGAATTGTTTTCGATGATGAAATCATTGGTGACGATAATAACACTACAATCAGCGCCGACAACGTCAAGGATATAATCAGAAAAAAACTTTCTGGTTATAAACAACAGGATAAAAAAAATAATAGAGAATTTGACATTGATGCTGAATTAATAATTACGCTGAAACAACAACAGAATAATCACTGCGCGAGTTGCAATTGTATAATGCGTTGGCAGTATTCGGATAAAGATCCTCGCCAATTCACCGTAGACAGAAAAAATAACAGTCTCGGTCATGTCAGAAACAATGTGATGTTGACTTGTCTTGAGTGCAACAGACGCCGGGGTGCTAGTTAAGACCACGCGGTGGTAATTGAGTATCCTCGGGGATTACCTGTAGTTGTTGTCGAGTAAATCCTCGCTGAGGAGCAGTTGAATCCAGTTTATAGATTGGAGGTCTACCAGTAGATCATGTTATAGTAGATATCTTGTGTGCAGTAACACTCCAAATAGGATCGGTAGCTCTTTTTTTACCACCCTCAAGCTCTCCTGGTTCGTATAAGTACCTTACAGTGACATTACTACCAAGAATTGGTTCTTTGAAATCTTTTTGTGAAATTCCTTGGATTTCCATTTTTGGTATAGACGCTTTCTTAATCGCGTTGACAGGTTTCATGTTAATTGTTCGAGTAATCTCGTTATTGAGCGCGGTAATCACAGCTGGTAATCTCTTAACCCATTCACGGGATCTTTTATCCTGAATAAACTCCTTCGCGTATTGATATCCAAATAACCGTTCAGCAAGAGTCCGATTAAATCGTTCAACAATTGCCTGATCGCGATGTAGCGCAGTATGCCCTCGTCGTATGGTGACATTATGACGTTTCATCGCTGTTAAAACAGCGCCTTGAAATTCCTTGCCAGGATCAACCTGCAATAGATTTGGCCAGCGTAGTGGGCCTCGTCGATAAATCCTTTCAAATGCAGAAGCAACTTCAGGTGATTTTGTTTTTAGCGGTTCCACTTGTTTGTATCGACTCGCAACGTCAACTACGGTTAGCGCGTATTTGTAACCATTGTCATGTGGTAAAAACAATAAATCGGCTTGATGAACTTCATTAGGTCCGGTAACATCAAAATGCGAGAAATTGATTTGTTTAGGACGCGGTAGATAAATTTGCCATATAGCCTGTTTGGATAACCAATTAGCCGCAGTGGCCTTTTTAACTTTTGCGGCGTTGGCGAGTTTAATGGTTGCAGCGTTACCCCTCCAGTATCCTTTTGGAGAATAATAAATAGATTCCATATTATTAATTACCAGCACCCATCATCAATTTGCCTTTCATAGCTGATTTTACCAACCACGAAGCCAATTTTTCTTTAAAAGATTTATCAGGAATAGCATTTAACGCATGAATTAATTTCACATCCGCGAGATGCCTGTTTTGCAGATTGCTGCTTTTATATGCAACATCATGAGCATGACACGCCTTATCAATAGCGTTTATCGGATACTCGCCGGATCGGGGTTGATTTTGATCATCAAGTCTGATATCTAATCGTGTTCCGGGGCCACAGTAGCTATATCCTGGAAGGTGCTTTTCTCCTGGATACTTTGCCCATGGGGTTCCAGGGAGCTTTGCCAATTTAGCTGCGATATCACCTCCTCTTTTTTTTAAAACATCATTTCCTGCAGATCTCATAGACACAAATCTAAATTTCTTTGTACCACATTGCACGCATTTACCAGAAAGCGCTGATCGGTTATTTCTAGTTGTAATCGTCGTCAAGTCATCTGTGCCAGTACGCGTTTTACACTTCACACAATATAGATCCATAATTTATGTATAGAAATATGGATATAATTGATTTTTCAGCGACTAAAACAAGAGAACCAGTTAAGCATCATGCAGTGCTACCAAACTCTATCCGCGCAATTATAATCGGGCCATCTGGATCCGGTAAAACGCAATTGTTGCTCAATTTAATAATGAGATGGATGAAATGGGATAAGTTGTATTTAGTTGCTCCTAGCGTAGATGATCAACGATGCTATGAAGTGCTAAAAGATTTTAACGAGAATGCATCAGAAATTAAGGGTGAAAACGCCATTGATTTTATAACTGATATTGACGAGGCGCCATCCGTGGATGACCTTGATGGGAACATTAACAATTTAGTCGTATACGACGATGTGATGTTAGACAATCAACAAAACCCAGCTAGAATATTTTCCCGTGGGCGTCACAAAAACACTGACGTGATATATGTCACTCAACGATACACTCAGATTCCAAAAGTGATTAGAGACAACTGTAACTTACTGTGTGTATTTAACGGCGTTGATACTCATACTCTTAGAAATATTTGGCAGACATGGTGCTCTGATATGGACTTCAATCAATTTAAAAATTTCTTTAGTAACGCTCAGTCGACTCCGCACGGATTTATAACAATAAATTTACATGATCCTCGGACACGATATCGTATCGGACTCGATCAAATATTTGGTTGAACTCGTAAAAGAATTATTAACCAGAACTGAAAGTTCCAGCAGCAGAGAGGGTGAATGACAACGACGTTGGCGTATATAAGGAAATCTTATTTTATCGAATAGACGCCATTTTTTTTACTATTTGGTAGAAGCCTCAGATTTCCGAATCGATGCTCGGAAAGTTGTAGGGTTCACCCTCTCTGCTGCTCCTTATCACACAAGATAGTCTTATCCCACAAGATAGTCATATAACTTGAGATAGGCTTATCACACAAGATAGTCTTATCCCACAAGATAGCCTTATCACACAAGATAGTCTTATCACACAAGACTGATTCTTACTCCACTGCTTAATAATTAGTTTTTGCTGTGTGTACTGAGTACCCAACTACAAACTACGGATCTGTCAGCTGTCATGTAATGCTCTGCATGCTATACATTAAAAAATCTGGTAAGATAAACTTGCATCATTTAAATACCATAACATACTACCTTTCACAGATAATGTCCATGTCTTCCGTCTATCTGTCCCAGGAACACTTGCAAGGCAGTTGAACACCTTGCTGTCATCAGACCTTTGTACATTAGTACGCGTGTATAGACAAACTTTGGTGTACTGGTTCCCAAACAAAACACTACTGGTACAGCTGGTGGTAAGTCTTTGTGCATCCACTGTCCAGTAAACCTCAGCTTCAGCATACATAGATGAAGCAATGCAAACAAGGGTGTAATTATCCCCCTCAACTGCATAGAGGGTGTCAGATTGTACTGTTAAAGGATCATATAAATCTGCAGCTGAAATGCAACAAAATAATGACCATAAAATAATTGAAAATAACTGTAAATAAAACTTTATTTGTAAAGTTTCAAACATTAGAGTCCCTCAAAGTGACTGGTCGTGTCAAAGGTTAATACGTATTAGTGGGCATTAATGTGAAGTCATTTTCTACCCCACCCACCCCCTTCTATTCAGTTTAGCTGTCAAGTATTTATACCATATTCTTGGGAAACTTCGAGTAATTAAATTAGGTAGCAAACACCTTTTCTATATGTCTGATTTAAGTGCAGTACAGAAACATTTAATTTGTTATCACCTTTGACGTTGAACCTGACACCATTATATAGGTCATTACACCTATCCAAAATATAACCTCACACCAAGTTTTCTCAGATCCATAAATCATGATTGTTTTGTTTGTTTACATTAATGTTATTAGGAATGTAATTATGACTATATGACCACTGTCAGTAGGATTATATTAGATTAATTACAAAATTTGGTAACTGTTCAAATGACACTTTAACCTTCTTGCTTCATAACATGACAAAATTATATGATCTTTAAATATAAATTAAAACAAATTTAAGAAAATTGTGAATAAAATGTTTCAAACCTAGCCTTTCTTCAAAAATCAGCATTAAACATGAACTGAAATTGTTTTTACCCATCCAGCTTGTATGCAATAAAATATACATGTACTGTAATGACATCATTCTCTAAGGTATGATAAAGGAAGCTCTTAATTAATAATGGTCTCAAGTCAGAGTTTTTAAGCAAACACAAGTTTGGCAAATGAAGACATTGACATGAATGAATGCTGTGTGATGTTCAGTATGACAAATTTGCAACAACCATCACAAATACACTATGCCTAATACACTAACCCTGTCTTCTTGCTTTTACAGATCTCTGAAGCATCTTGTAGGTTTGAAAGTCATTTTAATGCTTGCAATACACAAGATCAATGATTGGCTCTTCAGATATACCAACAATTAGTCTGATTGGTACTGATTACTGCATAAATTGGCAAAGAATGGACAAATTAAAGGTTGAATATATACATTTAATTTATACAAAAGCATTCTGGAAATGGCTTTGTTTCAAGTAGTGTAATCAAAGATTTTAGAAACTGCAAACTTTATCATAGTTTTTATTGTTGCCAGTTTTCTTTGTACATGAAGTAATTCTGATTGCAATTAACTGGTAACATTTCAGGTAATGTATTACAGGTAACCAGGTAAAGAATTCCAGGTAAATTCATTTCAGCCCTACAAGTCATTAAAATATTAATATTCAAAGTCAGCATCAAATACATGGAAAAACTGGGTCTGATCTCTTAATCCCAAAATGAAATTGTGCTTCCTGAAGCTAAGACTTAGTGCACTTCATCCGCAAAGTATTGCTCTTTGTGGATAATATAGTTATATTCTTATTAACTGGAAATCATTCTTATTCTTACAATGACCATGACCTTAGATCTTTTAATTCCAAAATTAATATGCATTATCCTTACCACAAGTACAAACTGTCCATAAAAGTTTAAATAATAGAGAATTCAAGAATGCTGTTTAGAAAGACATTTTCTCATTTCAGTGATCTTGACCTTGAAACATTTTTGGAATAATTATTATTGTTGTTTCATATTTCTATATACGGTATGTCTACGTGTTGAAAAATAAAAAATGCAACTGGATGTACTACATGCACATGCACTTATTATTACCATGTTTTTGTATGATATAAAATGACTAAGACATTGCAGTGGCTTACAAACTTGATTTTTTTCTCTTTCAAATAAAATGGTTACTGTTCTCAGCCAAGATTATGTTAACAGATATGTTGTTCAAAAGGTAAATGATGTATTTATAAAGAAACTGTAAATCAGTCTGATGTGTAATGCTGTGTAATGCAGTCTGTAAATCAGTCTGTATTTATAAAGAAACTGTAAATCAGTTTGATGTGTAATGCTGTGTAATGCAGTCTGTAAATCAGTCTGTATTTATAAAGAAACTGTAAATCAGTTTGATGTGTAATGCTGTGTAATGCAGTCTGTAAATCAGTCTGTATTTATAAAGAAACTGTAAATCAGTCTGATGTGTAATGCTGTGTAATGCAGTCTGTAAATCAGTCTGTATATTTAAAGAAACTGTTGTTGGCAGTCAGTCTGATGTGTAATGCTTTGTAATGTACATTATGACCAATTCTCAACAACTTTTCACTTTTTCATATCGATACAACATTTGGTGTGAAAATCATCCACATTTAGAAAAAAGAATTAACAAACCATTTACTAAATAGTCATGTTCGTAAAGACATGGAAATGTGTTCACTTTTACCAAAACTGCACATTGTTTGCATTTCATTTTACATTGTTTGAATTATGTTTACATTCAGTTTACATTTTCTTCACATTTAATTTTCAACCATCTTCTCATCCTGTTAGTTTATGGAGTCAAAAATGCTTTCAGATACTTAATTTTCCCTCATTTTGACACAAAATGGCAGTGCATGACAAGGTCAAAGACATGTTTTCTGTTTGTTTGAAGGGTTAAAGGGAGAGAACTCTTGCTTCCATATCTTGTCATTAAAAGTGTGCTTTAGGAAAATAGCATTAGCATAAATTGTAAAAGACAACACAGAATTTATTAATAATTCAAATATATGTTCAACAGCATTATTAGTGTAAAAATATAATTATAAAGTATGTCAGCCAATCAGATACAAGATTTTGTCATTAATATACAAGAATATTGCTCTTTATCAAATTCATCTCATGATGATCTAAACCAATATATCAAGTTTGATTACACTTGGAGCAGAAGCTGTATCACTTTCAGAGTGATAGTAAGCTCAATCAGTCAGATGCATGGTCACTGCATCTCATTCATTATTGAACCTATCCAAGCTTGACGATATCAGCACACATTCCAAGTTTGATCAAAACTTTATAAGAAATCTGGCCTCCAGAGTGGAAACAAGGTTTCTCAATCAAAAGCAAGAATATTTAATAGGCATGTCATTCTCATTTCTGACTCAATCGAAGCTCTCGATGACATAAGCTTATATTTCAAGTTGTATCAAAATCAAATGAGAAATTTGGCTTCTTGAGGGTAACAATCTCAGCCAATCAGATTCAAGATATTTACATGTATATACATGTGTGTGTGTGTGTGTGTGTGTGTGTGTGTGTGTGTGTGTGTGTGTGTGTGTGTGTGTGTGCACAGTACCTGGATCTAGCTCATTACTGAACTTATCTGAGATTTCAAGGAGATAAGCATATATTCTGATGCCAGATTATCTCATTAATATGGATCTTGTTCATGAAATTATTCAAAGATCTTGATGAGAGAAACCATACTGCAAGTTTTATTAAAATCAGAGTAGCAATATGGTTTCCAGAGGTGTGACAAACTTAGCCAATCATATGCAAGATCAATTGATCTGTTTACATGGATCTCACTCATTATCAAACTCAAATGAGATCTGAATGATATAAACATGTATTTCAGTTATGATCAAACCTGGGCCAGACATACAGAATGATATTAAATGATGGACAGATAAATGACACATAATAGCAGCAGTCCATACCATATGATATCTTGGTCTTATGGCCAGGTGAGCAAAAAATAATTTTGTTTTAGTATTACCTTGTTTAAATCAATCTTCTTAAAGTTTGCTTGTAAAATCAATAATTGATTTTGACTCAAGGAGCCAAATTGTACTGGTTGAATATCACAGGCTCTGCATAACCTTATTAACAGCCAGAAGGACATAATTCATGCGTCTTTGTGGTAATGGCATGGCACCAATAAAGATACATACAATCATATACCTTGATGATTCTCTCATGAACAGAGCTTGAGAAAAAAACTTCAACCAGAAAATTAACAACTGTCAGTGAAGCATGAAATACAGATCACAGTGACCTACTATTATGATGCAAGTGTAGCATTCATCAAGATGCATTCTCTCACTAATTAATTATATATATTGTACAAATTTAGCCCCCTAAGCCCCATTCCCTGGGGATAAGCACTATGAAAACTATTCAAAACTGCTGAATAAGACCTAGGAAGAAACAATAGTGAGGTTAGTGCATACATGACCTAAATTTGGTATGCAAAAGGTTTTTTTTAAAAAAAAAAAAAATTAAGACCAGTCTTCTTTCCATCTAGGGAGTGTTCATTAATTATCTAGATCAAAAATAAAATGGATGGTACAAAGTATGGACTTTTAATTAACAAAGTTGGCAATATGCTTGACAAAACATCCTTGTCATAAAGAAAATACTGGTCAGCCCTGAATCTGATTACCCAAATGAGTAAATGATTGGACACCTTGCTTGATTGCCATTAATTTTAACTTGCCTGCTTCCCTGTTTTTAACTCCTTAATTTCATTAATTCCACCTCAAGTGTTCCTGGATCTCTACAAACTCCCCCTGAGAATTAATCAAATTCTTAAATGATGAACACACATCAAGAAGACCTTTAATCATATCCCAATATTTTTAATGAAATGGTATAGGAGTTTTGCAAAATTCTGTACATACTTTTACATGATTCACAGATTATGAAGTCTGGTTCCTGTCAAAAGAACTTTGTTACTGTCATTTTCAAAATTTCAAATTATTATTATCAAAGGTGAATTGGAATTTTTTTTAGTGTGTGTGTGTGTGTGTGTGTGTGTGTGTGTGTGTATGTGTATGTGTGTGTGTGTGTGAGAGTTGGATTTTTAGTGTAGCTTTAACAATAGTTCAGTCATATCACTACAATGTCTGCAGTGTGGCTGCAGTTTATATTGGTGTCTAGCACTGGGGCATCATGTCCAACCCAGTAGTCACATTATCCTGACACCAGGTGGCCAGTACTAACACTAACCTCTTAGTGCTGAGTGTCTAGTTAGGCAGCTCTTAGTACCATCTTTATAAATCTTTTGTACAATTTGGACCTGGGTTCAAACATGTGACCTCCCACATCTAAGGGAGATGCTCTAACCACTAGGCCGCCAGAGCAATCATTGTTTTTTTTTAATATCTCATTATACTATAACTTGTAGACAATATTAATGTTAAATTTTTATCATTTATATCTATTCGCTTAAGTTAGCATCATCAGACAATTCTAACTCTAGTATTGCCACAACTTTGATTGTCTCAACTGCAATTTTTTGAATCGTGATATTTTTGTTTATGCTTGAGGATTACACTGAATATTTTTTTGTAATACCAACTTTGTAAGCTAAATCTTAAGAGAAATAATTTGCAAACTTTTTAAAGTTGCATTCATAATTCACAGTATACCATGTAAACATCAACCCTATTTTTATATAGGAGTGTGAAAAAAAAATATCCTTAATATATTCATTGGTATTAGAAACTAAAATTCCACACATTGATTCATCAGTCTTACCAAAAAGCCTTATATGTGACAGAATATTATGAACCACAAGTTTCCTATTCCATACTATTGCAAAGACGACTGGTAACAGGGAAATATGGTAACTATCATGGGGTAGGTCTAAGGGGGGGGTCCACTACTGTAATTTATGAGGCAAATATCCTTTACTTACTGACTGCTGTGAGCTGGATGGAATCATTCATTGACTGCCCAAGGCTGTTTGCTGCACGGCATGTGTAAAACCCATTATCGGTTGTTTGAACTGAGATTATTATAAGAGTGGAAGTCCCAGTAATGCTGTTGAAGTTGATGGAGTACTTGGATGCTGCCAATGCAGGATTAATTGTGAAACCATTTGGTGCAAGCCATGTCACATTAGTAGCACCACTTGTCGAACAAGTAACTGTTGTATTTGTATTAATCACTCCATTTATTGTATCGCCTTCATTGATTGTAACAGAAAGACCTGAAAATATATATATATATGATATTGTTTAGCAATAACAAGATTTTCAAATAAGTGACTCTTTCCACAATATTAGAAATGCACCACGTTAGTATGAAAAACAAGATGTTTTTAAAAACACAAAATAACTTAAACCATCTATTTACAAACAAGATTTTCAATATGGCTGCTGTGATGATCTATGAGGCACTATTTTGGTTTAGAACCAATGAAATATCACAAGTAGCTTTCTGACAGAAATCCCAGGTCATCAATAATCAATATAGCTTTCCATTGAGGAGAGTGTATGCAATAACAATAATAAAGACAGAAGCCATATTAATGAGATTAAACTATGTTCTACTAGAAACTAAAATAAGTCTTGAAATTGCAAAAATCTAATGTCATTTATCTAGAAGAAGCAATGGCAAGATTTTCAAGATGACCACTGTGGTAGCCATATTGGAGGCCAGATAAATACCATTATGATTTTCATTTGTGACCAATTTGACACCACATGCCCGTCCATTAATAGCTATGATGAGATTTAAAAAAGGCCCAAAGTTTCAGAACATTGGCTGTCCATTAGTGGCATCATTTTCATTTCAAACCAACTAGACAAAGTATGAAGTCTTCCCCTGAAAACACCATGCTGAGATGGCTTTCTGTTTAGGATGACGGATAACATGGCTGCTATGCTGACTGTGCTAGATATCAGAACCGTACTTTATTTATTTTAGGAACTTATGATAAGAAGACTTCTGGTGAAAGACCCTTGCCAGGTCTTTTGAGGGGCAAGAACAAGATTTTTGAGATTGTTGCCATGGTGACCATACTCAGGTTACTAGATCACCACAAATTTCATTTATGACCAATCAGACACCATCATTGAAAACTCTATATTGATAGCACTATTGATTCAGGGTCAGCAAGAACAAGATTTTTGAGATTGCTGCCATGGTGGCCATACTCAGGTTATTAGATCACCACAAATTTCATTTATGACCAATCAGACACCATCATTGAAAACTCAATATTGATAGAACTGTTGATTCAGGGTCAGCAAGAACAAGATTTTTGAGATTGCTGCCATGGTGGCCATACTCAGGTTATTAGATCATCACAAATTTCATTTATGACCAATCAGACACCATCAATGAAAACTATATTGATAGCTCTGTTGATTCAGGGTCAGCAATGCCCAAATTTTCAACATACCTCAGTGTTGACCATATCAGGTGTCCATTATGCAGCAGCATTTTATTTAGGACCAACATATATGATAAGAATTCTAGTGAAAATCCATGTGGAAATGATCACCCATTTAGGATGAGTGTTGATGACATTTTCAGGGATGTCTGCTGAAAACAAAATGCCCATCAAATGTCCATGCAGCACCATTGACAAGATGAGACCATAGAATGCACATCTATAATGACTGGTATAGCTGAAAATTGTTTTAGCAGCATGAAAATGCAAGCAGTCAACTACATAAGAATACTGATTTGCCCACTAAGTTAATCATGTGTTAAGAAAATGAAATTGCTTACATGGACCAAAATTCTCATCATCCTGCTAACAAGTAAAAGACATACATGTATGTAGAGAGAGAGAGAGAGAGAGAGAGAGAGAGAGAGAGAGAGAGAGAGAGAGAGAGAGAGAGAGAGAGAGAGAGAGAAAGAGAGAGAGTGAGATAAAGAGATTCAGAGAGAGAAGGAGAACAATGAGAAAAAGGGAGTGAGCACAGTACGTGCACTGTGGATTTCAGATTATCCACTCTATATCTTGATCATGGGGCAAGGGATTTAGAAGATTTGAATGTCCCCTACATCTCCTGGGCAACCACTCTTTCTCACAGGAGTCTGTCATTAATGCATCTGTAGCATATTTTATGGCACACCTCATAGAATGGATTCCAAGGAAGTCTTCACACCAAGCAAACAGATGTCTGACACCATGATGCCATAAACAATTATGCCATAAACATCCAGTCTAACAATTCAATTTCTTGAAATTTGTAAGCAGCAGAAAAACTTGGTTACAAGTGTAACAGTTTTAAAATGCAGTAATAATATTAGTTTATTAATTGTTTTGTTGTGCTCAATATAAATGTCTATATTGACACTGATAACAAATGAAAGAAAGTAAACAAAATTAGAAAAAAAGCCAAGGAATGATAGAAAGAAATTTAAGGAGTGATATCAAATTCATTAAAAGCAATATATTCAGTCCTATAGGTACTTTCATTACTGCATTTGTTTTTAATAATATGAAAGAAAGATACTATGATTAACCACTGATGATGCTGTACGCTCTTCAAATGTAAGATCAGAATAGTATCGATAGGAACTGATAATAACGTAAGCTCTTCAACCATAAGATCATAATTGTATCTACAGGAACTGACTTTTAAATGTGTTATATAGGTTTCCTGTTGATGCAAAATTAAAACAAGTGGAAATTATTGTACATAATCATGGATTTATTGTCTCATTCCATAGAAGAATACATTTTAAGATGGCTGTCTGAAGTTTACCAAAAACATAAAATTTAAATTCTTTCAAAACTTATAAATTGATACCAAATTCAGATGTATATTATTTTAAAAATTATGACATGATTTACTTCAATCGACCAAATCTACAAAAGAAATAAAAAAAGCTTTAACGTACAATTATAATCTTAATGCCATTGCAGAAAAGTGATACTGATGTCTCACCATACAAATATAGGACATTAAAGTACCTTGAGCATCTACTGTTGGTACTCCACTGGAGAGAAACACGTAGAAAATTGAAGCTATGGCCACCAGCATGGCTGAATGTCTTAGCACCATAATAAATATCAATAACGAAAATGAAATCCACAGAAGACTGGAGCAGGCAGGCTAGACTCTTTTACTGATCCAGAATATAAACTATATCCATGTTCCAAGATCAGGAAATATGACTTGCTCTCTCATCTTTAAGCTAAAAAATAAACAGAAACAGTATGGCGAATTCATCCAGAATGTATCACTTCCTGAAAAAGGAATCATTATGAGAAACAATGCAAAACATTAAGACAAAATCGATTATTATTATTATTATTATTATTATTATTATTGCTATTATTATTATCATTATTATCATAATTATTATTATCATTATTATCGTTATCATTATTATTATTATTATTATTATTATTATTATTATTATTATTATTATTATTATTATTATTATCATTATTATTATTTATTTGCTTTTATTTGTATTTATTTTATTTTACTATCCCAACACCATTCAATAAAATACCTAGGGTATATTTTGATACACTTCATGCATCTGTCCATCTGTGTGTCTTTCATTATGTCTACCTGAATATTGCATTATTCTCCTAAACTAATAAGTAGTTAAATGTAATAATCTTTGTAGCTATCATTTCACCTGTGGTGACCATCTGCAGAAGTTATATATATTATTATTAGCTCTCTACCTGAGTTTCCTGGAAAAGGTGAAAGATCCAATTTACCAAAATTTAAATTACAATTATATTATCAAATATTTTTAGATCCAAACTCACAACAAAACAAAGATGCATTATATATGTGACAAATTTTGTACTTTGATCTCAGGACCATGATGTGAGTACTGGAGAGACTACATGGGTGGGAGGGGGGGTAACAATTGCAATATGCATTAAAAAATATGTGGATTTTGTTGTGGCAAACCATTACAGTTCTTCCAGTTACTAATAATTTGTATTATTATTGATATTATTTATTATTATTATTATTATTATTATTAATATTATTATTATTATTATTATTATTATTATAAAATAACCAAGTGAATATCAGATGTTTTTAAAGATTTATTTGTGCTACCATCTATATACTGCATTGTAAGATTGCAAACAAATTTTTGGGCAACTATGGCAGCTCCAGTTGCCCTAAGTTCTGATAGCCCTTGATGCCTTTGGATAATTGTACCCATGTGGGATATTAATTGCTAAGAGAAACATTAGAAAAAGAAATTTATATAGGACCCTGCATTTTGGACAATATTAAAAAAAAATGGATATTCTCAAAAAATGTAAGAATTAAAGATATGGGATGAAAATGAAATAAAAACAATGATGCTAGGCAAGATCTGTTCAATGATGGACACTGCTGAGTGACTCCAGGATAAAGTATGACTGGCAACTTAAGGTACTGTGCGACAAGTTGAATCAAGGCTTGGATCCTTAGGGGCACTAAAAGTAGGTCTGGCACAATATGGGCAGTAAGACCAGTTGAGTTAAAGCCTGGTCCTGTAAGAGCATTAAGACCAGTTGAATCGAGGTCTGGATCCTTAGGGGCAGTAAAGCCGTTCAAGGTCTGGCACCATAGAGACAGTAAGACCAGATTAGTCAAGGCCTGGCTCCTCAGGGGCAGTAAGATCAGTTTAGACATGGCATTGCCCCCATGAGTGAAAAAGACAGCTTAGTCAAGACCTGGTCCTGTAAGAGCTGTAATGCCAGTTACGTTAAGTCCTGGTCCCCACAGACATGAAAAGACCAATTAATTAGTCAAGACCAATTAATTAGTCAAGACCAGTTAATTAGTCAAAACCAATTAATTAGTCAAGACCAGGTCCATCAATTCTGTAAAATATTTGAGCTTCAAACTGAAGTTCAAAACCCATAATATAATTGAAATATGTCTAGGTGATTTAAATTTATTCACTAAGTAACTCAATTTAGTAACAGCTTAATATCATGCAGAAACTGCCATTTTTGAATTAAAGTTTGGAACAAGGATTCTTTATTAAAGTAAAATAAGCCCCTGATAACAACAATACAACTGACCTTACCACTTCTCTTGCTTCATTATAATTGACTGCCTCAACATAACTCTAAATCCTACTTCATTCTAACTGACCCTAAAAAGTACCTCTAACCCCCCCACTTTATTTTAATTTAATTTATCCTGCCACAAAGTACTTCTAAATCCTAATTCATTCTGACTGATTGTCCCACAGGGATTGGACAAAATTGCACAGAAATAGAAAGCAGTCTGATAAAGAATAACAGCAAAAAGGCATTCCAAATTGCAAAAGACCTCACCAGACAGAAGCAACCAAAAGTCAGTACCATTCAAGATTTATATGGAAAATACTTCACAGAAGCAAGTGACATTGCAGAACGGTGGACTGAGTATTGCAAAGAACTCTTCAACCATCTGTCCACAGGAGACCCAGAGGTGCATGAAGTTCCAAACTCCTCAATTGATGATAATTTCCCCATTCTCAAAGAAGAGGTGGATTCAGCAATAATAGCATTGAATAATGGGAAGGCAGCTGGAGTAGACAACATCCCAGCTGAACTTATCAAGAATGGGGTGGGGGAATCAGTGATAGAGCTACTAATAAAAATCTGCAACATGATCTGGCAGATAGGTGAATGGCCAACACAGTGGACTCTGTCACTGATTATAACACTCCCAAAAAACACAATCTCCAGCTGTGCCAAATTATAGAGCTATCAGTTTGATCAGCCATGCTAGTAAGGTGATATTGAAGATCATTTTGAACAGACTGAAAATGAAGAATAGGCCAGGTTCCAGAGTGGAAGAAGCATAACAGAACAAATATTCAATCTCATGGTTCTGTGTGAAAACTACTCACAGCATCAGCAAGCCTTCTATCATGTGTTCATAGATTATAAAAAGGCAGAGTGTGGCATGAGACATTGTGGGCCACAATGAAGAAGCATAGCATGGGTCAAAAGTTGACCAATACAATCAACCAGCTATTTGCCAAGGCTACCACTGCAATAATTGCCCAAGGTTCTGTGGGGGACGGTTCCAGACAACAGTCAGAGTACAACAAGGCAGTCTCCTGTCTCCCACCCTTTTCAACATCTACTTAAAGTGTATCATGAACAGAGCCTCGGAAAACCACTGTGGGACAGTCAGCATTGGAGGGCATAACATCACCAACTTCCACTTTGCAGGTGACATTGATGGGCTAGCAGGCAATGAAAATGAGCTTGCCACCTTAGTGAAAAACCTGGATGAAACATCTTCCAGATTTGATATGGAATTAAGCGCAGAGATGACAAACCTGATCACAAATAGTAGCGAAAAAATCTTAGCCAAGATTAAAGTCAGAAGACAGGAACTAGAAACAGTGAGCCAGTTCAAATATCTTGCTTCCATAATCATTGAAGAGGTATCAAGAGCAGACGCTTGGTCATGAGCAGCAGAAACAATGGCAGCTATGTCAAAGCTAAGAACCATCTGGAGAGACAAGAATATCTGTCTGAAAACTAAAATCAGACTATTGAGAGCACTAGTCAACTCAATCTTTCTGTATTCATGTGAGGTCTTGAGCAGAATTACAATGCAGAATACAGGCACTTGAAATGAGATGCTACCGAACCATCCTTGTCATCTCTTACATGGACCACATCACAAATGAAGAGAAGTGCATAATGCAATCAGGTGCAGAGTAGGCCATTATAAAGACCTCCTCACCACTGTCAAAAAGAGAAAGCTGAAATGGTATGGCCATGTCACTAGAGACAACAGTCTATACTCAACAGTCCTGTCGCAGCAACCAGGGTGGCAGAAAGACAGGTGGACAAAGAAAAAAGTGGACTGTCAAAATCACAGATTGGACCAGAAAAAGTTTTGCGGAGACACAAGCATTGGCACATGATCAATGCACAGTGCCTCAACAGCCACACTAGGTCAAGAGACTGATGATGATGATTACCCTACCACAAAGTACCTTTTACTTCATTCCAATTGACTGTAAAACAAAGTGCCTCTAACTCCCCCTACTTCATTCTAATTGACCCTGCTGCAAAGGACTTCTAAATCATACTTCACTCTAATTGACCCTGCCACAAAGTACCTCTTTCTCCTGTTACTTTGTTAGCATGTATATTTTATTGATTTGTTATAGTTTATTAGTCAAATTGTCATGGATGAAAATAATGATAACAATTCATTATTTGCATCCCATAATATTTTTAGCTTTTGATATTCAAAGATAGTAATGTGTAGCCTTTTTTTAATGTCCAAAAACTTAGGGGCAAAGAAATTAATTCCCAACAAAACACTAAAACACTTTAGGGTTGATGTGACAGTGGAGCAATACTCACGTCTAGTTTTCTTTGCACAATAGAAGATAACAATGTTTTATCTTTGACAGACTTAGAATATACTAATGAAAACTTCATGCTAAAAAAAAATCCCATAATGCCTCATTATTCAAAATTTCTTTGTAATGGTCAAGAGTGTGACATTAGCTGTGAAGCTGTGTCATATTCATATTGAGTGAACAATTAACCAATCAGTGATCAGATTGTAATACAAGTATTATTGCAGTGTCTGGTTACCATTACATTTCAAACATCATGATGGCATCTGAATGAGCTGCAGGGTGAACATCAATCATGTTTTACACATGGTTTGCATCTCTCTCTCTCTCTCTCTCTCTCTCTCTCTCTCTCTCTCTCTCTCATATGAATGTAAATTTTATGAAAGTGATTTCAATTATCAATTCTTAAGACTAATGTAATATTCCTGAACACAGAGTACCAGTATATGAACTCAACTAACAGAACTGACTGGAACTTTTAAACATCGAAATTTCAGGTCTATATAAAGTTAAATACTACACAAATGTACTAATCTACCAATGTTAATTTTCTTGGAATCATTAATACTATCTCTTATATAAAACTGAAGAAATCATAATTTTCATACATTGTTCCACCAGACAGATAAGTAAAACTAAGTTGACAATTATACAATGGCATCTTCTGACAGGCAGTGTATGTCACTGGATTTTATTTTTGAAATACCTATCAAATCTAATTACCTTCCTGATCATCAAAAGAAAGAGTGTTTATCATGTTTACCTGTTCTTATTTAAACTCTCAGGAAAAGAGGACCAAGAATAAGTTAATAATCAGGACTGTCTGAAAACAGGATCCAGAAAGAGAGGATGTCTGAAAACTGTATCCAAAAATAGAGGATGTCTGAAAACAGTATCCAAATAGACAGAATATGTATAGTATATACCAAAAATTCAACTGAAAAATTGTCAGTTATCTAAGATTCCATGGCTTGCACACTTAATTATATCTTATCAGTAATCACTGCTGACATGTGGTTGGTCAGTTCAACCATGGTGGACAGGTGGTTGGTGGGTGTTGTTGTTGTAGGGTTTAATGCTATTTTTCAGCACATGATAGGCTATACATGGCAGCCAGTATAAATGGTGGAGGAAGAACCTGAGAAAACCCTGGAAAGAACCACTGAAAACAGTGTCAGAAATAGAGGATGTCTGAAAACAGTGTCAAAAATAGAGGATGTCTGAAAACAGCGTCAAAAATAGACGATGTCTGAAAACAGTATCCAGAAAGACAGGATGTCTGAAAACAGCATTCAAAAATAGAGGATGTCTGAAAACAGTATCCAAAAATAGAGGATGTCTGAAAACAGTATCCAAAAATAAAGGATGTCTGACAACAGTGTCCAAAATTAAAGAATATGTATAGTATATACCAAAAATTCAACTGAAAAATTGTCAGTTATCTAAGATTCCATGGCTTGCACACTTAATTATATCTTATCAGTAATCACTGCTGACATGTGGTTGGTCAGTTCAACCATGGTGGACAGGTGGTTGGTGGGTGTTGTTGTTGTAGGGTTTAATGCTATTTTTCAGTACATGATAGGCTATACATGGCAGCCAGTATAAATGGTGGAGGAAGAACTTGAGAAAACCCTAGAAAGAACCACTGACCCATGAGAAGCTACTGGCAAGCTTTCTCACATACCCACATTGGGCGAATCTAAGACCCAAACCCATGCAGACAGAGGTGAGATGGCAGTGATCCATAATGGACAGCACTTTAGACCACTTGACCACTTGGGGCCCCGACAGGTGGTTGGGTTAATAACAATACATGTAACAGAAATTTAAAGTTTCAGGCCTTTGGACTGGAGATTGAGGTTTGCACTTACAACATTTTAAGAATATGGGGTCTAGTTTCCACTACATATCTTTTCTCACAATTGATTATCTTCTCATTAACATTTCACACAAAAATTCTTTCTGACATTATGCCAACATTCCATACATATTTCCAAGTCACTTGGACATGCGTAATCGTATTATTGACCCAAAAGAAAGAAATAAAAATGTTGCTTCCTGGGAAAATTTAGAAGGATTTTGAGGTTCATAAAAAAGCCACCCCTTCCCTCTTTAGTCAAAAGAAAATGCTTTTCATTAAAAATATTTGATCAAATGGTCATTCTTCTTCTCAAAATGAATTCTTGTTAGTCCACCCATCTTTAATGTGTACAACCAGAAAAAAATATAACTAAAAATTCATATCTACCTTGAAGATATCTGAATGACAAATTTTTACAACTGTGAAAGGTTCTTTCAAGACCATACATGACTCACAATCAATATGACACAAGCTTCATGTTATACTAGTGTATGCCTGCCACCCAGCAACTCTGCTACTGACAGACACCAAACAAACATACCTGTCAGAAACAAAACTTCAGTCCAGTTTGAAGCCAACAAATCAAATACAACAATATACAATCTTCTACAGAAATAAAGAAAATCAAAACTATTTTCACTCACCTGTTCTTACATGATGGTAAAAGTTAATTTTACTTCTAGCAATATAATTAGGTAACGGACATGAAATTGGATATCCCCAGTTCAAGCAATGCTAGTCACTCAAACATAACGGAATTGTATGCATTCCCTTACCTGTACACACCTTCTGTTCATTTACCTGTAACCAACGATCACCAAAGACCCTTTATTCTATGGTTGTAGACATTACTGGGGACCTGTTAAGGGTAAACTTACAAGAACAAACAGCAGAGAAAGTCAAGAATAGATGTGTTTTGTAGTCATTGTAATGTAGAACAGTTAAGGAAAGTCAATAATTCAGAGTGCTAAACAATAGGTTCAAGAAATTTAAATAATCATTGGAGTACGACTGTTTCAATTATGGATAAATTGGCTATACAGTAAAACCTGTCTTGAGAGATTCCTGCTATGAGAGACCACCTGTTTTGGGAGACCAGAATCTCAATGCACAGATATATTGATTATATAGTGTTATGACCTGTTATGAGAGACTACCTGTCTTGAGAGACCATTATGTTTTGGCAGAAGGGGTGGTCTTTCAAGACAGGTTCTACTGTAATGATTTCTTGGGAGAATCATAGGTTCTTGGTACACTGTGCAGCACATTTTTTCACAAAGTATGTCACCAGTGGACTGGACACGAGGATTTCGTGTCTAACATTAATTCACTTATATTCTGTTTGATATTATCTGTGTATTGATTTATAAATTATGAGAAAACTAAAATTATGTATTTTACATGGCATACTTAGACCATCAAAACTGTGGAATTACTTCATATTGTTGAATTAAAGGATTAAGGGATAGCATATTGACAGCATGTTAAAAAAAAGTATTGTGTCGACCAAGATCATATGAATCATAATAAATCAAACAAAATCTCTTCCCAATTAGTAGGGCAAAAAAAGAGTTTAATTTAGATAACAACATGTAATAATAATAATAATAATAATAATAATAATAATAATAATAATACATGTAATAATAATAATAAGTATTAATATTATTAAGTTACTAAGTATTATTATTCTTATTAGTAGTCAAGTAGTAGTAGTATCATTATTATTATTATTATTAAGTCATTAAGTATTATTATCATTATTATTATTATCTTTATTATTAATTATTATTATAGTCATCATCATTATTATTATTATTATTATTATTATTATTATTATTATTATTATTATTATTATTATTATTATTATTATCATATTTTGTTCTTGTTGTTGTTGATAGAAGAACTATTAGTCCAGAACAATAATGATTCAAACTATTTCTGAGATGCATTGTTTTGGGCAAATTTTTGTCTTTCTGAGAGGCATATGTTAATAATCAGAAATATGCTAGTAATGCATGCTTGATAAATACATATTTAAATATGTCAATAAATATGTAAATATATATGTAAATAAATACATGTATGTAATATATATATGTAAATGCATGTATGTATGTAAATATTTATGTAAACACATGCATGTATATAAATATATATGTAAATATGTACATATATGTAAATATGTATGTAGATATTTACATGTATGTAAATATATATGTAAATATTTACATGTATGTAAATATGATGTCACCCAGCACTATACATCAAGACCGTAATACATTAAGAACACATTTTGTTTTAACATTGATGCATGTGCTAGCTCCAATCACATATTTCCAAAACAAGTCTCTCTGCATAGGTTAAATTAAGAAATGGTATTGTAATGAGCCAAATTCCATTATACTTATTTCAAAAGAAATAAGTAAAATAGTCCAGCTGTGTGCTAATTATGGTACAGAACATGTATATCTTTCAAAGTGCACCGGTGGGTTCGATCCCCGGCCGAGTCATACCAAAGACTTACAAAAATGGTACTAACAGCTGCCTCGCTTGACTTTCAGCTTTAAGAGGTTAGTGTTAGGACTGGTCGGCCTGGTGTCAGGATAATGTGACTGGGCGGGACATCATGCTACATGTCTGTGCCATGATGCCCCAGTGGTAGACATCACTATAAACTGCCTCACTGCAGACATCGTAGCGATATGACTGAAAAATTGTTAAAGCTACGTTAAAAATCCTAAACAAACAAACAAATTCAAAGTGCACCTTCTGGGCTAGCATGTATACATAACACCCCCAAACAGTTACTGAGTTAACACAGAACCAGACTGGTCAAGGAATAACATGCTGACAGTTAACACAGAACCAGACTGGTCAAGGAATAACATGCTGACAGTTAACACAGAACCAGACTGGTCAAGGAATAATATGCTGACAGTTAACACAGAACCAGACTGGTCAAGGAATAACATGCTGACAGTTAACACAGAACCAGACTGGTCAAGGAATAACATGCTGACAGTTAACACAGAACCAGACTGGTCAAGGAATAACATGCTGACAGTTAACACAGAACCAGACTGGTCAAGGAATAACATGCTGACAGTTCATTGTCTACATTGTGTATTATAATTATGACAGCATAAGCACTTATCTGATGTGTCCTAACAAAATCAGTTATTACTTTCTAGAATGTAGGTCATGTGTAGATAAATACAGTATTGCATATAATCAGAAATTTGCACTCATAAAATTACATACATGATCTTCTTGTATTCTCTGTTTGACTAGATAGGTACAAAAGCACAAATAATATATCCCAACATTTGCATTGCCCTCTGGCTGCATTAAATACTGTTGTATTGGTTCCTTTTGAAATGCATTCACTGACTGTTACAGTGACCTGAAATCATGTATTTTATATTTATTTCACTAAAGCAGACAAAGTAACTGACCCAAAAAACTTCTGTCCAACTTTATGATTCAGCATTTCAACAGTAAAATATCTTCCATTTGACAAAAGCTGTTTATGATTAGTATCTTTTTAAAAAAATCCCTTTCTTCCCCACACATCTGGAATAACTAGGGACTAAAAACATTAACTAGAATGTGTGTTTGGTTATAATTTTTATTATAACAGTGAATCAGTTACACCAATTTCCTAAGATGTCAGACACTCAGATTGCATGTAAACAATGAACAATTTAATATGTATGGATATACATGGTAAATCACATACAGAAGAAAAAGAATTCATGCCCAATCCTGACACAGGACTGTATTCATGATCGCGTAATGAGAGAAGGATATAATTTATTTGAGATCAATATGGGCCATTGTGGGAATGAAAAAAGCAGTCATGCAGAAAAAGGCTAAGAATGGTCTAAACAGCTGATGTTTAATATTTCATTTGAATGTATAGCATACTACCTCATTGCTCTGTTAGTGCATTATAGTGAACCAGAATGAAATCTTCACTCACAATTATTTGTGTATTGGGATGGGAATGCTGCAGGATGTATAATCTTGGTTTCAAATGGTACACTCCATATAGTATCCAAAAATATCCATAAAGATGTTTCAAAAATATAATTACCAAAAACAAAACAAAAAATTCCAAGATTTTACTTAAGTCTTGAACCTTGTGATACTAACCCCATGGTCAACAGAGGAGTGAGTTTTTGTCATAGAATGGACCGTCTTGGCTTCTTGTTGATTTATGCCAAATTGGTTATGAATTTATCAAGGGCTTTAGGAAACAAAATAAATTAAAACCTTAAACAAATTAGACTAACATTGACAATGACATTACACTGCCAATCATCAATGGAAAAGTGATTGTTATGTCTCACTTCATGTTGATGTGATATCGACAATGGGGCCATAACTCAATCCAAAATTGTCGCAAAATCTTGAAAACTTATTTACCTAGATTTCTGTCCAACCGCTTGGGTTTTAGAAATTTGAAACCACCTTTCTAAGTTTGTTTGGACAAAATTATAAGATATATCGCTAATTGATTATTTTCACAAAGCTAACAGTTTCATATCATTAGTCATATATATTTTCACTGAAACCATGTTTTAAAAATGTGAGACACTCAAACTTCTTTTTGCATTCTCTGATGTTTAGCAATCCTTCCCATTTATTATATTTAGCACAAAATGTATTTGTATATGACTTATATGTGCTAGCTCCCACCGCCAATATACAATAACATATTAGAGAAATGGCTAAATAAT
Organism: Unio delphinus; assembly: GCA_029339505.1. NCBI lineage: Eukaryota > Metazoa > Mollusca > Bivalvia > Unionida > Unionidae > Unio > Unio delphinus. The sequence goes on along the minus strand of JAQISU010000021.1, from coordinate 825,254 downwards.
GCCTCAAATTTCAGGTCCTTATTATGGGATACATAAACAACAGTCATATGCAAAAGCTATGATAAGCAGTCATGTTTTATAATGCAGGAGCAATGTTGACACAAATGTAACAATTGATTATTATAGGAATGGTGGCAATGGCCATAACAGCCAAAGTACAAATTATTTGGTTAAAGAATTATCAATTTGGTTCACTTCAGTACAGTCTGAATGCTGGCTAGTGTATACTGTCTTGATTGATGGCTAGTAAATAATATCCTGAATGGTGGCTAGTGAATAATGTCCTGAATAGTGACTAGTGAATACTGTCTTGAATGCTAGCTAGTGAATACTGTCTTGAATGTAAACTAGTGAATACTGTCTTGAATGCTAGCTAGTGAATACTGTCCTGAATGCTGGCTAGTGAATACTGTCCTGAATGCTGGCTAGTGAATACTGTCTTGAGAACCAGCTAGTGAATACTGTCTTGAGAACCAGCTAGTGAATACTGTCCTGAATGATGGCTAGTGAATACTATCTTGAATGGTAGCTAGTGAATATTGTCTTGAATGCTGGCTAGTGAATACTGTACTGAATGCTGGCTAGTGAATACTGTCTTGAGAACCAGCTAGTGAATACTGTCCTGAATGATGGCTAGTGAATACTGTCCTGAATGCTAGCTAGTGAATACTGTCATGAATGATGGCTAGTGAATACTGTCCTGAATGCTGGCTAGTGAATACTATCTTGAGTGCTAACTAGTAAATACTGTCTTGATTGTAGGCTAGTGAATACTGTCTTGAATGCTAGCTAGTGAATACTGTCCTGAATGATGGCTAGTGAATACTCTCTTGAGAACCAGCTAGTGAATACTGTCCTGAATGATGGCTAGTGAATACTATCTTGAGAACCAGCTAGTGAATACTGTCCTGAATGATGGCTAGTGAATACTATCTTGAATGCTAGCTAGTAAATACTGTCTTGATTGCAGGCTAGTGAATACTGTCTTGAATGCTAGCTAGTGAATACTGTCCTGAATGCTAGCTAGTGAATACTGTCATGAATGATGGCTAGTGAATACTGTCCTGAATGCTAGCTAGTAAATACTGTCTTGAATGCTAGCTAGTAAATACTGTTTTGATTTCAGGCTAGTGAATACTGTCTTGAATGCTAGCTAGTGAATACTGTCCTGAATGATGGCTAGTGAATACTGTCATGAATGCTGGCTAGTGAATACTGTCTTGAGAACCAGCTAGTGAATACTGTCCTGAATGATGGCTAGTGAATACTATCTTGAATGCTAGCAAGTAAATGTTTTGATTTCAGGCTTGTGAATACTGTCTTGATTGCTGGCTAGTGAATACTGTCCTGAATGATGGCTAGTGAATACTGTATTAAATGCTAGCTAGTGAATACTGTCTTGATTGCAGGCTAGTGAATACTGTCCAAGAGACTTTAAACTGTTAAAGGCACAAACATTTCCATGCTATGTAAATGAAATAATATCTCACTTTGAAGATGTGTGTGTTTGTTTGTATTTTTTAACATAGCCTTAACAAATTTTAGTAATATCATTACAATGTTTGCAGTGTGACAGTTTATAGCACTGATGCATCATGCCACATACATGTATCATCATGTCCCACCTTAAATTGCATTATCCACAAAACCAAACTAACCACTCCTAACACTAACCTTTTTATGCTGAACACCAAGTGAGGCAGCTGCCAGTACCATTTTTATAAGTTTTTGTTATGACTCAGCCAGGGCTCAAACCTGTGATCTCTTGCATCTAAGATGGACTCTTTACCCACTTCAGCAACCTGAGCAGTCATTCTGCGGAGGTGATAACTATTTCATTTTATAAAATTAATAAAATCTAGAATATTTTAATTAGGAGAACATAAACTATTTTCATCTTGAAGGGTATACATATCAGGAAACCAGATAAACCTGTACTTTTTTTGATGCTGTAGTCACCATGTCTAACAAAGCAAAACCTTTCACTGAATCAAATATCTAGAAATATTTCATTAAAGAAACAATAAACAGTAATGTTGTATGAAAGAGGACTGGTTTCTATCACATTTGGATACATCTCTCAGCTATTGTTTTCTTTTTACAACCAACTGTACAATAGTGGCTGAAGGGATCTTTAAGAATTCAATTTAAAAAAATCAAAAGGCCACCAAATCACCAAGACCCAATATTTTATTTTTATTCTAAGCCTAATATAGTACTCTAATATCATAACAAAATCCTTCACTATGTCTTTACTATATCCTACAATATGTGTATCAGTTAGTATCTGGAGCAAGCCTGCTTTGGATAGACTATCAAAAAGACAGGGAACCAGTCTAACATTGAGTCACTATGAGACTGATTGCATCATTACTTATTCCTTTTCAAAAACACCTGATGGAGACTTGGACTGTAGTCAGTGATTTCCATGAAATCAATGGAAAATGCTTGATCCAAGTAACAGTATTGCATCTTGAGCTAGTGAATTAAATGTATGAAACCCCTATACACTGATGATAGACAGGAGGAAAGATGTAAATAAAATGTCACATTGACTGCTTATCCAAGGTACAACACTGAAGGCAAGCCTTCCATAACAAGAGGGGCCTATTTATTTATCATATCAGCCAGTATGATCAAAGTTGTCTTTCTGAGAAACAAATATGGGAGATATGCAGTCTGCCCAAGATCAAAGTTGTCTTTCTGAGAAACAAATATGGGAGATATGCACTGCTCAAGATCAAAGTTGTCTTTCTGAGAAACAAATATGGGAGATATGCAGTCTGCCCAAGATCAGCTCCTGTTCGATCAGATATCACACAGTGGTATTCTGATTCTGATTGCATTTAAACATGTGATTCTTAACTAGTCAAGTGAATTAGTAATTTTAGGCAAAGTGGACCTGACTTTTAGGCCAATAAGACTTCCATTAGGCCATGAGGACTGGACTTTTGGGCCAAGAAAATTTTGTTTGGGAAAAGTGGACTGGACTTTTAGGCCAAGGAGACTTCTTTTGGGCCAAGTGGACTGGATGTTTAGGCCATGCCTTCCATTGGACCAATCAGATATTTTTTTATGCAAACATTTTGTATTTGTGTTTCTTCTAGAGTGGGAATGAGTGTTTCTTTTCATGACAGCAGAAATTTATCTTTCTAAAAGTACAAAGTGCTCCAGTGTAATTCATTCAACTTTATGTGTACATAATGTAATCATGGAAAGTGAAATGTCAATATTTCATCTTTTGCTGACCGCAACATTCATAAATGAATGCAAAAGTCTTATTGATTCAGACAGTCATAAATAAATACAAAATAGTCAGACAGTCATAAATAAATACAAAATTCTTATTGATTCAGACAGTCATAAATAAATACAAAATTCTTACTGATTCAGACAGTCATAAATAAATACATAATTCTTATTGATTCAGACAGTCATAAATAAATACAAAATAGTCAGACAGTCAAATAAATATATAATTCTTATTGATTCAGACAGTCATAAATAAATACAAAATAGTCAGACAGTCATAAATAAATACAAAATTCTTATTGATTCAGACAGTCATAAATAAATACAAAATTCTTACTGATTCAGACAGTCTTAAATAAATACATAATTCTTATTGATTCAGACAGTCATAAATAATTACATAATTCTTATTGATTCAGACAGTCATAAATAAATACAAAATTCTTTTGGGTTCGGTGGACATAATTCTGACTAAAAAATATATCACACTTCAATGAATCATGCAGACAGAGGGATTCTGCCTAATTGATCGCAAGCCATAAACGATGGGTTGTCTAGCATAAATTAAGTACTGGCAGCTTTCACACAATAATCGGTGAAATCTTTAAAGGATTTCAATGTTTCAAAACTTCAGATTTTACAGCCATATCAGTATTATATAATGGAAATACTGCACCATTAAAAGTTTTAAAAGAATATCAACAGAAAAAGATCATTTTTTCAAGTCTTCTTGTTGTCAGATTTATCTGCCTCTTTTAAGCTCCTACAAAGTTTGTGATATCACCAAATTAAACACCAAAATAAACATATGTTGTAACATTCGGCAAGATTTTTAGACCAAACTGAAATGTTTTTTATTTTGTTTATTCCTAGTTTTAGTCATATGGACCTGCAGTAAATATGAAATATATTTAAAGCAGTGAAAATTTTGTTATGCATTCTACTTTGACAACAGCATCGCCTGCATATAAAAATACAAATAATTATAATTAATATAGAATTCTTTAGAAAACATCTAACTACACAACCCATTTCTGGTAAATATAAAGTCAGTTTTTGGATATTAATTAAATTATCTTTAGTGTTTCCAACAACAAAGATTCACACACTGACAACAGAGTTTGAAGACAATATTTGTGTACAAGTCAGGGTAGAATGGTTATCAAATTTATAAAGAAAATACACTGCTGGGTGAGTACAGAATGGTCCTCAAATTCATAAAGTAAATACACTGCTGGGTGAGTATAGAATGGTCCTCAAATTCATAAAGTAAATACACTGCTGGGTGAGTATAGAATGGTCCTCAAATTCATAAAGTAAATACGCTGCTGGGTGAGTATAGAATGGTTATCAAATTCATTAAGAAATACAGTGCTGGGTGAGTATAGAATGGTTTTCAAATTCATAAAGAAAATACACTGCTGGTGAGTATAGAATGGTTTCAAATTCATAAAGAAATTACACTTTCCTATTCGTTGCTAAGTGTACCATACATCATGATGCTAGATTCTACCCAAGCATACATAAACAGTAACTGTTTCCAAGAAACATTTATTATTTAGAGAATAAATTATGTTTCTGGTTATCATCTTTATTTTATACTAAATTCACATTAAGTTTCTAATGCATGATTCAAAGAATAAAACCCACCAAGGTTAATTACACATCATTGGACACACAAAAAATTCAGTATTTTTCAAAACAAAACAAAATTTGGGATAAGCAAGCTTAAAAGAAAGTTTGAGCACAAAAATACCATAAATATAATTTTACAAATTGCATGCCACCGAGACTCGCACTTGTGACCTCTTGTTATGGCAGAAAAACAAATGTGGGCATTGATATAGAACATATTGCCTGTCAATCGAGACTAAAGTGGTGGAATTAATCCATATAATGTCATTTAAGTGTAAGTCATTGAAAATGTTTACACTGCATAATATATTAATCGCTTTCACAAGCATTCAGTCTATCAGTCATATGATACCGTGTACACTCATGTATGCAAGTCCAACTACACACTGTATGGACTCAGATCTGTCATCACAAAATGTGCCAGCAAATATGGTGGTTTGTTTGAATAATAAGTAGAACAAACAAGATAGTCTCTACCAATGCATGATGCCATGGAAATCAGGCTTCATGTTGTTTGCAGTTTAAATTGACTGGTAAATTTAGCAAGCAATACTCTGAGTTCATTTGGTCCAAAGGAACTCTAAAGAGTAAATATGACTCTAAAGAGTAAATATAACACTAAAGGGTAAATATGACTCTAAGGGGTTAATTTGACTCTAAAGGGTAAATATGACTGTAAGGGGTTAATATGACACTAAAGGGTAAATATGACTCTAAGGGGTAAATATGACTCTAAGGGGTAAATATGACTCAAAAGGGTAAATATGACTCTAAGGGGTAAATATGACTCTAAAGGGTAAATATGACTCTAAGGGGTAAATATGACTCTAAAGAGTAAATATGACTCTAAAGTGTAAATATGACTCTAAGGGGTAAATATGAATCTAAAGGGTAAATATGACTGTGCCCATTTTACCAAAAAATATTTGTTGCTTTTATTTTCAAAATATCTGCAGGAAGTGTGTTCTTGTCTAAATTCACTTTGTAACATGTGTATAATGTTTGTAGAATTTCAAATCCATAAATAGAAAAAATTATGAGCAGCAAATCTGTAAGTTTTCTGTCTTTCATAAATTTATTTCTAGCATGAATATTTAAAAACATCTTTTATGGATTGGTTGGACTGGTGAAAAACTACACAAATTTTCAGACTTTTTTGTATATAATTCTGGAGTTATTTTATTTTATCAATGCCCCTCCCCCAACACATTCCAACATAAAATATAAATGTAACATCATAATTAACTATTATAGGGTATTCTTGTAAGCTAACCATGGTGACAAGCTATCATGGTCTACTAGGTACATCAAAAAGATCTGTGAGTACAAAAATAATATTACAGCAGAGAAGTATACACCTGGGCAGTTAAACTGTGGCCTTATAACAAGAATTGTTTTATAATGAAAAGCCTTATAACAGGAATTAGACATAAGACTTCTAAAAATGGTACTAGCAGCTGCCTCGCTTGGCACTCAGCATTAAGAGGTTAATGTTAGGAAAGGTTGGCCTGGTGTCAGGATAATGTGACTGCATATCTGCAGCATGATGCCCCATTGCTAGACATCACTATAAACTGCCATACTGCAAACATCATAGTGATATGACTGAAAAATTGTTAAAGCTATGTTAAAAATACACACACACACACACATGAATTATGTTATAATGAATGGCGTTATATCAGGAACTATGTTATAATAAATTAATGGCCTTATAACAAGAAGTGTGTTATAATAAATTAATGGCCTTATAACAAGAACTGTGTTATAATAAATTAATGGCCTTATAACTAGAAGTGAAGTATAATGAAATAATGGCTTTATAAGAAGTATGTTATAATAAACTACATGTAATGGCCTTATAAAAATAACTGTGTTATAAAATGGCCTTATAACAAGAAGCATGATATAATATATTAATGTCTTTATAACAAGAAGTGTGTTATAATAAATTAATAGCTTTATAACAAGAAGTGTGTTATAATAAATGAATGGCCTTATAACAAGAAGTGTGTTATAATAAATTAATGGCTTTATAACAAGAACTGTATTATAAAATGGCCTTATAACAAGAAGTGTGTTATAATAAATTAATGGCTTTATAACAAGAACTGTGTTATAATAAATTAATGGCCTTATAACAAGAACTGTGTTATAATAAATTAATGGCTTTATAACAAGAACTGTGTTATAATAAATTAATGACCTTATAACAAGAACTGTGTTATAATAAATTAATGGCTTTATAACAAGAACTGTGTTATAATAAATTAATGACCTTATAACAAGAACTGTGTTATAATAAATTTATGACCTTATAACAAGAAGTGTGTTATAATGAACAACCTTATAATGGGAACTGTGATATAATGAAGAGATCTACAGTGACTGAGTACTGTACAATAATTTACAGACATGTTTAAATATGTTCACTCTGATAAACATCATAACCAGATTGTGGCACACTGAAAAGTTCTATTCATTCAAATTACTGTCAATATATATTTATTTATCAAATGTCCTGAATCTTCAACAGTACTGAGGATAAATAGCAATAAATAAATAGGTAAGTAAATAAGGAAAAACAAAATTAACATTGACTGAATGAAACTTTTGCATATGATAAATAAATATTCATTTGATTGAAGTTAATAATGATTTAATGTTTCGAAAAGATGAGCAAGTGCTTTCAAACATGAAATAATGCTTTAACAAGATTAAAAACAAAATTTGTGCAATTCACTACTCTGAGAGCTCAATTAAAACATACTGGTATGATAATTCTCCAGTTATTGGGGGGGGGGGGGTTTACTACACACTGAATATTTATAATCATTTAAATCCCTTTCAATACAAACATATTTATAAAATGTCCTATAATATATATCAATAATAATCAATTAATATCAAATCAATTGCATCACCAAGTGCATAACTCCCGGTGTGGATTACTCATTATATGTAGAAGATTTTTTTAATTTGTTATCGATCAAAGCACATGCATACAATTGAAAGGCAACTCCAGCGAAATATCAATAAGATCCAAAGTTGGGCCAGTAATAACGGTTTCAAATTTTCTAAATCTAAAACAGTATGCATGCATTTCTGTCGGTTGCGAAGACATCATGATGACCCTAAACTCACGCTGGACGGAACACTTATTCCAGTTGTTGAGGAAACAAAGTTTTTGGGTATTATCTTCGACAGAAAGCTGACTTTTATACCACACATCAAGAATTTAAAAGCTAAATGCTTAAAAGCTTTAAATTTACTTAAAGTAATTGTGCACACTGACTGGGGTGCTGCTAAAAAAGTCCTCCTTAATTTGTATAGAACATTAAATATCCACTCCATACTAGACTATGGATGCATTGTTTATGGCTCAGCTAGGAAGTCCTATTTGACAATGCTAGACCCAATTCATCATCAGGGAATAAGACTTGCTCTAGGAGCATTTAAGACATCTCCATGTGAAAGCCTTCTCACGGAAGCGAATGAACCACTTTTATCGCATCGCAGAGAAATGCTTTCTGCACAATACGCTCTTAAGTTAAGATCAAAACCTCGGAACCCTGCTTTTTTGGCTGTTTTTCAACCAAAATACAAAACTTTATATGGAAATAAACCAAATGCCATACCTTCATTTGGCATTAGAATATCATCCAGCCTTGACAATATCAAAAGTAATCTCTCTACAGTTCAGAAAACGTTTGTTTTGAAAACACCACCTTGGCTCCTTAAGCAACCCAAAGTGATTTTTACATTACATGATGGGAATAAATCTGAGACAAACCCTGCCATATTCCTGAATTCTTATCATGAACTTCTGAACAATTTTACAAATTACACTAAACTTTATACTGATGGATCAAAGGTTGATGAAAAGGCTGCTGCAGCCTTCATTAGTGGCAAACACATAACCAATGTGCACTTGCCAAACGATGTGTCCATATTTTCAGCGGAAATCAGAGCAATAAACCTTGCTCTGAAATTTATCAAAGAGAAACACATTTTAAATAGCATTATCTTCTGTGATTCATTATCAGTGCTTCAGTTGCTACACAATAGAAAACTGGATAATCCATCATTAGTCAATATTCTCGTCAAAAACTCAGAGCTTAGTACCTCCTACAATATTGTATACTATTGACTACCTAGCCATATTGGTATTAGAGGTAATGAAGAAGCAGACTGGGCTGCTAAGATGGCTCTATCCCAAGAACCATTGGATTTTAAATTACCGTTTACTAATTTTAAGCCTTGTATCAAAAAGTATCTACGTCAGAAGTGGCAAGTGTCATGGGATGATGCAGTCAATAACAAACTTCATGCCATAAAACCAACCGTGGGAGAATGGACTCCTTCCAACAGAACTATCCGTAGAGAGGATGTTGTCATTGCAAGAATCAAAATCGGTCATACATACATTACCCACTCCCACATACCAAAAGGTGAAGATCCACCAGAGTGCGTTTCTTGCAATGAACCATTCACTGTTAAGCACATTATGACCGAGTGTTCCGACCTGCAACCTACGCGTGATAAATACTATAATGTACATGACATGAAGGAACTTTTTGATACTATACAAATCACTAATATTTTAGATTTCATGAAGGAAGTAAATCTTTATTTTAAACTATAACTTGTAAGACATCACCTAAAAGCATTTTTATCTAAATGCAAATACTGCCTCTTATTTACAACATCTTATCATCAACATACACCATTTACATCTCCCGTTGATTGGGATGCTTCATATTTTCCTGTTACCAACATCTTACCATTTTATATTTAACTATTATGGTTTCTTATATCGCTGGTTGATATTAAACCTTTCTTATTTTTTTAACATATAACCTATTGTATGGCGCTAAATAGCCTAAAAGTGCTGGTGCGCTGTTAAAATTCAATTAATCAATCAATCAATCATAAAATGTCCTAAAGCCTGAACAATATTGAAGATAAATAGCAACAACAAAAGAGGAAAGTAAATAATAAAAAGCGAATTTAACATTTATTTATTGAGAATTTTGCATATGATAAATAAATATTTATTTGATTCAAGTTTAATTTAAAAAATTCAAAAACATGAGCAAGTGCTTTCAAACATGAATGAACACTGTAATCAAATAAAAGCAATTTTTCTCTCACTATTCTGAGAAATTAATTTAGACATGTTGTATCATAATTCTGGAGTTATTTGTTTAATCAATGTCAATCCCCACCCCCACCCCTAACACAGCCCAGCATAAATATAAATGTAATATCAAAATAAGCAATAACATGGTAATCTTGTAAGGTAACCATGGTGACAAGCTATCAAGGTCTACTTTATAATTTAATCAAGAAGTTCACTAGTACAGGGGCCCCGAGTGGCCGAGTGGTCTAAAGCGCTGTCCGTTATGGATCACTGCCATCTCACCTCTGTCTGCGTGGGTTCGAGTCTAAGATTCAGCTAATTTTTGTTATGTGAGAAAGCTTGCCAGTGGTTTTGCATGGGTCAATGGTTCTTTCTGGGAGTTTTCCATGTTCTTCCTCCACCATTAATACTGGCTGCAATGTATAGCCTATATTGTGCTGAAAAATGGTGTTAAACCATGAAAAACAAAACAAACAAAATCACTAGTACAAATAAAATCACAGCAGAGAAATATACAACTGGGCAGAAAGTTGAATTCAGAACCATCCTAACAATATCTATATATTCTACCACTTGTAATATGACTTACATCTAGGAGTGATTCCACAACCACTCCTTCTCAGTCCACCCCAATATGCAGTGAAAATGATGTTAACTTTGCTTTTCCTCCAGCTTATTGTTTACCACTACCCACTTTAAATACCACATTTACCACTACCCACTTTAAATACCACATTTACCACTACCCACTTTACAAACCACATTTACCACTACCCACTTTAAATACCACATTTACCACTACCCACTTTACAAACCACATTTACCACTACCCACTTTACAGACCACATTTACCACAACCCACTTTACATACCACATTTACCACTACCCACTTTAAATACCACATTTACCACTACCCACTTTAAATATCACATTTACCACTACCCACTTTAAATACCACATTTACCACTACCCACTTTACAGACCACATTTACCACTACCCACTTTAAATACCACATTTACCACTACCCACTTTAAATACCACATTTACCACTACCCACTTTACATACCACATTTACCACTACCCACTTTACATACCACATTTACCACTACCCACTTTACAGACCACATTTACCACTACCCACTTTACAAACCACATTTACCACTACCCACTTTACAAACCACATTTACCACTACCCACTTTAAATACCACATTTACCACTACCCACTTTAAATACCACATTTACCACTACCCACTTTAAATACCACATTTACCACTACCCACTTTACAAACCACATTTACCACTACCCACTTTACAGACCACATTTACCACTACCCACTTTAAATACCACATTTACCACTACCCACTTTAAATACCACATTTACCACTACCCATTTTACATACCACATTTACCACTACCCACTTTAAATACCACATTTACCACTACCCACTTTACAGACCACATTTACCACTACCCACTTTACAAACCACATTTACCACTACCCACTTTACAAACCACATTTACCACTACCCACTTTAAATACCACATTTACCACTACCCACTTTAAATATCACATTTACCACTACCCACTTTAAATATCACATTTACCACTACCCACTTTAAATACCACATTTACCACTACCCACTTTACAAACCACATTTACCACTATCCACTTTAAATACCACAATTACCAACAAATTATTACTCTGTGGAGGTTTACCAACTGACTGTTAACAAAATGGTTGTATTTTCTAGTTCATCTTGTATAAGTAGGTAGCAAGGACTTGTAACTAAATATGTTTAAAAAAAAATTTAGACCTATTTTTGAGTTTATAGTCTTTCACAATATCTAATTTATATGACAATGTTTGCTGCAAAACACTAAGAAACATTTCAATATTTTCATTAAAACATTTTGTGTACTTTTTTCATGACTTAGTAAATGACTATTTTATTTTATTTTAATTTATTCTCTGCTTTTTTCCATTTTGCTTGATGTGAGAAATTACTTCATCTAAAAATGGGCATCCAGATGGACCTTGCAATTTCCTACTTTGATTAATTCAGTATGTAGACCCCATAAAATGTCCCCCCTCTGGTGGGTGTGTAAATCAAAGTTTTCACAATTAACTCAAATTATCTCAGGAGTTAAGCCTGTGATCATCAACTACACACAGGTGAACTATATCCTGAGCTATCAAACAGGCATATTTAACCTCATTATAATGCTGTCCATGCAATTTTAAGAGTTTGTAGTTAAACCCCATTATCATGAATTATATAATACAGTATTACCTCACTATAATTCTGTCCATGGGAGTCACAGAATATACCCTCATATAATGATATAATACATATAATTATATAAACACTTAATGAAACGGATTCATGACCATATTAACTACATAACAGAAACTGTGTTATAATGAATGGCTTTGTAACAGGAACTGTGTTATAATGAATGGCTTTGTAACAGGAACTGTGTTATAATGAATGGCTTTGTAACAAACTGTGTTATAATGAATGTCTTTGTAACAGGAACTGTGTTATAATAAATGGCTTTGTAACAGGAATTGTGTTATAATGACTGGTTTTGTAACAGAAACTGTGTTATAATGAATGTCTTTGTAACAGGAACTGTGTTATAATAAATGGCTTTGTAACAGGAACTGTGTTATAATGAATGGTTTTGTAACAGGAACTGTGTTATTATGAATGGTTTTGTAACAGGAACTGTGTTATAATGAATGACTTTGTAACAGAAACTGTGTTATAATGAATGGTTTTGTAACAGAACTGTGTTATAATGAATGGTTTTGTAACAGGAACTGTTATAATGAAGACATTTATAAAATGAACTGTGTTATAATAAATGGCCTTATAACAGGAAATGTGCTGTAATGAAGAATTATATAGTGAGGGAAAACTGTGCAATAATTTACAACAAGTTTATGTACTTTTAGTTTGATAAACATGATAGATAAGTGCATGCTGAAAATTTCTATTCATTTCAATCGCTGTCAGTACATAATTACTTATAAAATGTCCTGAAGCTTGAACAATATTGAAGACAAATTATAAGCAACAAATAAATGGCAATGACCTGACATTGCCAAGATGACTAAATGACAGTAATATCTGACAATGACAAGATGACTAAATGGCAATAGTCTGACAATGCTAAGATATCCAAATGACAATGATCTGACAATACCAAGATAAACAGATGACATGAGTAAGTCAGTGCTAAAATGAGCAAATAGTAGTAATCTGACAATGCCAAGGTAACTAAATGGCAATGATCTGACAATACCAAGATAACAAAATAACAAGTATGCCAATGCCAAGATGACTGAATGAAAATAGTCTCTCTCTCTCTCTCTCTCTCTCTCTCTCTCTCTCTCTCTCTCTTTCTCTCTCAACAGAGGCACAAAAGTAATTTCAGGGCAGGAGGGAAAACATGTAATGGTCAGCTACCAAGTTTTTCAATGATGTAGGCCAAAACATGTTTAAAGATGAAATCTGAGGGAGGAGGGGTAGTCCAAGTGCCCCAGTTTGCCCCTATGTGCAGGCACCCATGTTTCGTTATATATGTTTACAGCACATCAGCCCACAAAGGCTATATTGTGCCAAATGCCTTTCTAAGGGACACAACATAACAGCCAACTAAAGTAAATTTGATAGCACTGATTCAAAAAAATTTTTCCAATTATTCATATGATCATTTGGACAGGATTAAATCAATATAAATATAAACACTGATCATTTAATCTACAAATGTATGACATGCTATTTAAAATATGTAAATAAAAATCCCCAATCCTCTTTAAAATTGTTAATGTACATAATAACAGTACACAATGTTCTATTGAAATATACCGGTACAGGGATTTAATTTCCTGTAATTAGAAGCTTTTCAATCTGATTCTGCCTGAATAACAAATTGTATAATGCTTTTTACCTTAACAAATCAGATAATGCCTTTTACCTGCCATTTCCAAGAAGAACGGTTTGAAATTAAAGTCCATTTTTTAGTGTAATATCTGACAAAGAACTGTAATCATATGGCTGCAAATTTAGTAATGATATGACAGTGAGAAAAAAGGTGACATAACTAGTACCAGGCAAGATATATATATATATATATATATATATATATATATATATATATATATATATATATATATATATATATATTATGCATACATTGAAAATAATTTTCACATATAATATTTATAAATTAAGTAAGTTCTTAGGCAAATTATACCTCTTAGTTATCAAGTAATGATTATTTATGCATAAATTTTAAACAAAATTTGAACATATAATATGTACATGAGTTGCTTGCAAGTTACAGCACATGCCATCAGTAGATGGTTTTAAAATGAAGACAATGGAGCAAACATAATGTTATTTCTTCTTTATAAACAGTGCTAAAATGAAAGTGTAAATTGAATTGGTGTATTGCAATCATTACCTGTTTCAGGACAGCATCAAAACAATTGCCGTCTTTCCCATCGGAACATGAGAAAATTTAAAATATTAATTTGAATGGAAGATTTTGCAAAAGCCAACCTGATGATTGTAATTTACAATTATAGTATGTATGTAATCATTAAATTACTACCTGATGATTGTAATTTACAACATCATGCATATAATCATTAAATTACTACCTGATGATTGTAATTAACAATACCAAGCATATAATCATTAAATTACTACCTGTTGATTGTAATTTACAACATCATGCATATAATCATTACTATTACTATTAAATTACCTGATGATTGTAAATTAGGTCATGTACTGGTATATTGTGAAGGGGCAAATTTCTGGTGATCTAACAAGAATATGTTAGTTGAGACCAGAGAACCATTAATAAGATTTCTAGATAATGATGCGAATCAAACATCACACTGCCATGTTAGGAATGTCATTTCCAGGTGAGAATGCTTAATTTAATTATGCAATTGTTTAGACAGCAGCCAGACAGACTATTAGGGGCACAGTAAATGTTATTTTCAGGGTAAAGCTGTCACAGTTGAAAAGTTGCAGAAACTCTGTAATTATCAAACTACCAGTCAAGCTGACCCCAATTTTTGGCACCACTGAGGAAGGGGCTGAGAGATTTGATTGATTGGTTATGCTAGTTAAGGGGCGTGTTTCCCACACCAAATTTCCAAGGTTTTATATCACCTCATCAAAAGTTTATATCAGTCTACGCTTTTCTGCAAGAGAAACCTGTGTATAGGCTCTGAAGAATTTGCAAAAAATTCTCTAGTAAAAACTGTTGTCCAAACAATCAGATGAACTGTTTTGGATGGACATTTGCAGCAAAGGTAGTGTGACAATTCCATGTAATTTGTTTCTGCCATTTATAATGCTTTGCTTAATTTATTTGTATTTGCATAATTTTTTAAAATATATTCATATAATAATGTGCTTTATGAAGTATAACAGTGTTGAGTTTATGTATAGGAAGTTGTATCTTAATCTTTAGATAAGTTTGACAAATTTTTAAATTTCTTGTCGTGTTTGGATAAGAATAAGGTTTTAAGATTTGAATGCATTACTTTACTTAATATAATTACGAGAATCCATATGACTTCACCTAATTTAGAAGATTTCATGTATGATTAAAAGCGAGTGAGAAATGATATAGCTGATTGTAATGTATCTCATTTATTTGCCGTTTAACTTGAGGCTGGCTCAGAACTGCTAGGTTAAGTGTGGTGGGTGTTATTGAGTGATGTTAATGCAAGATGAATTAGCCATTTGACTAACTATGGTCATTATAGGACATGAGGAGTCGATTGATAGTCTTAGAATCTGTTTAGCACTGATAGAAATATCTGATAACAAGCAGGGTATAATGCAAAATGCCCATTATTATAAATAACAGGAAATTTAGGTTGTCTCAATTTATATTTATTAAATGGGGAGAAAATAGCTCTTGAGGGTGCAAACCTGAACCGTGTAATCTGAAAGTGCAATCTGAGATGGGCAAATCCTGAGAGTGGAATCCTGAGATATACAATTCTGTGATGTAATCCTGCTACATATAAATACTGAGTGTCCTGGGACAGATATTTGAGGGTGGAAGCTAGAGATCCAGGCATCTGAATATTAGCTACAGTTGAAGTCAAGCGAACTGACGAACAGGTTATGAAATCATACAAGAAGTTGGCTTCAATTGTTCACTCAATCATATGATGAACTAAATCTATCAGTAAACAGATCAGTTATTTTATTTGAATCCATTTGTGCTTTCCTTTGTAAATAGAGAAAGTTTGTTTTCTAAAAGCTGAGATATTCTTAATGTAATGACTTCGGACAGTTGTTTTATCTAATTGATTAAATTGTTTGTTTACCTGTATGGGGGCTCGTGTTTGTTTGCTCTATATATCTGCTCAGATCTCTATATATTTCATCTATAAGTTTCACCCCTTATATTTACTCAAACTGGGCAATTATATTGAGGGCAGCCTACCTCTAGATAACAAAACCAAATTAAGTGGGACACAGTCAGTTAAAAAAAAACACCCCCCCTCCCTGACATATATGATCATTAAATTACTACCTGATGAGTGTAATTTACAATACTGTATCATGTATATAATAATTATATTACCATATGATGATTGTAATAAACAAAATCATGTGTACATAGTCATTAAATTTCTACCTGATGATTGTAATTTACAATACCATATCATGTATATAATCATTAAATTTCTACCTGATGATTGTAATTTACAATTCTGTTTCATGTACATAGTCATTAAATTACTACTTGATTGTAATTTACAAAATCATGTACATATTCATTAAATTACTGCCTGATAATTGTAATTTACAATAGCAAGTATATGGTCATTCAATTAATTTATGATAATTATCATTCTCAAATTCATGTTCATGGCTATTAAATTCATCATCATCATCATCATCATCAGTTCTGTAGTCTGGTAGACAGTTGGGGCACTGAAAAGACCGAACAGCCAGCTTCCTCCATTCCTCTCAAATATCCATGTTTCTCAGTGAGTTGCTCAATGTCAGATCTGTCCACTCTCGAATTTTATCTTACCATCTCTTTCTCTGCCTGCTTCTCTTTCCTCTTCCTTGTACAGTGCCTTGCAGTATTGTCTTGGCAAGATCTGATGATCGTGACACATGCCCATGCCACTGCAGTTTATGGCTTTTTACTGTGATCAGGAAATCTTTGTGAGGCCCAATAGTTTGTCTGATCCTCTGCTGTATTTCTTCATTGGTGATGCTGCATTTTAATGTGATGCCAAGGATCTTTTGGAAACATCTCATCTCTGTGGCCTGTATCCTTTTCTCTAAATCAGGTGTTATGGTTCATGATTCACAGGCATAGAGAAATATGGAGATCACCAGTGTGTCAGTCTGATCTTTGAACTGAGTGTGATGTTCTTGTCATTCCAGATGGGCTACAGTTTTGTCAGTGCTGCTGTTCACTGTGTAATCATGGCAAGTATTCAGGCTTTGATCCTTCATATGCTACCATTGCCCCTAAATACTTGGAAGCTGTGGACTGTTTATAGCTTCATACCTTGAACCCTGATGTCAGTGCTGATGCCCTTTGTGTTGTTGGTCATCATTTTGGTCTTCTCTGCACTGATTTCCATGCCATAGGTTGCAGAAGTTTTATCGAGGCTCTCTACTAAACTAGCTAGCTCTTTCTCATTTCATGCTAGTCCATCAATGTAATCACTAAGACTTATGCTAACTATCCCTTCATGCTTTTCAAGTGCGTCAGCCACGATTCTCTCTAGAAAGATGTTAAATAGCGAGGGAGAGAACAGACAGCCTTGTCTGATTCCAACTGTTGTTCTGAACCAGTCCACAATGCTGCCATTGAAGTACTGCACTGGTAACCTAATGTCATAGATGTGCCCTATTACTATCATGAGGTTGGCATTATTGATGTAGTTTCATGGTCGCCCACAAAGCTGTATGCCATACCCTGTCAAATGCCTTCTTGAAATTTATAAACACATGGTACAGGTCTTGCTGGTGCTGGAGATATTTCTCACACAATATCTGCCTGCTCCTTGGCAATGATCTTTTCAGCATGTGGCTTTAGTCTGTTCAGCAGTATCCTCAACATCACTTTGCTTGGATGGCTTATAAGACTGATTTTGACACTGTTACAAGTTTACTTTCTTGGGGAGCATGATGATCAGTAATTGGGTCCATGGTGATTGCCATACTCCTGTTTGCCAGATCTTGTTGCAGATGTTTGTGATGGTGCTGATCATTGCTTCTTCCCAGCTTGAACCAGTTCTGCTGTGAAATTGTCCACTCCTGCTGACTTCCTCTTTTTCAGAGATCTCACTGTAGCTTCTACTTCTTCACATATGATAGGGTGATTGTTGTTTGTTGCTTGGGGGATATTCAGTACCTCTGAATCAATTGTGGCTCGGTGGTTGTAAAGTTCTGCACAGTACTCTCTCCATCTTTTCAGAATGTTTTTTTCTTCTGTATGGCAGTTTACAACTTTGTCCTGTAAGGAGGTAACTCACCATTGCTTTGTACTTGTTAGATCTTGGAACAGTTAGTATGCATTCTTGCCACTAAATTACTGCCATCAAAATAAAGGACCATTAAAATGAACCAAAATCTGTGATTCAGTGTTACAAGTAAATAAACATATAACAATGAAACATGATTTTCATGCCAAAAAGACCAAAGAAATTACCTCACATCAAGATCAAGTAATGCATTAAAATCATGGAATACACATCAAGATCATGGAATACACATCAAGATCATGGAATACATGTCAAGATCATGGAATACACATGAAAAGCATCAAGACAATTATTTTAAGTTAGCCAATGAACTTGCCTATTGATAATATATGTCAATTATTGATCAACATAACCTGAGAGAAATCAATGACACTATTAGATGTCATGAGATTGGTTGCTAAGCAACAGATAAAATATCAACTCCAAAGCTCAGTACTTTAATACATGTAGTTCCATAATTTATTGATTTCATTTTTATCTCATTATATCTTAAAATGTACTATTCACAGCATCATGTGAGGTATAAAGTTATCTGTGTGCACAGTTACTTGATCTTTTTGAGAAATATTTCTATCTAGACCCTCAATATAATGTGTCCTCCATGGCAGCTAGAGAATATACTGCTATATAGTGAGGTAGCCTGTACTGATTTCTTGTCTTTAATAAATACCATATTACGCTTTCTGCAGTTTTTCTTCAATAACAAATAACATTACATGGTGGCAGCGATGGGATTCGAACCCACAAATCCAAAGATATTACGATATATGTTAAGGACCCACTTGAAAAAGAAGTATTCTAGTCTGTGTAATCTGAACACCCCATCTCCTCTCTTTTCTTTGGTGATGATGTTGCCCAAGAAATAAATAAATGCGAAACTGGACATCGATTTAGACAAAATGAGTATGCTTTCAATTTTAATGCTAACGGTAGGGACTACTCTAGAGGGTGCCCAACCAGAACATATAACGGGAGAAGGCTCAACAGATACCAACCATATAATAACATATATCAATATGGCTACATGAATACAAATCATGGTAGGGGAAAGATGCGCATGTCTCAACAGGGAGAAATTCAACATAACCGACACTGGTAAACTCAGGAGAAACAAACATATGTAAATTTCTTGGAGAATGGAAGTTGTTGGCATCAGTGATAAGTGGATTTTACAAATGGCTGATGGTTATAAAATTGAAATTGACAAAATTCCATATCAAAATATATTACCGAATGACATAAACTTTTTCTAATGAACAAAAGACTCTGGTGCAAAATGAAATGATGAAATTTTAAGTAAAATAGCTATTAGACCTTCTTCTCATGAAAAGGGAGAGTTTATTTCAAATTTGTTCATTGTACCTAAACCTAATGGGAAATTCAGACCAGTCATAAATCTGAAGGCTTTGAATGAATTTGTCACATACAAACATTTTAAACATGATTTTTTTCACATCTATTGATCTCAAAGAGGCATATTTCAGTGTTTCAATACATACAAATTTTGAAAGATATCTAAACTTTCAGTAGTATGAAATACTTTATAAATTTGCTCCAAGGGTCTTCAAAATTTTTTTTAAACCACTGTATTCCTGCTTCGGGAAACTAGGTATTCGTTGCTCATACTACATTGATGCCTCCATTAACATGAATACATGCCCCACTTTATGTCTTCAAAATATAAATTTAATTCTCGAAAAGATAGTATCTCTAGGGTTTACAATTAATTATGAGAAACCTCACCTTATCCCATCTCAGAAAAATATCTTTTCTGGATTTATCATTCGTTGATTCAGTACAATTTAAAGTCTTCCTTACAGAGGTTAAAGTCCAGAAAATTGTAAGTACTGCCAGCCAAAATGTTGGTCAAGACATACATTTACATAAGAGGGTAGGCATCATTTATTGGGTTACTTATTAATGTTTTTCAAGTAGTTTTAGAAAGGCCTATGAATTATCGCTATTTGGAAAGAGAAAAAGTTCTTGGTCTTACATATTACCAAAACTATGATGCACAAATAATGCTGTTGGATAATAGTTAGGCCGAGCTAAATTGGTGGTCTGAAAACGTAAAAATATGTAATGGCAAATGTATCAGACCAAAAAATAGTTTGATTTTTTTCTCCAGACAGATGCATCCACATTAGGGTGGGGTGCTGTTTCAACAGAATCCAATCAGTCTGTTGGGGGTCATTTTTCAGTTGAAGAATCCAACTATCACATTAATTATTTAGAACTTCTTGCTATCTTCCATGCCATGAGATTATTTTGTAGCCTAGTTATGAATAAATATGTTTGTATTCAAACAAACTAGTACATGTGCATTGTCATACATCTATGGGTGGAATGCAATCTAAAGAAATGAATGATCTTTCAAAATCTATTTGGGAATGGTGCCTCAAAAGAGACATTTACTTTTCAGCCATTTACTTACCAGGAGTTGATAATACTTCTGCCGATTTCTTTCCTAGAAATTTGTCAAACTCTACTGAATGGATGTTACAAAAGAGACATTTTTAGTAGGCTTTACACTCACTGTGTTCAACCATACATTGATTTATTTGCTTCCAGGTTAAATTTTCAAATTGATAAATTTGTTTCATGGAATCCAGAACTAAGAGCATTTAGGTCTGATGCTTTTTCATTTTCCTGTCATGAATTTCAACTTTAATTTTTCCACCTTTCCGCTTAATAGGCAAAACTGGGAATAAGATCACAAGTGACAAAGTTGACAAAGCACTTATGATAATTCCATATTGACATCTCAACCTTGGT
This sequence comes from Unio delphinus, assembly GCA_029339505.1. NCBI lineage: Eukaryota > Metazoa > Mollusca > Bivalvia > Unionida > Unionidae > Unio > Unio delphinus. Next base: position 803,887 of record JAQISU010000021.1, on the reverse strand, counting down.
TTCCCTTACTTATAGCTTGCATTGTTGATATTCCTGTCAGGCTGCCTTGACACAAGGACTTGCTTACCAGTATACTCCCACACTTCAGAGAAATTTATCCTCTAAAGGAAAAGTTGAAGTTGATAGGTGTAGTTGTATCAGGGCAAACCTCCAGAGTTGAAGACTTCCATAGAAAGCTGTTGAACTTATCTGCAATTCCTGGGAAAAAGGCACACAAATGCAGTATAACCTTGCATGGAGGAAGTGGAACATTTGGTGTTCTGTTGGGAAAAACAATCCCTATTATGCATCTGAAGAAATAGTTGTGGCATACTTGAGTTATTGTGTATTCCTTGGTAAATCATATAGTGTTATAAACACTCACAAGTCCATTCTGTTAAAAACTCTACTATTGCTAGGTCAGGACTGGTGTTATAAGCCACTTTTAATTACAAGATTTATGAGAGGTATTTTCATTATGAATCCACCTCAAGCAAAGTATGCTTTCACTTGGGGTATGGAACAAGTACTTAAATATTTAAGTATGTTGTTATCCTTGTAGGATGTAGATTTTAAGTTGCTGTCATTTAAAACTGTGGCTCTTCTAGCACTTTCCATAGCAGCAAGGGCACAAACATTGACTGCCATGGATATTGATAATATGTGTATATCAAACAAGGATATTCAGTTTTATTTCTCTACTCTACTTAAAACTTCCAGACAAAGGAAGGGGTTTTGAAATTTGTGAGTTTGTATGGTTAAAGAATATGAAAGATATTTATTTGTGAGTTTGTACGGTACAAGAGTATAAAATATATTTGTGAGTTTGTATGGTTAAAGAATATGAAAGATATTTATTTGTCAGTTTGTACAGTACAAGAGTATGAAATATATTTGTGAGTTTGTATGGTTAAAGAATATGAAAGATATTTATTTGCGAGTTTGTATGGTACAAGAGTATGAAGTATATTTGTGAGTTTGTATGGTTAAAGAATATGAAAGATATTTGTGAGTTTGTACGGTTAAAGAATATGAAAGATATTTATTTGTGAGTTTGTGTGGTACAAGAGTATGAAGTATATTTGTGAGTTTGTATGGTTAAAGAATACGAAAGATACTTATTTGTGAGTTTGTATGGTACAAGAGTATGAAATATATTTGTGAGTTTGTACGGTTAAAGAATATGAAAGATATTTATTTGTGAGTTTGTATGGTACAAGAGTATGAAATATATTTGTGAGTTTGTACGGTTAAAGAATATGAAAGATATTTATTTGTGAGTTTGTATGGTACAAGAGTATGAAATATATTTGTGAGTTTGTACGGTTAAAGAATATGAAAGATACTTATTTGTGAGTTTGTATGGTACAAGAGTATGAAATATATTTGTGAGTTTGTACGGTTAAAGAATATGAAAGATACTTATTTGTGAGTTTGTATGGTACAAGAGTATGAAATATATTTGTGAGTTTGTACGGTTAAAGAATATGAAAGATACTTATTTGTGAGTTTGTATGGTACAAGAGTATGAAATATATTTGTGAGTTTGTACGGTTAAAGAATATGAAAGATACTTATTTGTGAGTTTGTGTGGTACAAGAGTATGAAATATATTTGTGAGTTTGTACGGTTAAAGAATATGAAAGATACTTATTTGTGAGTTTGTATGGTACAAGAGTATGAAATATATTTGTGAGTTTGTACGGTATAAAAGTATGAAGTATATTTGTGAGTTTGTATGGTAAACGAATATGAAAGATATTTATTTGTGAGTTTGTGTGGTACAAGAGTATGAAATTTATTTGTGAGTTTGTACGGTATAAAAGTATGAAGTATATTTGTGAGTTTGTATAGTAAACGAATATGAAAGATATTTATTTGTGAGTTTGTGTGGTACAAGAGTATGAAATTTATTTGTGAGTTTGTACGGTTAAAGAATATGAAAGATATTTATTTGTGAGTTTGTACGGTACAAGAGTAAGAAATACTGTTTACTATTAAGGTTGATGATGCTAAAAAATAATAAATACATTCTTATCAATTTACATGGTATCTGCTTATTATCTGGCATTATGTTGTATACATTCATATGTTCAATGATAGACTAGACTTAACTTCAGTTATTGAATATTTATCATGTGTGCCCATTAGAAAAATATAAGGTAGCCATTTTGACATCTTGTTGATTTCATATTTACACTTGCAAATGTATTCACTCATGGTAAATTAATGAATGAAGAATGAATATTTTACTGTATTTTCCCTAGAACTGATATCTGCAAATTCTCTCCAAATTTCCCCATGCAGAATCATACAGCCATAGCATGCAGTATAATAACTATATACAGACACACCTATCTCTATACATAATTAATAAAAAGGTAAACACATTTTGTCTAAACAAAACAAGTTAAACACAACAGATAATCTTAAATTGTGATTTCTTAAATTTCTTAACTATGATATCAATTTATTTTAATGACAAAGTAAACAAATAGTTTTTCAGATCTATTATGAAAAATTACCTTGCATGATTATTTTCAAAACTCTAAAGATTCATTGAGATAGGTTATCTCTGAAAGGAACTGTCAAAAGATTCACCTAATTTTAACAAAAATCAATTAAACTCTACTAAAAGTCTGACCCTTTGGTTAAATCCTAAATGTAGTACACATACATTTATGACCAAGCCAGATTCTCATAACACAATATTTGGTTATCAAGTCAAACTTGGGTTCTGATTTGGTCTACATAGGATTAATAACAATTTTAAAACCAGTTTCTGCTCTCTGATAGACATGTTTATCACAAATCTATTTTGGAAAGTTTGCTTTGCAAATAGCATAACCAAATATTCCTACAATAGTACTGAATGCTGTACATGTCTGTTTGTTACCATAATGTGTGTATTTTTGAACACCTTTTCAAGCAGTCAAGGGTGAGGAATGTGGGTAACAATAATAATAAATAACTTTCAGCTAATTCTAAAATAAAAATGTCTGCATAACTTGAAAAGAAATCAAAGTTAACAATATTAAAAAAGAACTATATTAACTTTGTGTTGTAAAGCACATATGCCCCCAATGCAAACCAAAAAGCATAAATGTAAATAGTACACAAATTATGGGAAAAAAATGTGAAACAATGCTTTAATACCCTGAAATCTAATTAGCTCATATTTATAAATGGATAAAAACTAACCCACCAAATTAATGTGTTTACCTCAAGCTGTGTTTGGTTAATTGGGATACATGTACCAGTAACAATGTTTTTGTCACAAAAGTCTAAAAAAATTCAGAAAAATTAAAAAGTTGCAATAAATCTCAGAGAATCAAAATTAAAAAATAGGCATATAAATACAGATATGTACATATATCTAAAAATAGATCAAACATCACTGAAACTGAAAGATTTCAATTAAATTTCTTTCTTATTTTACATAAAAAAGCAATAAGAAAAAAATCAAAAGCATATTTCTATTGATATGTCTCATTCACCATGCACATCCATGTATAGCTTGCATACAATATGAATTGCATAAACCCAGATTTCCACTCACATAATGTACAGGTAGATGGTGGTCTAGATAATTCACTTAAGAAATCATAAAATGTATTGAGTAGCTTTGTGTGCTGGCAGGTGTGACTATTTATTTGCTGAGCTGATTCTGTCTAGTCATTCTGTTCATTTACCATTCTATGGAACATCACTTAGTGTTAATCAATACTGCTTTCAGTGTTCCATGTATAAGTGAAGACCAAATGTCATTAGGAAAAAGTTGTCCATAAGTACATTTTGTGATAAACAGATTAAATCTTGGATCGAAATCATGTATTGTGTGGAAGAATTTTAATGAGCACTGAGATCTCAATTGACAACTGACATGAAATACTGATAGTTATACTATTTATAGCATGACAGTTAAAGTCACCACACTTTAAGATGGGTCATCTCATCTACAAAAAGTAAGCAATTGTGTTATCATTGTGATTTCATGATACTCTCTGAGTTGTTTTTGTTGTAGGGTTTAACACCATTTTTCAGCACACGATAGGCTATACATGGCAGACAGTATTATTGGTTGAGGAAGAACCCAGAAAAACCCTTGAAAGAACCACCGACCCACGAGAAGCTACTGGAAAGCCTTCTCACATAGCTAATATTAGCCGAATCTTAGACTTTAACCCACACAGACAAGTAAGCTGGCAGTGATCCGTAACGGAAAGTGCTTTAGACCACTCTGAGGGCCCCTTTCTCTCTGAATTGCATTGTTAATGTAACCCTAATACACATTCTCAGCTATTATTTTGAATGGAATTTTTCTTACTGTGTCAGAATAATGATGACTATGTTATGTTAACTACCATAAATATATAATAGTTTTAATATTGCATGGGCAAAAATTTCTAATAGCCCCAACAATTAAAAATCATTATCTGGCTGATAAAATTTCATACAACTAGCTCATTTTATGCCCAACATGGCCACTGACAACTAAGAAAAATTATTGAACTTGTAAACTTTCATGTCACTAACCCCATTTATTGGCAAACTAACCTGACAACACTGTGTGTGTGTTTGTGTGTGTGTGTGTGATTTGGATTTTTAATGTAGCTTTTGAAAACATTCAGGCAGTTTCGTGTACCATTTTTATATTCCTTCTGCATAACTCAAGCCAGAGTTTGAACCTGTAATCTCTCAATTCTGAGATAGACACTCTAACACTTAGGCCAATGGAGCAGTCCAACATGACAATTAAAAAGCATTACATGTATTTGGCTGATAAAATTTCATGTAACTAGCCCATGTTATGACTGGAAAAGAAGAAGAAAAAAATATATATTGTGTTGTCTTTTCATGCATATCCTATGCTTGACTAGTAGATCAATACAGAAATTATCACTCCTTGTTATATTGTTGTGTTACATGTTACATGTCTTGTTATCACTTGTCATCACGTATCAAAGCTAATCTAATCCCAATGTATCGACAGTACAGTATAATGAAAAAATAAGCAGAAACATCCATGACTATAGTAAAACTAACGGAAATTTATAAATATGTAAAATATATTATTCCATTCAAGGCTAATTTCTTTACTAATGGAAAATTATAAATATATAAATATATTCCTACATTCAAGGCACATATGCAAAAAGCTAATTCTTTACTAATGGAAAATTGGTTATATTAAAAACTACGTATATAAAAATCAGATCTGCTATTGTACTATCAGCCCCATAATCAGGTCAATATTGAAAAATGTTACATACACTATTATTATTGTTTACATATTTGACCTTATTTGAACTGCATATGCCCATTGTATTATGCTACGGTAGCTCCAGGGTCTGTGCAGTTTGCAGTTGGACTCAACTTATCACATATCATTGTTAATCTAATTTTTAATTGCATTTATAGAGCCACCTACACCACCTGGTAAAATAAGTGTTTGCCAATTCCCCATCAGAGGGAACTGTGATTCATATCTGCTTTTGAAATATACGTTGATAGAAGTTAATGTGATCCATTGATCTTCAAAAGTACTGAAATCCAAGAAACTGCACAAGTAATTTAAATGCCAAAATCTGTACTTTTAGAAAACTACAACAAGAATTGGTTTCTCAGACAAGAAGTCGTAGAATGCCATTATGGTACATGCACTTGGAGGATAAATGAAGAAGAAAAGAAATTTGATAGGATATAATAAATACTGTAGATTCAGACAGACAGACAGACAAACAGACAGAAATGAAAAGAAATGATCAAATGAGTACAATTTAAATCAGAGACATAATATAACAGTTTCTAGAAAACAGATACTAGTATAGATTCAAAATGTTATAACATTATGGTTAAGATCCTAATTTTAGCTTTTCTTGAATGTTTCCTTTTAACAGAAATTATTATGAAGAGGAAAACTTGTATTAAATGGATGTGCAGACGAGCAGCCATCCACACACCTTAGCTACATTAAAAACCCTGGCCTTACACCAAAAAGAAACTTAGATGCAGATAACTAAACTTGCAAAATGTTTTCATCACTGAATGATGAAAATGTTCAAGCCAACATGCAAGTTTAAGCATTTATCTGATTGCGTAAATCGTTGTGGTTATAATGGGAAAACAAAATTCATTTCCTGATGGCAACTGGCTTTTTATGAAATGGGAGCACAAAGCTGTTTATCATGTTATCCATGCATGCATTCCACTGCTGACACTCCATTGCTAGTCACATTCATAAATGTTTCATGAAACTAACATCACTTGTCAATTTCACCAATCAATACAACAGCAATATACACTAAGCTGACTATGTACATAACACAAATGTTACTTCTTATTACATGAAACCAACTTCCTGTTAAACTAGCATAGTGACCTTGAGGGTTGGTAATATTCCTTTTTGGCATCAAAGTTAATATAGGTATTTAATAATGATCACTGGATTTATAGAAAATGTGCCATTTTACTTTAGTTTTATCTAAATATCTTAAAACAAAAACATAAAAATAAATGATTTAATGCTATTGACTATATGTAGTTATTATTTCTTTAATTTATCATATCACTATGTAACCGCTCCAGTGGCCTAGTGGTAAGAGCATCCACCACGTAAGCAGGTGGTCGTGGGTTCGATCCCCAACCAAGTCATGCAAACGACTTTAAAAAATGGTACCTACAGCTGCCTCGCTTGGCGCTCAGCATTAAGAGATTAGTGTTAGAACTCGTCAACCTGGTGTCAGGATAATGTGATTGGGTGGGACATCATGTTACATGTCTGCGGCATGATGCCCCATTGCTAGAAATCACTATAAACTGCCACACTGCAAACATCATAGTGATATGACTGAAAATTTGTTACAGCTATGTTAAAAATCCTAATCACACACACACACACACACACACACACACACACACACACACACACACACACACATATCACTATATAAATTTAAAAAACTTGATTCATCACTACTTTTAATACAATCAATAAAATTAAACAAGAGCCATCAATTGATAACCTCTCTGGTTTTGCTAAGACTCCTTACAAACTTACCCTATGATCCAGATTTCATACATTCATGGAATAACTACACTCATTAAGTTCCTAATACATTTAATTCAATTCTTTACATCTTGTTATCAAATCCATTGCATTTCTTATTATAAGTGCAGATGCACTAAGACCATCTTGTTATTTTAGGCACCAACAGGCACATAACATATCCAACCCAAGTGTAATCAATAATAATAATAATAATAATAATAATAATAATAATAATAATAATAATGCTTTATTTATAGAGGGTGATTCATTAGTCAAGGACTATTCTCCCTTGAGGCCCTCTTAATGAAAGTGTAACAAATGCACATTGTGTGAAGAAGCAATAATTAGTGCTTATTTTAGCATGTTTTGTATTAAAATACTAAATTCCATGGCTTTTAGTTAACCTCAGTATTAAGCTTTCAGTTGTTTTATCAGCTATTTTAAAAACAATTATCATGCAAATTATTACTTATCATTCTAAGCAATAGCCGTTCTAAACATTAATTATTAATTACATAAAATAAATTCATTGATAGCAATATACTGACACCTTCTGAATAAAGATTTTGTGGAATTTCTTATCTAAACCTTTAACTTTTGAAATCTTTAAACAAATTGAAACTTTTAAGTTTTAGCAGCACTCAATGGTCCATTTTGTGCTGACATACCACTAAAACTACCTACCTACATGCATGCATACTATGACAGGGCATAAAAGACAAAACAATAAATAAGAATATTCTATGATATTATAATAGTGACCCAAAAATGAGTCAATAAAAAACAGATTAATATTGTCTATATATTCATTTTGCTAACTTATTGTTCTTAAAATCTGTTTCAGAATGAAACCAAATTTTATTGTCATCCCCAAGAAACCAGATTTTACTCAAAGTAATCTTTGAGTGTTTAAGTGTTACATGTTTGTTTAATTCTGCTGAAATTACATTAATTAGCCTCACCAGCTGAGGCTTCACATGATAAATCTATGGTATGCAATCCACACTTATCTATTATACTCATTCACATGTAGAATCCACAAGCACCTGCTATGGTTACCATATATACTCATATAAAATTAGTAGAGTCCAACTGCATGCAAACTACACAGACCCAGATCTGTTGTTGCATTCTTCATCAGCAGATCTGGGTCTGTGCAATTTGTCGAAGTAATCAGTAGAACAAACAACACAGAACTTGACTTATGGGTTCATTATACTACTGCAGATCTCTGTTGTTTGCACTCACCTTAAAAAATATGTACATATGGTAACCTAGCACACGATACAGTGGTACATATTAACATAACAAGTTTACCATTGAATACATATTTATTCCTACTTAATTTTGGATAAAATTGGACTCCGTTTGAAAAAGTCAAAGGTAAAGTACATTTTTGAAATTAATCAGCCATATCTTTAAAACTGCATTTAAAATATATTTTAGGAAATATTTCCAATCACCTAAATCTCTTCATTCAAGGCATTTATGCAAATGAGCTGCTATCCTTTTTCATTCATGAGTGTAGGTGAAATAGTGTCCACGATATTGAGGATGTCATGAACAAACAGCTGAAAATAATGTCACCCAAACATGAAATTTTTGATCTAAAGATTGTAGCTAAAGATAAATCCAAGATAATGAAAGTGCAAGAATCCAATTGCTGAATACTAGAAACTTCAAATAATTATAAATATTAGGTTGCAGTGACCTAGCAATGATATGGTTGCATTTCTCTTGTTCATATGCATCCACACCCCATTTTTCCAAGGTACTGCAGGTCTAACAAGCTCAATGTATGAATATCCAAAAGTTGTTCAAGCATGAATATTGGGTCACCATGACCTAGTTTGTAATGTAGCAGAGATATGATGTCCCACCCAGTCACATTATCCTGACACCAAGCAGGCTGACCATTCCTAACACTAATCTCTTAATGTGGAGCACCTTGCAAGACAGCTGTAAGAACCATTTGATAAGTCTTTGGTAAAAATCAGCTGGGGTTCAAACCCATGACCTCCTGAATCTGAGATGGAGCACTAGTCCATCGGAAAACTCCCAATGTACCAACAGTATAGTATAATGAAAAAATAAGCAGAAACATCCATGACTATAGTAAAACTAATGGAAATTTATAAATATGTAAAATATATTACTTCATTCAATGCTAATTTCTTTACTAATGGAAAATTATAAATAAATAAATATATTCCTACATTCAAGGCACATATGCAAAAAGCTAATTTCTTTACTAATGGAAAATTGGTTATATTAAAAACTATTAAAAGAAATTATGTCTTTCAAGAGTAATTAATTAATTTAATTTCAATCCATGGATAACTTTGAAATTAATCCAAATATCTCACTCATTAAAATACCAGTACTACATGATGATTTATACAGTGCTGTAGATTTTCATTTTGAAGAAGTTTTTAAATATTCAAGGACTTCCAAAGTTTTCAGGGTTTTATTTTTCCACTCCTTATTAAATCAGTAATCTCATTTCAAATGTGATTCGAACATACACATAGCAGAAGGAGTTCAGTCCATTTGGTAACAAGTAGTTTTGTGTGTCAATCAATCCATCCACTTTAATCCCATTTTATGTACTTATTCATAATTTTTTTAGATGTGTAAAACATTTTTTTATAAAGTTAATTATTTCACTCAGATTGATGTTTTTGTACCCCCACCCTCCAAATGTAAGTAACAAACAAATGAAGAAAAAGAACAATTTATTTGACATCAAAAATATTTCAAAAATACCCCTTAAATATGTAACTTTTCTATTTTGTACAAACCATGCACCAATATTGGTCTATAAAGTGTATATCTAACACCCACATAAAATGCAACCACCCACATATTAAAAACAAACACTTGTACAGCACTTTATGATACTGATGGCAAACAATGAATGGCCAAAGTCTGTGTTGACTTAAAACTCAAACCGCAATAATTCTATATTATCACAGTCCACCTGAATTTCACTTTAATGCAAATCCAAAAGCCAATAATGCTAAAATGAAAAACTTTGAAAAATTGTGAATATTATGCTGAAATAATAATCTAGTTCACCTGACTTGAAACATGGCATCTGTTTCACACACATGGTACTACATAGTCTAATTTGTACTTCATTCATTAGTGTGTGTGTGTGATTAGCATTCCATGGCGGACTCTCTAACCACTCTCTAACCGCTAGGCCACAGGAGCAGTTCTCATTCATTAGTAATACTTATCTACATGTATATTATAATAATGCATATCTAGTACCTAGTTACTGGTATGTATTCCATTTACCTTGATTGTCACAATCAACATAATGAAACATTCCTCTAAAACAGGGATAATAATAATAATAATAATAATAATAATAATAATAATAATAATAATAATAATAATAATAATAAAAATAAGAATAATGACCATGAACATGATATGGACTCAGCTGTAATTGTCTTTTTAAAATTATCAACAGTATGCACTGTTAAAAAAAATGATGAAAAATAAAATATAGATAAACCCTAATGCTGGCACCACTTTCAGAATTAATTACCAATTAAAGAAGTCCTGCAACTAAAAGTCATGTTTTTGTTTTATCTTTTAATTTGGCTTCAGTGTAAATGTGATATGCTATGAAAAGCATCAATCGATCATCAAAGCAAAGCCCATGACTGTTTCATAAAAACCTAATTAAGTGCTAATTCTGTTTTATTCTGCAACTTGCAGAAGTAATTGTTGCATTGCATCAGTTAAAAATAGACCTGGTTTGTCTCATTATCAGGTCAAGGGGGTTGAATAAAGAAAGGTTGAAAGGCATGCAGACCCTACAAACATACAATGTAAGCTGTAATGGTCATCTGTCAGCTGACCAACCCCAAACAGTTTTAAATAGTATGTAACATCATTAAAGTATATTTATTCAGTGATTTATATTCAAATTATTCACAGAAGTATTGAAGAAAAACAAGGGAACAAAGTGAAAGGTTACTCTTTGCTCGAAAAACTCAGTTGAATAGATTAAAGAGTTCATTATACAGTTTACTCTGTGCATGTAAACCACAGTTTCTTGTTGTTGTAGGGTTTAATGGCATAATGTTTTCAGCACAAGATAGACTATACATGATATCCAGTATTAATAATGGAGGAAAAACCTGGGGAAACCTCAGAAAAAAACAACGACCAAGGAGAAGCTACTGGCAAGCTTTCTATTCATACCAACATTGGCTGAACTCAAGACTTGAACCCATGCTGACAGATGTGAGATAGCAGTGATCCATGGTTAGCGCTTTAAACCACTCAACCACTTATGGGCCCCTTCGGGAGAAGCTAAAGGCTGAAGTTTGTGGATTTAAAATCCCAAATTGGCACTCTGAGGTCTGCTCAAAGATGAGCTTAAATGTCATTAATACTTGCAAATGTCTTTTTTTATAAAGAAAAACAATAACTCAAGAATGTGTCTGCCTTCACACACCAAATTGTGTCATGCAATGCATGGCGATTCTGCTTGCACACATGATGTATCTTGAAACATTGTGGAGTAATGTTTTTAATGATCCCAAAAATAAATGTATTTTTATTGAGATAGGTGAGCAACTTTATTATAAAAATCTAGCTACTGAAATCAATTACAGCATGATTATAATTGCACACGAATTCAGCCTTTTAACACCACCACCCACCCACCCATCCTAACATTCACAACACTTCCTCTCATCTCTTTCAATATCAATCCCTTTATTAATATTTCCGTGGTACATTAGTAACCATTATCCTACATTTATGCTATGGTCTACATTTTCAGACCCTGCTTTGTACATGTTATCGATAGTGAAATAGAGTCAGATAGAGACAAACAGTAATTCTACATTAACCTGATCCATTTTAATTAATTTTGCGGTTATAGTGTCTGCCCTGGATGCAGGAGGGCACGTGTTTGAACCCCAGCCAAGTCATACCAAAAACATTTTTAAAACATGGTACTTACAGCTGCCTAACTAGGTGTTCAGCATTTGAGGCTTAAGTGTTAGGACTGGTCAGCCTGATGTCAGGATAATGTGACTGGGTGGGACATGTTGCTACATGTCTGTGGCATGATGCCCCAGTGCTAGACATCACTTTAAACTGCCACACTGCAGACTGTGACATCATAGTGATATGACTGGAAAATTGTTAAAGCTATGTAAAAAATCCAAATCACACACATACTTTCAATATTTTTCATAGCCATGTCAAGAGTAGATACTTGGTAAATAAATAAACTTAATGAAAGAAGTGCAAAAAACTATCGATATTTGTACTACAATTTTTTTTCCTTTGAAAATTATATATAATCTGCAACAAGCATTATCACAAATTATGGGTTGTAAAAATTAATACAAATTTTTAATCAAATCAACAGTGAAAATATTCACAAAAATTAAGTCTCCTTTTGTCTGCTTGCAAACAGTCTGTGATGTGCAGTAATTAACTTTTAATAACTGTATAAGTGGAGTTTGTTTTGCATATCTGTGTACATTTTAATGTTAATTATAGTGAGGTGCAACATTAATGTCAATTTAGCCAGGTGTAATTTTTATTTCCTTAGTAGCACTTATCTAAATCCAAATAATGATTTTTTTCTTTACCTATGAAAGTTTCCCTCTACCTGGACTATTACAATAAATATAATTAACCCTTCCACTCCAAATGCCACTGTGGGTACCTAACATTGACAAAAACAGCAAAAATAACGACGATGACAATAATAATAATAATAATAATAATAATAATAATAATAATAATAATAATAATACATGTAATAATAATAATACATGTAATAATAATAATAAGAAGAAGAAGAAGAATAATAAGAATAATAAGAATAATAATAATTATTATTATGATTGCATTAATATTCAAGGTAGCAGCCAACCAGTTGTAGATAATACCACTGTGACAAATAAAACAACTTACCTTGATTAAAATGATGTACTTCACACTGGTAAATATTCCACAAACATAATTGACTGATAATAAGGGTTTTACACAGGGCAATTCTTTTAATCATTCCTCTGACATCAAGTTCCTTTTTGATGATTACTCTATGGTAAACAGTCACCTGGCCACAACAAATACCTGTAAAGAGAATTTACCTGGTGACAATTCATGCAAAGAAAAACTCTGTCAATATTGAGGAGAATCAATCCAGGTGCCTTTTACTTGATTACTTTCTCCCAGCTGATGCATAAAGATATTGCCATCTCCATTGGCTACGTGTGGGGAAAATTAATATTGGCTCTGATGAAATAAGCGGAGTAAATGTGATTAGTCTATAATGTCAATGTTTACACAGTCTAAAGCAGGTGAAAAGGTACCCATGTGATGGAAACCTGCATAAATTTTATTTGAAATACAAACACCTTTCAACAAAACATTGTAAATGTTTCCAAGCAATGTGCATGATTTACTTTAGCTTCTTCAGGCATTATATAAAACAGTCACATGACTAACCATTTGATTCATCGGATCTTGATGGTAGAATACCAAAGACTTAGTGTTTTCTTATTTTTATCAAACCAATGATGTCCATATACTCTTAAAAGAACTGAAAAAGTACATGAACTTTCTAATAAATTTAATGATAATAAATATGAAAAAATTGGATTATTTTAATTATCTTTTATTTTTTATATTTATTCTTTTTTTTACTAACTACCATAATGGTTCCATGTTTTTTTATTCCTTTCAGTAAGCGCTGTGATGTCATCAACACAGACGTGGTCATCTCTACATTAAAATCTACAATGAAAATCTGTAGTAAGTGGATTTTAAATGAAAATGACAACATAATTTCTTCTTCAGCTTCTCTATATCATGATCTTCATTATTATTATTATTATTATTATTATTATTATTATTATTATTATTATCATTATTATTTATTTATTTTTTTTAAAAATTATCAACAAATTTTCACATAAGCGTATGCTAAGTTTGTTTAGCAATTTTCTATCATGATAAATTCAAAACATGAAACTTGGATCAATTATATTCCCATAGGTACAAACTTTAACAATACATTTACCAAAAGGTCCATCCCGACCCCAAGGGACTTATACCATGGGCCATGACATGGAATTTGCTATTATTACCACTACCCTATAATCATATATACGCTAAATAAATACAAATGATATTGACCCTGGGGTCCGACTTTTTTTTCTCAATAGAACTGGCCCCATGGATCAAACATAATATGCTATCTAGACCCCCACCATATTACCATTCAATACTAAGCTCTGCTTCTGGGCGCCGAGTGCTCTAAAGCGCTGTCTGTTACGAATCACTGCCATCTCATCTCCGTCTGTGTTGGTTGGAGTCTCAGATTTGGCCAGTGTGGGTATGTGAGAAAGCTTGCCAGTAGCTTCTCATGGGTCGGTGGTTCTTTCCAGGGTTTTCCAGGTTCTTCCTCCACCATTAATACTGGCCATCATGTATAGCCTATCGTGTGCTGAAAAATAGCGTTAAACCCTACCAAAAAAAAAACAACTAAAAAAAAAAACAATTGTCCTAAAATTTACAATTGTTTAAAATTATGTCATATGGATATTATTTCCCATTCTCAGATCGCTGCATACTTAAATTTACAAAGAAATTCAAGTCAGCTGTTATACACCTGTGAAAGTAATTGAAAGAAGTCACGAAACATTGTAGAAAATTATATAATTTATAAAATTCTAAGAATTTAATAAAGTGCCATAAATATTTCAGTTATTCTCTTGAACCGAGCTTATGTTCTTTTCTATGGTAGGTATAATATATTGAGAATTCAGGAACTTGCAAAAAATCAATCTGTGGCGCATATGCCTTATACTGCCTTAAGGGCTAGTGGTAATGCTCTGTTCAAGTGTATGTACTATTGTATTCTGCCTGTATTATGGACAATTGGTAATGCTCAGTTCAAGTGTATGTAAGATTGTGCTCTGCTTGTATTGAGGGCTATTGGTAATGCTCATTTCAAGTGTATGTAGGATGGTGCGCTGCCTGTATTAAGGGCTAGTGGAATGCTCAGTTCAAGTGTATGTAAGATTGTGCTCTGCTGGTATTGAGGGCTATTGGTAATGCTCATTTCAAGTGTATGTAGGATGGTGCTCTGCCTGTCTGCTTGTTTTAATGCTCAGTTCAAGTGTATGTAGGATCATGCTCTGCCTGTATTAAAGGCTAGTGGTAATGCTCAGTTCAAGTGTATGTAGGATCATGCTCTGCCTGTATTAAAGACTAGTGGTAATGCTCAATTTAAATGTAGAATGGTGCTCTGCCTGTATTAAGGGCTATTGGTAATGCACATTTCAAGTGTATGTAGGATCATGCTCTGCCTGTATTTAAAACTATTGGTAATGCTCAGTTCAAGCTTATGTAGGATGGAGCATAGCCTGTGTTAAGGGCTATTGGTAATGGAAAATTAAATATATGTGTGCATGGGATGGTGTTCTTTCTGTATAAAGGGCAATCAGTAATGCACAGTTCAGTTCAAGTGGTTGTGGAATGGGTCTCTGCATGTATTAAATGCAGTTAAATGTACACTTTAGTTGAATTATATGCTGGATGGTGCTCTTTCTGTATTATGGGCTATTGGTAATGCACACCTCAGTTCAAATTGGTGTGGGATGGGGCATTGCCTGTATTAAAGGATAATAGTGATGTACAATTGAGTTCAAATGGGTGTGGGATGGGGCTTTGCCTGTATTAAAGGATATTAGTGATGTACAATTGAATTCAAATAGGTGTGGGATGGGGCTTTGCCTGTATTAAAGGATATTAGTGATGTACAATTGAGTTCAAGTGGGTGTGGGATGAGGCTTTGCCTGTATTAAAGGATATTAGTGATGTACAATTGAATTCAAATAGGTGTGGGATGGGGCTTTGCCTGTATTAAAGGATATTAGTGATGTACAATTGAGTTCAAGTGGGTGTGGGATGGGGCTTTGCCTGTATTAAAGGATATTAGTGATGTACAATTGAATTCAAATAGGTGTGGGATGGGGCTTTGCCTGTATTAAAGGATATTAGTGATGTACAATTGAGTTCAAGTGGGTGTGGGATGGGGCTTTGCCTGTATTAAAGGATATTAGTGATGTACAATTGAGTTCAAATGGGTGTGGGATGGGGCATTGCCTGTATTAAAGGATATTAGTAATGTACAACTGAGTTCAAATGGGTGTGGGATGAGGCATTGCCTGTATTAAAGGATATTAGTAGTGTACAACTGAGTTCAAATGGGTGTGGGATGAGGCTTTGCCTGTGTTAAGGGTTGTTGGTAATGCACAATTCAGTTCAAGTGGATGTAGAATGGAACTCTGATTATGAAGAAATGTGTATACAGTTTGGTATTAGTGATACACCAATTTGTTTTATTAACATTTGGCAGTGAGTGTGTCAAACAATAACTAAGAATTAAGATAATACTTTATCTCTTGTCCAGTAAATGCAATATAAAGGGTAATGCATTGAAAGAGAAATATCACTGACACACAAGAATATTTAATGTAGTACAAGGCCATATTAAAGGGGTATGCATTGAAAAAGTAATATCACTAACACACAAGAATATTTAATGTAGTACATGGCCATATTAAAGGGGTAATGCATTGAAAGAGAAATATCACTGACACACAAGAATATTTAATGTAGTACAAGGCCATATTAAAGGGGTATGCATTGAAAAAGTAATATCACTAACACACAAGAATATTTAATGTAGTACATGGCCATATTAAAGGGGTATGCATTGAAAAAGAAATATCACTGACACACAAGAATAATTAATGTAGTACATGGCCATATTAAAGGGGTATGCATTGAAAAAGAAATATCACTGACACACAAGAATATTTAATGTAGTACATGGCCATATTAAAGGGGTATGCATTGAAAAAGAAATATCACTGACACACAAGAATATTTAATGTAGTACATGGCCATATTAAAGGGGTATGCATTGAAAAAGAAATATCACTGACACACAAGAATAATTAATGTAGTACATGGCCATATTAAAGGGGTATGCATTGAAAAAGAAATATCACTGACACACAAGAATATTTAATGTAGTACATGGCCATATTAAAGGGGTATGCATTGAAAAAGAAATATCACTGACACACAAGAATATTTAATGTAGTACATGCCATCAGGAAGGCGGTATGCATTGAAAAAGAAATATCACTGACAGACAAAAATAATTCATGTAGGGGCAAGGAGATGTAGAGTTTGGTATAAAGCTTTAAGACGTTTTTCTGCATATGCTGTTTCCAAATAAAATACATTTTTTCCATCATGAACAGCTTTGTCAGTAGTTTATAGAAGAAAAAAAAGGGAGAACTATACTGGTCATAAACAGCATTTTTGTCTTATACACATAATAATAATAATAATAATAATAATAATAATAATAATAATAATAATAAAAATAATAATAATAATAATAATGATGATGACGATAATGATGATGATAATAATAATAATAATAATGATAATAATTATGATATAATAATAATAATGATAATAATAATAGTAACAACAACAACAATACTACTACTACTACTGCTACTAATATTACTACTACTACTACTACTACTACTACTAATAATAATAATAATAATAATTATGAGATCTATCTATCTATCTATCTATCTATCTATCTATCTATCTATCTATCTATCTATCTATCTATCTATCTATCTGTAAATCAATCAATCTTTACATATGTCATTCTGTCTGTTTATCTATCTATCTATCTATCTATCTATCTATCTATCTATCTATCTGTCTGTCTGTCTGTCTGTCTGTCTGTCTGTCTGTCTATCTATCTATCTATCTATCTATCTATCTATCTATCTATCTATCTATCTATCTGTGTCTGTCTGTCTGTCTGTCTGTCTATCTATCTATCTATCTATCTATCTATCTATCTATCTATCTATCTATGTTTACATATGTCATTCTGTCTGTTTATCTATCTATCTATCTATCTATCTATCTATCTATCTATCTATCTATCTATCTATCTATCTATCTATCTATCTATCTATGTTTACATATGTCATTCTGTCTGTTTATCTATCTATCTATCTATCTATCTATCTATCTATCTATCTATCTATCTATCTATCTATCTATCTATCTATCTATCTATCTGTCTGTCTGTCTGTCTGTCTGTCTGTCGGTCGGTCGGTCGGTCGGTCGGTCGGTCTGTCTGTCTGTGTGTCTGTCTGTCTGTCTATCCATCCATCCATCCATCCATCCATCCATCCATCCATCCATCCATCCATCCATCTTTACATGTCATTCTGTCTGTTTATCTGTCAGAATAAACAGGGCTTCAAGGGTGATTCGGAACTAAGGATATATCCCCAGGCCTATAAGAGGGCCCTTTCCAAACAATTCTTTTTAATTTATAAAATATTTTTTTTTATAGCAAGAACTAAGAGAGGCCCCTGTTTTTTTTAGCACAGGGACTGTGACCACTCTCTATGGTCCTGTGGATAAATCTTTTGGATCACAAATGGTGATCTAGACTGCATGTTGTACTAATTAAGGAGTCTTGAGTCTATATGGTATTCTTATAATGGGTTAAGTCAAAATGTATAATATGTAAGTGTGGTCTAATATTTCCCTTTAACATTCTTTTTGGAATGAAAGTAAGTGGAAACCAATCCCCCAAACACACTGAGGGATGAATATAATGTTACAGGACATTAACTTATGCTGAAACATTGGAAAAGAAAAAGGGCATAGATTGTGAGAAATGTAATTATGTAAGATTTTATTATCTGTTTTTTTTTTTTTGCGTTGATTGCCATTTTATCATCATGTGATCGACTATATGTGGTGACCAGTATATTTAGTGGAGGAAGAAAAAGGAAAACCGCAAGAAGATACAACAATGTACAGGAAACCACTCAACTAGTTGGCTGACACTTGAACCACTCCGACAGAGGCTTGACATCAGTGATCTGCAAAGACAAGTACCTTGGTCACATGGGTTCCCATACTGTGTAATATATTTATAACACATGTGCTTGTAAGGAGAAAGAGGCTTCAGGATTGAGATACATGCCTTCAAATATCAAGTACATGCAAATTACAATGTACAACAATCATTGTGCACAGTCTTCAATCCTACTTTGTGGGGACTTGTACTTTAAGCTGCAATATGTAAATAATTGTGAAGACCACTTTCCGTTTAAATATATACTTAGTAAGTCCTCTTCGTCCCATCTGAAACATAAGGCTTCAACTACCTTCTGCCGTCTAGGTTGGTCTTGAGCTATGGCTTGTGTCACACCCCAGGAAAGTCCCATCTCATCAAACTCTTGCAATACACTTAGTTTAGCACTCTGGATTATTGTTAATCCAACTGAACTGAAGGGATTACATTCTTATACAGATTACAACTACTTGTATATCTTGCCTGATCATTTCACAAATTACACCCCTCCCTCGATAACTTGCGTCCTGATACTTTGCGAACCCGATTATAACACGTTTATATTAGAAACTCGATGAATATCGCGATCAAAATTTGTAATAGAAACAGTGATATATCGCTCGTTTTATTGTCAAAAACGGTAGACAGTACCTGGAAATTTTAAACTCGCGCACAACGGTGTCCACAATCATAGACCACACTATAAGCGAGAGCGCATTTTACTGAGAGACCTTAAACAAATTGAAAAACTCACTTTGACATCCAGAAAACTGTGGAGGGGGAGGGCTGCATTAGGCATCTGGGATGTTTAATAACTGCATGAATCCTCATTTCACAATCACGTTGATAACTATTTTTAATAAAGCACTTTTTCTAACGATGTTGTTCGTTATTCTGTTTAAATAGCATTTGTTTCAAAATGTCAAACTCGTGAAAGATCGTTCCAACTAATTTCAACAACCATCACGTGTACACGAAAAATCTGTATATTAAGTCACTGCGTTTTGAATTATGGACGTTTCGCCCCATGGACGTTTCGGTCCAGGACATTTTGCTCCACTTTAATGGACATTTGGCACCACTTCAATGGACATTTCGCACCTGGTACATGGACGTTTCGCCCAATGGACGTTTCGGCCCAGGACATTTCGCCCCACATCAATGGAAATATAGGACATTTATATAAATTTATCAGCATTACACCATTTTCTTCATTTTACTTTAGGGGCCTATCGTTAAGATTTCATTTCATACGCCATAATCATATCTCTCTCTTATATTTCAATTACATTCAGTTATATCAGACAATATTTTCTCCTTTTTCTTCATTTATGTAATAAGACTGATCAGAAAATGAATATATCGTTTACAGTGACCATTTTCTATATTGAAGTACTTTTATTTTCGCTGTTACACAAACTGATGAAGACCGCTCCGGTGGCCTAGTGGTTAGAGCGTCCGCTGCGGAAGCCGGAGGTCGTCGGTTCCATCCCCGGACGAGTCGTACCAAAGACTTACAAAAATGGTACTTGCAGCTGCCTCGCATGGCGCTCAGCATTAAGAGGTTATTCTTAGACTGGTCGGCTAGTGTCAGATTAATGTGACTTGGTGGGATTTCATGCTGCATGTATGCAGTGTGACCGTTTATAGTGATGTCTAGCACTGGGGCATCATGCTTCAAGTTTGAAAATTTACACTTTATTGTTAGTTATCCCCCAAAAAATGTTTCATCGTCTCGATCTTTTTTCACGCTCGAGTGACTCTTTACTTTCAGTCATCGAGATGAATGAGGGGCAAGGAATAAAAATGTGTAATTAACAATAAAGAGATATAAAAACTGGTTACAGACATTTATTTTCGAAATATTAAGCATGTATTTGCATGTTTAAATCAACACAAATCACTAATCAAAATTACATCTCATGACAGGGTAGAAGTGTCAAATTATGTTGTGCAAAAGTATACTTCTAAACAGTAACTATGATTTTCTCTTCTTTAAAAAAACAATGCATTGAAGTAAAACATCAGTTATTACTATACGAACTTGAAATACGAATATAATAATATATTACTCAATATATTACTCTTGCTGTCTAACATGGGCCATACAATCTGGTACTGCATTTAAGCCAGGTGTTCGTGCTGATTTGGTGGTTTCCATACAAATAACAAAATGTTTACAAGATACCCAACTAGATCGCGCAAATAATGAGTATTCTTTTGAATAGAAGATGGACGGTAGAATGCTTTATTAACATCAATATTATTGATATTAATTGTTGCGATTTTCTTTGCTTTCTGGTGTCCAAGATCTGTGTGGGCGTTGAACGTCAAATGAAGAGATATCGGCTGCAAATGTTGATGAAGCATTAATGTTGCTCATAAACTCGTTCACTACGTATTGCTGGTCATTTGCCCAAATGTCTTTCAATTGTTCACTCATATCCAGCCTGTAATTATAAATAGGTCTGAACATGTCAGAAAATGTTGAAAACCAAGTTAAACTAAACCGAATATGGTATTTACACATACAGACGTATGCAATCACCCGTACGATTCTAATAAATAAAATAAAATTCACCTTACCGAAATATCCTCTATATTGATAGAAATCGACATTGAATTTCTCGTACTCTCCATCTGCCCCCATGCTGTACCGGTATTTATTTCAAATCTGGAGGATATATTTGGTATGGCGCCAAAGTCCATTTTGACATTTTAGCCATCTGCCTGTGAACAGTATTAATATTAGAACATTATAAAAGTGCACATAAGAATGCTAACGTGTTACATCTAAAATGGTCGTAATATGATGTAGAAATAAATAAATAAATAAACTTACCAGTATTTCCACAGGCTCTGTGTTGCCATAGGCCGCAAATATAGCAATATATGGCTTTCTGACAATGGGTACCTGTTTTCTGCAGTAAATGCACGAAGACATTGTTCGATCTATCGATTTACTAGATATTATATCAACTAGTACCATGAAAAGGAAAGAGCAATTTATTGAGCCACTGATAAATTTCCAAGTAAACACTTGCACGAGCTTCTATACCAAATGATCTGTCGGGCAATGCAATTGAAGAATCATATTTTTTTATCCTAAAGCTCAGATTTTGATATACTTTTGATATACGTTGTTTTAATTATATGCCATTGCTTTTGTTATTAGTGAAAACCAGAACATCTGGTCTAAGAGAGAGAGAGAGACAGAGAGAGAGAGAGAGAGAGAGAGAGAGAGAGAGAGAGAGAGAGAGAGAGAGAGAGAGAGAGAGAGAGGGGGGGGGGGGGGGGCGGGGCGGGGAGGAAGCAATGCAGTGAAATGTCCATTTATGTGAAGCGAAATGTCCTGGGCCGAAACGTCAATGTACCAGAAAAGGTGAAGGGTCCATTGAATTGGGGCGACATGTCCTGAGGCGAAACGTCCATGGGGCGAAACGTCCAGGTACCCTGCATTTTGTGTTCATGATAAGTCGGGTTCCCGTAATGGTGTTTAATAATATCCTGCCAAATCGCGAGTCCACAGAGCAGGGAAATAGACTAACTGTTGATACACTACCAAAAAGGATTGTTTTCTGAAAACATACGCGACATTTATTTCACGCGACAATCGTATTCGTCGAAACTCAATGTCTGTATATATATATATATATATATATATATATATATATATATATATATATATATATATATATATATATATATATATATATATATATATATATATATATATATATAACTAGTATTTACCTCATGTAAATATATATATATATATATATATATATATATATATATATATATATATATATATATATATATATATAATTAGTATATTTACCTCATGTTAATTACTTTTCAACATCTTTACATCTTTGCAAGGATATAACGAACACTGGACTGGTAATATAGGAACATATGATGTTTGGTAGATTAACGTTTACAAAACTACATGCAGAATAAGGAGAGAATACAAAATGATTGTAACTATTTCATGAATGCTTAGCAATTTTCTTCACCATTAAAATTATTAAATACAACCGTACCTTTTATATTGAAAGTTTAATAGTCACTGGATTAGAGATATTCGTGCTATATAACTGTCAGTTATGGGATTGTATTGACTGAATGAAGACATACATCGCATAATTCAGTTCGCAAAATGCAGTCTATAACATGCAGCAGCGGCTTTAACGAGGTGCAATCGCACTGGACCCGCAAGGCGTTAGGACCCAAAAGATTAGTAATTTGTTTGAAAAAGATTTGAATTAAAGCAGATAATTAATACATAAATTTCGTTTTCAAAATAAATCTGTATTTTTCTATGAATAAACAGAATGTCTTCAGTGATACAGAAATTAGATTTTGTGTGCACATTGTCCTCATTTCGCAACGGGCCCATAGAGCCCTTCAACAGTAGCTGCATTAGGCCCTATTTTTGTGTAAAACGTAATTCTTCTTGCATCTTGGTTGCTATGCAACGCAACAGCTCAATTCTATATAAATAACATGATGTATTGCATGTACAACGCAATATCAATTTAACAGTTGTAGATATTATACATACTTTGTTAGCTTAAAAGACAGTACCTACACACTTCATTGGCTTTCTTTTGGCAACACCACACCCACCCACCCTAAGAAGCCTATTGGCATAGCTCTCAAGTACGATAAGTTCCTAGAAACTTGCCATCAACCAAACCAAAATACTTCAACTCCTTGAACGTGCCATCAACCAAACCAAAATACTTCAACTCCTAGAACGTGCCATCAACCAAACCAAAATATTTCAACTCCTAGAATGTGCCATCAACCAAACCAAAATACTTCAACTCCTAGAACGTGCCATCAGCCAAACCAAAATACTTCAACTCCTAGAACGTGCCCTCAACCAAACCAAAATACTTCAACTCCTAGAACGTGCCATCAACCAAACCAAAATACTTCAACTCCTAGAACGTGCCATCAGCCAAACCAAAATACTTCAACTCCTAGAACGTGCCATCATGTGACTTGAAAATTCAAACTCCAAATTTACGTCGGGTCTAATGATGACTAGTTCATGAGCGCTCAAGCAGTTAACCTAATAAAGTTATAATGGTCACCTTATCTGAGAATTTGATATATGTGAGAAATTACTTCACCTAAAAATTTGCATTCAGCATGGACGGTGCGCATTCTTGCTTCAATTAATTCAATGAGTATTCCCAAGAAAACATCCCTTACCCCCCCTCTGATGTAAATCAAAGTAAGATCAAACAATTGACTCCATTTATTACAGGAGTTAAGCCTGGGACATTCAACCCCACCCATGTGAGCTATATCCTGAGTTATCAAACAGGAGTACTACCTCATTTTTATGATATCTTATAGTTTTGCAATTCACTACTTTGAGAGCTTAATTTAGACCAATGCTGCATATACAAATAGCGATAAATTCGAGAGCGCCAGAACTGACGAAACAAATGGTTTGGTCGACTAACACTGTTCATCATAATATTATCTATGTTAGTAGGATTTCGGGCACATAATATTTACTGAATATCAATTAACATTTAAATCAATTTGCTGAAAGGATTTTACTACGATATCCAAATATTCTGAAACTCTGTCTCTCTGTCTCTCAAAATAGGCAGCTACATCTACTATAAGTTTTAATGTTTGGGGCATTGGTTTTTATTATTGTTGTTTTGTTGGTTGTTGTTGTTGTTGGATTTTGTTTGTTTTTTGTTTTGATGGATAATCTCTTCGATCAAACATACCACAGTTAGGTACTACTTACTTACACAAGGCATCTCCTCCGAATTTACCCAGTACAAAACATGCACAGTCCTAAATCTACTAGTCCATCATAAAGGCACTAGTACGACATGACTGAGTCTGACCAACGTGTCTCGATGACCTGTACTTCGGTCAAAGTAGGCAGTCTTGAACAAAACTTACAAACCTAGAGAGCATAGAATCGATGTTTTTTTTTTTTTTTTTAAATTTATTATCCCATATATAAGTCACCCACAAGGATCGATGCAGTAACTAAAGGACAAAATGCAAATCTCATTTTGCTGCTTGTCACAATGATCCTGACCTTTGATTGTTGGACCCCAAAGTATATTGACCTCGATCATATCCACACACAAGCACTCTACAAACTTTGGTCAAGGTATGTGATCCAGAACTAATTATTATGCAAAAAATGTTCTTTTTCAGTAAAAATTGCCTTGCAGTGTAAACATTATCAGACTTATTTTTCCCATATTGAAAGTCGCCCAAAAAAAACTTTGCTCAGCAACCATATTTCTTTCTCGGCTAAAGTGACCTTAACCGTTGACCTTTCGGCTACGAAATCGATAGGTATCTGACTTTCCCCAAGTGCCATCCATCCACACTGTTTAATAACTGTAGATAATGGAGTACTCGAAAGGAAAATAATACTAGTAGTATTAGTAGTAGTATTAGTAGTAGTAGTAGCAGTAGTAATAGTAATAGTATTACTACTACTACTACTACTACTACTACTACTACTACTACTACTACTGCTACTACTACTACTACTAATAATAATAATAATGTTACACGCACAGGGGTATTCACTTGACCAAGCGGTGTCAAAACCCTGGCGCGAGTCACGCTGGAAGTCATAAGTTTTCCCCAAATTTCCAAAGACTTCCATACAACTTGAGTTGTAAAATGGAAAGAAAGCCGTGTCTGCTATAATTATCAATCTTTGCTGTAATCAATGGGCGACCCAGAGGAGACAACTTGCCCAAACGTCCATTAACTGCACCTTAGCATGGTTTTTCTCCATTATCATCCCATTTCCGTACCGCAAGCCCGTCATGCCATAGAAATTCCACTAGTATTCCATTACTAACTGGGAAATATTTAACTGCGCGCCTCTAGGCCAGTCAATCCACAGAATTTCCGGCGTATCACGCTCATATACATACGCCCATTTTCCACTATGGACACATAAACGGTACCTACCAAGTTCCAACTTATTGATTCCATTCTATAATTTACTGATTTCCAACCATAAATGCTGCCTTTTCAATCACAATACTAGTATACACCTTTGAATTTTAATATGGACTATGTTACTGAAAGGGACAGTCATTCGGCTTGTGCCTAAAATCATTACTAACGAACCCAGCATGGTTCAAATTCACTAACACTCCTCTCTGTGATGTTTGCTCCTACTAACTGGCTAACTATTTCGGGCTAGTACGTCCAAATTTATTACAATAATAATCATAACAATAAAGTTAAAGTTTTCGATTTTGAGTAATTACGAGCTAAGTAAGAGTGCAGATACTCGTACAAAAGCACAAATAGATATGGCGCGGTGACCTATTAAATTTCATTATCATGAAATGTATTAACGATGCTATGGCTAATTTAGTCTACCAAGAAAACGAAATTTGATAAAAGAATCGCGTGTATTTGTATTAAAAGGAATATATTACCTGGAATTGACAGAACTGTCTTTGATTACGCATTAAATATTGTCAAAAGGACTTAATATTAGGGATGTTATGTAAATTTTTTTCGGGATGGGGATGTAGTGGGGGCAAAACTTGACGGGCTTGTTAATTTTCGTAAATGGTCAACAACAATTTTACAGCAAGTGCAAATTCGGGGTCGGGGAAGAGGAATGTCCCTCCTTGCCCTCCCCATATGACATCCCTGATTAATATTATATACATTTCTACGGCCCATTAAATAGTGCCAATTTGATAATATTATATTCATTTTAAGGCCCATTTTTCACTTTTTGTATGCTTTTGGGTCCTTCAGAAAAAATTTAAGTCAAAGAAAATAGTATGCTTATTGAGACTGCAGGGAAATGTCATTATCTACAATGGTGTAGAGGCGATTGGTTAAAAGGAAAGATTTTCTTTGGAAAAGTCGAACGGAATGTTGAAGAGCGTTGGAACAAAAAGAACCTCGATAAGTATGCTTTGAAATATGATTATGATAACAAGGGAAATAAACCAAAGCACATAATTTCCCCTTAGCCACCATCTGTCAAATTTACCTCCCTGAGATTATTAGACCATACAATTCTATTCATAACTTCGCGGTAAATCTTCGGATCAACATTAGAATATTTATGGAGAGCAAGCTTCACACCTTCCGGTGTTTTTAAAAATGGAGCAATTCTATTAAATCATTATAGACTTGAGGATCACATGCAAGATTGATTTACCTCCGAGCAGCAGAGAGGGTGAACAGACCAAGTTTTCAAACAAAAATAAGGCTTCTATCGAAACGAAAAAAGGGTGAACAGACTAACTGTTCAGGCGTCAACGAGGCTTCCTTCTCATTAATATTTACTAGAAAGGTCTATTTGACAAATTCAGGCTTCCTAGTAAATATTTAATAGAAAGGTCGATTTGGTAACCTCGTGGGGGGTCCATTTGGCAAAAAAAAAGGACGCCATGTTCGTTGGTGTTCACCTCTCTGCTGCTATGGGTTAACTGATTTTTTTTTTACTATGAAAATCCTTTGAAATTTCCAAGCAATTTACGATTGAAAGTCCTAGGACGAAATTCCTTTCAGGATTTCACAAACAAACTAATTTGTAACGTCTCGTCTTGTTGATCAATTAAATTATTAGATTGGTCAGTGAGTTTGAAATTAATTCTCGTTAGCGAAGCATTATGACATCGCATAAAGACTGGATTAGTTGGGTCTTCAATAATCAAAAATCCTAGAGGAGCTGTTGGTGCAAATGAATAGAGAATATATCCTTGCTGAGCTTGATTTGATTGCTCGAGATTAATTTGATAGCTTCCTTCGATAGCATCACTTACTAAATTGAGTGCAATCACCGATGAAATATTTACATTATGCGGGGCAATATGCCTACCGCCACCATCTGGACCATTATTGTGAGTCAGAATTGGTGTTTGTTGTGGATTTTCAGGCCATCCTAACACCGTTCTTAACGAGCTGTTATAAATATCTACGACATATCCCTCTGTGCTTATTTCAATCGCGGACGACAGCGTTGGTTGATGAACTTTAATAGCTATTTTTGATTCTTTTCCAGTAATCGATTTTATTATACGTTGTAATTCAGCATCAATTTGTTCAATTTGGTACGACCCTGTTGGTAACGAGACAACGTTCCAGTCTGGGGTGCCATCTTTTTGCAAACACCAGCGAATTATTGGGTTGTTGCCCGCCAAATGCAACCGATCTAATATTGGGCCAACTATGGTATATTCGTAATTTAGCAAGCGCTATCTCTTTCACTGGAATCGGAGAAGGGAAATTCACACTAAATTCAGTGTTTGTTGATGTTATTGATATCATGCTTGTTTGTACCGGTGTGATATTTCTGCTATTCGTTGAAGTAGTTGAAACTCTTCTAGTTTTAGTGACATTATTATCATTGTTTATAATTTCTAATTTTGATACCGCGGAATCATAAATAGGTACCATCGCGGAAAACTCTTCATCGGTAATTACTGTATCATCAATCGATGATGATATCAACGAGGACAATTGCGAGTAGCCGTTGGATGCTATTTGATGTTTTACTGTATACTGAGAACATGATGATAATTTTTTAGTGATTGCATTCGCAACCCTAGCGATTGTTGTCACCGCGGATATACAAATTGGAACAGCAAACGGGGCTATCATTGTCACTGAAGATAGTATAATACCAGCTCCGGCCATTACACCAGATATCGAATACACTGTAACGTTAATGACTGTAATTCTTCTGCGGTATTTTTTTATTTTCATTGCATACACCTCAGCGAGTGTTTTGAGTTTCATTGAAAATTCTTTGACTGTATCATAGCGTTATTGCGATGATTAAATCATTGGCGTTGTCATGTTATTTTAAATGTTCATCGTTGAATTAATCATCTCCATGTGCGTGATTTTCAGGTTCAGTTTCGGGTACATTTGCTACAAATTCTATCACCCACGTCATCGTTAATCTAACTGTGCTACCACTAACCACATTTATTTTAAATATTACAGTAGGATTAGATTTAAACATTACTGTGTTAACACCCGTTCCTAAAATTTCATCGTTGATACGGGTACATGTTATTTTAAAATGTTCGGCAGATATTATTGTAAACCGAAAAATTCCATCAATATACCCCAAACCACCAGGAAATCGATAACAGAGCTGAGTTTGGGTGTCTTTAACCCAATCGAAAGTTCCACTGTCCATCGTGTACACAACATTTTTAACTTCATTGATGGGATTCGGTAACCTTACTCTGCGGGCATCTCGAAGTTCTGCAAACACATATTCGATATTTTTAACGTTATTATCATGTCATCGGGTTTAATTGGTATTAAATTATCATCGCCGAAAATTTTTAAAACAAGCGTAAATAGATCATCTTTGAGGTTACTGTTGAACTTTTGATTATCAATAAACGTTTTAATTTCAGCGAGAGACGGTGTAGTTACTACTTGGGATCCAAAGAACTTATTGATGACATTTTTGCGAAAATTATTGTAATTCTTCACATGATCGTCAAATTCTTTGTCGTATTCGGTGAATTAATCCTTAAATGTCGAAACAAGTACGCCCTGTTTAATTTTACCATCGTTGGAATATAACGCTATTGTGTTTTCAACGGCGTCACGTCTTCATGTTAAAATGTCATCCAACGACACATTACTGGTTTTCAATTTACCCTGGCGATACCCAAATACAACTATTTCCCCTGGGTTAACACTTGCTAGATTCAACGTCTCGGCGATTTCATCTTCATTTTTTTTTACATCTTGTGGCGTGGTGGGTTTTTCCACTGACAGAGGTCGCCCTCAAATATCAATCATTATTGTTAGCGCACTTGTGTTTTCAATTATGAAAATCCTATGGATTTTTTCACTTAAAACCTCCCACTGGTATATTCATTTACAACTTGATGAGGTGGTTTCCACGGAAATCCAAAGGATTTTAATGAAATCTCCTCAAGGACATTTAATACTTCACGGCCGCATATTGGTGGATCATTTAATTGTTGTGTTGGCAGCGTGGAATAAAAAATCGGAATTAAGCGATTTGATATATACCGCATAAACACTTTTCGTGGGGCTAACCCATACGAGTCAAAAACAATAATCCCACGTGGATCAATCGCGTATGCAACCCAATGAGTTCCAGGTCCGGTACTGTTATCTAGATTTATAATACCGGTTTCAACGTCATTGGGTTATGCCGGTAACTGATCTTTCATAAAAGAACCTCTAAAGTTTTTTTTATTGATAACGCTTTAGCAGCATCAATTAAATCAAAATTGGACATAGGGGAAAATGCTACGGATTTCAAGCTAGCTCTTCCAACCGAAGATTTCTGAACTAGTAAACCGTTCCTGGTATTCTTAAGCCCGATCCGCCCTTGTACCATGTGTGTGGAGTTCCTGGTAGTCTTAGACCCTTTCCTTTTTTATACCCTCGTCCTTTCTTTGGTTCATATGTTTCAGTAATGCTATTTACCGCTTTTGTTCCCAAGGCTCCAGTTGCCCCCAATGCGACCGCTTTTGCAACTGCTGGTGCGGCCGCTGCAAATAATCCTGGAATTGCAGCAAACAACGGAAATATACCACCGGATTTTATATGGTTGGCAACTGCAGCCTTCGAAAATACAATTTGAACCCCTCGGTTATTCTTTAACGCATCATTGAAATGTTTTATTTGACGATCCGTCAATGATATTTTATGTGTACCGCCGGACATCTGCGCTGGTTTCAACGTTATTATGGTTCCGCATTCTTTAGCGGACTTTGATTTTAATTTCTTGACTTGCCCATCAGTCAGCTTGACACTAACAACACTATATGGCATTTTATTGTAAAAACATTTATGCTTTCAATTGATTTAATTGTGAAATCGCGAAAATCGTTTACGATTTCAAAAAGGATTTTTTCACTCTTCAAGTTTCAATTAACTATTTTCCACTGGTGCATCAATAAGTCTCATTAGTCCGCCAACACCTTCGAGTATCATTGATTTATCACTGAGAATGACAGCAATCGCTCTATAATTAGGGACAACAGCAGCACCAGCAACTATACGAGCTCGAACATATATGTCAACAACGGATTATCTTGTTAAATCAAGATGTTCCAATGAAAAGTAATAAATAGGATAGAGGCTTTTAAAATCAAGTGGTGATGGTGATATTTGTAAACCAGTGTCGACATTTTGATCACGACCCATGACAGCATTCTATGATACACACGTGCTATGTGGTTGCTGTTGTAATCAAGCTGTATATCCTCGGATGGTTCCTGTTGTCCGTTTATTCTCAGCGAAACATCATTCACTCCTAAGTGATCAAATATCATATGGCTGTGTTCTTGGGAACCTAACCTATCTCTGGTCTGTAACGCTACAAATATATGGCGTGGAGCTGAAACGCCTTGTTTTGATGCCAAGTGCCATGTAAATGTACCATCTACATTATCCTCTTTGGCATCAGTCGTTGTTGTTAGCCAACTTAGCAATGATTTGCCGCCTGTGTCCATAAATGAGAGTAGCCGCTCTTCCGTGGTAATTAATGGGGTCATTACTGGCATCCACAAGACCAATTTAGTTAAAACATCTCTGCCAGCAGCAACACCAGCAGCACGCCAAATTGCATCGTTGGCATTACCCTTTCGCACTAACGCGATTGTATGTTTAGCTCCGTAAATAACTTTTCTGACGTTTCTACAAAATCCAAATATGTGATGGAGTGGAATTGCACATGAAAATTGTCGACGCTGTCCTTGCAACGTTGCTACTTGTGTTGCAAACCTTAGATTGAATTTGCGATTAATATCTACGACATCAAAAGCGGCGGCCGGTCTAGTATATCCGGCTGGTGCTGGATCAACTGCAGTATCTTGTATTGCTTTTATCCTAGTATGATTAATGTGATCAGCGTGATTATTAATATCCTTAGCAAACATCATAGACGGACCAGCTGATCTTGTATAATCATCAGAATATCTTGCTAGCCCGATTATTGTTGTTGCAACACCAACTTCACGTTATATTGATTCAATTTCTTTTCCATCAATGAGATATCTCGCGGATTCAATTAATGCCATGATGCCATTATTAACATAACCAACTAGAACATTTGCGTCATTTGGATATGGATTGTTATCATCTTGAATAAGTTCACCTTCGATTTCGATAGATGCCTCACACGGCAAAAGTATTTACTGGTATCTTGGACTTGAAGTTCAATTCGTGATCGTAGGTCAGGTTGTATAGCATGATAGGAATAGTATTGATAATCGTGGACAGAATCGTCTTTGCGCACTGGGGCCTCCATATCAAACGCCGGATCAGCTGTTCGTTTGAACATTGTTATTATTATTTAGTGTTTTCAATTGTGAAACTCTTCGAGTTTAAAGCTAGCGTTTCCATTGCTTTGCAATCATCATCGTTTTCTTTTTTGTTTGAAACCACTTCCCGCTATCATATTTGCAATATTATTACTCTGTGTATCTAATGGTGTAGTCGCCAAAGGCGTAGCCGCCAATGACGGAGTCATCAATGATGCTTTTTTTTTCATCTACTGCGTTATTTATTATTTTACTAACACTTGCAGGCATCACTGCCGTAGACGGTAACTGTGATGATTTCTTTTTCCGTCGAACTAACGATGTTTTTGTTTATCCTTCCCGGCAAGATCACCAACAGCGCTAATACCCTTATCTTTGATAACATCAATGGCTTTCATTCTTAATTGTTCAATCAACGGCGCTACTTTTGGGGCCATTCTTGTAAATAACCCAGCAATTGTATTGCCGAAACCATCTCCATAATATGCTTTATAAACAGGCAATCGTGAGTTTACCACATACACGCTTGTTGGTTTATCATGGTTGTAGTGTATGATCATCTTGTTATAAAAACACTAGTGTTTTCAATTGCTAGCAATTTATAAATACTAGTGTTTTCAATTGCTAGCAATTTCTAAATTCTAGTTTTTTCAATTCAATGAAAAATCCGTAGGTGAAAATAATTCCTAAGTGGAAAAATCTACGAGAAATTCCATGCAGCATCGATTACTTCACCCGACTGAGACCACTAGTGATTTTTAGTCATTTTTGTCATTTTTTTTTTGGTAATTTTTTTTATGAATTCATCATCATCCGTGATAGATACTTTGTTGTAATCTAAAACTGCTAGTCACTATGATAACCATGATGATTTTCCGCTAACTCGTCAATGACTCTTCCCCGTCTTAGGGATATCTCCGTATACAGCTCGTTCAGTGGCTGATTTTACACCCTCGGTGGCGCTAATTATCGACCTAAATAATTGTTCTGTATCAGTGGAAAAATCGGTTTGGAGGAGTTGTCGCTGCTGCAATTTTCCACGTAGCGAGTCGCGGATTGGAATAAAATTTTTAATAGCCGCTAATCTTTCTCTCGCTGATCGACTGGTTAATGCTTCATTGATCATTATTGAAAACAACAACGCTATCTTTAAATTGCAAAGTAATAATCCTTGATTGAAATTGTTTTAAAAAATCGATTTTCTCTAAATGAATTCATTGGGTTTTGACCGAATGACTTTTTAGTCGTTTTAGTCATTTCTTTAGCCATTTTTGATGAAAATCCGTTGAAATCTGTAGGATTTCCATCAAAAATGGAAATTTCTTTACAATTTCAACAGGAAAAATCGATTTTCTCTAATGAATTCCTTGGGTTTTGACCGACAGAAAACTACCAATATGGTAAATAAAATCACGAAAATCAGTCAGAAAACTACCAAATTAGTAAAAAAAAACTACCCAAATCAGTCATCAATAACAGAATTATCAGTCAAAAACTAATAAATAAAAAAAATTGTTTTACTATATCTTACAACTCATTGGTATGTCATTCATCATAATCGTGCGCAGCTAGTATAGAATTTCTCTCACCACTATTGTTAGGCGCACCTGTGTCGCTAGACTAAAACTACCTGGTTTCAGTTATACAAGAGAGAGGCTCTCTAAGGGGGTATTCTCAGTTTGCTCAATTAGATTTTTTATCTGTTTCACCTTGGAATTAATTAGTTTTTTAAGTTCATATTCTGCCCCTAAATTTTTTCTAACATTTTCTACTACAGTACATAATGGTACAAACATACTAACATCTTCACAATAAACTAAACTATCGCGGATAGAATTCTGTATACGCTTTATTAGAGAATATTTTTTCGAAATCGTGTATTTATTATTTTTTTCTTTAAAATTTATGTCTTCAAAGTCGGATAATATTTGATCAGAATACAAACCCTCCGATAATTGAATACCATTTTTTTTTCAATTTATTTATTTCATTTATAATACGGTTAATATTTTCAGAATTCATTATTATATTTACTTTAAATTGCAAAAAAAAATATATTTTTCAAAAATGAATTCTGCAAGTGCTAGGGTGTTGGTCATCCTATCACGTCCAGAAGTATTCGATTATAGAATGATATGTAGACTCCGTCAGTGCTAGGGTGTTGGTCATCCTATCTCGTCCAGAAGTATTCGATTATAGGCGTTACAAATATACCTAATTAAGGACAGCACAACCCCATTGGAACCCCTTTGGTGTATTTATACATCAAATGGCACCCAGAGGTTACAAATATACTTAATTAAGGACAGCACAAACCCATTGGAACCCCTTTGGTGTATTTATGCATCAAATGGCGCCCAGAGTTTACACAACACGTAGACAGCACAACAATTCCCATTATCTAGTCCTATGGCGAATTGTAATAGACAGCAGAACAATGACGTCAATGGTATGCAATTCCCATTATCTAGTCCTATGGCGAATTGTATCAATGAATGAATGAAATGACAATGGATGATGGGGGCGGTCTACACTCAACCGAACTAAAACGCAACCATAAAATCAAATCCATGGTTGCATAGTTGGAAAAATCCAACCATGTTACCGCGGATGATAACATGACTGCGTTTTAGTTCGTAACTTGAATTTCGACACAGAAGGGTTTCTTCCCCCCCCCCCAATTAATAGAAAGAAACACCATCACATCGTTATCACCAGGCATTTGCCCGCTATGAGGCGCGAACCGTAATTGTCAGCTATGGAGTTTAAAAAGCCAACCACGTTTGCATTAGACTACTGTTCACGTCTACGATAATAATAGTTTTAAACGTATATATGTAATTACTCACCTGGAACGCACACGTAGGGGGGGGGGGGGGGGGGGGGCGGGGTAAAAAAGAAAGAATGAGTATTTTGTACAAAACAGTACTATTTATCAATTCATTGAAACAGAATTTAAAAAATACAACTATTTGTGAGTACTTTTTACAAAACAGATAATTCAATTGTCTGTGCCATTACAATCATGTGATAACGTAACTCAGTCATTGGTGACTTGTCACACGCCGATATACCTAAACGAGTTATCTCCGCTAATACCATTCAAAATACATACAGTTAGATGTAAATAAATTAAATTTTTTGTCCATTTTTTCTGCAAATCGCCGAATTTTGCACTCCTTCTGCAACAAATCGTATTGAGGGTATACAAATATCAAAATTCCTACCGGCCTCATTCATAGACTGGAATGTAATTTCCTCGTTTTCAGTATTAATTGACTTTACAGCTCTCTTCCCAATTGATTTATAATTACCAGTCCCCCCTCGTTTAGTATTTTCACGTTGTGTAACAGATTATAAATTATTCAAAGAATTATTAGTCTTAATACCATCAATTACAAAACCATCCTTGATCAATCCATTAAACACCTCTTACACGAAACGGTGATTAATATATTT
This sequence comes from Unio delphinus, assembly GCA_029339505.1. Classification (NCBI taxonomy): domain Eukaryota; kingdom Metazoa; phylum Mollusca; class Bivalvia; order Unionida; family Unionidae; genus Unio; species Unio delphinus. The sequence goes on along the minus strand of JAQISU010000021.1, from coordinate 768,105 downwards.
CTTCCCTCCAACACCAAACCTCAAATATCCTTGATTACTCAGAACACCAACAGATTTCTTCAATCTGCAGTGTCTAACAATACCATCACGGGAAGCTTCATAGTTTTCAATCTCAGGGTGTGGTTGAAATTCTTTGTCCATTTTAAATACAATACTATTATTTGTCTAATTAATTATTTGGTTGTAATATTACATTGGAAAATCTTTGAATGTAATCTTGGGGGTTCTAATGACTTTGTCGTTGTCAGAGTCAGAGTTTTTAATTCGTTTGTCATAATAACGCTTCAACTCTCTATATCGCTTACCACCACAACCAACACATAACTGCGATTTTCCTTTAACCCCTTCTCCACATCGTATACATGCGATCGGACCTAGGCTTCCATTACGGACACTTTGCATATGATACCCACATAATTCATTTTTGCATGATTTATTACACGGAGTCGTTGATCCAATCATAAGCCATTTGCAATGATTCATTATATAATTACTTTTCTATTTAAATACTTGTTTTAATTATAACATGAAGGAATTCGAGAGATTATCGAAAATTACGCCTTGGAAAAATGCTAAATTCAATCTAGATAGAGTCTATGATATACCAAAAAGTCTAATAGATGATAGAACCATATTGAGTAAAATTCGTTATTGTTTTAATGAATTTTACCACGATGGTGCATCAACACTTGGTCGACATTTTGAATTATCCACGATGATGTCAATGTACCCAACATTGATGCTATCATGAACGACGAAAGAGCAGCTGAGATAATTTCACACCTTGGCGGGAAATCCAAGAGATTTCAAAAAAGGTATTTTTTTAGAATGAAATTCATTATCCAAGAAGAAGGAGAATATATTATCAGAGATAAACTGGAACCAATTCTTAAGGATAAAATAACTGTCATTGTTAGTCGAGGTTGTAAACCAGGAATTCTGACTGGAATTGTTAGACCGTATTACGAGAGATCTTATCCTGTAACAGCAGTTGTTTATGGGATATATCCGTTAAATGATAAACCCGATATTGCAAAACTAGCTCCTATGAAATTGTCGTCGTCGTTGAATTGTGTAGCAGCACTGGTAATAGAACACTTCACAAATGCATCCAGGGGAAATAAATTAACTGATCTAAGACGCAAAATAATAAATGAATTGGACTGACAGTGAAACAGCACGGTGCAACAATTCAGGAAATAGCTATGTTAGAAACATCATTAAAATTCCCAATATCTGGGATAACAGGTGAGATACTATATGAATCGAAATATAAATCGAGAGGAGCACCAATACAAATTATTGATCACAACGAACACGCGTGGACACCTGCAGTAACAATATTTCCACGAGATAGAACCGTGAGATATATCCCTGAAGATCTCTGCAGGGAAGTTTTCTATGAAGAGAAATTATTTGATGCTATTCATACGTTGTGTAAAGATGATCCGTGTCAGTGTGGTTACTTAATAGCGAATCTGAATTGGGATCAGTTTGTAAGACCAAATGGTGAATTATATCGCGTTGAAGAGTTAGATACTAGAATGAGAAAAATCGCTAATGATTTTTCACCGGAAAATCCAACGGAGAGTTTCCATGAAAAACTATTAACGGATAGTTTTACTATTCCATCAGTGGTATCTCACTTCGCAAGAGAAAAAAACTCATGGCGTCCAACAAGAAGTGATTTTCTCGAAGATGTTAAATTGAGCTGCATCGAATATTTCCATGGAGGGGCTGTGGAATACAAAATACCATCGTTGCGGTATGATTTCAATTGATATATCCGCGTGTTATCCAGGGAGTTTTCTCGGGTATGGAGAATGTAGTAACTATTTTAAACGATTTAGACACCCCACGCATGAAATGACTCGTGTTGCGATTAATGGTCCATTGCATGATTTTGATTTAACTGGATTCGCTCGTGTGGTATCATTCGAATTCGATACAGGGTTACATCGTTGTAGCTATGTTTGGATTGGTAGACACATATCTGAAAAGGCGTGGATGCCAATAGAGTTACTACGATATATGATTGATTGTGGTATGCTGATATCGTTGATTGTTAGCGAAGCTATTATATGCTATCGAGCTCAGAAAGAAGTTTGGCTACCACAACCCGATCTAGATCGTATAATTAGCGAACAGCGAAAACAGTTTCCCGATTTCAATGAAGAACAAATCATGAATTGGTCTAAGGAGTTATTTGAAATTAAAAACGGACAAGCAAAAGATTTTGGACGAAGAATAATCGGTAAATTTACCCAGGGTGGAAGATACGACAACGCAAAATATTCCTCGCGGTTGATCATAGACGTCGCTGAATACGATTTTATTGTAGCGGATTTAACGAAACGGGGAAAACTTGTAATACGTAAAAACGCTTTCCTATCCGATGGAACACGATTAGGTACAAATGTTACCTATTGTGATGGATATAGTTCCCAATATACGCATTTGAGAAGTTCTATGCTAGCTTATGCTTCTATTAATCTATTTTCGATGATAAATAGATTTCATGACACAGCTGTTAGAGTAGCCACTAATTCTATGTATATCCACGATAAATACAAATCAGATGTAGCTGCATTCACAGATCCGGAGGAAAATTGGGGATGTTGGAGATTTAAAAAGGACACGCTACATGAGTATTGTGAATCCGCAGATGTTACCATGGATGAAAAATACTTAAAGTGTGATCGGAATATCTCTGAGATTCAATCAGAATTTTCTAATGCACCAACGATATCTGATCCGATATGTAGATACAAGACAGTTTATTTAAACGGCTGTGGTGGGTCAGGAAAGACAACTCGTGCAATTGAATTATTTCGTTGGAAAAATCCTACGGATTTTCACGCATCAAATATGATTGTGTTAACACCAACTCACAGATTCTTCAGAGAGATGAAACAACGAGGGGTAAATGCCTGTACTTATCATAGTTTCTTTCGATGGAAAAGAGAAGTAAGGACTCCTGATCGAATGGGCGATAAATTCATTCCTGAAATCATAATTTGGGATGAAATATGCACAGTATCGTTGAAAGTATTACAAACATCTCTTGAGTGGTTGCTATTGAAAAATACAAAAGTCATCATGTCGGTGATCACGATCAACCACCACCATTTGTCGGTGGACCCCCACATGAGTGGCTAAAGGATTTTGTAGACTATTATGAAGAGATTAATACCGATCACAGATCACTTGATGAACAATTACGCGAGTTCAAAGCGCTAATTAGATTACAACCTGATAAATCCAGTGTGAAATAGCGCGTGAAATAATTTCAGAAACTCCCATGAATGATTTTTGGGAAACATGGAGACCAAATGATTTGATAGTAGCAGCTTGAAAAATAATCAGAGACACACTTCAGATGAAATTATTTGAAAACCACAAAGAAAAATTCCAGTGCCGCTGTGTTATAGACCTTCGGATACACGAAAACAGAATATCGAAGTTGATACTCCGGGCCTGACAGAAAAGCAAAATTTAGTATTAAATGATATTGTGCTGGTTGATATCAGTGTCGTCGAAGATGCATTGAGCGCTGATAAATCACCATGGACGTTAGGTTACGCAGGAACGATACATTCCTCACAGGGATTGACTATCACAGAAACAATTATTTGGATAATAGATAATCACATCGAGTGGTCACATTTAGCTTATCTCGCAGTGTCCAGAGTGAGGAGAATAAATCAACTTCGAGGAGTTGTCCTGAATGATAATGACAATGCAATAAGTTATATCCGCGCCGAGGACATAATTAGAAAACACTCTCTGGTTATAAACAACAGGATAAAAAAATAACAGAGAATTTAATATCAATGCTGAATTAATAATGACATTTAAACAGCAACAGAATAATCACTGCGCGAGTTGCAATTGTATAATGAGTTGGAGTTGGTCGGATAAGGATTCTCGCCAATTTACCGTAGACAGAAAAAATAGCAGCATTGGTCATACTAACGATAACGTGATGCTGACTTGTCTTGAGTGCAACAGACGCAGGGGGGCTAGTTAAGACCACGCTGTAGTAATTGAGTATCACTTGTAGTTGTAGCAGCAGAGAGGGTGAGCCGGACAACATTTTTAGACAAGTTTTCACTGAAATCACGCTTAAAAACAATGAAACCAATGACATCAGGCCCAAAAGTCAATGACATCAGGTCCCAAATGTGTGTGTGAATCATGGATTAGGATAAAAAAAAAATATGAAAAAATCAATGAAATTAATGAAATCCTCCATCGATTTTGGGGAAAAAGGGACTACAACATCGTTGTCACTACCCTCTCTGCTGCTAGAACTTTCAGTTGGGGTTAACCGAATATTTGATCCAGTCCGATACGATATCGTGTTCCAGACTTTGTCTGGGGGACGAAAATCCTCTTAGGATTTCACAAATAGACTAATTTGTAAAACCTCCTCTTGTAAATCAATCAGATTATTAGACTGGTCAGTGAGTTTGAAATTAATTCTGGTTAATGAATTATTATGACATCGCATATAGACTGGATTCACCGGGGACTCAATTATTAAAAACCCTGGAGGAGCTGTTGGTGAAAATGGATACAAAATATATCCCTGCTGAGCTTGATTTGATCGTTCTAAATTTATTTGATAGCTTCCTTCGATCACATCACATACTAAATTGAGCGCAATCACCGTTGAAATATTCACATTGAACGGAGCAATATGCCTGCCACCACCGTCTGGGTCATTATTATGGGTCAGGATAGTTGTTTGTGGTTGTGATGGTGTTTTTTTCCACGTATCATGGATTTTTTTGAAACCTTCATCGATGGCATCATCGAGAGATTTTTGTAGTTCTGAGATATTATATCCTGGAAGTTTGAATGTTGGAATATCTCCTATGCGGATCCTATATTCTATTGCAAATAAATCTCTTGTTTTAGGACTACTGTCACCTAATACTTCTTGAATAATTTGTGAATGAAATGTTTCCATGTCATTGATGATTTTGTTACATGTTTCTACGACACTGATAAATTCATCTCGGGTGAGAGTGCCGGATCTAAGTGATATAAACAACAACGAAATATCGTTATTGAAAGCTGTGAAATTTTCAGTGATTTTATCCCGGTTAGCAAGATGATGAATAAGTCGTACTCTTTCATCATATTCTACTCTAATGAAAAAATATGACTTATCATAATATCTATAGCTTTTTATTGGATTATCAGATTTTATCCTGTCGGTGATATAATCGGTTTTTTGAGGTTCTGGTAATTTAACGGTTTTTCCACCGGGTGGTAATTCAGGCCATCCTAGTACGGTTCTAATAGAACTTTGATAGATATCTACGACGTATCCTTCTGTGCTTATTTCAATGGCAGATGATAGTGTCGGCACATGAACTGTTATAGCTATTTTTGACTCTACTCCAGTAATCGATTTTATTCTACGCGCGAATTCATCATTGATTTGTTCAATTTGATATGATCCGGTTGGTATGGAAACAACGTTCCAGTCTGGGGTACCGTCGGGTTTATTCTTATTTGCAAATACCAGTGAATTATTGGGTTGTTGACCACCAAATGATTTTGACCTAATATTTGGCCAACTGTGGTATACTCGTAATTTTGCTAGCGCTATCTCCTTCACTGGGACCGGAGAGGGGAAATTCACACTGAATTCTGGATTCGTTGAGGTTATTGAGATCATGCTTGTTTGTACTGGGTTTGTGTTCTCCACTATTTGTTGAAGTAATTCCATCTGTGTTGTCATTGTTATTATACTCATGTTTTTGTATTTCTAATTTTGACATCGCAGAATCATATATATCTACCATCGCTGAAAACTCACTCTCTGATATAATTGTATCATCGAGCGATGACGATATCAATGAGGATAATTGCGAGTATGCAGTAGACACAACATGAAATTGAATTATGTAGTCTTGTAGTTTCCGTTGGCTGCATGAGGATATTTTTTTTGTGATTATTGAAATAATTCCAGCGATTGTTGTTGCCGCAGAAATGCAAATTGGAACAGCTATCGGGGCCATCATTGTCACTGAAGACAGTATAATACCGGCTCCGGTGATTACACCACTCACAGCGTACACAGTAACATCAATTGCGGTAATTCTCCTGCGATATTTTTTAATTTTCAATTCATACTCCTCAGACAAGGTTTTGAGTCTAGTTTGATACTCTCTGACCTGATCATAGCGATATTGCGATGATGAAATCATTTTTATTTTAAATACGCTATCGTTTTCAATTACGATTTACTTAAATTCGCTACGAATTCCACATACCATGATACCGGAGTTCTAGCCAAATTTTTATCAGTAGATGTGATCGTGAACTTTTCAGTTGTATTCTTGTCGATGATCGTTGAAATCGTATTATTGAACCCGGATGAACTCGACGATGATATATTAAATTGATCCGTTGTCACCAGTGTTAATCGATAAATACCCTTGACGGTTGCAGTGATATCTAATGTGTTGTTTGTAGGTGTCCACGCAAATGATCCGTGTTGGATCGTGTATACTACGTTGTTGGTTTTCTCATGAGGAATTTTTGTTTTTTCAATGGCTGTTATCATCCTCGAAAGATCACCTTTGATGCCTTCGATGGAAGTTTTCGTCTCATCGATGGATTTTTTAATATCAGGGAGTTTTAGTTCAATTTTATCGAATGTAGTTCCAATAAATTTATCAATGATATTTCTACGAAATGCGGTAAACTGTTTTATGTGTTCTTCGGTTTTAGATTGAAGTGTTGCTAGTTCTAACGCAGAATCGTTGAGAGTTTTAAATCGATCTGTAATCGTCGAAAAAAGTACACCCGGTTTGAGTTTACCCTGATCGGAAAATAACGCGATAGTATCCTCGATTGCGTTTTGTTGTTTAACTAAAATATCATCCAGAGAAATATTACTAGATTTCAATTTACCCTGTTTGTCTTGAAATACAACTATTTCATTCGGGTCAACACTTGTTAAGTTCAACGTCTCAGCGATTTCATCTTTAATTTGTTTTGTTATATCACCGGTTGCAGTGTCATCGGGTTTGGGTTTCAGAGGTCTTCCCCAAATATCAATCATGTTATTGTAAAACTCTTTCTCTCTCTAAAAAGCGATTACTAGTGTAGTCATTAACGACAATATGAGGTGGTTTTCCCCTTGGGTTACCCAAGGAGTTAGAAATAGCGTCAAGGACATTTAACACTTCACTGCCGCATATTGGTGGGTCATTGATTTGTTGTGTTGGTAGCGTAGAATACCAAGTCTTCATTGGAAGGGTTTTTATATACCGCATAAACTCTTTTGGTGGGGCTAATCCATATGAATCAAAATAGACAATCCCACGTGGATCAATAGCGTATGCAACCCAGTGAGTTCCAGGTCCGGTGCTGTTATCGAGATTAATAATACCGGTTTCAGTTTTGTTTGGTTGATGTGGTAATTGATCTTTCATAAAAACACCTCTGAAATTTTTAATCACTAGTTTTTTAGCAGCATCCATTAAATCAAAATTGGACATTGGAACCATAGATTTCTGAATTAATAAACCGTTCCTGGTAGTCTCAGGCCTGATCCGTGAACGGATCTCCCGCTGTACCATGAATACGGGGTCCCTGGTAGTCTTAGACCTTTTCCGCTGTACCACGAATACGGGGTTCCTGGTAGTCTTAGACCCAATCCTTGAACGGATCGTCTCTTTTTTTTATATCCTTGTCCAGCTGCCTTCTTAAGTGCCATCCCTGCTGCAGTACCAACGGCTCCTAACGCTGCTGCTTTAGCCACCGCTGGGGCTGCTGCTGCAATCAATGCTGGTATTGCAGCTAACAATGGAAATATACCGCCTGTTTTCATCATATTTTTAATAGCAGCCGCAGAGAGAGTAATCTGAACCCCTTTTTTATCCTTGAAAGCATCATTGAAATGTTTCACCTGACGAGTTGTCAGCGATAATTTATTTTCACCACCAGTCATTTGATTAGGTTTCAACGTGATTGTGGTTCCACATTTTTTAGCTGATTCCGATTGCAATTTTTTTAATTGACCGGGAGTGAACGTAACACTAATAACACTATATGACATTATACATAATAGATTGATTCTAAATCGTAAAACGATTCAATGGAAAAATCCTTCGGATTTTCAATTACATGTTTTCTACTGGGGCATCTACCACTCTCATTCTTCCTCCAACACCTTCAAGTAACATTGATTTATCACTGAGAATGACAGCAACCGCTCTATAATTCGGGATAAGGATATGAGGTACCCCACCAACTGCTGGACCAGTCGGACGGGTTACACGGGCTCTGAAGTGTATATCAACGACAGATTGTCTCATCAAATCAAGATGTTCCAATGAAAAGTAATAAATCGGATAAAGGCTTTTAAAATCCAATTGTGATATTTGCAAACCGGTATCCACATTTAGATCACGTGCCATAAATGACAACAGGTTATGATAGACACGTGCAATATGATTCTGACCGTAATCAAGTTGTATATCCTCGGATGGTTCCTGCTGTCCGTTTATTCTCAGCGAGACTTCATTAACACCTAACTGATCAAATATCATATGACTTCGTTCTTGATTACCAACTCGCGCAGCATTCTGTAACGCAATAAATATATGACGTGGAGCTGAAACACCTTGTTTTGATGCCAGGTGCCATGTGAATGTACCATCAACACTGTCTTGTTTAATATCCGTAGTCACTGATAACCAACTCAACAACGACTTTCCTCCTTGATCCATAAATGATAGTAGTCGCTGTTCTTCTGTGATTGATGGAGTTAACACTGGCATCCACAATGATAGTTTTGTTAAAATGACTTTACCGGCAGCAACCCCAGCATTACGCCAGATTGCATCATCATCAGTACCCTTTCTCACGAGTGCTATTGTGTGTTTGGCTCCATAAATAACTTTTCGGACGTTTCTACAGAATCCAAATATGTGATGTAGTGGAATCGCACATGAAAATCGTCGACGCTGCCCATGCAACGTTGCTACACGTGTTGCAAATCCTAAATTGAGATTACCATTAACGCCTCCGAGAATATCAAACGCAACTCCGGGTCTAGCTCGACGTTCTGGATTAGCTGCTTCTTGTTGATTGGCTTCTGCAGTATTCTGTGCTGTTAACACTTTAATGAATTGAAGGTGATCAGCGTTATCAGTAGTATCCTTTGCAAACATCATAGATGGACCCGCTGATCTTGAATAATCATCAGAATATCTTGCTAACCCTATGATTGTTGTGGCCATATCAACTTCACGGTCAATGGATTCAATTTCTTTTCCATCAATGAGATATCTAGCGCTTTCAAATAACGCCATGATGCCGTTATTAACAAAACCAACTCGGACATTTGAGTTATTGTCATATGGGGTATCAGCTGCAACATTTGTTACAAGTTCTCCTTCTACTTCAATAAATGCCTCACACGGTAGAAAATATTTACTGGTATCATGAACTTGAAGTTCAATTCGCGATCGGAGATCTGGTTGTACTGCGTGATAAGAATAAAATTGAAAATCGCGTACAGAATCATCTTTACGCACTGGGGCATCCATATCAAATGCTGGATCAGATGACTTTTTGAACATTTTATTCTATTTATCAGAGTCTAAATAGTAAAATCGTAAACGATTTTCCATTTTCATCGACGTAGTTTTTTAAGGCCACTTCCTGCTATCATGTTTGCAATATTGCTTTGGTCTCCTTGATTTACCATCGACGCTAGTTTTTCATCTACTGCGTTATTTATAATTTTACTGACACTCGCAGGCATCTCTGCTGTAGATGGCAATGGTACCTGTTTCTCTTTTCGTCTCACTAATGATGTTATTTTATCCTTCGCAGTTGAAAACGCTTTCCCAGCAAGATCTCCAACAGTACTAATACCCTTATCCCGAATAACATCAATGGCTTTCATTCCTAGTTGTTTAGCTAACGGCAACACTTTTGGGGCCGTTCTTGAAAAGAATCCTAAAATGGTCTTGCCGAGGCCATCTCCGTAGTATGCTCTATAAACTGGAAACCGTGAATTAACTACATAGACGAGGGTTGGTTTATCATGATTGTAGTGTACGATCATTATTATAAAAACAATAGTGTTTTCAATTGTTATTTAATCACTATGATACCCATTTTCTAACTCGTCAATGAAATCTCGATATGTTTTGATGTCCATGATACCGCCGGCAAATAACCGTCTACAGATATCAGCTGCTTCATTAATTATTTCTGGAGAGTTATTTCCAGCTCGGAATCCTCCCACAAGAACATCTAATCGTGATATATCATTGATAACACTATCAGGACAAGTGTTTCCAATCCTTGGATTTTGCAGTCCACTTCCGCTATAACCAGCTGCTTCATCTAGTTTTTCTAAACCCGTTTCTTGTAAATAATCATCATCATCATCAGGTGGTAGTTGTTGTTTTTTTTGTCTCCGTGTTGGTGTTTGACGTCGTTCTTCTAAATCATCATCATCATCAGGTGGTAGTTGTTGTTTTTTTGTCTTCTTGTTTGTCTACGTGTTGGTGTTTGACGTTTTAGTTCTTGCCGTTCTTCTATTTCTCGTTGTCGCTCTTCTATTTGTTCTCTTTTATAATTACTAATTCCCTTTTTAAATTCCTTGTATCCTATCTCATCCTTATTTAAACGACCAATCCCTTTATTTAGTTTATACAAATAATCGAACCAATCATTACTTGATATTCTATCATTTTTATACTGGTCTTTTAAAAAATCTTTTTTTGAATTATAACTTTGAGCAGCAAAATTACCAAAGGCTTGATAATCCTTTGATTTCAATAAACTAGGTTTTTTTATTTCTATTTTAGCATGATCAGTAAATTTATTCAACAGAGAAACAGTCGTTTTTTTCGGATCAGTTTTTTCAGTTTGTTCAGTTTTCGCTGCTAGTTTTTCAAGTTCACCAATAACAGATTTTCCCGTCTCGGGACCATCTCCCAGTAAAGCACGCTCTACCCCCTTCGTTGCTGTGGTTACTGGTTTAAACAACTCTTCAGACCCCAGAGCAAAATCAGTTTGTAAACTCTGTCGTTGTTGCAGTTTATTTCTTACAGAGTCGCGAATTGGTACAAATCTCTTAATTGCATCCAGTCGTTCACGAGCCAATCGGGTTGTTAATGCTTCATTGACCATTATTTGAAATCGCAAACTATTTTTCAATTGCAAAACACTTGACATGTCAGATGATTTTTGATACGGTCATGGAAGTGTTATTTCATCGTGAGACACCTTCTATCAGGTGTGGCGAAAGTATCAAAATTGTATATAAATAAAATAATACTGATAGTTTCGCCATCAATGACATGTCGGATGATTTTTGATACGGTCATGGAAGTGTTATTTGATTGTTTTGACAGCTCTATCATTGATGTTGAAAGTATCAAAATTGTATATAAATAAAATAATACTGATAGTTTCAACATTCTAGTTTTGACCAATCTGACACATCGTCCATCGATTTTTGACATCCCCCTGAGGGTCGGCTAAAAAAAATGATAAATAATCGGGCAATCAAAAAATGATAAGAGTCGGGGCAATCAAAAATGATAAGGGTCGGGTAATCAATTTTCCTGAATTAATGCTCGTAGGTTTCTAATTTTAGAGTTGACTTTTTTTTTCAATTCGTATTCGTACCCCAATTCTTTTCGTATTCCTTCTACGATAGTATACAACGGGACGAACACACTGATGTCACTGGAAAATGAAAGAGAGTCTTTAATAGAATTCTGAATTCTTTTGATGAGTGCATACTTCTTGGGTAGCATATATTTATTGTTGTTTACTCCGTATTCTATATCCTGAAAATCAGACACAATTTGATCAGGATTTAACCCATCTGATAGTTTGATATCCTGATTTTTCAATTTTGCTATTTCAACTATGATGCTATTCATGTTTTCAGAATTCATTATTCTATAAGAATGACATATCTCTAATTGGAAATTATGACGCATTAGACATAACTAAATCGAATTTTCTGTCCGTTCTTTTTTGAAATAGCCGATCGATAAATCCCCTCTGCAACTTTTTGAGCAGAAGACGGACAAATATCGAAGTGCCTACCGGCGCTAGCTATCGATTGAAAAATTGTTTCTTCGTTCAAGGATTTCACAGGTCTCGCTTTTTTCGAGTGTTTTCCAGTCTCCCCTCTTTTCAAATTCTCACTCTGTGTGATAGCTTGCAGATTTGATACAGAATTGTTTTTCGGATTAGAATCCTTGTGATCGATAACAAAACCATCTTTGATCAATCCATTAAAACATTCAAATGCGAAACGATGATTGTAATATTTCTTCTTTCCAGCGCCAAACATCAAATACCCATGATTAGTCACACAACCAACTGATTTTTTCAGTCTACGGTTTCTGACAGTACCATCACTGGATGCTTCATAATTTGTAATCACTGGATGTGGTCTGAATTCTTGGTTCATATATACTATTCTATTGTTTGTCTAATTCAATGTTTGGTTCAATAATTACATCACTGGAAAATCTTTCGATGTAGTCTTGCGGGGTTCTTATGATTTTATCCTTGATGTTGTCAGGGTCAAAGACTTTTTCAGGGTCATAATTTCTGATGGATTGTCCATTTTTTATTCTTTTATCATAATAACGCTTCAATTCCCTATATCGCTTACCACCACAATCAATACATAATTGTGATCTTCCCTTGACCCCAACCCCACATCGAATACAGGGTAACGGACCAAGACTTCCACGTCGGAAACTTTGCATATGATACCTACAGTATTCATTTTTTCTGCATGATTTGTTACACGGGGTTACATTTCCCATCATGAGCCATTTGCAGTGATTCATTATACATAAATCTTTCATTTAAATGCTTGTTTTATATATAGCATGAAGGAGTGCAAGAGATTGACTTCGAAAAATGCTAAAATCAATACCGATAGAGAGTTCAAGAGATTATTGAAAATCAATCCTAGATTTAATCTCGATAGACCCAAAAAACGTCCAATAGACGGAAACATGAAAGAGTTTAAGAGATTATTAAAAATCAATCCTAGATTTAATCTCGATAGACCCAAAAAACGTCCAATAGACGGAAACAAACGTAACAAACGTCCAAGAGACGGGAACATGAAAGAGTTTAAGAGATTATTGAAAATCAATCCTAGATTTAATATCGATAGACCCAAAAAGCGTAACAAACGTCCAAGAGACGGAAACATGAAAGAGTTTAAGAGATTATTAAAAATCAATCCTAGATTTAATCGCGATAGACCCAAAAAACGTAACAAACGTCCAAGAGACGGAAACATGAGATCACCATGGAAGGATGCTCAATTCAATCTTGATATAGTTTCTAATACACCCAAGAATAAAATTCTTGATAAACCCATCAGAGACTGTTTTAATGAATTCAAGCGTGATGGAGCATCTTATTGTTGGTCAACATTTCGAATTGATGGTGTTGTTGACGCTACCATGAATGATGAAAAGGCAGCAGTGATCATTTCACGTGTTGGGGAAAAAAGTCATTTTTTCCGAATCAAATTCGTTATCCGTGAAGATGACAAATGGATTATTAGGGATAAATTTGAACCCATTCTCAGGGGCAAAAAAACTGTCACCGTGAATCAGGATTCAAAACCGGGAATTTTGACCGGAATTGATAAACCCTACTACGAAAGATCTTATCCTGTCACAGCAGTTGTTTACGGGATCTATCCGCTCAATGAAAAACCTGATATTTCAAAACTAGCACCCATGAAATATTCGACAGGGCTCAATTGTGTAGCAGAACGAATAATAGAACACTTCACAAATGCGTCCCGGGGAAATAAACTAACTGATCTAAGACGAAAAAAAATAACCGAGTGGGAGTTCACGGTAAAAGAGCATGGAGCAACAATTCAGGATATAACCAAATTAGAAACATCATTGAGATTTCCAATATCGGTAAGGACAATCACCGGTGAAGTATTAAAAGAACCGAAATATCAATCAAAAGAAGGAAACCCCATTGAAATTATTGATCATAACGCGCACGCGTGGTCATCTGCAGTAACAATATTCCCACGGGATAGAACCGTAAAATATCTATCCCAAACCGAAGAGTTTTTTTCAGAGCAGAAATTATTTGATGCTATTTACCATTTGAGTAAAAACGATCCTGTGTCAGCGTGGCTATTTCATAGTAATTCAGACGAGGAATGCAGATTTGATTAGTTTGTAAGGCCCAACGGAGAATTATACCGTACTGAAGAACTGCAGAATCAAATGAAACAACTAGCTAGTGAGTTTTCTGAGGACGGAGAAGAAGACGATCAATTATTAGCAAACTGTTTTACAGTACCATCCATTGCAGCACATTTTGCTAGAAAGAAAAACGCGTGGAAACCAACACGAAGTGAGTTTTTATCAGATGTCAAATTATCCTGTCTTGAATACAGCCACGGCGGATTATGGAACACAAAATACACCGCTGTTACCGTTATTTCCGTTGATATGATTGCGTGTTATCCAGGAAGTTTTCTTGGGTATGGAGAATGCGAGAATTATTTCAAACGATTTGGACACCCTACACACGAAATGACCCGTGTTGCTATTAATGGACCACTTCCTAATTTTGATTTAACCGGATTCGCTTGTGTGGTATCATTTGAAATGGCTGAAGGACTTCATCCGTGTAGTTATCTTTGGATTGGTAAACACATGTCTGAAAAACACTGGATGCCAATAGTGTTACTACGGTATATGCTTGATTGTAAGATGTTAAAATCATTAATTGTCAGTGAAGCAATTATATCCTATCGGGCACAGAAATCAGTCTGGTTACCACAACCTGATCTAGAAAAAATAATTAGCGAAGAGCGAAAACTGTTTCCTGATTTTAATGAACAACAAATCATGGATTGGTCCAGACAGTTATTTGAAATCAGAAACAATGAAGCAAAAAATCTTGGACGAAGAATAATCGGTAAATTTACCCAAGGTGGCAAAGATGATAATACGAAATATTCTTCACGATTGATTATAGACAACGCTGAATACGATTTTGTAATGGCGGATTTAACGAATAAGGGCCTATATGTCAATCGTAAGGACTCATTTATGTCCGATGGAACCAAATTGGGTACAATTGTTACGTACAATGATGGATACCATCCGCAGTACACACATTTGAGAGCTTCTATGCTTGGTTATGCTTCTATCAATCTGTTTTCAATGATCAATATATTTCCTACCACCGCAGTTAGAGTTGCTACTGACTCATTTTACATAAATAGCAAAATGGCTGATTTTAAGGCTACTGGCAACGAGAAATGGGGATCATGGAGAATTAAGAAAGAAATGATTCATGATTATATTCCATCAGCAGATGTTACCATTGAAAATAATTACTTAGAAAGCAATCAGTGTTCAGAATTTTCTAGTGCACCACCGATTTCTGATCCAATATGCCTGTATAAAACAGTTTATTTAAACGGCTGTGGTGGGTCAGGAAAAACAACCCGGGCAATTGAGTTATTCCGTCGTGGAAACGCTAGCGTTTCTAACATGATTGTGCTAACACCAACTCATAGACTTGCAAGAGAAATGATACAGAGAGGGGTAAATGCTTGCACTTATCACAGCTTTTTCCGATGGAAGGGAGATAAATGGACTCCTGAGCGCATGGGAGAGAAATTTATTCCTGAAATTATCATTTGGGATGAAATAGACACAGTGTCCGAAGATGTCTTAAAAATATTTCTTGAGTGGTTGTTATTGAAGAATACAAAAGTCATGTGCGGTGATCACGGCCAACCACCACCATTTGTCGGTGCATCCCCCCATGAATGGCTAAAGAGTTTTGTAGACTATTATGAAGAAATTGATACTGATCATAGATCACTTGATAATGAATTAAAAGAATTGAAGAAACTAATTAGATTACAACCGGATAGAATCCAGTGTGAAATAACCCGTGAAATAATTTCGGAAACTCCGATGAATGAGTTTTGGGAAGCGTGGAGACCAAATGATTTAATCATTGCAAGTAGAAAAATAGTCAGGGACACACTTCAGATGAAGTTATTTGAATTGCATAAACAAAAATTTGCAACGCTTCCAGTACCCCTTTGTTATAGGCCATCGGATACGCGAAAACAGAATATTGAAGTTGATATTCCAGGCCTGACAAGAAGATTCTCGTATTAAATGATATTGTGCTGGTTGATATCAATGTCGTTGAAGATGCATTGCGTGCTAATAAATCCCCATGGACGCTAGGATACGCAGCGACGATACACTCTTCACAGGGATTGACTATATCGGATACAAATGTTTGGATGGTAGATAATCGCATAGAATGGTCGAATTTAGTCTATCTCGCAGTGTCTAGAGTACGAAAAATAAATCAACTTCGAAGAATTGTCTTCGATGATGAAATCATTGGCGATGATAATGACACCACAATAGATGATATTATTGATAAAAAACTCTCCGGTTACAAACAACAAGACAAAAAAAACAACGAGAATTTGATATTGATGCTGAATTAATAATCACTTTGAAGCAACAACAAAATAATCACTGCGCGAGTTGCAATTGTATAATGCGTTGGCAGTATTCGGATAAGGATCCTCGCCAATTCACCGTAGACAGAAAAAATAACAATCTCGGTCATGTCAGAAATAATGTGATGTTGACTTGTCTTGAGTGCAATATACGCAAGGGTGCTAGTTAAGACCATGCGGTGGTAATTGAGTATCGTCAGGAATTACTTGTAGTTGTTGTCTAGTAAACCCACGCTGAGGGGTAGTTGAATCCAGTTTATAGATTGGAGGTCTACCCGTAGATCGTGTTATACTAGATATCTTATGCGTAGTGACGCTCCAAATAGGATCAGTAGCCCTTTTTGTACCACCCTCAAGCTCTCCTGGTTCGTATAAGTACCTCACAATGACATTACTACCAAGAATTGGTTCTTTGAAATCTTTTTGTGGTTTTTCAGGTATCGACTTCTTTTTAATCGCGTTGATAGGTTTCATGTTGATGGTTCTAGTAATCTCGTTATTCAGTGCGGTAACTACACCTGGTAATCTCTTAACCCATTCACGGGATCTTTTTTCTTGGATGAATTCTTTTGCATATTGATATCCAAATAACCGCTCAGCAAGGGTTTTATTAAACCGTTCTACAATGGCCTGATCACGATGCAGTGCAGTATGCCCTCGTCTGATAGCGACATTGTGATATTTCATTGTAGATAACACTGCACCCTGAAATTCCTTGCCCGGGTCAACTTGTAACAGATTTGGCCAGTGCAGAGGGCTCCTTCGATAAATCCTTTCAAATGCAGAAGCCACTTCAGTGGCTGATTTTGTTTTTAACGGTTCTGCTTCTTTGTATCGACTTGCAATATCAACTACAGTTAACGCATATTTGTAACCACGATCATGTGGCAGAAATAATAGATCAGCCTGATGAACTTCATTAGGAAAGGTCACATCAAAATGCGAGAATTGAATTTGTTTAGGCGGTGGTAGATAAATTTGCCATAGTGCCTGTTTGGATAACCAATGAGCCGCAGTGGTTTTTTTCACTTTTGCGGCGCTAGCGAGTTTACTGATTGCAGCGTTACCCTTCCAGTATCCTCTTGGGGAATAATAAATAGATTCCATGTTGTTATTAATTACCAGCACCTAACATCAATTTACTTTTCATAGCCGATTTTATCAAAAATGAAGCCAATTTTTCTTTGAAGCATTTATCAGGAATGGCATTCAACGCATGAATTAATTTCACATCTGCTAGATGCCTGTGTTGCAAATTGCTACTTTTATAAGCAACATCATGAAGGTGACAGGCCTTATCAATAGCGTTTATTGGTTCCTCACCGGGTCGGGGCTGATTTTGATCATTGAGTCTGATATCAAGTCTTGTTCCCGGTCCACAATAACTATACCCTGGAAGGTGTTTTTCTCCGGGGTATTTTGCCCATGGGGTTCCAGGGAGTTTTGCTAATTTGGCAGCGATATCACCTCCTCGTTTTTTTTTGAAGGTTCCTTGGGTTCCTTGGGTTTAGAAACAAATCTAAATTTCTTTGTACTACACTGTACGCATTTACCAGAAAGCGCTGATCGGTTATTTTTAGTTGTAATCGTCGTCAAGTCATCTGTGCCAGTACGCGCCTTACACTTCACGCAATATAGATCCATAATTTATGTATAGAGATATGAATATAATTGATTTTTCAGCGACTAAAACAAGAGAACCAGTGAAGCATCATGCAGCGCTACCAAACTCTATCCGCGCAATTATAATCGGACCATCTGGATCCGGTAAAACGCAATTGTTGCTCAATTTAATAATGAGATGGATGAAGTGGGATAAGTTGTATTTAATTGCCCCTAGCGTAGATGACCAACGATGCTATGAAGTACTAAAAGATTTTAATGAAAACGCTTCAGAGATTGCCGGCGAGGATGTTATTGAATTTATAACCGATATTGACGAAGCACCATCAGTAGAAGACCTCGATGGAAGTATCAACAATTTAGTTGTATACGACGATGTCATGTTAGATAAACAAAAAAATCCAGCCAGAATATTTTCCCGAGGCAGGCATAAAAACACGGACGTGATCTATGTCACTCAACGGTACACTCAGATTCCAAAAGTGATTAGAGATAACTGTAATATGCTTGCTGTATTCAACGGCGTTGATACACATACGCTACGAAATATTTGGCAGACATGGTGTTCTGATATGGACTTCAATCAATTTAGAAATTTCTTTAGTCATGCTCAGTCTACCCCCCACGGATTTGTAACAATAAATTTACATGACCCTCGAACACGATATCGTATCGGACTGGATCAAATATTCGGTTAACCCCAACTGAAAGTTCTAGCAGCAGAGAGGGTAGTGACAACGACGTTGTAGTCCCTTTTTCCCCCAAATCGATGGAGGATTTCATTAATTTCATTGATTTTTTCATATTTTTTTTTGATCCTAATCCATGATTCACACACACATTTGGGACCTGATGTCATTGACTTTTGGGCCTGATGTCATTGGTCTCATTGATTTTAAGCGTGATTTCAGTGAAAACTTGTCTAAAAATGTTGTCCGTCTCACCCTCTCTGCTGCTGTTGTTGTCGAGTAAATCCTCGTTGAGGGGCAGTTGAAGCTAGTCTATAAATTGCTGGTCTACCCGTGGATCGTGTGATGCCGGATATCTTATGTACAGTAACACTCCAAATAGGATCAGTAGCCCTTTTTGTGCCACCTTCAAGCTCTCCTGGTTCGTATAAATACCTAACAGTGCCATTACTACCAAGAATTGGTTGTTTGTAAAAAATCTTTTTTTGTGGGATTTTAAGTATAGACGCTTTCTTAATCGCATTGATAGGTTTCATGTTGATTGTTCGAGTAATCTCGTTATTGAGCGCGGTAATCACAGCTGGTAATCTCTTGACCCATTCACGAGATCGTTTATCCTGAATAAATTCCTTCGCGTATTGATATCCAAATAACCGCTCAGCAAGCATCCGATTAAACCCGTTCAACACTTGCCTGATCGCGGTGTAATGCAGTATAAATTGTGGTATTATGATGTTTCATTGTTGATATAACCACACCTTGAAATTCCTTGCCAGGATCAACTTGTAATAGATTTGGTCAGCGTAGTGGACCCTTTCGAAAAATCCTTTCAAACGCATCGGCGACTTCATTTGATGATTTTGTTTTCAGCGGTTCTGCTTGTTTGTATCGACTTGCAATATCAACTAACGTTAACGCGTATTTGTAACCACGTTCATGAGGTAGAAATAATATATCAGCTTAATGAACTTCATTAGGGACAGTCACATCAAAATGCGAGTAGTTTATTTGTTTAGGCGGTGGTAGATAAATTTGCCATATCGCCTGTTTAGATAACCAGTTAGCCGCTGTAGTATATTTCACTTTCGCGGCACTAGCGAGTTTACCAATTGCCGCTTTACCCTTCCAGTATCCCTTTGGAGAATAATAGATAGATTCCATGTTGCTATTAATTATCCGCACCTAACATCAATTTGGTTTTCATGGCCGATTTTATCAGCCATGAAGCCAATTTTTCTTTGAAAAATTTATCAGCGATTGAATTCAACGCGTGAATTAATTTGACATCTGCGATATGTATATGTTGAAGATTGCTGCTTTTATAAGCAACATCATAAGCGTGACACGCCTTATCAATAACGTTTATTGGTTCTTCACCGGGTTTGGGTTGGTTATGATCATCGTGTCTGATATCAAGTCTTGTTCCCGGTCCACAATAACCGGGAACAAGACTGGATACTTTGCCCATGGTGTTCCCGGGAGTTTAGTTAGCTTGGCTGCGATATCACCTCCTCGTTTTGTTTAAAGGTTTCGTGGAAATAAACTTAAATTTCTTTGTACTACATTGTACGCATTTACCAGAAAGCGCTGATCGAATATTTTTAGTTGTAATCGTCGTCAAGTCATCTGTGCCAGTACGCGCCTTACATTTCACACAATATAGATCCATAATTTATAGATAGCAGCATGAATGTAATTGATTATTCTGCTACGAAACGACGACAACAGAATATACATACATACATATATATATATATATATATATATATATATATATATATATATATATATATATATATATATATATATATATATATATATATATATAAATGGCGTTTTGCCCGACCCAAAAATTAAATTAGAAACATGTATCATCAAAGTAATTCGGACAAGCCACTGTTTTATGTTAAACATGACCGCAGGCTAACACTATCCCTTACGTAAGTTTGCCGTAGCTAGGGTGGGAAGCCCGACCAAAGCCGTCAGAAGTGTAATTATCACCTTGGTGTGGAAAGCGCTTGGGCAGATCAAAGAAGTTGCCAGAAGGAGTGGGCGTGCCTTATCTTCTTGATACGCAGACTGACAGCCATGTTGAATTGGTCGCTTAGTCGATTGGACAGGGCTACAGCGCTACCCAATCAGAATTGAGAATATTGTTCGTTAGAGAGATTGCCAGAAGATAGCAAACTCCGGTCAGCCATACGTTATTGGCGGGAAAAACCTTAGAACAGGATTCTAAGTGTAGCTTCTAAAAGGAAGCTTCGAGGGACAGACCAGTGAAAGTGGTCTCAATAGTCTCCTCTGATAGAGAGACGGAAGAAAAGAGAAGGGAGGAGAGAAGTCGGGAGAGGCGAAGTTCAGGAGGAGTGGGAGGATCGAATAAAGAGATAAGTAGAACCAAAGGCCAGGGGAAAATCGAATTCACGAGATGAAGTTGGCTATCACTGGGAGGACGAGTGATTGAGTTTAGTTTATCATTTAAAATTATCACCATTATTAAATTGTTTTATTTGAATTTCATCTTCTTGTTCTGTATAATTTAACCGTCGGCAGTTCTGACTGGGGGTTCAGAGCTATACATCTATTTAGGCAGTAATTTAATTTAACTTTATAACTTCACGAGCCAGGGTGGAGCTTCCATAATATTTTAATTAATATATTAGAAATATCCCACCCCAACCTTTGCAAACGCTACAATATATATATATATATATATATATATATATATATATATATATATATATATATATATATATATATATATATATATATATATATATATATATATATATATATGTCTCGTGCTGAAAATGTCGTTAAAACTCACACTCCAAAATTATGAGGGATTTTAAAATGTCTACATATTTTATGTTATACATGTATTTGCATTTCTCACCCAAGCGACAGAGAAATCTAGCTGTTTTGCTAACCTTACTTTTCTTATCTCAGTCTAGTCATCTCAGACCAGTC